>CM054379.1:36242854-37442854 GCA_028858755.1 Ara ararauna
TAAGCGTACACATGTAAGTCAAAGCTGAAAGTTTGTCACTTCAACAGTGGGAGGCTCCCAGAAAAGATGTGATGGTTTCAGGTAGGCGGTTGTAAAGTTGCTTTACAAATCTAATGAACCTGAGAGATAAGCTTCTGTTTTTCCTCAGAAGACTACTGCATGTTTTGTTAAACACAAAGCTAAGAAAATGTGCCTTCTCTGAGGAGTAGATGCAGGGACCATTTTGCCTACCTCTAAAACCTCTGTAACTTTGCCATCTATATCCGAACTACTTACCCTAGGACAAAATTTCAGACATTTACTTCAGAGTGCAATGAATTCCATTTGTGAAGTGGCTTTCTCCACTGGCAGTGAAGGTAGGCCATAGTAACGAGTTCAGGTACAAGTGTGGGGATAAGCTACATGATAGCAGCATTGTAGGACACCTACAAGATGGTAAATCATCAGCTGAGGATCAACTTTGAATGGATTAGATGAAGAACAGTTGTGGGTCAAAGTGAATACAAATCAGAATGATGTCCTGGATCAGCAGACATGGCTATGTCTGTGAAGTGCAGAGATTTTTGTTTCTTGACCCCTGGTCTGACAAGTGAAGATCAACAATTTCTGTAGATGTGGATCTATGAAGCAGAAACTGGGCAGGGATCCTGATGGATTTCTGTGAGTGGTTGAGTGCCCAAGCAGACCAAGCCAGAACTGAGAGGTCTCCAAGGACTATTGCTTGTTGGAAACATTTTCCTGAGGGATGCTGGCATTGCTGTTGTCTGTACATACAGGGAGGAAATACATGATGCTGCTTGTATCACCTTGTTTTGTCCATGTCCTCTGCTGTGGGTAGGTGAAGGTGTGGTTCTATATAGTCAGAGTTATGTGAAAACCTCCTGGCTTTTATTGGTAGAATACAGGGATCTTTTTGTTTTGGGGTGTTTTTTTTTTTTTTTTTAAGGAGTAGGTATCTAAGAAATTGGGGCTAGAGCTTCTGTGCTTTCTTTCTGGTGCAGTTATTAGTAGAATTTAAGTCCCCTTATGAACTAAGTTCCAAATTCAACTAGAGCTCTTAAAACTCCTGTCCTGGGTTCAGCAGTAGCAGTCATTTTTCTCCTTCTTAGTAGTTGGTGCAGTGCTGTGTTTTCGACTTTAGCCTGAGAACAGCGCCGATAACACCGATGTTTTTAGTTGTTGATAAGTCATGTTTACTCCTATCAAGGACTTTTAGTCTCATGCTCTGCCAAGGAGGAGGGGCATGGGAAGCCTGGAGGAAAGCAGACAGGACGCCTGACCCAAACTAGCCAAAGGGCTATTCCGTACAGCAGCGCGTCCTGCCCAGTAGATAAACCACTACTCCTTTGTGGTTCTGATATTTCAGACGACTATTTGCAGTGGCGATTATGTCTCCTCTGGAAATGCAGGTTCTGAGGGCCGACCTGGCGTCCTGAGCTCAGAACTTCTTGCCTTGGGGCTCCATCTAGTGGGTAGTGGCTTGCACTGAACAGCACTAACAGCAACTTGATTTGTATTGCTTTGAGAAATAAAAAGCAGTAAAAGGAACCGATATGAAGATTCCCTACGGAGTTTAATAATCGCAAATGGAATCATTGTGTTTTTATTCTTCTCCTGATGATACTTGGTTTCCGTGTCTCTCCATATAGACAATGTTACTTAGCATTATGTGCTGAAGCATTTTCATAATATAACTGTGAAGTCACCCATAAGTTAAGAGGCTTATTAGGTAACCGTGAAAATAGGAAGCATTCCAGCAGCACTTCAATGTCTGTCAGAGCCAAGCTTTTAAAATCTGTATTTTGTCTTGACAGAACTGCTTATGTACCAGATTGTTAAAATGGTAGCTATGTTCAGACATGAACGTTTTGTTGTACATTATTTATTAGAAAATTAAAGAAAGTGGCTTGAGAAATGGAACAAGGTTTTATGGCTATATCCAAGTTAGTTTTACAAATGACATTTTTCTAGTCCCTCTGCCAAATGAACCTAGTGAGCCAAATTTGTACTTTTCTTGCACTTAAGTTGTTCAGTGTAACCCAAGGGGGTAAGATGGATGGCTAGACAAAACATATTGCCCTAGCTGCCTTAAAATTTGAGTTTGCTTGTTTTTTAAATAAAAAGGAAAAGAAAGAAGGAAATAGCTAAACTACCTGGTAAGGATTAAGCTGTTTTCTCTGGCAAATGTGTTTTACAGAACTAGCTATTTGCAAGAGGGTGTCTGTAACTATACCTATCTTGCAGTCTTTCTATTTTAAATGAACCCTGATGAAAGCACCTTCTGAAGAGTTTCTGTGTTATCTGTGTCTTCAGAGAGGATCCTAAGGGATGGAGACTTCTGGATCTGTATAACAGGGTTATTTTGAAAAAAAGTATTTCATAAAGGATAGGCTGATTAATTTCATTAAGCTGCATAGCAGGGTTATTTAAAAATTCTGCATGAAACTCCCAAGGTAGAGATACTTGAAGACAAATGAGAGTCTGACTAAAATAAAAAGAGTATTGTTGGGAATGAAACTGGTGAACCATGATCTTGCATTCCTCTCTGCCATAGTTTGGCATGCCTTGAAAATCTGACTCTTCAGTTTACTGCTTATAAAGGAGTAAAAATTTTAAAGGAGGAATGTGACAGTGTGTGTCTTTGTGTGAAAGTGATTGATAAGTGGTTTTTTTCCTTATTGACATCATATCCATTTGTATTATTTTCTATTGGTTTTCAGCCTCTCATTTTGTTCTTTGCCTTCTATAATCAACATATATTTTGCAGCACACTTGCAGCTTCCTCTTCTGATAGCTAGGCTGATTTCACACTGTCTCAGGATTCATACAGAGAGTGGGTAAGATCTTTAGCTGTGCAAATCATGGAGAAGCTCTAAATTCTCTTCTGGTGTGGAGAAGCTCAATTATTTTAATTTTTTTTTTCATTGTGTTTCTCAGCCTGTAGCCCCTAAAATAGTTTCCAAAATAAATGATCCTGGAAAAAAATTACTTTCAGGATAAATGATCTGAAGCACACTGCTAGAGTTACAGCAGCTGGAATGGTCCTATAAGATCCATTACACTGAATAGCAATCATCCTATCTCATCTCCCCAGGACAGGCGTGAAGGGCTGACAGAGGTGATTGTTGATCAGGTGTTTAGAAAACAGATCTTATTTGCAAGAGAACCTTTCTGTTGCACCTGTATCCCACTCTAGACTAGATGAATATCTTTTTCGCTATGATTTCTGTGTTCCAGAAAAAGTTCTTGAACTGAAGCAGTACTGATACTTGTGATAAATGGAAGCCCTTTTCTTTCCTCTATTGAGGGTCGGGTCCTGGGCTTGGGCTCCTGTATGTTCTCCTGGTTAAACATTTTCCATTTGATATTAGACTATTAAAATTTTAGAGAGACTGGGCACAGTGTCAGAAACAGTCATTTGGAGAGGGAAGATTTAATCTCTTTTTTAGTCCAGGCAGAAGTTAATAGGAGGAGAAGTGCTCCCAAAAAGCATGGGTCTGAGGGGAGAGGATGGGCAGATGCAGGGCAGAATGCTAAGTCTCAAGCTGCATGGTCAAGGGCTGTAGCTGTCTCCTCTCTCAGCTAGGAGGCCAGGCTACCTCTGAGTATGCCTTTGGAAAATGGTCTAATGCTTCCTTTATGCTGAGGAAGGTCTTCTGACCTTGGGCTCAGGCTTGGTGAGCCAGTAGCAGTAACAGCTATAAGGCTGGTGGGAGCAGCCTCATATCCTGTCCTTTGCCTGGTATGTGTTTGATCTCTCATCTCTTCCTCAAACTACTTGGTTACAGGTAGGGCCTTGCATTCAGGGCTAATCTGCTATCCTGTGCTTTCGCAGTCTGAAAGGGAAGGCAGAAGTGTAGCCCAAGAATTCATAGCAATGTAAATACATCCTCAGTGTAGCCTGAAACTCCTCCTTGGACCTGAGAAGCCTTTCCCAGCAGTTATATGTAGTCAGATGTACTTACGTGGAGGTAATCTCTGTTGACTGAAAGCTAATATTTCATATGATATAAATATGAAATTTAGTATGAACTTTGATACTTATGATGTATATTGCAGCATGGAGTTTAGGTAATTGGCAATACTGAAATAATAGCTCATTGAAACCTGCCTATTTGTAACTAGGGTTTGTGAATCATAATATATTGCAGAAGTTAAATGAGGCTTTAAAAGAAAATTGGCCAGCTTAATGGTCCAATTGTCTAAGTGCAAATTCACTACCATGGAAACACTGCTCTGTTATTTTTGATTCCTTACTCATAAAAGCTAGATTCTGTGTTGTAAGACAATAGACATTTCCTAATCAATGCGTTTCACTGGTGTCCAACACTATGCAATGTGTTTGAAGAGAAGCTAGGGGCATGGAGGAGGCTTGTAAGAACTTTCTTTCTCACATGTAATTTTGGTGTTAAGAGCCTTCCCCTACCCTGCCCATGGCCCCATTTCAGCATGCCCCTGGCGATCAGTCCCAGCCCCAGTGATGATGGAGCAGTGCTGATCTCCAGCTTCCCGCAGCCCTGGGAACCACTGGAAAGAGCCTGGCTCCATCTTCTTTGCACCCTCCCTTCAGGTATTTATACATGGTCATATGATTCCCAGAGATTTCTCTTCTCCAGCCTGAACAGTCAAGCTCTCTTATACTCTCCTGGTGTGTCAGTTGCTCTAATGTCTTAATTATCATCATGGCATTTCCGTGTAAATGCTTATGTATGTAAATTTTAATAATGTGCATAACAATAAATCCAAGGATTGTAAATGAAATGTCAGCTGGTAGTGGCCAAAATTATGAAGTCATGAAACTTCCTTAAATTTTTAAAGAAATCTGAGGTCATTCTGAGTATTATTAAACACCTCATATAGACAGTCCCATCTTTGGATAAGTACTGTTTAAATTATTTCCCGGATGGTGTTATTGGTCTTTGTTGCTGATCTTCAACTGTAATGTGTCTACCTAGAAAGTTGTCACTGTACTTGGCTCCTCTTCTGATCTCTTTTATGCATTCTCTGATTTACTCCTTACTTAGTTGCTCCTTACTTAGGTGCTGTTCCCTAGTCTTTCTTTCAACAGATTACATGCACCAAGCAAATGTTCATTAGCTTCTGGAATGCAAATCAATTTTTTTGACCTTTTACTCTTTAAGATCCCTGGTGCATATTTTATAAGCGTTGTCTTAAAATAAGAATGACTTTATTAGACCAGGCCTAGAGGTATGTTTAGTGTCTTCTGCCTGTCCATGGCAAATGGCAGGTCCCCAGGAAGGATTTAAAGAACAAACCAAATGTATGTGTTGTGCAGCTCCCCAGAGTGGTTTCTATCCTCTCATCCAGTTTCAGGTCAAGGGCTCTATGAGAGGAATATAGTACCTCTGCAGCTGCGAGGACTGCTTTCAGGACCAGCATTATTTAGCCCACTGATTTCCAGGTGCCTATGGGGTCCATCAGTAGGATATGTGACTGTAAACAATGGCATCAGAAGGCTGATGGATGGCATCATTAATTATGCTGGTAAGTTATAGATAACCCTGCTTGTTCTGTGTCTCTGTGACTGGTAAGAGTTGGTGGCATTGTCTTCCTCTTATTCCCTGGGCTGGCACTAGTAATGTGACATCTGGACATTTCACTTTTCTTTCTTCATGAGAATATTTTTTGAGAAGGGGGTGGGGTGAGGTGGGTGGAAAGGGCAGGAGGAAGAGCAAAATAGAAGTAATGAACAAGGCCCACAAAATCAGAATTCCAACTATTGACACAGCAGCTCTACATTACTTGAGGCTGGAGCTTTAACGGACTATTGCCATGTGGCTCTCATGAGGCACAATTGTTTTCCAGGGCATGTAACACACTAGGAAATTGCTGGCATACTTCCATTGGAAAGGGAGTGACACTGCACATGTGCTTCCTTTCTGTTAGTAGGGAGATGCATTTGTAGTGATCTGCTCTCTTTTCAGTGCTGTGTTTTTTAAAACCTGGAAATGAAGGCAGTATTTCTGTTTGATGTATCATGCATGAGTTTAAAGTGTCTGATTGATCAAAGATCAGATCAAAGAAAACCAGGCACCATTTTTTGTTGCCCATCTAAACCCACTGAGACTAGAACAGAGCTCTTACTTTCTCTTCTACATACCTCTGTTTTCTGGTTCCTTTCATGATTCCTATGAAGACACAGCCTTCCAAGCTGTCAGGCAGCATCTGAACCTGCAGCTATCAGAATCCGCATTACATTCTTTACATCTTTATATTAATTCTACATATGATTAACCAGGAAAAAAATCTGTAAAGTATATTTGTCTTTCTATACCCATACAGCTGAAGTTCAAGTTGAAGCTTTTATATTACAGTATAGGAATGTAATGCAGGTTACTCATTAAGTATTTCCCAGAAAGCTTCCAAAAAGATCATAACCCTAAGGTGTCCTTTTGTCAAGTTTCCTCCTTCTACAAGCTTCCTATTTCTAGATGATTTATTTTTTTGTAATGTACCACTGCAAACTATTTCCTCCATTTCTTCGTGTTTATCATGACCTATGTCTGTCCTTCTTCTCTGATTATACAAAGGTCAACCCATAATGCCAACCTCCTTGTTATTTCATTGCCTACTTCTAACATTTACTAAGCAATCACTCTCTTTTCTACCATGTCTAGAAAATGACAGTTATGAACATCACCAAACCAAACTTGTTCGAATTCATTGGTCATTTCTACCTTGTTCACGGAAGTCCTGAGTGCTATGTACTAGCAGGCTGTACCAGCATGATACAGTCAGAAACAGATACTCTAGCAATTGTAGCGTGAAGGCGAAGTGTGAAGGTTAGTACGTGAGCACCTTCAGAAGAAGAAAATATTACTTTTATTTATTTATTTATTTTAATCTGAGATGCCAGTGAGAGCTACTGGATGTAAGGTACTGGTAGGCAAATTCTGATTTGAGAAAAAAAAAGTTGGTTTTTTTTTTTTTTTTACACTAAATATAATTGAGTTGGAGGAAGGTACAAGCAATAAGGAAGAATTAATAAGTCCAAATTAAGGCAGATTTCCTTCTATTGAACAAGTGCTTCAGGCAGGTGGTATTTTGACCACACGCGTTATTAATTGCATGGTGTCACTGCATGAAACTTGCAAGCATGACTGAATAGACTGTGAAGTATAAATAAGACAGCCAGGATGATTCTTCTGGCCTCAAACTTTATGTTTCCAGCCAAGAGTTCCCATGCATTGGAAACTCCAAGCAGCTATTTCAGTCTCCTGGGAAGGAGCAACGATCTGTCACTCTCTGAGGTGTCCCAAGCAAGCCCAATGGTTGCTGTAATGTTATGATGTTGCTGTTGTTATTGTCCTCTCATAAATGCCCAGACATCTTGACGACTGCACTCAGCTCAAGATTTTTTCCTCTCCTGTGCTGCTATAGTATTTGTGTCACTTGGGGAACACTGCCAGTGGGTGAGATTTGGTACAAGTGTAAGCAGAAAGGCCACTGAGGCAAGGAGGGAGGACAGCTGTCCTAAGCATTCAAAGCTTTACATTCTGTGCTGCTCTGATGTGACCTGGGCCTCAAGATATTTATTAAGATGAAAGAAAGCCTTTTTTGGTCTTGAAGCTCTCTGAATCTACCTACATGTCATTTAGGATATATTACAGTAAAATCCAGAGTGTACTGAATGCTGCCTGATTGTAATAGAAATTCAGAATAAAAGAAACAGTCTCTATACTGCCCGTGGAGAAAAAAAATTACTGCCACCTCAAGCTGTTTTTCTGGGACCCATAACTTCTTCAGATTAAAATTAAGAATAATGGAAAAATATTTTGATTTGAATACCAGTAAGGTGGGAATCAAAAGGTATGTACTTAATCTGTAAAAAGTTTTTTCAGTTGCCAGTGCAAATAATACCTTGTGATAAAATTGTAGTTGCTGAGGAATACTCAGCAAGCCCAGCATGTGAGACAAGACGCAGTCTAGGTGACTAATGAAGAAAAATGAAAAGAACAGAGTATGAATAACTTGTGTAAGCTGTCTTCGAATGTGAAGAGTGTTTGTGTGGGGAATCCTCCAGTCTATTTGGGTAAAAGCACCCTTTGAAATCAAATGAGTGTTTAACTCGAGGACCAATGGTGCTAGTGGGTGACTGATTTAGTGGCAAGTGAATGGCATAGAGTGAGAAAAGTAAATAATCAGTTAAATGGCATGGACAAAGAATTCAGCAAAATGTCTCTGTCAGGAACACTTGCAGATAGTGATAATGGTGACAACTGGTGACCTCCAAATGTAGCTTGATTAGAAGCACTAGTATATGGACCATAGAGAGAAAAAGTAGTTAGAGGCTGGGATGGAACAAGCAGGTAGGACTCTTCAGTCTGTTTCCTGTAATGAAATTTTGCTTTGTTTTATGCACTATGGCATAGCTCTTGAAGACCTGGAGGAGAAACTACTGTTGAATAAGGATCAGTGTGACTCGCTGACACTTCTGTAAAACAGTGACTATTAAGAGTGTCCAGTGGGGCCTGCCTGGGACTTACAGTCTTAGCATAGTTCTCACGGTACCCACCTGTGGTGAGCTCAATCCTTTTGGTTATAACGCCCAAAGAGTCAAAGAAATCCAACAGTAGTGAGGAACAGAGATTAAGGGGTCCAGTTGCAATTATCCCTAAAGAAAATCATGCCTGGGCTGGATTCCTTACAGTTCTTGTCCATTTACAGTGAAACCTGGTCAGACCTCCAGTATCATTCCTTCAAGCTGTTGTGGATTCAGCTCTGAAACCAAATGATACCATTTTTCTAATGAGAATTACCTGCTTCCAGGAATATGCTACAGGCTCCAGAGCACATGCATGATCATATATAAGTCAGATAGTATATCATGCTTGGTACAGACCGTATGCAGCATAGCTACAAGTGACATATGCACATGAAGTTCAATAACCTTGAATAGTGGTATATGCCTGAACTTGATACCGTTTGACATTTTCACTTCAGCTCTCACATTGGGCTCATCGTACAGGTGATCTGCTGTGTGACCTGCTATGTATTTATTTCCTTCTCCTTTTCCCCTGTGAAACAGGAGCAGATAATTTCCATGATATCTCTGTGAGGATATGTGGAGTATGCGAATGTTTTTTTTTCTGTAAGATTATCTGACCAAGGCCTGTGTCAGATGGGATGATAAGGAAAAAGGGAGAGCCAAACACAGATGCAAACAACCTGACTGAGTAATGATATCGAAGTCCATAACCAGAAACAAACCTGGTTAGTGGCACTAATTGATAAGGATAGTGGAGTGTGAGAATGCTTATTACAGAAAGGTGATCTGATTAAGGAGCGCCTCAAATCAGGTTGATAAGAAAAGATGAAGGCAAAAACCATAGAGACACAGACCTGACAAATAATGATGGATACTATGAGAAGAAACCAACCTTGCTTGTCATATTAATGGATGCATTATTCCAGAAAAGCTAACCTGGACCTTTTGAAGTTTTATAAACTTTTAAACTGATAAGTTTATAACTGGAGGGTTTGGGGTTGGGTGGATGAAGAAGACCAGAGGAGTGGGCATTGGTAGATCTGTGCAAAGCAATGAAGAAATGTTTAGGGGAAGAAACAAAGGGAGGAATAGGCAGGAATGGGTAGTAAAGGATGTAAACCAGGGCTGGTCAGTACGCTTGTCTGGCTGAGCCCTGCACCTCATCACCACAGGCTGTCTTCTTTAAAACTTTTCTTAACTGTCTCTCTGTGTAATCTCACTCTTCATCCCATGTGTGTGAGTGGTGCACAGATAGAATGCCAGGGACTGTCAAGAGTGGACTGGGAGCCAGCTATTGGAGTCAGACTGGGGGTGTAGGTGCTCCTACACACTATGTGTAGGTATTGGTGTTGGTGGAGGGGAAGACACTTGCGAATATTGAATGCCTGTGGGATGAGTGTATGAGTGAGTGCATCTGTTTGCAGAGGGTGCTGACCTAGATCAGAGAGTGAGAGTAGGTGGCCAGACAGCAAATGTCTGTACGCTTGTGAACCTGAAGTGTAATATGTGTGCCTGCACTAGTGACCTTCAGTGTCTGACAGCCCAAAAGGAAGAGGGGACAGGATCAGGAGCAATAGGCAAAACTGAAACACAGGGGATCTGAACACCAAGAAACCCATTTGTTTGTTTTTTTCTCACTGTGAAGGTGGCCAAGCACTGGCACAGGTTGCTCAGAGAGGTTGTGTAGTCTCCATCCTTGGAGATACTCAAAAGCCATCTGGACATGGTCCTGGGCAGCCAGCTCTAGGTAACTTTGCTTGAGGAGGTGGGCTGGACAAGGCAGCCGTCAAAGGTCCCTTCTAACCTCAACCATCCTGTGCTTCTGTGACTGGTTTGTCTGTGCTTATATCTGCTGTGAGTCCTGTATGTAGGTGCTGTTATGAGCAATAACCCCTACAGATGGCAGCAAGTAAAGCCTGAAGGCATTAAAATAGACTTTGCATGGTGCTACCCAGCACTGGATTTGTGACTCTTGTCTGCATTTCCCAGGGTGGTGAAGCCTCTGCACTCACGTGACTGCTGCTCAAGTAGTTCCTGTCTCTGACCTCTTACAACCTGTGGTTGTGTCTGGATTTAATTTGTTGTTGCTGACACTGAGATTAGTTGATAGAAATAACTGTTGCTGCAGCAGATATCTGCAGAGCATGCTGTGACTCTTGAATAAATATCCAAGGGTAAGACAAAAATCTTTGTGGTCCTCATCTTTGCACTTGGTTGAAAAAAAGATCTCGTTATAATGGTAAGTGAAGGGGTACCACTGAGCTGATATATTGATAGTGGGATCTCCTATGGTATGGTTTGTCTAACTAACTACAGCCAGTAAACTGCAGTAAGTACTGTTGTTTTCATTAAGTTTTATCAGAAACACTTCCAAAAGATTTCATTAAATTAAAAAAAAAAACACCAACATTTGAAATCTGAGCCATAACTTCACAGCTCTGGTAAGAAACTTATTTGCTTGTCTCACCTTAAAATTTAGCAAAGCGTATTTAGCTACGCATTCCCACTGGCTGAAACCCCAATTTTAATAAAAGTATTTCTGTCAGCCTATTACAAACTCTAGAGTACTTTATGCTGTCCAAAGCAGTGGAAAATATACTCTTATTGCCACTTGCAATAACTCACCAAATCAGTAGTTGAAACACTCTGCTGCAACAGGCAACTCTGTATATTCTGTTTGTGGCTGCACTAACCCTCTGTCAACTTTTAAAGGAGGCATTAAACTAAGAAGGATATAAAACAGGGCTTTCCTGAGTCAGTAAAACCTTACCACTGAGCCTGATGTGCTCGAGAATGGGTCCTTGGGCAGCAGGGTGACGCATTACAGCTTAAATCTCTACTGAGTGATTGACTCCCTGTAACTTAGTGGTCTGTTTGTCTTCTTACACATAAAAAAAGGGTCTGTTCAGCCTGGAGAAGAGAAGGCTGCGTGGACACCTCATAGCAGCCTTCCAGTATCTGAAGGGGGCCTATAGGGATGCTGGGGAGGGACTCTTCATTAGGGACTGTAGTGAGAGGACAAAGGGTAACGGGTTGAAACTTAAACAGGGGAAATTTAGATTGACTATAAGGAGGAAATTCTTTACTGTGAGGGTGGTGAGGCACTGGAATGGGTTGCCCAGGGAAGTTGTGAATGCTCCATTGCTGGTGGTGTTCAAGGCTGGATTGGACAGAGCCTTGAGTGGCATGGTTTAGTGTGAGGCGTCCCTGCCCCTGGCAGGAGGTTTGGAACTAGATGATCATAAGGTCCTTTCCAACCCTAACTAATCTATAATTCTATGATTCTATGATATTTACTAAGAGATTTATTTTATTTTATCTTGCAGGGGAAAAAAATGTCACAACATTTTGTATATTCAGGTATTTTAGTATTTGTTCAAAGGCTTGTACTATGAGTGAGTGGTGTAATGAATGCGGTTCAGTCTACCTCTGTTGAATTGCTGCTTGAATATCTCTGTCTGGGGATTAAAACAGCTTGTAGCAAGTTTTTTGTTTTGTTTTGTTCAGCTGCCATTTTCCTCTGTCCTGGGAGCTCCACAGCCTTCCCTTGGTTGCAAGTGTCTTTTCCTTTTCCTCCTCAAAATGTCTTGGCTCTTCTATGGTCTCATGTTCACACAGCCTATCCTAATTTCTGGGGAGAGTTTTAGCTTTTGGGAGTTTGCAGTTGTATGTGGCCTTAAAATACTTGCAAGTTGGGCACCAAGAAAGAAAATTAAAAGGTTCTAATAGAGGAAGAGAAAACACATCAAGAAAAATGAAAATAAGCAGAAAGCAGGAGGTAGAGAGAGAAGTATTTAAGCTTCTTAAGAGTCAGAGTTGTTCTCTCCCCACCTGAAAGGGTCAGTCAGGTGTGTTTTCCTATGGGGATCTGTGCTCAGCTGCATGAACCTGTGTACAGTGCTGTCAACAGTCAAGCGCATCTGTCTCTGCTCTCTTGTTTGCTAATCTTTATAAGCAGGTGCACTGCCTCCAAAATTGTTTTAAATTAAGTGTTTCAGGAGGTGGCATTCTCTTTTGAATAAGACACATCCTATTTGGTACATACATGGACCCCATACTTGACAATCCTGAACTTCTGACCAGAATCAGTAAATAAGAAAAGAGCACAACTTATTTTTCATGCAGTTGAATGCATGCATTGCTTTGTCTTTCATTTGTAACACCAAGTGGGATGCTATGACCTGGGTAGCTGTGAGGGAAATCCAGGAGAGTTCTCTATGATCACCAGTGCCCAGTACCCATCATTCTTGCATGGCTTTACAAACCTTACCATAGGGTTTTGTGAATAATTAAGATTGCTGCAGAGATGAGGAACTTCTTGCTAGTTACCAAGCTTTTAATTTATATGAAACTATAAATATGCTGCAAACATTTGAAGAATTCAAGCGCTAATGTATTACAAAGCTGGACTTCAGAAGCTGCCATGCAAAGATGCATTAGGTTTTCTTGGAACTGGAGAAAGCTCAAAGCACAAGGCCGCTAATAAGACGTTCTTACAGGCTAAAAACGTACCTCTTGTAATACCTTTGCATTTCATTTTATTACTTTGTGGATGTTTCCTCCAGCAGCTAAAAACTAATGCATATTTTTTCTGAGCTCCATTTCAGGTCTTTGTCTTTCCCTTTACTGGAGTAGCTGAGCTGTTACTTAAGTCTGTATCCCACATCAAGGGACTGGTATAAGATAAAGAATAATTCTAAAATGCTACATTTACAAAAGGATTTTAGCACATGCTCAGTTTTAAGCACTTGAATAATCCTTTAGATACCCTGCTAAATATCTGTTTTTAAAAAAAACACCTCTTAGGGAAGAACTTCTATTTGGGAAGTGGGATCAGGGGAAGATGCCTTCAGTGTCAGGCAGGAAGTTTGTTTGAGAATGTAATGTAAATTACTTAATGATTAAAATGCTGATAATTTTTGGTGCTCTGCTGCCTAAATTTTAACACCACTGAATAATACAATACTGCAGTTTTCTCTTCTATCCTATTTTGTGAGTACTTACGAGGAGAAGGAGAATTTACTTGTTGACTTACCTGGAGACATCCTGAGACTAGCCCCACTGCATGGATTGTTCTTGCCTATGGTATGTTCCCCAGAGCCCTCAGGGTGCACTTTAACATTTTTGACATCCATCCACACCCTGAAGAAAGAACTTTAAATAGAAGAGAGATCAAGTGTAAAGGCGGACAGAGCAGGCTGTACATTCCTCCAATTCTTTAGAGATAATCAATGTAGAACAAGAAATTAAAAGCAGAGAGTGTAATCGGAACTTTAAAGTTTTTATGCAAACTGACCTTTTACCTCCCACAGGAAAAGGCAGTAGGAGAGAAGGAGCTAAGCAAAGTGGGTTTGCTCTGGATTATTACATGCTAATTACTTTGGCAGCTGCTCCGAAGCAACATTTATGCTCAGTGCATATGCACGCATTGCACTACGTCTGTGTCTGTAGATCTAATTCTGTCAGACTGAGTTATAAATTAAGACCAGTGGGAGGAAGGGAGAAGTCTGTGTCAAGCAAATGGTAGTCCTAGACAGCAAGAAAGTAGGAAGATCCTTACCAGAGCTATTTAGAAAACTTGGATGAACACTGTGGATGTTATACGAATCTGTTTGTTAAAGGCTTTTCTACATTTTGCCTTTTTTCCCACATGTGTATGCATAAGAAGAAAGCATGAATTTAAAGAACATTGTTCATTTGTCAAAGTTTCTTATACCAAGCACTGGAAGATCTTAGCTGTCATTTAGTGACTTTGGTCTTGACTGCATTCCTGTATAAGTAAATTGACAATAGACATTGTTATTTTTGAATACTTTGAATATCAATGAATTCCATACTTATTATATGTTGCTGATTCACTGGATATTTGAGTTATTATGGGCCAAGAAATGTGGGTTGATTAGGTCTGCCGTATAGCCAGGTTTTCCCAGACATGTTGTCATATTTCCAGACAGAATAAGTGGAATGTGATTATTTCCTTATGCTTGTCACAAAGCTTTGTCAGAATCTCTTCCCTTCCTTTTTCTTCCTTTCTCTTCCTGCATAGGGGCTTACATAATGTCAAAAATCCTTATGGGGTTGCATACCACCAGAATGGAGCAGGTAGAGCCCACACTCACTAGCTCTGCAGAGCAAGTGCCGCTAGCCCATTGCATCTGAACATGTCAGAGTCACCACAGCGGTGTCTTTGAGCTTCTGGATAGAAATCTTGGAGCACTGCAAGCACCAAACCTCCACTTTAGTTGGTAGTAATCAGTGACCATCAGGGTCTCACAGAATTTAGTACTTTGGCTGTGTTTTTTTCCTCTGCCTGTATATGTCTCTATGCATATTAACTCTTCCAACTTTACCTGCAAAACATAGAAAAGACTCTCTCAAATTGACTGATGACATTATGGAGAAGGAAATAGTGATTAGAAAGTGGTCTTTCTTTAAATTCATATCAATAAGTTGCTCTGCCTTCGCATATTACAACCATGTTCTCAAATTCAGGGAGCTCTTAATGAGGCAACAGGGAGGCTCATTTTACAGCCTGAGACACCAAGGGGATTTCATGTCTCTGCTAATAAGATTCTGGAGTTTATGTCTCCTCACTGGTCTTCTGAATTAATGATTATTTTAAAGAATCAATAATTTCTAAATAAAAATTTTAAACTATTTTCTGACATTAAAATGTTTCCAATGTACTTGATATTGCTGTGAAAAGAAGCCCCACTCCTAATATAAACAACTTTTTTTAGGATCAAGGTCTATCTTTCATTAAAACACAGAGCAGAATTGCACATGGTGTAAGGCTTTTCTTCTGCCTTTACATCACACCCTTATTTCCTATTAGGATGACCTCACTTTTGGGAGAATCACTTGGTTAGTTCTAAATATAGCTCTGCATCTTCCCTTAAATGGGAGTGAAGGGGCAGTAGCCTTTAGAGAGGGGAATTATTTTTGTTTTCCTCAGCCAGAGTTTACTAAGCTGGGAAAGGCTGGTCTTCCTCTCTGCACTGAAATTTTTCTATATCCCTCGGTAAGTCCATTTTTCATCTAGGTTTTTCTTGTTCAGAACAAATGAGGGTGATTGTGGGAGGTGTTGGGTGCTTCTCTGTAAAAAAAGGAATTACCTTCCTTGGGGAAAGCAAGCAATAAACAGAACATAGATTGATTTATGAAAAGATAATTAAAAAAGTAAAGTAAAATTGTTTCCTTCTGCGTATAATAAGCTTGATTTTATTCTGTATTACATTTCCTACGTTCTTTCTACATACATTATGCCAATCCATTGCTCTCTTGGTATATGAGCTTCTATAACTACATGTATATTGGCAATGCAACTTTCTTGTATGCTATACTGTGTAAGAAGACAAAGCATGATTTATCTGAATTATGTGTGTAAATAATCAAACATAAAATCCTATAGTAGCTGGCAAAACTATTTGGCATGCTGAAGAATAGGATGTAGCTAGGACAAAAAAATCTGTTTTAATATTTTGTCTACCATACTTCCAATCACATGTCTTCAGAAGATGCATTTCTGGTGTCTGTATTGCTCTAGGCTATGTGATGTGTTCTGTGCCACATGAAAATTCCAGCTAAATACCACTGATAGAGCCTTGGGAAATCATGTTCATGCTCTTGAAAATATGCCTGTGTGTTGATAATACCTGTGAGCCAATGAAAGTATTGTAATGAAGGATAATGCAATTTGCGATGATAGGAAGTGACTTGCATCATCTTATTTTCTCACCTTCCTTCCTGTCCTTTTGAGGGGATGTGACGCAGTTGCCAAGTGAATGGAAATCTTAAAACTTCATTGCAACATGTTGCAACTTCTTGTGCATTTGCAATGTTAGGATGACAAGGTTTAAAGTTGATGTGGGCAAATTCAGCCTCATTTAATTCCCAGTCATGTTAGATCATGAATTCACAAGAAAGCATCTCTGGGTTCTTTTATAAATTTATTAATAAAGAATAGACACATCTGTGATGGCCAGTATTGTCAGCTGCTTGAAAATATTGCTTTGCTGGATATTCAGATTACTGGAATTTGATAAGAGAACTCCAGATTAAGGCTTACTGAGAAAAGTAATACATGCATTTCTGGAGATAATTTGAACCAGATTGAACTTGTCCACAAGATATCTGTTTAAAACTGATTTGTGAAACTAGGATAATACTATTCCCATACAAAAGAAATATGATCAGTAAAACTTAAGACCAGCTATGATGTAGCTAAAGATGTCAGAAAAGACAAGCTTGCTAAGTAATGTCTGGAATTCAGCGGAGTTTAAGCAAATGAGAATTCCATATGTTTTTTGATTTGAGAAGCATTTGTATTCTGTTGTCAAAAAAATTAAAATTGAATTCTTATTAGCATTTTAAAATGACAGTATATTATGTGGTTTTTGAAGTTCATCCTTTTTAATACACAGAACATGATTTTCTGTGTAAGATCTAAATACACACATGCTCACAGAGATAGAAGACTGGAGAGACATATTAATGTTTTAAAAGTTTATTACCTAAATGGGGAAGATGGTATCAGATCCTCTATATCCCATTCTGTTTTAGACTGCAGTGTCTATGAGCTACATAATGATTCATGCTGGTTTTACAAGATTTCCACTAAAGTAAGTTCCCTGGGAGAAAATGTTCTGGTTTTATCTATGGCAATTTCTACAGGACTGATATAACCAACTGGAAAAGACCACATGTTTTCTGAGGCAATATGGTAATTCTTTAAGCTGGTCAGCAGAATCAACTGATGACTAGAAAGTCATCAGTTTTTCCTTTTGTTTTTCTTTATCTTTCACTGTGGTATAAAGGTTGTATGGAATGTTACATATTTTATCAGCTAAATATCACGAGCTTTAATGTACCATGGAAGTATAAGTTGGTGAAACAGGGCTTCCTAAAAATACTTAACTTTGAACAATATTGAGAACAAGCAGCAGAATTACAGACAGGTAGAGGAAACAATGCCTATGTCATGGGAAAACCAGGACAAACTCTCAAGTCAATACAAATGGTCAAAGCTATTTAAGAAAGATGAGATACAGAGGAAGATCAAGAATGAAGATACATGTGTAGGAGCAGGATGTACTGATCTTTCAGCCAGAATGAGGATGATAGGCAGCATGAGGTCTGTCAAGAACCCATGAATCGTTTTTGGCACTTCTGATGGACAAGGACAGAGATGAAAGTGCATGTTGCATGGTACAGCACTGACAGGTCAGGTAGAGAAAGTACATGCCGTATAGTGCATTGCTCATGACAGGAGCCTCCTGAGTTTAGGAATGCAAGTTTCTTATCTATGGTGAGCACAATCATGTCCTTCCTCTGGCATCTGTCAATCCCATCCTTCAATTTGTTTGGTTGTGTGCCTGCTCTCTGAGGCTGTGTGATCATGCTAGAATTTACTGCCTGTCCTTTAAATCTTAAATTAACTCACTTATCAAACTAACCATGTCTATCTCAGACCTTTGGCTTCCCTGCTCAAGAATGTGACTCGTTGTCACATGGTCCTAGATTATTGTTTTCTGTTCAAATCAGTATTACTCTGGCACAAAACTATGCATATCCTGGCCTGGGAACTCTGCCTTAACTCATTGCTAAGTATAATTTGATATTGTACATGTAACTAAGCCTATGGAAATATGTATTTGTGTAAACTGATTTGAACAGTCTAATTCACCTGTATTAATTCTTAAGGACATTTTGGCTGACTTAGTGTTTTTGTTTAAGTTTAATATTCTCTGAGTGGTTTCGACAGTACATAGATTAGTGCAGTTTAGATCCTTCTGATGTCCCCAGCATTCACAGTCACAAAAATAAATAGTGATAGTAAAAATAATAAATAAAGATAGGAGCACAATACTGTTCTGTTCCACCAATAAAAATTAAGGTTGGGTGAGAAACTAAGTATTTTAGGACCATTATATCTTGTAACTCCAGGCCTTCTTGAAATCCAAGGATGTTAATAGGATTTGCATGGATGAAGTTCAAAGGTTGTTTGTGAAACACAGGGCATATATTTGTTACTATTATCCAGAAAATTATTTTGTCTTTGGCCTATTTATGTATTTCTTTCTGTTGCTGAATTTTCAATTTCCCATTGGGAAATATTGTTGGTTATTTTTTCACAATGCGTTTGTCAGACCACTGCCTGCATCTTTCTTTTGGGTCATGTCCACTAAGTGACTTGCCAGAATAATTAGGTTTCCAGCCACTGCCAGTAATGATATCTTGGTTCACCTAAATTAACAACTTCATTAAGGCTAAGCTGTCACCTGCATATCATGTTATCTAACTGCGTTAGTGGAAGGTTGACTAAATATTAATATCTATTTCAAACATCTCACATTAATATGCATTAGAGGAAAACTGGAAAGTAGTCAACATATTCTTCTTAGGAAGACAATAGAAACTTCTCTTATTATAAAGTCAAGGCACCACACATCCTCTGTAGACTGAGGAAGCTGGTTTTACAGTGGGGTTTTGATTTTGCTCTTCAGATACTTGTCTTTGCAACACTATTAAGTATTAAATATATTCTCTGCAAGCATCATTGTAATTAACTGGTGATGATTATTATATTTGGAATTGTTGCCAAGCAGATCCCCTCTGTGTTATCAGAAGGCAAAATTAGTCTGGCTCCTAATAAGCAGAGTTAATTGCTTGTATGGAGGCTGGAAGTGAATGCAACACTTGCTTCTATTCTTAGGATGTTTGGATAAATGTGAAAAACATCTGAACCCAATTTTGATAAATCTTGGGTGCTGATTAATAGAAGATACACAAATTAAAATGTAAATTTTATATTTAGTGGAAAAGGATGAACTGTAAATGGCAAAGATATTTTCTCCTATCTCAAAACCGAAAATAACGCAGATTGTGATCCATCCAGACACATGGGCACTACTCTGCAACTCTTCTGCGTCAGATCTCAGCAGGAGTTATATACATAGCAACACATAAATTGCATGTTGATAAATTCACTGAACTATTCAACTGGGCCTCATGCAAACATGAGTAGCACTTAACAGCTGAGGCTACCCCTTAATCTATTGGTTTGCCCTTTGCACCTTCATCTATGTGAAAAAGTTAACTAAAAATAGAAAAGAGGGAACATTATACCATTAACTGACCAGTTGATGTATGAACGAAGTGGGAAGTCAAATGTCATATACACAATAGTCACAGTTATACAGCAGGAAGAAAACCAGTATTTAATGTCTTCAGGTGTAACATAATGTCATGTACAGATACCAAAACTAGGAGAAGCCAAGGCTAGTCATGGGTCTGTGTAACTGTGTCATGTAACTACGACGTCGTATGACTAGCTAATAGGTTCATATCAGCTAAGCATTGCATGAGGGCACCTAACTAAGCTAGCATCTCTGTGAGATGCTGCACCGTGCTGTACTATCTTGGGTCTTGTTTTCTTTCATATTTCTCTAGAAATGTGGTAATATATTTCATTAGTGTCCCATAGTAATGTTATAAATTTGTTTTGTTTTTGTCTTGCAGCATCTGATATTTTGTGTAAAGCTCTCATTCCTGAAGGTGTGATTTGCCATTCTCTTATCTCTTGAAAAAGACTTGAAAGGTAACATATATGGTAATATGGATTATGCAGAAGATGCAGCTATCAGGAGATAAATTGTAAAGATTCATCTATTTAGATCTCATTACTTTTAATAAGATATATCTGCTATTAAATATACCTACTGTCTTCTCCTGCAGAGACCTTTTTCTTGGAAAATTAAAACTAGCTGATGTGTACATGACGTCATGACTGGCAGCATCTGACTCCACTTTTAAATACCTCAAACTAAACACAGCTGGAATATATTATGCTACTTAATCAATAACTGGTATTTGCTTTTGTTGACAAATACTATATGCTGGAAATATGGAAATATGGCATTTATGGGTATTTTACTACATTTAAAGATTCAATTTCTTAGCCCATAAAACATGCTGATGTTTTTTTGTTGTTTTTTCTTTTTATTCTTATATTATTTGAGTTTAATTTTATACAGTTCAGAAAAGAATGCCAAAAAGCATGAATGAAGAATGAAGTGACTTGCTAAATTAAGAATTGCAGTACTTCTTTTTCTCTCCTATCAATTCAGTTAAAGTTTCCTCGTTCAGGAAAAAAAGTGGTTTCTGGTAAAATGAAATCTAGTTCAAAACTGAAGAAATTCAGTCACTGTGTCATTGTCAACTTTCAAATTCCATGTTGTCTTTTGTGGGTTTTTTACTTCAATAATCTTTACCGTGTGAAAAGTACATGCAATCAATATACTTCAACAAAATATTGCTGAAAATAAGTTTCTAAATGTTTATTACTCTTTCTGAAAGCAATGTTTTTTGTCACATAATGGAAATTTTATTTGCACCTCATGTTTTGAAAAATCATTCTGTAAAATCCCCATTTGAGAATGGGGAGCAATGATAAAATTATCAAGACTTGCATGAATTTTTAGTGTGACTTGTTAACGTTGTTTCTTATTGTGCTACTAACCAGATTATACATGCAGAAAAAATAATTTTCTACATTTCATTGCAGCAATTTATTCTTGAAAAATGACAGCTACATTTCCTATACAACACGTCATATTTTTAGAAAGAAGAATGTGAGAAAGATTGTTATTGCAGGAATTTGCCTGACTAAAAAACTTCAGGATTTGGCCCAAGCTTATAGACTTTATATGTGGAATTCGTTTCCATTGTCACTGTAGCGCAGGCATCTCATGGGGAAGGTGTTGGGTGTTCCATTGTCCCCTCACAACCCTCACCACTATTCAGGCCAAGTGGCCCAGGACTAAAAAGCTGCATATCCCACCGAGACTGTAAATAGGATGTATTCAGCAGGCTGTAGATATATGAGCTGGCACCTTCTCAGTACAGGGCTGGTGGCAGTCCCCATTTGCAAGAAGTTGTCATACTTCTCATGAGTACAAAGGGATTTCTAATGACCAAAGGGATTTGGTCTCCTCCAGGTTCTTTTCTCCGTAGCTGCAAATTTGCTTAATTCTAACTCAGTGGGAAACATGCTCTTCCAACCCACACTGTTTCTAGGAGCTCCCTGAACATTTCTGAGAACCTTCCATCCAAATTCTGATCAAACTATTCCATGCTTTGGAGAAAGCCCAGAGGAAGGCAACCAGAAGGATAGGTGGTCTAGAAAAAATAACCCATAAAAAAAGGTTGGATGAGCCAGCTTTGTTTAGTTTAAACAAGAAAGCTAAAAGGAGATGTGTGCAAAATCAACAGGCATCTGCAAAAGTGGGTGAATACAGTCTATTTTTTATTGTCATGGTGAATTGGACAGGAAACAGCACAAATTGCAACAGGGTACAAAGTAAAATTCTTGAACAGCAGAGAGCTGAAACACCTAAAAATACCCCAAAAGGTCAAATTTCCATCTCTGAGAATTTCTACAGGGGTGTTAAGTAACATCTGCAAAGAAGGGGAAAAGTGATCCAACACATTCTCTCCTAGCTTTATCATCTGTGATTCCTTAGTTTACACTGTGTGTCTGATATGATAGAGCGTGTAAGTATAGCCTGAGACCCATGTGTACTATTGATGGTTTTTCTTGTCATAAATTGATGGAATTTTACCCATCAATACACATACATGTCTACATACAGAGATGTCTACGTATATCCATCAATACACGTGTCTACATATATCCATCAGTACACATACGTGTCTGCATATATCCATCAATACACATAGGTGTCTGCATATATAAAAATATCAGTATAAGTGTCTGAAATATATGGCTAAATGCGATTTTCCTCTCTGTAGGAATTGCTGATTGTAACACACTGAAATATGTCTTCAGTAGCAGTGCCATTTTACCAGAGGAGGCACAAGCACTTTGATCAGTCCTATCGCAACATTCAGACAAGATATATCCTTGAAGAATATGCAGCAAGAAAGTAAGTACTGTGTATTTCGCATAGAGAGAATAGAGTTTTCTATTTTTGTTCTTAAAATCAAGATATTAAATTTTTTCCTGTGTTCTCCTCCTTCCTCCCCAATTGTGATTTATTCAGAATAAATCAGAATTTATTCTGATATTTTTCCAGTCCCTTTCATTGGGATGCTCCTTGTCTGTAGTCTCACATCAACATAGCTAGGCTTTCTAGTTACATTGCAACACACCTACACAGGCCTTTTAGCTCAGAATCTGTCCTGTTTACTACCTCCAAGTTGGAAATTCTTCCTCTTAGACTCTGACTGAAAATCTGACTTCAGAAAAATTGCCATGAAATTTATTAGAAATCACAGAAGCAATTTTTTACCTATTATTCCATGTGATAAGAGCACATTTCTTCTCCTGAAGTGGCTATTTATAATTATAGTTTTGTCATTCAATTTCCTTTTTAAAAATTAAATAAATGATTAACTCCTCTCACATGAAAAATCAGAGTTTTAGCCACAAGATACACATTCTTTGTATCCCAACGTCTGGAGCATTGAATCTTGGTTGCTTAAGAATCACTGGCCTCCCTTCTCAGTATTTAAGATGCATAGCTAGCCTAGCTAGCTGTCTAACATGGTCAGTTTACCTTATGACTGAGAAGAGTTAATGCAGAAGGTTTTGTGATGTATAGGAAGGCAGGAATATTTAGAAATAATGTTTTAGGGATTGTGTGCGACTTGTGTATTAGACAGGCTTGTACTCTCTTAGTTCACTGAAGGGTTATAGTAGAACTTGAATGATTGGAGACTGAGACAAAAATAAATTTAATAGAATGAAATGCCTAATGATCCCCAGTGACAGATAATGATGATCCCTTGAAGAACAAGTAGAAGCGGAATGCTATTGCAGTCAGTGGAGAATGCAAAGTGGGTTTCTCTCTGAACTGTGCTCAGTCATGGTATTCAGATCATTTAAAGTAATTTCTTTGACTTTTGTAAGTTCGTGTTTTACCAGAATCACTGGGTTATAACAATGTCTTTTATATTTGAAGGGCTGCTTCCAGACGGGCTGCTTATTATGAATTTCCTGGCCTGGGAAAAACGACATGCAGACTCTGTGCCAGGAGGGCACGCAGCTTGGCTCATGAAGCAATACAAGAATCCAGGAAAAGGTAAAGCTCTGTTGGTCCCATCTGACCTGTGTAGTGGGCCTGGTCCCATTCAATATTGCTCTTCTACCAGGGCTTTTTTCCAGTTGACAAGTGTAGAGGCTTCTCTACCACTGTTTTTTAATAATCTATTTTGGCTGGAGTAAGTACTAAATGACTGAGTGTCACTTTCAGTCTCATATTTCACCTCGGAGTTGTTCCTCTAATCTCCTCTGACCCTTGAAAACAGCTTTAAAACCAAAATAAACTAGAATCTGCCTGGGATTCCAAACCAATTTTTTAATAGATCTACTCAATTATTCCTAAATTTCTGATTTGGATCAATTTAAACTTTTAGAGTTCTTTCCTTAATGTCGAGGGGACTTACTGTCACATCTCAGTTACAGCCTTGATATGAAGTCCTATAGTAAGTGTGCTGCTGATGGCAATGTTCCTGCTTGTGAATTTGACTCTGCCATGCTCTACAGTGACAGTACCAAACACATAGATAATTTATACTACAAGGACAATTTCTTCCTTTTTTGTGGAAAATATGTTGTGAAAATCATACACATCCATATGATTCTGGTATTGTTTTGAAAGATATATCTTAGAAACGGAATGTTCTAGGAAAATCAAACTAATTTGTATGCTCTAATTTATTTTATAAGAAACTCTCAAATTTTATCAATTAAAAAGAAAAATGTGGCAGAAGGCTGGTATTTAAAATACATTGAAATGGTAAGAGAAATATTTTTTTAAATACCAGGCAAATAACTTCTTGGTCTACTGTTCACTGCACTTGATGCAAGTCTTCTCATTTGCTTTGCAGCATGCTGGGTTGTGCTTTAAAAGTCTTGCCATATTGTATAATGACAGACATGTTAGAAATGTCTGATATTCAGCTCCCTTCTTTTGTCCTGTTGGCAAGGCAAAGAGTGGCATAGGCTGCTTACTGAATCAGCATGAATGCAGGAGCTTGAGCTAGCTCCTGCTAAAAATGTTTACAAGTTGGCTGTGGGCTTCTTTAGGAGTTTTGAGAAATCTAGAAAGTGTGGTTTTCACAGAACAACCCACAATTTAATCAAAACACTGTCTTTTATTGGTAGTTTCTGGAATACTTCCTGGTCACCCTTGTCCAAGGATAGCTTTTTTGCATGGATTTCATCAAATCCTTGTGAACTCTTTGGTCTGTATTTTTCAGGTGAACTCAGCTGATACAGCCCATGGAGAGCTTCCCAGCTGCTAGGGCCAGAGGCACACCATAAGCAAGGCCCAAGTCTTATTAGGATGTAAACAGGCACAGAACATGCCTGCACTCCTCTGCCTTCTTATGTTGATGGGATGGAAAATTAGGGGCCAGAAGGAAGCCAGACAGGTCCTTGATCTCGATTATCAGAGGACTAGGACTGCGGGGTATGAGGTGATCATTCCAGGTTTCAAAATCTGAAGCTGTCTATGGCACCAATATACAGGGGGAAAAAAAATGAAAGAAAATTCATATTAATTTTACATGCTCACTAGGATAGGCAAATAGACCCTAAGAATATTTCTTAAAATAAATTTTACATCTTGCTGATACGGTTTCAGAGTTCTCAGTTGCCTAATGTGTATGAATGACAACCTTAATGCTTCGTATTGATTAATCTTACCTGATACGTTTTCTTGTCCTATAGAACCCATGAACAAAGCACTCATGCAAGTGAAGAGAAAAGAATACGGTTTGCCAATGAGTTGTCTGTTTTGGAAAAAGAGATTCACACAGCCAGGCACCGTGCTAGAGAACACCTGGATAGACTTGAAGTACAAAGGATGGTATGGTGCCAAACCTTTTTGTTCCAATTCAAGCAGAATTATAAGATATACTGAAACTGAGGCCTGTGTTTCAAATGCCAATAGTGATTTAGCATCTTTTAACTTTGTGGGTTCAAGATTAGATTTTCTACCCTATTTGAGTCTTGCGCTAGATGGGTTTTTTTATTTTATTCCTGTGTTTAATAGGTGGAAGAAAACATGGCTCTAGAAAGACACGCTCTTGAGGAAAGCATAAGTCGAGCTCCTGAAATACTAGTACGCCTGAGGTCTCACACTGTCTGGGAAAAGATGTCTGTGAGCCTTTGCTTCACTGTACAAGGATTTCCCACCCCTGTTGTACAATGGTAAAAGACTTTCCTAGCCCTCTAAAAATGTTGTTAAGCTTTTTTCATTTGTAAGTTATGGCATAACTGATAAGTGTCACATACATAATGGCTGTGTTAAACCTCCTTTATAATCCTCATAGATGTGCTGGATTGTAGCAGTTGATACTGCAGTGGAAGGAGTGGGAGGACAACTTGCTGAATGGCCCTGTGCAATGTGAGAAGCAAACTCAAGTATTTCAGAAGGCAGACTGTGGAAGGCATTCCAGTCTTTCTGGCCATTGAATTCCCTCATGATGAAGTAGCAAATGGCAAAATAGACAGACTACTTGCTAAGCCTGTGTAAACTTGTACATTAGTGTCATGGGCTGTAACTGTGTTCAGTTTGAGTCAGCCTCTCTTGAGGTGGACACCAGCGTAATGTCTCTGAAGCTGCTCTACTCTCTGGACAAGCGCTGTCCTGTATACGTGAGGGCCTCAGGCTAGACAGAAAATCTAACCTGAGGCACAAACCTGTTGCTGCTTCCCTTGTTTGTGCTGGAGTGCTTTACTGTTGTCTCAGACAAAGTTTGCTTTACGTATTGTGTTTTGTCAGGGCAAGTGGACTGGAAAGTTCAAGTCACATGCCATCTTCTCTCTACTTCACTGCCTGCTTTTCTGGTTCAGGTGCACATCTCTTTCCAATTACTTACTAGAGTGATGGTCCCACTTTTGCCTTCATGGCCCAGTGTGTAACTATCTATACATGCTGGAAAATACTCTATGCAAGTAGAGAAGATTTATAGAGAGAACTCAGATGATAGTGAATGATATCTGGATGTCAAAATCTACTAAATTAATACTAATACATATTAATTAGTTCTCTTTTTCTTTATTTTCAGGTA
Organism: Ara ararauna; assembly: GCA_028858755.1. Taxonomy (NCBI): domain Eukaryota; kingdom Metazoa; phylum Chordata; class Aves; order Psittaciformes; family Psittacidae; genus Ara; species Ara ararauna. Next base: position 36,269,466 of record CM054379.1, read on the forward strand.
CAAAAATGAAGAATTAATTAGCCCTGCAAGTGATCCAACGAAGTACAGAATTGAAAGCAAATATGGAGTACATGTGTTGCATATAAACAGGTAGATTATTCTAGGATATACAACAGTTTTGTATACTTTAAGCAAAGAATTTTGTACCAAATACAATTAAAAATTCACACAAAGGCTGCAAGACAGTTGTTAAATTCAGCACAATTTTCTGTGATACTCACATTTAGGCTAGAGAAGGTTAACTAAGCAGCTGAATATTAGATCATGAAAATGAAATGAAAAATTAGATATTTCAATTATTTAACCCCAGCAATTTACAAGAAGGTAAAAAAGGAGAGGGAAGTAGCTGAAAGAATGGTAGTTCCTTTTTTTATTAGAATTATATCTTCTCAGCATTCAAAGTGAAAAAATGTCTGTGTTTTATGTTCTTGTCATGAAGAAGTTCTTTAAGGTAAGCAAAAATTTAGCTGATCACACCAGGATATCTAGATATTAGTATTATATGTTAGATTCTGTTTGCATTTTTGTCCCCATTTTTTTGTTCTCCAAAAGGTAAGGAAGTGTAAGGTATTTTTTGAAAAAGGTTCTAATTTGATTAATTGAATTTTTCAAAATAATATTAACCTTGTGGTATAGAAAATGCTGGGGTATAACAGCTTCCCAATACTAATCTGGTGCTGTCCTAAACAATGTTGCATGTGATTTGATACAAGGTTTTGTAAAAACATAAAAACCCAAAGAAAAATTAAGACATGACTGTGGTGTTTAAAAAGAAAGCTAACATGTAGAGCAGAGACACAAAACCTCACTTTTAATTTATTCAGAACATGAGCATCAGCTGTGCTGAAACAGCTGTAATATTTGTGGCTAACACTTTGCTATCCAAACTTTTTATGTTCTATCCTGTCTCCATGTGCCACCAGTGGAAGCAGCCCCAAGCACAGTCTTGCGGCATTAGTACAGTGCTTTTGGGAAAGACTACTTGCCCTTTTCATCCTATAGCAGTCCAGGATAAACTGTCCAGCCCAACTGCCCACCTTTTCGTAGTTCAGGATGGGAGAAACATACCTCTGTACAGAAGCTGGTAGCAAGAGTCACTATGTTGCTGCTTCTTAAGGGATGTTTCTCAAGGAGCAGTAGTACTTACAAGTATCTCTAAAACACTCATGTAATCTTCTACCCCCAGGACATGGGTTACTTGCTGACTGCTGCATCCATGAGATGTCTCAACACAGCTGATCCTTCCCACCAACATTACTTTTGGAGATAAGAGCAGGAGGTTAAAAGATAAAACCAAGTTGTCCTCTTGCTATCCTCTCCCTTGCAGTAGGGAAAATAGGAAATTAATTTGTCTGGATTTGTGAGTGACAGTCAGGAGATTGACCTTTGGTGACTGTGACTCACAGCCAGTTAGTGCCTGTGACTGTGTTTATTTCCCTTGGTTAGTGTCTGAGCAACTGCTTGTAGGGTCCAGATGCTGGATATGTAGTATGTAGGTTCATTTTGTGACATTTTAGGAGTAAATGGCTTTTTGAAGACATGAGAATCAGTGCTGATGCTCCTTTCTGAGCCTCTGTAACCATGAGGCTGAAGGGTACTAGCGGCTTACATCCCCTTGGTGCTGTTTTTTCTCTTTCCTGTGCTGGTTATCAGTCATTTAGTCACCATCCACAATCAGCTTTGGGAGTGTTCAGACCCAGCCATATTTAGACAGACACACCACAGAGTTGTTTATTAGCACCTACTCAGGTTCCCACACCCATCCTTTGTTTAGTCCCAGACCTGCAGGTATTCATGCAGGCTCCCTCACATTCAACCAAGCTGCCATCTTCAGAGACTGTTGCTCCATTTCTCTTTCCTTCTGTGTGTCAGTGTGGCCTTTTTGCCACCTAAAGATACCTAGCTGCTCTCTCCCAGGTTTCCCTTCTCTTAAAAGAATACCTTGGGAGCTGTTATGATTCATTTATCACAGATTGATACAGTTAATTAAATTCAATTTTCTAACCTTAAATATGTTTATTTACAACTAATCTATTTTATTTCAAAACTTGACTATCAGCTGTATTTTCTGTCCCAAAAGACAGAAAATCAACATGCAGGAAATGGAATAATGTTTTGACAGTGCATTCCTATCATTGGGTGAATCTTGTGTTGAAAACAATAGATGTATAGGCAGTGGTTAAAATATATATATTATTAATATTTTTATATAAGCATGTATCAATTTGCTCTTGATTTTCCATTACTATCTTTCTGCACATATATTTGGAGTATTATTTTTTTTTCTGTAAACTAGAACTCCTGGGATTTTCTACCTGCCAACTTCTGTGCTCTTCTCAGCTGTTCATACCGAAGTGCTGAGCTTCATGTCATCTGATCTGCAGTCACTTAGAACGGCCTTGGAATTTCTTGGCTACCATTCTGGCCCTTCAGTGAGGCCCTGGGAGTGAAATTTTCCTTCTGATGCAAGTGTGATATTTATTCCTATGAGTATTCCTTAATACCAATGGAAAAATTCTTGAGGCACCAAAACTAGAATGTCACCTCAACAACTTAAAGTAGTAACTGGACACATACCCTCTGTTTGCTGTCTTCCAGGGCTCATCAGCCTATACAGTAACCAGATCATTTTCATTTCTTTGTCTCATATTTTCATGATGCTCTGTACTCAATTTATGACATTTTCTGCATGCATTCAGCACTATCATTATTATACAATGCCTCTTTCTTCCTCCTTTTGCACTTCATCTAATGGAAATTGGACCTTAAGTTCTCCTTGAGCAGTAAAGAAAAGGGGTTTGGAGTTTCATCATTTTTTCACACGTCTCAGAATTGTAGGAGAAGAGATATTGCCAGCTTGCACAGGGGTAGTGGTTCATCCCGTCTCTCACCTCGCTTCTGATATGTGATTCAGAGAATACTGTGAGGAATGCTCTGAGGGGAAGGTTACTGGCAGTTGAAGTGATTGATTGACAAGTATCTGAGAATATGAGGGTTTGTTTAAAGTGTATTTCTTTGTCCCACCTGATTTATCTATAGATAGGAATATAATACAATATTTCTATATCAGAGGTGTTGAGACGAAGATGTCCTGTTGCTTTATAGCATAGCTGCGAAATACATTCTGCCTTAGTATACAACTTAGTCATTAAAAATCATAGCATTTTGAATTTCTTAGTTGCCACTATTTGTTTAGCAACAGGCTTTGTTTTTTTGTTTGTTTGTTTACTGTGATGACTCCAGACACGAATCACTTAGATTTTTGCAGCTGTGAATGGCTACATTGCATTTCCTGGTACATCCGCTGGGGCGTAGAGGGGACAGCAGTATGCTCCTGTCTGAGGACATTCCTGACCCCCACCCCACAGTGAGCAGGCAGGGGAGCTGATGGAGGCTGGACAGCAGAAGGAGCAGAGGGGGAGGTTCTGTTCTCCAGAGTTCTGTGAGTGTGATGTAGCTGCACAATCTCACCTATTCAAGGCTCAAAGTCTGGGGATATTTTGTCTTTTAATAGGGCCCTCTCCTGTTTCATTAAGCCATCGCTTAAGAAGCGCTTGAAATTGCAGCGGAAAAGGTTTGTGGTTGCATCAGTAGAAATGTGTGACAGAGCCAGCAGAGTGCAGTGTAATACCTGCTGCCAGGAGGCAGAGCTGGCCGCCTGATCAGGCGCTCCACTCCGCACCACCAGCATTGCTTTAAAGAAAAAAAAATGCTTAAAAATTGAATGACTTTTCTCTTCTAACTATTCTTATTTAACACGTGACACTGTGCAGTCAGTGCAGTGCTCTTTTAGTTTGATTAGGCGCAAAAGATTTGAGATTATTTAGTCTGAGTAGAGAGGTAGTGAGACTGCTTTTTCTCCTGCTGTAAGTAGCAGTAGAGCAGAGGCATTGCAGCAAAGGCAGTCTTCCAGTGCAGAAGGAAGAGTCTTTGAGCAGAATAGGGTTAATTGGGTGATAAACTGCAGCTCTCAGGGCTTTGCAAGTATGTAGTACCAGTGAGTGTATAGGCAGCAGGCTTGAACTCCTGCTCTTCTTTCTTTCCTGAAATGCGAGCAACAGCCCTCAGATGAAATGGTCTGTGATCTTCTGACCTGTCAGTCACTGTCCATTATAAGCTGCAATAGCAGGGAAGTGGCCACCTCATAACAGAGATCCCTTCTTCAGTAAAAACAAAACTCAACCAAACAAAAAGGATGAGTCAGATTCAGTGTGACTGGGGAATCAGTGCATGAGATGGTAATTCCATAGAGTATTTCCACATTTTGATGTCATATATCCATACGACTGAAAATTTTGTCATTTGGATCCAAGGGAGGAAATTTTAACTCTGTAATTTACTACGCAGTGCTTCCTGTTCTTGACACACACTGAATTGTATTCCAATTCAGGCAAAAATGTTATTTCACTCTTAACTTCTGTGTTTAAATGTACACGAGGCAGATGGATGAATATATGCATTTTAAACAGATGTCTCTGCCTGGGGAATATTCCCCGCACAAATATTAGCACTTCAGAACCTCATATGGATTCAGGGCAATTTAATTTTCACAAAAAATATTAGTACCTTGGGATAGATACAGCTATGCACTCACACTTCACGCTATCTAAATGTATTCTATGCATATTTTATCTGACCTTTGTAAAGGTTGGAAAACACATTCTCCATCGCAATGCAAGAATAACTGTTGGGGAGACCACGCCTTACCTCTTGGGCACTTGAAATATAATTTCTAACTGGTCTTGACTCAATGAGCTTTACAGTGCTATTTAGGAAATCAAGGTGGTTTAGCACATAGGGAAGGAGATAGCTGCCAGAATAATCCTCAGTCTTAGCATTATCTGGCATGAAAGAAGAGTCAGGACCTATGTGATTTGCCATCCTGTCCAACTTTCTTCAGAGTGGGTATTAAACAAATGTGCTGTGTAGCTCTTACCCACTAACTCCATACACTTTTAGTATTATATTTGAAAGCATTCCACTGAGTAATAGGTTATCTAAGATGGTTTGATTTCTCAACTTGAGTGTCAAGTTAGAGATCATAGCAAGGATTTGTAAATTACTTTCAAAGCAGTGACCTCCAGAAAATGGGTAGAAATCTTAAACAGCAGAAAGTGCTTGGCTTGGGGAATTGTTCGTAATAACTGTAAGTGCCTTGTTTCTCTTCATGAAACCAAAGGATGTTGTAAGAGTGTGGTCAGTCATTTGATCAGTAACTTCTTTCTTTTGTTCTCCCTGAGAAAATGAATTATCATTCCATCGCTGACTTTTCCGTCAATAGTTGCTTTCAGACATTGAACTTCTTGGGCTAAAAAATGCCCCACCTTTGTGAATCTCCTGTCTCTTCTGGAGACTTTTAGGATCCTTTCCTGTTTTCTCTACCTTGGAGACCACCGCAAATAGGAAGATCTCATCAGAACATGTATTTTGCTGCTCCTTATGGGGAGGGGACTGGAATGAGCACAGCTATATATCCATTTGAAAAGTTAATTGGGTATCTGCCATCCTTTTGACAAGCTGGTGTACGCCAAGGTGTGCCAAGTGCTGTTGTAACACATCAGCACTAAGTTGATCAAGATGCAGTTTCTGGGGACAAACGATGTAATGCTGTTTAATTTACTAACACATAGCATACGTTATAAAGTATACTATATACTATGTACTATTTACTTTATAAATATCTCCTTAAAGTAGGGATGAGCTACAGAGTGATGAGAAAACCTTACAGTTCCAGTATGGTTAATTCTGCAATGTCCTTTCTTGTAAGAAAATTCCAGGATGCCTCATCTGTTGTTAGTTTATTTCATTATAACAAGACACTGTACTGAGCTGTGATAAATGTATGAACTACGTGCATTTCAGTATAGAGACATTATAACATGACTTAGGAAAAAAGCCTATACTGCAGTTTTACCTTGCTTTTGGCAATTTATCACCCCAGTGTTAAATAATGTGAAACTGGGATAATAAAAAAGGTCTTCTTTTTTAGGAAGGAAGGTGTTGCAAGGGAATGTCATCAAGTCTGGCAGCTTTCAAGCAAGTCCAGAATCAGTTAAGCTTTATATAGATCTATGAACAGGTATTCGCATTTTTAAAAATCCTTCCTAAAAACAGAACAAAACAAAAAATTTAATAGTATCAAGCCTATATTTTTTTCAGACTTTGCTTGTCCAGTCTATAGTAGGGCGCGCAAGGTCTTCATAACCAACTGCAGTTTTTTTGGTTAAATAACCTAATCTTAGTACTTACCCCTGTGTCTTTGTTAATTAATTGTATGATAAAGTTTGCATTTTACTGCTTTATTTTGTGAAATGTGTGTCTGAAGAGTTCCCTCCAGGAGGAGCTGTTAGCCCAGTATGTTTCGAGAGAGATCTCAGTTTAATAGTGCTTTCATCAAGTTGTGCTTTAGACATTACATTACATTACAGATACTATCTTTTTTGTGATATAAGAATGTCCAGAGTATATGCATATGCTGAAAAATAGGTGCCTGACGTGCCTGTCACAGGTGCTACGTGTTCAAAAATTGGCATCCTATTATGCAATTTACCTCAAACATTTTTACATAAGCTTTCTTTTCCCACAGTTGGGATATATGACCCCTTAGAAGACAAGTGAATCAGAATCTCATCCCTCTCATATGGCAGTTGCCAAGAAAATACAGATTTATTCTTCTGAGAGTAATCTTAATGCTTGTATGCAGAATATCGTTGTATCTCATCACTGGAAATTTCTGAGTCACCTCCATTAAATTCATTACTAAATGAACTACACACAAGAAGGATTTAATTGTTTCAGAGAGCACTTTGATTATCTAATAATTAAAGCTAATAGAAATTACAAGAGATAAAAAAAATCAAAAATTTATTTGATGGACATATTGTAGAATATGTGACTAATAGAAAAGTTCAGGAAAAAATATTGAATTGGACCAAATAAAAAGTATTTTGATTAAAACCCAAAGTGTTTTCTTTTCTATTAAAGTAGTTAGTATGTTTATGAGAAGAAAACAGAAGTAAATTCTGGTTTTGTTTTTAAGATTCATTCTGAAATGTAAAAATTAAATATCATACTTTTTCAAAATTATTACTTCATTCAGACTAAGTTCTTTCATAAAAATTGAGGAAATTTTTTTCTACCTTGGCAATAGCCACAGAAGGAGAAATTTCTGTAAGCGTCACATGTACTTTTCTTCCATGTCTTCTTCTTGAAGTGTATGGCAGAAAGGTAAGATGGCTTACGGAAAAAGGTTACGTACAGAAAAGGAATAGCCAGACTGGCATCCTCTGGCTATGTCCTTTGATCATCCTCTAAAGATCATTTCCAATTCACTCAAGATAATGCAGCCTGCCACTTAGCTGTGATAAAACTACAGTAAAAACCAGCACCACTTTCTGATTGTCTTTCAGCAACCCCTTGCACTGTGAGAGAAGAGCTTTATGCACTTTCCCTGGGGTTGACATAACTTGTTTTGTAATATCAATCATTAAGAGAATTTGTATTTGTGTAGAGAGTCATCTGTTTTCCTCCTTTGCCTTTTCAGAGCTGATTTTGATGATTCTGCTACCTATTCAGCAGTTGCAACAAATGTCCATGGGCAGGCATCAACTAATTGTGCTGTGGTTGTGCGAAGTAAGTCCTACTTTCATGATCTAAACAAGGCATAAATATAATGCTCATGTCATTAAATGCTTACTGTGTTTATCTTACAGGGTACAGAGAAGGTGAAGAGCCTCACCCAGCTGGGATAATGCCCTTCCACTGTAAGCAGTGTTTTGGCTTTGCTTAGGCAGTTTATGTACTCTTATCAGATTAATGTTTTACAGATGAAAAAATTGGCTTTTTTCTGGCTTTTCTTTCTAAGCATTCAGTTACAATAGGAGCTGTCCAGATGCTTTTGCTTTCCCAGTTGTATTTCTAGATCAGCATTCAGTAAAATAGAGAGCTCCATCTCCTATTCAGATTGAACAGTAATCTGTTTGTGCCAAGTACAATAATACTCAAGAATGTTTTCATTTTGTCATGCATAGTACCCCTGTCGTACGATGTTTGCTTCACCCACATTGATGTCCAGTTTCTGGAGAAGTTTGGAGTCACTTTTGCAACTGAAGGTGAAACACTGACCCTCAAGTGTTCTATGTTGATCACCCCAGACCTGAAAAGACTACAACCTCGTGCTGAGTGGTATAGAGATGGTAAGTTAGTACACTGGGTAGAAGCTACCTGGAAAATGCTGGAGGAAACACTGAGGGCACAGATCAAGCATAGAACATGAGACTGTTGTAACTATATTTGGAATAGAGCAAACAAATATCTCTGGTTGGAATTTATAGACCCACATCCTTTCAGTTAAATCACTTGATCAACATTTTCTTGAACACACATTTACAACAACAGGAGCAATCTCACATTATCTAACAACACAGCAGTTAGAACATTTACTAACTAGGCGGAGATCCAAACTCACTTCCTAGATTTGACCATGATTTCTAATTGAATTCTGTGACCACTGAGCTGAAGGGCACTCACAGAGCAGTAAAGTTTGAAGCACTGAGGTGTGTGCACAGTCCTCCACTTGCATCTTATTCCAGTATTTATTGTGAATTTTATGTTAAAATCAATTTAATGCATGGTTAAGAAATACTTATAGAAACTAGGCCTGAAACACATGCCATTGCTCTTCTGTTTGAGTGCCATGTTGGTAGGTTTTCCTTGCTTCTTTTGTCAGTGAAAAGTAACACCATGAAGCAGTCTTAACAGGAAGTACCGAAAACTGAAGCATATCAAATACTCTGGTGGATGGCATTCAAACCCTGCAAAAGCAGTGTTTGTTCACCGCACAAAAAAAAAAGCTTGAAAGATAAAATTAACTACTTAAATTTAATGGATAGCAGTCTCATAATGGATATTTAGCTTACCACTTTTAACCAACTACAACCTCTGTGCAGGATTCTAAAGTAAATATTTTGCCTGAGGATTTAAGGAAAGCCTTGGTTATTTGTGAATGGTGAGACCTTTCCCCAAAAAGACCACATTTGAGAATGGTGGACTCCCAGGACTGATGTTTGGACCAGTCCCAAGCAAGGTGGCAGAAATTTCCATAGCTGAGAAAATGTAATGCATGAAATAAGTGACTGTAAGATTAATAAGATAGTCAAAAGAATTCAAGGTTAGTAAAATCAGAAAAAGAATGCTTTTATTACTGCTAGTTACACTTTTTATTGCATATACATAGTAGTTTTACTTGGATGCACATTTGATCCTTCAGGGAGCGACTGCTACTCAGTGTTTCATTCCTATTAGTTTATCAATGTGAATACTTTATTGTGATGAAACTATTAGATGGTACTAAACCAAAAAAGATGAGCTGATCAGAATGGCTTTTTTTTATTGCTTGGTGAATAACATGAAACATAAGGCTCATCCATGAACCCAGATTCTGTTGCCACTGAAAAGTACAGGGATTTGTAATCACCATAAATAATCACTCACCTCACTCTGAGGTGAACCATCAGTACGTTTACTTTGTCTCTTACTGTGACCAGTTTCTCAGGGTGCCAAACCTCTTAGATTTTGGGTTTGGAACTGCAGCTATGACAAACTGCTAATTTTCAAGGGATGTCCCATATTGTTCCATGTTTCATTAATGAATTTTTCTTGCACTATGGATAGGTGAACAAAAGATTGCAGCCCTTTCAGTTTAACCTTTCATAATGCCAAGGCATTTCCCTTTTGATGTGTAACAGTATCATGTTCTTTGTTTTCTGCCTTATCTGACTTAAGATTCTATTATTCTAAGTTTACCTTCTTACATTTCACACACCTTCTTACCTTCCACATACCTTCTGTATGAAAATCTGAGATGAAAACTTGGTCTCTTTGAAGCTAATAGGTTTTTGTTACTGAGTCAGATAGGCTTTCATCCCATTATTTTGATTATATTTACATGAAATAACACAAATAAGCTTAGAATTGTGTTTTGTTGCTTATACATGTATTGCAATATATTCAAGAGGTATACAGGTGCATCAATTGACAAACTTTTTCCCAAACACAGCAGGAATTCATGCACTATGAACATTTGCTATGTGCTGCACAGTTCCCTGTGTTAACTCTTCTGAAAGCTGGAGGCAATGCAGAAGTTTAAGCAATGAGAAGGTTAATAATTTGTTCAGAATCATGTGGTTTAGATGTTCTTTTTTTTTTCTTTTTATTTTTTTTGAGAGATAGTGCTGAATTCTCTCTTGCATTGAGACAAACTCATGTTTCCTAAAATTTTTCAGTTTTTGTTAATCAAATAATAATAACTGAAGCCCTGAGATAGATATGTATGATTTACTTCCGATAATTGTACATGAGATATGTATTCATTCAGCATTAGTAAGCTTCACGCAAGTGAACCTTATGGAGGATATCTACTAGACTCCTAAGGAAATGTAAGTCAGCTTAATCAAATCCTCTAAGGTGGTTTGGGATTTTATAAACACAAATACGATGTCTATAATTCATAGCCCACTTAGAACAATTTAAGATACTGAAAGAACTAAATCAAAATAATACTTGAGAAATGTATATCTAATCTAGATGTGAGTTCAGCTGGTAACAGAAAAATTCTGTTATTGATCTCTAATGTAATATAAACATTATACACCTACATGCACCAACATTCTGCAACCATTTATACTGTAAGCTGGAATAAAATAATTGTATTCAGAGAGAAAAATGGAGTGCTGAATTTAGCTGAAACTTCAGCAGACATGATGAAAAGAAGCTTCAGTATCAAGTAATGCCCTACTCTTTATATGAATTTTCAGCAGAGTGATGTCTTAGGAAAATTATCTCATGTACTTAGACCAGCATGTAAGGCTGGAATCACACTGCCTCCAAGTTAGCCTTCTAGAGTTTTGTTCTTTGATAAATTCTAGCAGAAATGACATAGCCCAACAAGTGAATAGACTGGGAAACTGAGAGCAATAGTGAGACCCTGTAATTGTAATATTATTATGATGGCAGGTGCATGAATACTTGCTTTATTAGAACTTCTGAATATGTTCATGTCCTCCAAAATTTACTTTTCTTCTTGGCTTGTCTAGAAAGGCATCCAGACTGCATTAAAAAAGAGAGCTCCTGGTTTCTTAGGGGATCTGGTGGGTCTTTGGCCTTGTTGTGCTTCTGCAGTTTCTAGTCTCAGATACACATAAAAGGTGGAAATGGATGATTCTGGCCTTAACAGACAATACGGGCTTGTCTACAGTTTCTGTATATTCAAACTAGAGTGTCTACCATTCCTCTCAAGCTTTTCAGGTGCTGTGCACTGAACTTCATTTTTTCTTCAGGATTTTGCGCAGAACTCATGCATTGGTTGAAGTTTCTAGATTAAGATGTTTTTTGATTTAATTAAAGTAATTCATGAGTCTACATATCTCTCAGTACCACTGTGACATGCATGACAGAAAGGGGACATGCAGATTTTCTAGGTAAGGATTTCATGACTAAGGATCTCAGGGGAATTAATGTGATGGAATTTACTTTTTTCACTTCTGAGGAAACAACTGTATGCTTAGGTGATTGTGCAATTTACTGCTGTAAGTTTTAGTAGTGTGCATCTTCCAGATGTTTTATTATCTGAATGTGTGTAATTTTTTATACCTTCTAATGCAATTCAGCTGGTAAGTGGGAAAACTGATTCCTTTGCAGTTGTTTGAATGTCTGCTCCAATGTGTATTTAAGCAATAGAATAATAAGCATTTATAGATATTCAGCTCCTTTAAATACAGTTCTGCTGCACTGATTACAATAAATTAGTATGAAATAGGGAGCTAAAAATCAAAAATAATCCAATCAGTTATTAAAAAAGTTGGTATGAGAAAGTCCCTTGGCTAGCATAAAATATCCTGCTCATTCATTCACTGTGGTTCCACTAAGCAATCAGATTAATTTGCATTAATCATGGGTCACCACCTCTCACCCGTGAGAGATTCAAATTTAATTTTATTCACTTCTCAGCAACCATGCCTTGAAGGTTTAGATTTGATGTATATTTATAGCAGTCTTCAGATTAAACTGAAATCTGGTCTTCATATTTGGAGGAAGAAATTGAATAATCTGACTTTTAACCTGAACAGGTAGCAAAACTTATTTAAACATGAAACAAAGTTTCACCCTGCATTCATTACAGGGAATGTCAGATTTTCATGTCCATTGTTTTGAAATGTGGGCAACATTCTTCTTTGTCAATGTATTAAAAATTTGTAATGATGGAAATTCTGTTGTTGGCACTTCATAGGGTAGTCTGAGACCTCATATTCTCTGAACTTCAATGATGAAATAAGTTTAGAGAGATGTAGCTTACTTTCTGTAGAGTTTTCAGAGCATCGAAGCACCATCATTCTGAATAAAGCCTGCATAAATGTTAGTTTGTGCTGCTGATTAACACAGGGCTGCACTAGGACATAGATTCTTCTGGTCATCATACTAATGTGTCTGATGGGTCTTCTCTTCCAGATGTGCTGATAAAGGACTCCAAGTGGACAAAGCTGTATTTCGGAGAAGGCCAGGCAGCTCTCTCTTTTACCCATCTGAACAAAGATGATGAAGGTTTATACACCCTGCGCATGGTAACAAGAGGTGGCGTGAGTGAATACAGTGCATACCTGTTTGTCAGAGGTAAGCTTTTCACCTGTTTCTTGAGGAGAAATTGAAAAAAAAAAAAAAAAGCAGTGAAAAGATTAGTTTTATTTAAAGAATCCCATGTAATGGCTGAAGTACGAAAGAAATCCAGCCTTGTGGTATTTCACAGTCATTTGGTTTATATAGTCTGTATTACTTAAATCAGTCAATAAATTGGGGACTTCAAGAGGAGTACACTTCTGAGGACATTTTCTTTCCTGAAGAACCATAGAAATCCTTCTTTTGATGAAACAGGTTGTTTCTTTCTTTGCCATCTCCTTTCTCTGCAGGAAATAAACAACTGCATGCTACCAGTCCTCACTGTGATAGTTTTAGCTCTAGAGATTGCCAACTAGGAATAAGCCTTTTTGAGCACTCTCATATCCTGTGCCTGACCTTAGGAGGAGGCACAGAAGAAATCAAAAAAAATATTCTTACCACTCTACAACTCACAGTCACCACAATAATCAGAGAAAAAATCAAAATAAGGAATTAACTCGTTGAAGAAATACAGTTTTCACAGGAGACATAATGAAGAGGAGGTAAATGTATTAAGAGAGAATAAAGGTCAGAATTTTCCTTCACATTTGCATGCAAAATTCTCTGAAGTGAGAATGAGCTTCCACATGCATCTGATGCATCTGAGAGTGGAGCTCAGTCTTCACTTATTAATTTTTTCATTGAATGACAAAAATATCTCTTGTTGAGCAGTTCTTTCACTCTTAAATGCGCCTTCCTTCATGCTGGCAAACTGGAGCAGCCCTGCTGAAGCCATTGGAGCTGTATTAATTTTAAGATTTGTCCTTCTTGGAAATGTATTGGAACATATGTGTCTTGCAGAAGTGTCATCCAGACAGTTGGTATGAAGTGGAGGCACATGAATATGTTATTAGGGGTTGAGGTCCATCTTCCTCACAGGACTTCATGAGGGCTTCATCAGCTTAGCAGTGTGCCCTGAACAAGCCACTCTGCCACTCTAATCTCACTGGAAACAACTTGCTCATGTTCTCTTTTCCCAATTACCTTCTAAGAAAGAAAGTACTCAGGTGAAAAAGGCCCACTAATATAGAATAACTTTCCTATGAGTTTTTGTTGTAATGGTGGGCCTATTTTATGTACATGTAGTTGTCCATTTTATACTATGACTGATCCCTTTGCATGCACAGGACCCTAGACTTGACCTATGTCCTCTGCAATCTCTAGTGTCTTCTGTTGGCCTCCCTCTTGCCTTTATTCATGTAGCCTGTGATGTGATATTGAGCACCAGCCACCTCAGAACAGATTGTAATTAGGCTGTATAATTTTAGACTTTATAAAGCCTTTTTTGTGTTATAGAAACCTTTCTTGAAGGAAGAGAACTTTGCCTGTTAGGAGACTTCATTAGGAGTTGTAGGTCCACATCAGTCAACACATCTCAAAATGAAGCCACAGAAGGGTATCTTAATGGTGACGCATAGATTACTTATGTTTGTTGGTATCGTAAGACTTTAAATAATAACTAAACTTAGAAATGTACCAAGAGTTTGCGAAGATTTTATTCCTTAAGAGAATTATTTTCTTCAGCTACATGTTCTTTGCTGAGTACCTTGGTCTGATCAGTAACCTGCTGAGCTGCATTTTTCTGTGGGAAAGAGCATCAAAACCACATGAGCTTTTAATTCTTGTGAAAAATAATAGATGTTTTATGCCTAAGCTGCTTTTCTGTCCTCAAAAATATCCCTGAAGATCTTTATCTATGTGGAGATTCAGATATTATGGGCCTTATTCATTAGCGCAGTGAATTAGTGTGAGATCTTTGGGCTCCCATTCATGTAAACAAAGAGCTCAGTGAACTGGAAATCTTCCCTTTTGTCAAGTCAGGATCAAAACTGATTTATTTTTATTTGTGATTCAGATGCTGATGCATTGATCGCAGGAGCACCAGGGGCACCGATGGATGTTAAATGCCATGATGCTAACAGAGACTATGTTATTGTTACCTGGAAACCACCAAATACAATCAATGAGAGCCCAGTCATTGGGTATTTTGTTGACAAGTAAGTAAACACTGGGATTTATTTAATTTTGTTCATTGCCAAAACCATGTAAACACGGAAGAACAAAAGAATTACCATTATGCCCTTCAATATGTGGATTCTTTAGATGCATTTTTACAGATCATTGGCACTGGAACTCAGCTGCCTACTGTGTTTAATTACTAGATTGTTCTTTGGCAAACTTGTAGCCCAGATGTTCTACTACTTTCCCAGGTACAGTCTGGGAGTTAACAAGAGATGGGGGCCATTCCCAGTAATCAGGTGCAGGCAAACACCTTCTATCAGACACTAAAAATGTTTAGTAGCATGGATGTGGCTAAATCAAAGAATAAGCCCTAACTGGTTTATAGAAGCCAGAATCCATGGGCTTCTTCAATTACAGTCAGTCTCCTTAATCTGTACCCTGCAAAAGCTGAAATTTAGGAGTTACTACATTACCTTTTTTTTTCTGCTTTAACTGAGGTATGCCAGGAGCTCCCAGTAGCTGCTAGTTTAAATCAGAATAGCAATCCTCTCTCCTTCAGTCTGCTTTGCACTTTGCTGGTGTTTCAGCCAAGGGAAGGTAGTCAGGGAACAGGGGATCAAGCACTGTTTTGCGTTTCTCTTCCATTGAAGTGCATGCTTGCGCCCTGTAAGCAGAGCAGAACATCTAATACTTAGTGTCTGAAACTGTCAGTCAGCAAAAATGTTACTGAAATGATTTCATAATGTACACTGCTCTACACTTAAAAGCAACATTTGAAGCTCATTGCTATTTGCTACCCTGCAATTTGGTCTAGTTCAGTGATCACTGTCTGGGAATTGCTAGAAAATGTTGGCTTATGAGTGGTAGTCAGTATGAGGAAATTAACTTAAGCCCTGGGGACTCTACCACTTGTATCTAATTTGTGCAGTGCATAGATTGCGGGAGTATTTCACCTGTTTTGTATATAATTTAGTCTGCTGTGCCTTTTGATGTTTTTCTTGGATTACTGCAGTGTCAAGGAGCCCTTGATCATGACCCTATTTTTCCTGGTTTTGCCAGGGCACAGGGCAGTCATCTCCACAAAAGTTTATAGTAGTAGGGCACAAAACAGATATGTACACACAAAGGAGCCAGTATGAGAACATCACTCTGCTTCTTGATGGCTTCTGCAGTCAGTGGCCCAACCATTGTTGGAGGGAAAAGCACAAAGATTCTTGTTTAAAAATATGATAAGAAAGAGATGGAAAAGTTTGGGTGAATGTTGCAATTTCTGCATGTTCTGTGGAGATGCAGATTAAAAATAAAAGTGAATAACTTGGGTTTTATGTGACAAGGAGGAGAACCAAATGGAAGGGAAGCAGAGAGAGTTGAAAAGGCCAAAAAACATGCAAGAAAAATCATAGAATGACCTTTGCAATTGCATTATGAATAAATATGAGCAGGGTGGGAACTGGTTGCCTCATCAGAGGAAAGAGTGTATAGGTATGTGACTTTCTTTAATGCTGTGTACAGTTTAGTTCCTCTCCTTAGTGACTATGACTTGTGTGATTCTGTGTTGGACGGTATATATTTATTGTGAAATGATACTGATAAATGCTGCCTTCTGTTATTCCAAGATGTGAAGTAGGTTTGGAAAACTGGGTTCAGTGCAATGATGCTCCTGTAAAAATCTGCAAGTATCCTGTGACGGGTCTTTACGAAGGACGTTCTTATATATTCCGTGTGAGAGCAGTGAACAGTGCTGGCATTAGCAGGCCTTCTCGAGTGTCTGAACCAGTTGCAGCTCTTGACCCTGTTGACCTGGAGAGAACACAAAGTAGGTTATGCAAGGCTGAAAGAGATGTTGAATACTTATTTATTTATTTATTTATTTATTTATTTATTATGTTTCTCTTTGCTTAGTTAGCTTAAGAAGCAGAGTTTATTTCTTCTTCTCATTGAATATCTCACTACTTTCAAGGTGGGGGATGGGGTTAGAAGGGCAAGGTCCATACAGGCAGGGCCTGGGGACTTCCATCTAATTATGGCTGGTTTTACTTAGCTTTAAATTTAGATGCTTATTATCACAAGGAGAAATGTTTTCAAAAGAAGTACCTGAAAGCTTGTATCATTTGCACTGGCAGATGGGCCCTCAGATCCCGTAAACTTTTATGTGCGCTGGTAGTACCTTTTGAAAATGCTATTGAGTATATTTTAGTTAAAGGAAACCCCAAAAATTTCATATGAATTCACTGGTTCACGCACTGTTGTACTTATCCACATTTCTTTTTCCCAGTGAAGTGCAAGTACTGGCACAAGGCCCCCAGTGTTACAGGCTGGGGGGGGGGTCTCTGAGATTGTGACTTTTCCAGCAGACGGAGAGTCAATCTATCTAATGAACAAGCTCTGAAAGCTGGTTTTGTGCTCAAGGCCACTGCAGAGTGCAAAGGAGCCTTATGAGAGCTTCTCCATGAAAAGAGTATGCTGCCTTGCTCTGGGGAGTAGTTTTATTGATTTAGCCTTGTCCTAAACCCCTGTACAGATTCTGTATATCGTGTGCTTGCACACCTTCTGTTTTGTGTGCTCCTTTTATTCAGAGGTCAATTGAACTCATTATGAAGACTGCAGAGCACTGCCCCAATATTGCCTGTAAAATTTGAGATGAATATGCTGTGTTTCCATTAGCTTTTTGATTAATTCCTAAAAAAAAAGTCCAGCTCATGATACAGTTGCTTGCTAATCTGCTGAAGAATTGAATCCATCTACTGTGGTTATGACTCTTGTTATTAAGTACATCTTTAAATAGTACTTGTCCTGCTCTGTTTTTCTGTGAAAGTGAATGAATCAGTGTATGACATTGAGTTGAAGCCATCTGGGGAAAGATTCAGTAGCAGGGTCATAGAAACAGAGATATATGGGCTTTTGAGCAGGTCCTGGACAATAATTTGCAAAATCTGCAAATTTATTAAACTGATTCAAGAAACTAATTGAATATTTTGATTAACAGCTATTCATGTGGAAGAAGGGCGGAAGATTGTGATCCGTAAGGATGACCTTGAAGGTATGTAGCATTTCTATGACTTCACTCCACCTGTTTATATTCCAAGAATTTAGCATTATAATTAGAAATATAGCTTGAAAAAAATCCACATACTGGATAAATTCTTTTTAATAATCAATAAAGACAAATATTCTGGATTGCAAGGCTGAGAGAACACAAGTGAAAGGTGAGGTCTAAAAGGATAGAAAACATCACATGCCCAAAAGCATGATGATAGCATCTCCTCACCTTTTTGCTTTGGCTAGTATTAAGCTGAGTTTAAACAGCTGAACATTGCATGTGATTGCTCACATTTCCCTTCCTCCTATCCTTCTGGGAGCTAAATATAGCTTTTTTTAGACTGAATTTGAGGATCTGAGCAAGTTATTTCCATTTTCATGAAAACTTCCGCAATCCATCTGAATTCTTTTATTAATGTCTCTCTGAACAGAGAGGTTGTGCATAAGGTTAAGGTTATACACTAAATATTGTTTTACCACAGGAAAACTGAAGAGATCACTGCCAACTTCCGAGATAAATCCTCTATTTCTTCTGTCTTTGTTTCTATATGTGGTGTTTTTAGGCTTGGATAATGATCTTCTTTTCACTTAAACTGTCAAAGACATTAACTACAATGGCTCAGTAGTAAAAAAAAAAAGGCTGTCTACTCTCTTCCACAAAGTTATAAAGCTGTATCTCCAAAAATAACATACTAAAAGAGAAACCATGTGAGAACAGGTGTAGTTTGAAGGAGAATTGGACATTAAATGTTTTCCCCAGTGCATAGGCAGGACAGATGAATTTTCTCTCTTACAGAGATGGTACCCTAGGTGAAATATGGATATTACAGGATCAGAATCTTATTATAGTATCAGAATATATTTGTGTTGCTTTTTTGGCTCCACAGAATGTACTCCTGCTCTCAGGATGGCCTGAGAATGATCAGAGGCATTAAATGGCCACTCTGGCATAGGCAGGAATAATATTTGGAATTCAGTTACATGAATGTGCGAATTTAATAAAGGAGTATGTATACAGGTTGGGCAGAGAAGAGATTCAGAGCAGCCCTGCAGAGAAGGACTTCGGGGTGTTGGTCGATGAAAAAATGAACATGAGCAGGCAGTGTGCGCTCGCAGCCCATAAAGCCAACCATATCCTGGGCTGCATCAAAAGGAGCTTGACCAGCAGGTTGAAGGAGATGATCCTGCCCCTCTACTCTGCTCTCGTGAGACCTCACTTGGAGTACTGTGTGCAGTTCTGGTGTCCTCAACATAAAAAAGAGAAAGTTGGGGCTGTTCAGCCTGGAGAAGAGAAGGCTGCGTGGACACCTCATAGCAGCCTTCCAGTATTTGAAGGGGGCCTGTGAGGATGCTGGGGAGGGACTCTTCATGAGGGACTGTAGTGATAGGACAAGGGGTAATGGGTTCAAACTTAAAGAGGGGAAGTTTAGATTGGATATGAGGAAGAAATTCTTTACTGTAAGGGTGGTGAGGCACAGGAATGGGTTGCCCAGGGAACTGCTGCATCGCTGGCGGTGTTCAAGGCTGGATTGGACATAGCCTTGGGTGGCATGGTTTTGTGTGAGGTGTCCCTGCCCCTGGCAAGGGTGTTGGAACTAGATGATCTTAAGGTCCTTTCCAGCCCTAACTATTCTATGATTTTATGATTCTATGATATGCAAATATCATTGCTTATATAGAACATTACTTTCATCTTCTAGATTGGAGTTTCTGAAAAAGAGAACTTATAGATCACAAGTGGATTTACTTTTTAGTGCTATTCTGGGACAGCAGCCTGTATCATCGTGTTTTACCATTACAAATTATGCCAGCTTTGTGGTTCTCCAGGACGTAAGAAAACATATTGGGATTTAGTTGCATGAAATCAATTGAAAATCTTTTGACTTTACTTCATTGTTCTGTGAAGGATTATTGCAATTTTCTTGACTGTATATTAGCAATTTTGTCTTAAACGGCTGATTCATGCACCTTTCTTAAAGAAAAAGTGTGTTTGTAGGAAATCTAATACAGAAAGCATTGAGAGAAAATAAATTTTCTTTGGATATATCAGTTTGTTTTGAAAATTCTGGTTTTGATTGGGAAATGTATACGATGAAATAACTTCAGTGTACATTTTGAGCCTGGTTGGTTCTGCAGATGTTTATGAACTGTTAAAACATCACTACCATGATTTAGAGATTATTATTGAAATATTTTTGTCTTTTAAAATGTCAAATCCTGAGAATTTAGAGGATATATGCTCCTTGCTACCCTGAGAAGTGGCAAAATGTATCTTAAAAGAACAAAACTTTTTTCTTTCTCTATTGCAAGCCGTAAAAAAAGAAAACATTTCTAGGTATCTGTTGAGTTGCTACTTCTGACCCATTTCCAAGAGGAAGCTTCTTCAGAGCTGTGTATCTATACCTGAAGTGGTCCACCATAGGCCTGAGCCTATTTTGCCTAATGCTGCTTTACACTATTGTAATTCCTGAGATAACAAAACTCTTTTTCACACACTTGGTGGATGAGTGACCACAAAGGGCCATACTGAGGTCCTCCAGCCTCGTCCATGATACACAGCTCCTGCCTCATGTTTCTGATAACCCTGCAGAATGAGTGAGAAGAAGGCCAAACCAACTAACTGGTGGAGTCACCAGAGGGATGGGGACATATTCTAATTTCTCATAATAGCTCTTTAGACTTCTGTCTTTGATCAAAAAATATCTCGTTTGCATATAGTGAATAGGTTTTTTTCCATGACATTCTGCCCAGCTGGTACAAGTAATTCAAATGTGATCAAAGAAAAAATTGTGTCAAATGCCCAGGTTTTCAGGGGCCATATTTAACTTTTACTGAAAAAGTGCATAACTAGCTTTTGAAGTTGAGGCCTTATTTCTCAAAATTTAATTGAAGTGAGCAAGTAAACTGCACAGATGATACCATAGCTCCTAATAGCTCAGCATTGCACTGCACGGTGTGAGTTCAGAAAGACGAGCTGTAGCATGAGTACTAACCCAGGGGCTGATTTGCTGTTTAACATTCACTACCTCTATTACTCTTCCAGGCGATATTCAGATTCCAGGCCCTCCCACCAATGTACATGCCTCAGAAATCAGCAAAACATATGTTGTACTCAGCTGGGATCCACCTGTTCCCCGTGGCAGGGAGCCACTGACGTATTTCATTGAGAAGGTACTGTACTGTACTGTACAGTGGTATTTGTAAGGTGTTTCATTGCTGTGTGCAATTATGTTCAATTCATTTTTAGAACTGCAGAATGAACAATAAAACTAACACTTTCTGTGGTCTCACAGGATTTAGTAATGGGATGCCAGAGAAATATGGAGAAGCAAATATCTTATTATGTGATTTAATGAGCATTGAAATTCAAGGCCCAGGGGAAAGCATACCCCTGTGCTATTTGCGTACTGACGTCTAAAATGAGAACAAGCTACACATGTAAGGCAGTGGTTTAATGGAAAAGAACCATTTTAAGATTTTGCAGTCCTACAGGCAAGTCTGGAAGTTTGCAGTCTGCCTGTATTAAAGGGAATTTTCTGATAGTCCTGTGGTAGAGCTAGGAATAAACAGTGACTCATAATTTGATCCTCATTTTCATTTTTGCAGGCTTACAGCACTCTCTGCTATACCCTGACATTTCCAATTTATTCCCTGTAAGGTCAGCTGCGAGGCAGATGCCTCTCAGGTTCACTGCTCCCTGGCAGTCTTAATGGCTGCCTTCCTCTTCCCTTTGACTTGACAGGGGACTTCAGTCATCATAGTAGGAGAGGTTTGTTCTTCTCGCATTTAAACTATTAAGATTTAGATACATCTGTCCCAGAGCCAGGTTTCTAAATTATGTATGTTGGATTACAGCCAGAGGTCATAATCTCTTCTTACTGCAAAGTTTCCGCAGTAGGTAAATGGGGCCTCATACCTGACCTCTAAAACTCTTACATGCCAAGCTATACCTAGTTTTTATGAATTACACCTCTAGCATATGCCCCTTCTTAATGATCCACTAGAACTGTCCATAAAACTACCACATATTCAATTTGCATCTTGAATATTGTGACAGCCTTTTCTCAGGACCTTACCATGCATTTTTTTTTCTTCTCACATCTGTTCAGCACATTCCTCCAATGTTCATTTCCCAGCCAACCATTCTGTTCACATCATTTCTATTTTTACAGCCCCCATCTTGTCTTTTCCTTCTCAGTGACACCAAAATCTCCATTTCAAAAGACCTTTATATCCCATTTCTGCATTCTTCATCATTCATTACCTGCTGGATGTAGAACCAATGGGTGTAAAGTGAAGTCCAGTCACTAGCTAAATTTTCCAGCAAGCCGGTCTGTGATTTCTCCCACTCTGCCTTTCACATTCAGAAGGAATGAAAATTCCCATAGATATAAATATCAAGGTTTTTCTCTATGCAATAAAAAAATGTCTTCCTTGTACTTATTCCCAGTTGCTTATATCTGCTCTTACCTATAAATTTCAAGCATACTGACTTAAGGATTTTCAACCAGCTGTTGGCATGAAAATAGCTTATTGTTTCCAGAATATACAGAAATAGCCCAAAAGAACCTCAGATGTAGATTTCTGTTGAGAATACACCTACGCTTGCTTAGTTGAATTTCATATGAATTGGAAAAGATATGTATCTGCTTGTTTTACAGAAATAACTTTATATAGCTCCAATAACAGTATAGAACAATGACAATTATGAACAAACAAGACTTAATTAAATGCCAAACATAGCAAGGGAAAGTGAGAATGAGGACTAAAAAGTTATTATTGGTGAAAAAAAAGATGCATTATGCTAATTAATACCTGAATCTAAAATCTTTTTTCATATTAATAGCTTATATATATGAATAGCTCAGCTCATAGATGAATGTTCAGTTTTTTGCTTTCTACAGTTATCTGTTATTTTAGAAAAGCACAATTCTAGAAAAGCACAATTTCTAATTAATTTATTTCAAGTAAAGAAGTCTCAGTTCTGAAGAACAAAAATGTATTTTTGAAGGCCTCAGGAAACATGAAATGAAAATGAGTTCTCTCTGCTGTATAGCAATATTCCCTTAAAGTCATTATTTAACAGATAAATAAAATAAAACTACAGAATAAAACATGATATTGGTTCTTTCCTCTGTGAAAATGAAATGCAGCAATTAACATTTTTCATGGCCAAAAGTAGAATATATGGCAAAATAATATTTATTTCATATTTTCCAGCTTTTTATTAAGAATCAAGTGTATGGCTTTTATTTCTGTTATCTATGAAAAAGATTTTGATATATGGGCTTCAGCTGTTTACATTTTAAATATATATCTATAATAGGCCTCTTATATACAGGGTAGTTTCCAAGCACCTATGAAACACTGTTCCTCCACTAAGAACTTCACTGTCTGTCAGGTTTCGTTCTCAGTCTCTCTGTTCCAAAATTTTATAAGCATTTACCTTGTATGCACCTTTCTGTGCTTGAAGGAAATTTCTTGTAAGCTATTTACTGAACACTTGGGCTTTACTAGAATTGCTGCAGTATTCCGTGACTAAGTTTTGTTTTGGGTCAACAGTTTATCTAGGGAGCCTAATGGACAGCAGACTTCTCTTAGAGTACTGGTTTGCTGGCTCTCTTCCATGCACAGTTGTAGTGATGATTAGCTCAGCTGCTGCATTGAGAATATTCAAATGTAATCATTCCATTTGATTGATGCTTTTAGGGACATGACCTTATTAAAAAAAAAAAAACAAACTACATAAAGATAAATCACTGTGCAAATTAACATCCCCCTCTCTACATTTCTGTAGAATTTGGATTAGAACTTCTTGCTTTATACCAAACCTTTGGGCATTCGAGTGAGATTTGCAGGGCATGAAATTAATTCTTTTGGAACCAATCACAGCTGATAGTCATGGCCCTAACTCAAGACTAGCTGTATGTACAAGTGTGCATATATTGAGGTCTACAAAGGCAGGGAGACAGTGAGGTATTCAGATATTTTTGTTGAGTAATGGAATGCATAAGCTGTTAGAATTTGCATGTGTTAGAGTGAGACATTTCGAGTGATCCTTCTGTCATAGTTTTAAATAAATTCATGACAGATGCAATACAGCAATATGTTCATTTTTTACAGTCCACAGAAGTGACTCACAGCTTTTTTTTTTCTCCCCTTTTTTTTTAATATATTTTTTGGTAGTCCATGGTTGGCAGTGGAAGCTGGCAAAGAGTCAATGCACAGGTTGCAGTAAAATCTCCTCGCTATGCAGTGTTTGACCTTGCAGAAGGAAAACCATACGTTTTCCGAGTCTTGTCAGCAAACAAGCATGGCATCAGTGATCCGTCTGAAATCACAGTACCTATTCAACCAGAAGATACCATTGGTAAGAGATAAATTTTATGGCATCAATATTAAATGCAATTATTATTTTATAAAATAGAAATAGACAACTCATTATAATAAAATTAGTATAACTACAATGATAGTAATTGAATCAATTGGTGTTCAATGCTATGAAGGATTTCAGAAAGACCAAGATGCTAAAATTTAGAAACATTCAAAAATTTTCCCAATGACCACAAGTCTCCTTGCTGAGACCAATGATTGTGAAAAAGTTAAATTAATTTTAGTTACTCATTCTACAGAGTGCTCTATTAATGTGACTTGTCAAAAAATGAGAAAATACAGGTTAATTGCCAATTTGGGTAATTATACTGTCTGGCTTAGATAATTATATACTACCTAATTCCCTACAGTTTCAGATAGATAAACTAGCCTTTAATTTCTTTCTCAGTATTCTAAGTTGCAAATTACTGCTGGTGCAGAATTCCCAGGGCATGTAGATTAGCAGATTTCAGGAATAGGAGAAGATACATCTGCATATTCGTTGGTAACTTTCCAAATGAAAATTAAGTGTTTATCTTGGGGCTACATTCATAAACATAAGTGAAAATTTAGAGAGTGGTTTCTTAGTTCATCGGCCAAATATCTGGTTTGCTTTTACAGTTTTGCAGAGGTCACATGAAGCAGCCCCATGTATTGACAACTGTCACCTTAAGAGCATATATATTATGCTACCGCACTTGCTAGAAATATAAGAAGTATTTACAGTATCTGATATGCCATATAATATAATGTTGGTAGATATAGCTTTCTAAATGTTTGCCATAATTTTTAAAAAATATAATCCATCACCTTTAGCTTGATCTGTAACTATACTTGATAAAATAAAGGCATCTTTTGCTTTTATGAATTCTTGGTTTGATGTCTCATTAATGCACATAAATTATGTAAACCGTTCAACATTTCCCAATGTAGAGAAGAAAAATACTGTATTTATTTCACTTAGTACAGAAAATAGGCGATCCCTTCGGGGTTAATGCAAGACATTCTGAATAAATCATAGCTACAGCTGAAAGCAGAAGATGCTATTTTAAAGAGAAACTGCAGGAGTTGTTCAGAGATGGAGTTTATCACCTGAGCTAAAATATATCAGAAGAACATAGTTCCTTTTAGTTGCCTGCACATAGCACCATTTGACATTCCTGAGGGTAGCTAAGGGTACCTCAGCATTTGGCATTCCTGAGGGTAACTTCATATTGAGGGCAATCATTAAACTAGAATTATGGGTAGCTTTCTCTCTTGAGCAGAAACTAGAAGAAGGATGCAGTATTCTAGGTCATACAAAATGACACAATACTATGCAGTTGAATTGAGTGGTAAAAGAGTGTTCAGTTTGAAATAAACATGTAAATTCAGGTGTTTCCATGTAGGCACCAACAGGTGTTATAGACGTCTCTGCTTTCACTGTGGTAATTGGAGTCTGGAGGATATGGTGGCTGATGCTGCCATAAGTTGCCCTGTGGCACCCAGCTACGGAGTGCTGACATTGGGGTGAAATGAATAATTTTCAGGACTCTACCAACCAGTGATCAAAGGTTTGGTTTAGTTGACCAAACAGACATCTCATACCTTTTCAGATGATTTCAGTTTGCCATTTCAGAGGAGTGTACGTATTCAGTCTTATATGTCAGCTCCATGTAGAAGTCTAAGTTGCTCTAAAATGGCCCTAAATGAATTTGTTTGGGTAATTGAAATGAATGCTAGCTCTTGACTATAGTGGCAGCTTAAGAACATGTAGAACAGGTATGTGTAGACACACACAAAACACTAAATGGAATCTCGAATCCTTTTGATCTTACAGATTTATTGCATAAAGTACAATAGTGTATAAGTACTGTATTTTATTCTGAGATTGAAAGACTAAATAAAAAAAAATACTTCCTTTCTTTTGTTATGTGTTGCTTGTAGTTCTCCACAATATATCATCTAAGGAAACTAAAACCACCTTCAATAGGCAAGTGATGGATGTCTCTCTTAACCTATCATGAAAGATTGAGACACTGCCTTAGTTCCTTATGGGCAGATATTTTATAGTGTACAGACTGTGTGTTGGCCCTAACTAAGAGTTTTTTTCCGTTTAGATCTTGATGGTTTTGGTTCTATTTATGCACATTCAGAGTGTTTAGTTCCATATAAACTAACAATGAACTTTCATTGCGTGTAAGTGAGCTGCCTACTGTTGGGAGAACTGTAGTCCACAGATTGAAGGAAGTTTTATCCACTTCTGCTTTGTGATGCTGAGGTTGGTTCTGGAATATTGGTTCCATTTCTGGCTTCCTTAGTCTGGAGGGATGGATGTAGAGGACCTCAGTGGTCCACTGGATTGCAACCAAGACAACCAGAGACTAGAGGTTGCAAGCTGTGAAGAGAGGTGGAGGTAGCTGGGCTTGTTTCGTTTGGTGACTTACAAAGATGATGGGGCTGAACTGTTCTGAGAAATGCCAAATGACAGAAAAAAAAAAAAAAAAAGAAGGTAACAGCCATAAATTGTAGCTTATTAAAATCAGGTTGGACTCTTGGTTAAAAAGATGCAAAAGTGCAATGATGGAAAAGATTGTGCAGGAAAGGTGTGAAATCTCCACTGTCAGAAGTTTTCAAGGCTTGGATAAACTCATGACTGACAATCCAGTTTAGTATTAGTGATAATCTCACTTTCAGTGGTAGGTTAGACTAGATGGTACCCAGAGATCCCTCCTAACCAGTGTTCGTATGGTTCTGTGCAATCCATCTAGCTAAGATTAGTTAAACACTTAGCATTCAAACATGTGCTTAAAGCTGTCTTGAGAAGCTGTCCTTTTCTGAATTGGGGTTGTTAGTTGAGTGGAAGGCAGTATTTCTTAATGCTCTTTATACAATACCTCTGCAGGTGCGTGAGGTAATGTGCATTTCTTACTGATGCAGTTGTGCTCCACGGTATAAGCTATATACAAATCTTTTATTTGAGAGAGAACATTAGAGAGAGTACTTCTGAGAGTGAACATTTTCATATCTATATGCCTTTACCCACACCGATATTTGAAAATATGTTCTCCTATAACTCCCTCCTCAGAAACCTGTATAAAATCAGAGAAGTAGCTTACTCACAGCTTAGAGTAAGTTTACTCTAAGAAAGCAAATAGAAAAATAAATATACATGTACACACATATCTAGAAGCATCCAGACTTACAGTGAAACAAATATACTAATATATATATCTCATATAGCAATATTAACATGGTAGGAGAAGTCATGTCTGTAATGATGAAATATGATAAAAGTATACTGTGTCACATTTACCTCAGCTTATATTTATTTTTATGTATTTCATAATAGTACATGTTTTCTCTCTTTTTCTTAGTTGCTCCATCTACACCTGGTCAGGTAGTGGCCACAAGAAATACAAAAACATCAGTTGTGGTTCAATGGGATAAACCAAAGCATGAAGAGGATTTATATGGCTACTACATTGACTACTCTGTGGTGGGATCAAATCACTGGGAACCTAGTAACCATAAACCTATTAAATATAACAGGTATTGACAATAATTCTATATTTTGGGGAGGTTTGAAAACTGTAGGATTGTTTAGGCCAATTTACATGCTAAGCAACGATGTTATCATGGAAGATGAATGTTGAATGAATGTGAAGAAAAGCAATCTGCAGACTCTCAGAGCTAAGCATTTCAGATTGCAGGGCAGACTTTTCCCCCCCTTCCCCCCCCCCCCCCCCCCCCTTTTTTTTTTCTCCAAAGAGAAGCATCTTTTGTCTATTGCATGACTCTGAATTATAAAAGCAGGTTATAGAGACATGATTCTGTATGGACATGAGTAAGCATAAAATAAGTGCCTTTCTTAAAATCTAAATTATGTTATGGGGTAAACAGGTCTGATGCACTTGAGGAAGAGTATGAGAAAGAGGGGGAACTCAGAAGCTTTCCCATAGCCCATGAACATCAGGGCAAAAGGGCAGGCAATGTCTGCTATAAACATGGTGGGGAAAGTGCTGCAGCTGCTGATACTACTGTGCAGGAAATCCAAGTGTCCTGTCCCAGAAACATCAGGGGTCCCTGACCTGCTACATCTATGAGTAAATGACAATAGCCCCTGTTTCTAGTTCCCTTTTCATGATGCCACCCTGTCTGTATTTCTGATGGTTTCTTACTCCCTCCTGAAAACATCACATTTCATTATGTGATTCCTCAATTAATTTCCTTTGTGACAATCATTCTTACTTTTGCTGGTATCACTCACCAAATGCAAAGTTTAGATGTGCAATTTATATTTTCTTATGGCTATGTAACAAGCACATTATGTTGTTTAGTGTATTTTGTCAGTTATTAATTCTGAGTGACTTTGTATTCTGCTGAATGCTTTGATCAAGTAGTCCAGAAATTTGATCAAAGAAAAAATAGAGAATAATTCTTGATCAAAGGGACAGGGACAGCACAAAAATAATAATAATAATAAAAAAATAAAACCCAAAAAAACCAAAACGTTTGCTTTATGTGAACATATCCTACAATAGGATAGTTCTATCTGCTACAATAATTACCTAGAACCTCAGATCAAAACTGTAGTCTGTTTTTGATAATGACTATGAAAACACAGTGAAAAATATAGTCCCTTCCCAGAATAGATTAGAATTCAGTGAGGGAATATACTACAGTTTATCTGACTCTAAGTGGGAGATCAGTGCTAGCAACTTAAGTACCGTGACTTTTGTTCCAGCACCCCATCTAATTGTATTGTACTACAGTGCATCATTGTATTAAGGTTTCCCTCTTGGAAATATTTTCCTTTGTTAAGCACTCATGATGCAGAGCTTTCTGATTGTTGCCCAGATTTCATATTACAGTACAGAATGGTACCTGTAAAACATATACTAATAACTTTTTTTTTAAACTCAGGTTTGTTGTTCATGGTTTGGAAACTGGACAGCAGTACATCTTCCGTGTGAAAGCTGTGAATGCTGTAGGATTCAGTGAAAATTCACAGGAGTCAGAGGCTATAACTGTACAGGCAGCCCTTAGTAAGTATGCGTCTCTGCAACTCAGCTTCTTGTTTCTTGAATCATAGAATGGTTCAGGTTGGAAGAATGAGTAATGTATTTTCAGCAATCAACTCCTTTGGTCTAATTTATGGTAACAACATGTTTTGCAGCCACTGAGCACATCCCCTTAGTGATATTTGTGCTCTGGCGTGTGTGTGTTCTAGAGAAAAAAAATTGTTTAAAACCCCAAAGATGTTATGCATAATATCTATTACAAATATTGGGTCAGATTCACTGTAATGACCAAGTTCCTTTCTGCTCCTCAGCTGTAATAAAGAAACTGTAAATCTTGGTTAAGTTAGACAAGTAGCTTCTGGCTAATTTGGAGTGGTGCAGGTCGGTTCAGCACAGAAACTACTCCATTTAGAAGAGTTTCAGGAAAATTTATTGCTGTGTGGCTGAAACAAACAGAAAATTCCCTTTGGCTGCTCTGGGTTGGAGCAATCTACCTCCTCTGGTACCCTGAAAACAAAATTTCACTTTAAGAACAATCCATTGTGCAACCTTCAGTGGGTATGATGCATACTGAGTGAAAGGCTGGATAATTACTTAGAAGAAAAGTACACAGATCTGGGCTACTCTGTCCCATTTTTAATTTCTGCACAGTTTCAGTTTCATATTGAAAATTATAAAGTAGAATGCCTTTTCCCCACCTGAATTGCCTCTTCTTCTTGGAGAAGACCAATAGGCATACTTGTCAGAAATAGTTTTCTAACAGATTTATAATTCAGAATGGCTATTATAAGATAAATTTGGATGAGATGTTACTGACAATCTTACTCTATTTGATTTTTTTAGGGCAAAGTGTGTCTCATATGGGTAGGTGGTGCGCAGACACTTGCACATATATTACCCCTATGTCATAAATGCACTTGCACCTTTTATTTTGTCACTGTGTGTTTTGAAGATGAGGGTTGCATGGTGTATGTCACTGAACACAGAGCACATGGATCTTGCACACAGCTATGGGATGTGGATGGCTTTTATCCATTTCAGTAGCCTTAACAGGATTTTCACAGGACTATTTAAAGGTGACCTGTATTAGCATGGACAGAATCTTTCTGTACTATTATTTTAAGTGCATTTATAGGAGTTTGCTGTGGTCACTCTTATTTACCAAGAACTGGTAATAATTGCAAAGGCCATGTTTTATGGCCTCTCAGTATAACGCCACATTTAAAAAAAAGAACAAAATGAGAGTTTTTCTGATTAATATCTGTTTTTATGCTGATCACCACTACATCTATAAGATTATTAATTGTATTAAGGGCCTCTGCTAACGTATTATATTCTGAATGAGGTAAGTCATCTTCTCTGAATTTGTACTGGTAATTCAACTGAAAATATCCAATGAACTTTAGTGACAGAAGCTTAGCCTGTACTGACTGCAGCACCACAGTGTTAAGAAAGGGGTATCTTCAGGCAAACTTTCATGCACGGATGGCAAATACAAAACAGTGCTTGGTGGAAAGGGTGATTGCTAGTAGTAGGGGTGTAAAATCTAAGGAAAACATTTTCATTCATCTCTAGGAAGATGCCTGGGTGTTGTTTCTGCTTCTGCTACAGATGGGAGTCAACTCATACAGGTAGACTCATGAAAGAAATGTCTTTTTTGCCTCAGCAAAAGTTAAGCTAGTGATCATCTAAATATTTTCTACTGATTATAGGGCAGAAAGCACTCTCAGTCTGAAGCATAATATGAGAATAGGAGGAGAAAACCATAAAGGCCATAGATAAGACAGTAATGTAACTTAATTTCATTGAAGTTCATAGGCATTTTTTTTTATTATTATTGGGTGGTTCTTGCCATATTCCAAAAGTATTTGAGTAGTTTATTGGTTTCTTAGTAGGAAAAGATCTTCAGATCCCTTTCAATCTCCTAGCATAATATCTGGTCTGAAAACATTTTCGCTGGCATTACCATTTCTATACCAGAGATTATAGGCAGGACATTAAGCAGGTGTTTCAAAAGCTTCCACATTTATGTTTGGAAATAAAATTAATTTTGATTAGCAACTATACAACTACACAACTACTTTGTTACCAATATGCAACTAATAGCAGTACAGTGCAGAAAACAGAAAGAATACAAAAAGTGCTAAACAACTTATACAGTGCCATGTTTTAGACTCTGTACTAACTCTCAGATTACTTATGTCTTTGTAGCTTGTCCATCATACCCTCATGGTATCACACTTCTGAACTGTGATGGTCATTCAATGACCCTTGGCTGGAAAGCACCAAGATACAGTGGAGGTTCACCAATCCTTGGTTATTATATGGATAAACGGGAAGCTAATCATCAAAACTGGCATGAAGTCAATTCTTCACTTATTACCCAGACAATTTACACGGTTGGTACTTTTTAATACTTACATTTCTGGAGCTGATTTGTATTATTTCTTTGCTTTTGGCAGAGTTTTACTTCCTCGCAGAGAAATTCTTTAAATACTTACTACAGTAAAACCAGGCCCTTCATTGTGTATTTTGGAGTGCAACATGCCTATAAACTGTAGAGAATTAATGACTGCCTTTGCTAAGAAACTCTAAGACCAATTCAGAGAGGTTATTTTTTGTGGAAAAAGGTGTGAAGCACATTCTTCACAAAGAGCAAGATGAGCTATAAAATGCTTCATTAACTATATTCATTAATGAGCACTGTATGTATTACTGCAATAACATGCAGGGAAAAGATGGAAGCATTTTCAGAACAGATGACCATGCTGTCTGTAGAACTGAAGACTTGTGAGTGAAATGCAGATGGGCTGTGAACAAATGTAACTGTCCCTGTTCTTACTCCCAAAATCCGCCTGCAGCTGGAAAGGGAAGTATATTAATAAACCTAGCAATATGTTTTACTGCCGCCTTTCCAGAGTGCCAAGGTGATGATTTTAGTTTTAAAATAAATTACTTCTAGTTGGACTTGCAATGTATCCAATGTTTCTTAAAATAGGAAAATTTTGATGTGAACTTCCATGAGAAAAGTTTAGGAATATAGAATATAACAACTAATTAATTAATCTGATTTTATTCCAAAATATTTCTTAAAAGTATTTCTTCAAGTCAGCAACTTTCTTATAAACCGCAATGCAGAAATGCGTTTTTAGCAGATATTTGACACTGAAGTAGAAAATAATGTTGCAGATGAGCTCAGGAAGAATGTTTCATGCACAGCAGGCAGTACTCAGGTGTATATATGCTTGTGAGTGAGTTTATAACTGGCATCTCTGACATAGCAGATGGAGTATGGGTATTAAGAAATAAAAAAAGACATGGAGGATAGGCATGAAAGGGTACTACAAATCAATGCTTTCCAGATATTTTCATTTTTTAATGCATTTGTAAATGAGTAATGTAAATTAAGACAAACCATTCAGAGTTTAATTAATTGGATATTTAATATATCCAGTACCTGCCAGTAACTCTATTTGTGCCTGAAGGTGCATCTTCATACATTAGTTTGAATGACTGGAATCCGAAATACTGATGGGAAATAAAAGACAGCTTTTAGTAGCACAGAATATTTTATGACATACTGCAAGCAGAGAAGGCACTGAGATATACAGTAGAGCACTTGGAAATCACTAAACGTTTAACCCTCTCTGATTAAATTAGTCTATGGGAACCCAACAGATATTCTTTCCTTTAACAACCTGAGGTTTTGAAACCATTTTTACAGGCTAAACTGTTATTCTTTCTTGTGAATTACGTTCTACAGCCATATGTCTTCAGGAATTCTGTCTAAATTGTAATAGTGCCTGATTTTTCCTAGCTTACATTGTTTGCTTTGGTCTGGTATTTGATATTACCCCATCATACGTTTGTTACCATCCCATCATATGTTTGTTACCATTAAAAAAAATCATACTAAAGTTCTTTTTTATCTCACATTTTTACATTTTCCCAGTGAATATAGTTATAATTTATTTATTCATGAAAATCTTAAACTGTTCCATATCTCCACTATATGTTCTACCCTCAGCTGTCGCTTTCTCTTGAGACATATGACTGGATATAACTTTGGGAAACTTATGCAGAGGACTGAGGTGTAGAAGACTTGTTTATTGTATTTAGACAGTCTGGAAAATGAAGGATGGAAGAGGGTTGCTACCATGTGGTGCTTAGGGTATTAAGAAGCTCATGCCTTATAACTTGTATACCTTGACCTCAAAATCTGAGATGGTGATGTGATGGACTTACTAGGTAAGTAAGGGTTCATTTACCAGGGATGCTTGCAGAGGCATAGCACAGATACTGGGCATTCCATTTCCAGTGCTTACTTCCTCACTTTGTAATGGTAAGTAATATTAAGAGAGAGATGCATACAAGCCAGAAAAAAATACCAAGAGAATCCTTCCCAAGCTTTTATTAGCATACTGTGGAACT
This sequence comes from Ara ararauna, assembly GCA_028858755.1. Lineage (NCBI taxonomy): Eukaryota > Metazoa > Chordata > Aves > Psittaciformes > Psittacidae > Ara > Ara ararauna. Next base: position 36,302,981 of record CM054379.1, read on the forward strand.
AATTGGGTTGCCTTTTCCTTTAGATTCCCTGGTATGTCCACAGTGAACTCTTTAGACCAGAACACCATTTAAACTTTTGCTCAAGTGAATGGCTTAGTAATAGCCACTCATAAGAAATGCAAGAAGATATTTCATGTTGGAACAGTCACTCATAAGTATCTCCTAGTTGTTTTTCATTGAGTGGGCTCCCTGGACCTTTGCTCTACCCTTTAAAAGCCTCTCATGTCAATATATTGAGTGCTGTTACTCTTAGGATGATATGGCTGAAACACGGAAGTACAATGTAGGTCTCTGCATTACTCTGTTTAAGAGTAAAACCTTCAAACTAAATCATTCCAGTGTTCCAGCACAGCAGTAAGGCCTCATAACTAATTAAGTAATGCTTATTTTTAAGTGTTTAATTTATTAAAATAATATAAATTATGGGTTTTGATATGCTGAATTGTTTTCTCAAAAAAGGTGGAGGATTTGACAGAAGATGCCTTCTATGAATTCAAAGTTGCTGCTGCAAATCTGGTTGGAATAGGTCAACCTTCAGACCCCAGTGAGCATTTTAAGTGTAAAGCCTGGACTATGCCGGAACCTGGTAAGTCTATTAGTTCCTCATGAAATTCAATTCAATTCATCCTCCTTAAAGCACAGTCAGTGTATTGTTACAAGTGTATTGTTCCAGGCAAACTCTGCTGGATGTTAATTTCTGCTATATTACTTATTGAGATCGCTGTTGCTTTTGAGATCTCCTGCTAAATGCTACTTTCATATCCCCATTGATGACACTGAATGTCCTGGGAAGTTGGTGACCTTCACTTAGTTTGCTGAATGTTTCTTTCTTTTAATTCCCACATCAGCTCAGAGCAAAGAGTCTTCAGTTTCCAGTCTATGCTTTTATCTCTATCATCTCTTCAACTCCAGCCCTACAAGCTCCATGTCACACTCACCACCTGTAAAATATATAGGCATCTTAGCACCATAATCACAAAATCATAGAATGGTTTTGAGTTGGAAAACACCTAGTTCCAGCCCCCCAGTGTGGGCAGGGACAACTTGCACTAGACCAGGTTGCTCAAAAACAGCATGGTCTTGAATGTTTCCAGAGATGAGGCATCCACAAATTCTCTGGGCAACATGTTCCAGTGGTAATTGCAGTCAATTAAGAATATTCCTGGGGCTCCAGACACAACATGGGCCTGTTTCTTGACATAGAGGCAAGTAGCACAGTGTGGCTCACACTTTATAGCTAAAGTCTTCAGTCTCAACTAGTGTGCCGTTATTCATGAATTTCCTATAGCCTATACCTAGGTGTTGCCTGAGAGATTATTAGACAGGTGTTATAACAAACATGATAACAAACATACAGTAGGAATGACTATGTTCTAATGCTCAAACCTGAGTTTAGACTGGCTGTAATTTAGCCATGTAGATGTAGCTACAGACCATTAATTGCAACGCTGAATTCATAGAAAATATTAAATAAAAATTATTGTGAATTCAGGACCCTCAGAAAAAGAAAGTTAAATTTTAGTCTACCTCATGAGCATTTAAATTTTGTGCTGAAATGTTAGACATAGAGGGAATTGGTTCCCCTCAGTAATGCTTGAGTTCTGTAAATAAACTATGAAAGGGTTTTGAAAAGCCCATTCTGCATATTTTATAACACTCTAACACCCTCACTCATACTGAGCAACACGTTTGCTGAAACTATTTCTGATGTGTGGTACTGGTTTGCCTAAACAAAGCATGTCACCATACAGCCCATAATGAAAACACAGACACCTGCCACTTTAATGTATTTTTTCCTTCTTTTCCCCAAAATGCTGTAAAATAAATCAGATTGCTGTGGTGTTAAATCAAATTGTATTTATGACATTGAGTTTGGTATGCAATTAAGGATCCATTCTAATACTTGCATGTGTCATCAGGAGCTGTCTGACACCTACACACATCTGTTTCGTGCCTAAATGTACATGCAGTTATTTTCTTGGCAAAGAAAAAAAAAGAAAAATCTAACCCTGAATGTGGTTTTGTAAAAATATTGGATTTTTTAGTGATTTCAAAAAGGCATAATTAGCATAAGGTGTCAGGAAAATGTCAGTTTTCTTCTTTATGCTATATGTAAAAAGTAATTATGCTATACGTAAAAAGAAGTTCTTGCCTGGAACAACAGCTCAGTAAGATCATGAGCTGATTCAAATGGAATAATTTACTAGGAAAGAGGTGTCAAATGTCATATAATTCAACTGCTTATCCACACGCAGGATCAGCTATACGCACCTTGTTGACAGAGGCTTGTCTAATCCATCCTTAAAGACTTCTACCAATGAAAATGTCCAGGTTCTTTGGAGAGGCTCTATTCCTAATCTTAATATGTTTACAGTTTAAAAAGTTTTTCTAGTATTCCTGAACCTTTCTTCCTGCAATCTAAGCCAATTTGCTTCTTGTCCTGTTCACCAAGGGCATGATGAAGAGATTATTCTTTTCCTCTTTGCAACAACTTTTCTCTGTGTTTAAAGACTTCCAGACCCATAGCTTTCCCCTTTAAGCTGACAAAATCAAATTCATGAATTTTCTCATCGAGCATGTATTTCCTATCTCTAAGTGAACAATTTTTTGATATTTGAACTTTTTCTAGTTGGCTCATGTCTTTCTCAAATGGCAGTACACAAACTAAAGACACTATTTCAAATAAAGGTTTTTCAATGTTGAGAGAAGAAATGACAACTCCAGACGCCACAGTTGTTTGCCTGCTTACAAATCCTCTTCTACTTGCCTTTTTTGCTTTTTTTAAATTTTATTTAATACTGTTATTCTAAGTTCCAAGTTTACTTCTTTTTAATGCCCACATTCTTTTCAGCAAAACCTCGTCAGAGAGTTGTTCTCCACTTTTTGTAGCTAAATTCTTCTGAGTTCATATATCTTATCTTCTGGATTTAATGACATGACAAAGCTATCAATAACAAAATGTTTAATCTCCTGACCTTAACTCCCTTTGTGTCAGCTACATTTTCTTATCATCTTGTAATATTTAGTTTAAATACATCCTCAGTGGAATAATTATTTTCCTTAAGGGATCTCCAATTTGTACTCTCTATAGTGTTTTCAAAACATCAGTGAAACTGCTGAGTGTGTAAACAAGTGAAGATTATACTTCATTTTAAATTATATATAAAGAAATAAAGTAAAAGACACTTTCAGGAAATGAACAGAGTGAAATTTCCATTTTCATAATGAGCAATCTGACCTTTGTTCTACTCCTTAGCTGATTACCTTGTTCTCATTATGAAACTAGTTGAACAGAGAGTGTTGGATTCTTACTGCTTAAGAAAACTAACCAACCATCTCTCTCCAAAATACCAAACCTGTTTAAATATTTCACAAGCCATTTTTAGAATAAGTTTTCAAACAATAGCTTAGCAAAAATGAGAAGAAATAATTGAGATTTAAGACTGGGAGAAAGAGGCTGACTCTCTTCTCTGACTTACCAAAGATACTGAAGACTAATGTAATGTGACTGCAATAGACTCCCAGTGTTAACAAAGTATTCTTCCACTTTTTGATATGGAAGGGAGGTTTCCTTAGACAGGCCAAAACTCCTTGCAAGATTTGCAGCATAAGTAATGGATTTCTTGCCCAGAGTCCATAATTATTTCATCCTTCTACAGAACTCTAGTCTTACGTATCTCTGGGAGCCTCTGTGAGTTAGCAATGATAGCTAATGAAATATTTTACATGACTTGAAAAAATGAATTGTCTGTGGTCACAGAATCCTCAGAATGCAATATATTTCATTACACATTTTCTTCGTCTGTCTACATTTTTAGCAGGTGAATCTGCCAGTGGAATTTTAATTGTCTGTGGATATATAGACATTCATGTTAGGATTCTTGAAGAGCCCTGAAAGAAGGCTTTAGACTCCTTGAAACTTGGAGTCTTTCCATCAGAAATCTATTATTTATCCTTAGAAGGTCTGTAAGAGGTACTTAAATATTTCTTTTCTGAAATGTGCTTACCTAGTATGGGGAAAAACTTTTCCAAAAAGAAAGCAGTTGTTTTTTGCTGTATATTTGCTTAATATCATCCATTACGAATTTCATGTTCATTCTGCACTGGTTAACATCATGTAGGCTGTAACGGCAATCAGGTTTATTTGTAAAGTCTTTTTTATTCTTTATTTTAAACGGTGAGAGTTGTTCTATGCAGTAGGCCAAACTGACACCACTAAGAAAATCCCTAAGTCTCAGGTACTTTCAGGTTTCCTTGCGGTCAATGTTGTTGTTGTGGTCAATGGCTCAATGCCCAACTGGAGACCAGTAACGAGTGGTGTCCCTCAGCGATTGATGTTGGGACCAGTCTTGTTCAACATCTTTCTTGGTGACATGGACAGTGGGATTGAGGGCGCCCTCAGAAAGTTTGCCGGTGAGACCAAGCTGTGTGGTTCAGTTGGTACGTTGGAGGGAAAGAATGCCATCCAGAGGGACCTTGACACGCTTGTCAGGTGGGCTGATGCCAACCTGATGAAGTTTAACCATGACAAGTGCAAGGTCCTACACCTGGGTCAGAGCAATCCCAGGCACAGCTACAGGTTGGGCAGAGAAGAGACTCAGAGCAGCCCTGCAGAGAAGGGACTCAGAGCAGCCCTGCAGAGAAGGACTTGGGGGTTTTGGTTGATGAAAAAATGAACATGAGCCGGCAGTGTGCGCTTACAGTCCAGAAAGCCAACCGTATCCTGGGCTGCATTCAAAGGAGCATGACCACCAGATCAAAGGAGGTGCTCCTGCCCCTCTACTCTGCTCTTGTGAGACCTCACTTGGAGTATTGTGTGCAGTTCTGGTGTCCTCAACATCAAAAGGACATGGAACTGTTGGAACAAGTCCAGAGGACGGCCACGAGGATGATCAGGGGACTGGAGCACCTCCCGTATGAAGATAGGATGAGAAAGTTGGGGTTGTTCAGCCTGGAGAAGAGGAGGCTGCGTGGAGACCTCATAGCAGCCTTCCAGTATCTGAAGGGGGCCTGTGAGGATGCTGGGGAGGGACTCTTCATGAGGGACTGTAGTGATAGGACAAGGGGTAATGGGATAAAACTTAAAGAGGGGAAGTTTAGATTGGATATGAGGAAGAAATTTTTTACTGTAAGGGTGGTGAGGCACTGGAATGGGTTGCCCAGGGAAGTTGTGAATGCTCCATCACTGGCGGTGTTCAAGGCTGGATTGGACACAGCCTTGGGTGGCATGGTTTAGTGTGAGGTGCCCCTACCCATGGCAGGGGAGTTGGAACTAGATGATCTTAAGGTCCTTTCCAACCCTAACTATTCCATGATTCTGTGATTCTTCCTTACTCTAAATTTAAAGCGCAAGAAGCAAGCTTCCAACTACACATAACTGGACTGAATATCAGTATTCTGTCATGGATGTTTTCACCATTGTAGAAAACACATAATTCTGCCTTTATAGTCTACAAGTATAAATAAATATCCAGATTATAATGAAAATATAAATGCAAACAAACAAACAAACAAAAATTTAACTGAATGACACTGAAACAGTTTAATGAAGGAAAAGGAAAATGTAGTATGAAGAACATAATTCAGTCGATGCGAAATTATGAAGTCTCACTTGTTTATAGGACATCTGGATGTTTTGGGCATAAATAGTTCTTCTAACATATATCCTCTTGAGAAGTTCTTCTTGGCTATTGTTCTCCACATCACAATGAAAAATTCTTCTGTCAGGGAATGAGAAGCCTGATCTAAAGTCCACTGGTGCCAGTGGGTATTGGATTAGTCTGAAGGGTCATGGTTAAAGTATGGTATCAGCAAAAAATAAAACATGGTATCAACAAAAAATAAAAATCCTGATGCTAAATTATGAACCTGAGTCAGGCTCAGTGAAGCAACTTTGATATGGGCTGGTGAAATTATTTAATAGACAAGCAACCTCTATTACGTGTTGGAAAATTTTAAACTGCATGGATTTTCTGCATGATTAGCTTTGCCTTAAAATGGAGTTACTGAGATCTAGCTAAGAATGTGTGCTTCAGAATACTAATGTCCCTGACTGCATAAAGCAGGTATTGCTGTATTCAGCCATGAGGGAAAAATAACCTAAATACCACATATACCAGGTTTATTGTAAAGGATGAGATTTTGGAAGTCAAACACAGTCAAAACAAAATTGACCTCCATAAGGCCAATTTGTAGAACTTTATTATGCTGAAGTGAACTTCCTATATTTGAAATGTTTTAGGTCCTGCTTATGATCTCACCATTTGTGAAGTTAGAAATACATCCTTGGTTCTTCTGTGGAAAGCTCCTGTGTATGAAGGCAAAAGCCCTATTACTGGGTATTTAGTGGACTATAAGGAAGTAGATACAGAAGACTGGATCACTGCTAATGAAAAGCCTACTCCAAAGCGCTATTTTAAGGTAACATTGTCATTAGTTAATTAGTTCATTTCAAAAATGAGTTCTAAAACCATTTAATTGAGTGCAGCAAAGCTGTGTATTTGAACTTGGACTTCAGATAACATCTTCATACAAATAAACATAAGAGTTTAGATTGTTTTTAAACTGGCTTTGCTCTTTATCTTGTTCAAGGTCACTAATTTACAAGAGGGTCATAGCTATGTTTTCAAAGTTCGTGCAGTAAATGATGGTGGGATAGGCAAGTCATCTGAAATATCTGAACCAGTGCTTGTCGAGGCACGGCCAGGTAATAAACTGTTTTATCACTTCTGCTTCTGAAATACTGAAATACTTAGAAGTGACTTTAATCAATTTGATTTGATATTGTAGCACAGATAAGTATTTCAAGAGTTAAGACTCTTTTAGCCTTAAAACTTAAAGAAAAAATATTGTGGATACAAAGGTTTTTAAGACTCATGTTTTACTTGTGAGTAAAAAGAAGTATGACCACACATTTATTAAAGTTTCAAGAGTGATAATGAAATTAATTTACTTAAACTGTTCATATCTCATATTAATTTTCATTTTATATATTTGCCTCTCAATAAGAATTTATTATTTTTAAAATTCCTTTTTTTGCTTGTATAGTGTAAGAATCATACTAGTTTGTGATGCTGAGTCAGCATATGACATAAACAGGCTTCAAGATCTGCAAAGTGCCTGTTAGTGAAAATGGTCAAAATTTACAGGGGTTTTAGTAATTTTTGAATTTTAGCTCAAAAGAGAAATGCAACCTTGAGATTTGAGTTTATTCTTATTTTGCAGGAACAAAAGAAATCTTTTCAGGTGTGGATGATGAAGGTAATATTTACCTGGCTTTTGAGTGCAAAGAAGCTACAGATGCATCTCATTTTGCGTGGGGTAAATCATATGAGGAGATTGATGATTTTGATAAGTTTAAGATTGAAACAGAAGGAAGTTGGTAAGTCTTGCCAGTCTACCAAATTATTAGACGTTTGTCATGTTAAACATCTCAGTAACATGAGAAAGCTTGCTAATTATATCCTTTATTGGTGATTATAGTTCAAAGCTGTACTTCAAAAATCCTGATAAATCAGACTTGGGAACTTATTCTGTCTCAGTCAGTGACACAGATGGAGTTTCATCCAGCTTTGTTATGGATGATGAAGGTAAGGTTTTTATCAGCTAAATCTTTCTTCATTTTATCACCTCAACTGCATTAAAAGTTGTCCAAGAAAAAAAAATCTCACAACTCTCACATTCTTTCCTATGCACAACAAGCTTTGTGTGAATACTTATTTTTCTGATTATCACAGCAATGGAAGTGGGCATAATTTAAGGCAATATTCTCTTAAAAATAATAATAATAAAAAAAAGTCCAATTAAAATGGTTTTCTTTATGCTGGGATATAATGCTGTTTGTAAATGTCTGTTACACTTTCAATCGTATGTCTGAAAGTGTTCGGTTTTTTAATTTTTTTGTGAATCTCTTTTTCTAGTTTGTTGCTTTTGTTGTGCTTTGACTTTATAGTTTTTTACATTTTATAATAATTTGTTTTCTGTTAGCTTTAAAGGGACCATCAGATTTCTGTTTATCATGAAGCCCAATATAGAGACAGACCTTGAGGATCTAGGTAGTTTCATAAAACTTAGATGCAGATAATTAGTGAGAAGAATGTGAGAAAAAGGATGTTGCTTTAACGTCTGAATACACTGGGTTGAATGATCCTTTGGTTTAAATTTAAATTAGTTTGGTTTTATTTCATTGTAGCTTTTTTGTTTCATTTAAGTTGCAATGAATTTTGCTTTAGGCTGACTTTGGTTTACCATTGAGAGGTGCTGAGGTGAAAGGCAACGTAGGGGACTTTTCTGATTTCAAATAGCACAAAAATTACTTTGGTGCTTTCTCAGTCCACAGGCTATAATTGCTATGCCCAGTTCCTTAAGCATGAAAATTCCTCTACTTACCTTCTTTCTAAGGAGACAAGGTGAGACTGAGTGTAAGCCTGATAGCAGACAGGACTTTATCGTGATATGAACCATGTCAAACCTCCTGTCCACAATAAGTGCTGAGAATAAATCCATGTGCAGCCACAAAAAATATGTTTCTGTAGGACATGAGCCATTTATGTGAACTCTTGGTTATTAACAATATCTGCTTTTTCTAGGAAGATAACTAATATTTTTTATTTTCCATTGAGTACTGTAGGAAAAGACAGGTATACATTTGATCATGGGAACTTCCCTTAGGTTTAGTTTTGAAGCATCACTCTGAAACCTGTCTGTAAGCCTTGCCACTGTCAGTGGAAGTTTTTTTTGTAGAAGAGCACTGAAGCTGCTTCGCATCTGACAGTTAGTCCATGTCTTTCCTTGTCATATCTGTCATTCAAAATTACACTTTTATTTGTACTGGATCCTTGCACAAGTGTCATATTTTCATCTTAGCACCAAAACCCATTCCTTCACTCCCCATTTAGTTCTCAAAAGCTATAAATTCTCTTGTAATTTTGCTAAATTCTTGACCATATAATAAATCCCTGCTAATTTCCTCTAGTCTTTTCATTATCTGTAAATTTGCAATTGGCAGTAATATTCATCTTGCAAATCTTTATTACTAATGAATACGATAAATGAGGTTAGTATGAAAATCTAATAAAGTGATTTCTAGACTCTCATGCAGATTTCATTAGGATTCAGTGGCTTAAATAGAACTTTCTGTACCTTCTTCCGACTAGCTTGCACTCAGTCTTGTTTTCTGCCACAGCAAAACAAGCTTTTCAGGTGTAGTGTCAGAAAAGAAGTAAGCAGATAAAGAAACCTCATGCATTTAGAAGCTATGGCCTCCCGTCTTTTGTTTAAATCCAATAGAGCTTAAAACAGGTTTCATCCCTTGTTTAGATTATTTTTCAGAAGAGGGTGTGCATGAAGATGAATGAAATTATCTAATTCTGTCAGAATTTTAAGTTTCTCAAATATTATTATTTTTTCTTTTTAGTTATAATTTTCTGAAGACAGTTGGGTTTTTCACATATAAGACTTAAGGAGATTATACGCTGATGCTGACATGTACCTTCTTTGATATTCGTTTTCTGACTGTATTTTTCAGAATAAATTAAAACTTGAGTATTTTTCTTAATTCCAGAGTTTGAACGTTTGATGGCATTAAGCAATGAGATAAAGAATCCAAGTAAGTTGAAGATCTTAATCTATTTGATACTTCTAGAAGAATTATCATATCATACTAATGGCTGGAGTTCCAAAAAGATTCTTCCTGAAACAATGGCAGCTTCATTTTTCATGGAACAACTTGCTTCCTTTTCTTTCCATTCATGTAGAAGAATATTCACTTGCACTGAATAAAACAATCTTTGACTAGAAGTCTTTTGAAGTTTAACTTTGACAAGAGACTATAAGTTGCTGCTAGCCAATTCCTTAAACAATGTGCAAACTGTAAGCTGCAAATTCTTTTCTTTGTTTAAGAAATTAATTTAGAAATCAGCCAAAGATGGCTTTAGAGGTATTTTCCCAGCATAAAATTTATTCTATAGTCAGCATTCCATAAATAATAGGCAAATACTAATATTTTACTACAATAGTCTTTTTTCTCACAAGAGTTCATGCATTATTGACTTTTGATTGCTTTTCTTTCTGCAGCAATACCTCTGAAATCAGAATTAGCTTATGAGGTTCTTGAGAAAGGACAAGTTCGTTTCTGGATTCAGGCTGAAAGCTTGTCACCAGATTCTACCTTCAGATTTGTTATTAATGATAAAGAAGTTGAAAACAGTGATGTAAGTATATATTCAGTACTATATATATGTGATTTTGTTTAATAAACCTTTCTGCATTTATAGTTATTCGGTTTTCATCATAGAGCCATAGAATCATTTAGGTAGGGAAAGACCTTACAGGTCTGCAGCGGTGCTGGTATATATAAACTTTGAAGGTCCCTTCCAACCCAAACTATTCTATGATTCTATGATTCCATAAGCATTGAGTTCAGCTGTTAAACTAGCACTGGCAAGTCCATCACTCATTTCAGGTAGTTGTAGAGAGTGATAAAGTCCCCTGTGAGCCTCCTTTTCTCCAGGTTAAACAACAGTTCCTTCTGCTGCTTCTCATAACACTTGTGCTCTAGACACTTCACCAGCTTCGTTGCCCTTTGGACACACTGCAGCACCTCAATGTCTTTCTTGTAGGGACAGGCCCAGACCTGAACACAGGATTTGGGGTGTGGCCTCACCAGTGCCAAATACAGGTGGACAATCACTCCTGTAGCCCTGCTGGCCACACTATCTCTAGTACAGGCCAGGATGTTATTGGTTTTCTTGGCCACCTGGGCACAAGCCGGCTCAGATTCAGCTGGCTTTTGACCAACATCTGTAGGTCCTTTTCCACGGGGCAGCTTTTTAGCTGCTCTTCCCCAAGCCTGTAGCATTGCATGGGGTTATTGTGGCCCAAGGTCAGCAATTGGACCCTGCACCTGGGTCACATGTATTTGGCTTTGGCCCATTGATCCAGCCTGTCCAGATCCCTCTGCAGAGCCTTCATGCCCTCAAGCAGATCAACACTCCCACCTAACTTGGTGTTGTCCACAGATTCACTGAGGGTGTACTCAATACCCCCATCTACAGATCACTGATAAAGATATTAAACAGAACTGGCCCCAATTCTGAGCCCTAAGGAGCACCACTTGTGACCAGCTGCCAAGTGGATTTAATTTCATTTGCCATCACTCTCTGGGCTCAGCCATTCACACAGTTTTCAACCAGCAGAAAGAACAGCCTCCCAAGCCATGAGCAGCCAGTTTCTCCAGGAGACTGCTGTGGGAAATGGTATCAAAGGCTTTACTAAAGTCTAGGTAGACATCATCCACAGCCTTTCCCTCATCCACTAAGTGAGCCACCTTGTCATAGAAGGAGATCAAGTTAGTCAAACATGACTTGCCTTTCATAAAGCTATGCTGACTGGGCCTGATCAACTGATTGTCCTGTACACTTGGTTGTGCCACATGATGGCACTCAAGATGATCTGCTCCATAGCGTTTTCTGGCACCAAGGTCAGACTGACAGGCCTGTAGTTACCTGGATCCTATAGCTGCTTAAGGTCTGATAACACATGAGGAATGCCATTCTTTAACTTGAATCTTTCTTGCACTATTAATTTCCTGTTGCAGAGTGAGACTATTCATACAAAAAAAAAAAAAAAGAGAGCAAAGTTTAGCATTCAGAATTCTGTATACATTTTGGGTAGGTAGGCAACCAACAGCCATAGAGAAGACATGAGACACAGAACAGTATTAAACACACTTGATTAAAAGTAGTGCACAGATATTTCATGAGAACATCTCAAACCGAAAGAGCTGCTTCAAGTTTTGAACTCCAAACTGGCAACACATGCTATTCCCAGAGACCCTCTCTCTGAGGCTAATGCTGCTAGTTTTACACAGAAAATGGGAGGCACTTGGAAATGCAAGAGTGGCCATAAATATAAAGCTTTTAGATGGTGTCACTTCCTTTTTTTTTTTTTTTTTTAAATTTTGGCCTGGACATTAAATGGGCTTTAAATGGTTACAATGGAGATGAAAGGACAGGCCACCAGCTTCCTGCATTTTTATAGCTCCAGGAAGACATTTCATACAAAAAGAAACATAGAAGTGATCAGATTGGGCTGAGAGGAAAACAAGGTCATGCATTTGCAGGGCTGAAGTATGATTCATCTACTGGGCATAAAGCACTGGAAATATCTTTTCATGTGAGGACCCCATCTCTGGTGCAGCTGTTTGACAGGTTCAGTTTATTCCTGAGGATGCAAAGCCTGGTTTTGGCCAAAGAAACTTATCAGCATTTTTATACCATGATAAAGCAAAGAGCATTTTTTTATAATTATAAATTGGCATGTGGAAAAAGAAGTATTTCTGAGAAAAATATTTTTTTGTTTTTCTTACTTTAAGAAGTAATAAACTATGGCATTGAAAACTTGAATATTAGTGACTATGATTTATTGAAATGACAGTATTCTGTTTTGGTAATGTTAGTGGAACAGAATGAGCTATTTTTAGTTCACATATGTTTTGGAAGCATTGACATCAGAGAGAGTCTTGAAGTGGAGCTGCATTATTTCACTTCTTTAATTAGTAACCCACAGGTGACATTTACGTTTGGAGACTGATGATATTTTTGTGGAATGTCACATAAAACCTGAGTATTTATGGTGCCCATAAAATCATTGAACTTCATCTTGCTGCATAATGGCAATAGTTAGAAGCCTAATTACACTCTAAAGCCTGCCTGGAGACTGGGCTATAGTCACTGAACATGTTCAATAGACCATTATATGCCTGCGAATTGTAGCCTGGCTCTTGACATTGGCTGAAGTGAAAAATTTTTCCTTGTAAGTCTTAACAAGGAATGGTTTCTGTAAGATTTTAAAATAATCTAAGAAAGGAATAAACTAGTCCCCATTTAATCAGTTGTCATTTTAATCTTTTAATATTTTTTCCCATTACCCAAAAGCAAGAAATGAAAAAAAGTTCTAAAAGTGTGGTAAAGGATCAGATTAAAACATGCATCTTGCTCTTCCTTTTCTGCTTCTGGCAAATCTCAATTTAACATTCTTCCTGAAAACTCATTAAATTAATGCAATTGTTGTCCTTGACCTCTGTGGACAAGATTCCAAGATTCTGTAAGTGAGAATTTGAATTTACACTTTTTGATAGTTTTGTGAAGTCTAGAACTTCTTTTTTTAACCTACCTTGCCTATCTCCTCAACTCTTACAGATGAACTCTTGCATAAGTAATTTTGCTGCTGATTTCCTGATTAATTAAATCTTTTCTTATTCTTTGACATTATCTTTATTTGAACTATATATGGGAAAGTGCGTACCCAAATTATATGAGTATTTTCCCCTGCTATTTTATATAGGTGTTATACCTCAGTCTCTTCCCTCTAAATAATTGATTTAAAACATTATAATCCTGATCAGTCTGTTGGCTAGTTTGTTATTTACATTATCTTTCATCTTTCTTCATTCTCATGTTACCCCATTAAGATTTAAACTAGTACTATTTCTATGTTTGAAAGTACCAGCAATGAATGCTGAACACTGTGACTCTGTCTACACTATTCTTCCAGGCTTGTTGTCCAGAGTGAATCTGTTCTCGAGACTGGCCAGGAGGTGTCCCTCAAACTTGGAACAGATATATCTGTGGGCTCATTCTTGCTAACTCTGAATCAATACTTAAAGGTTTTCCCACTTAGGGATGTTGTCCCAGAAAGTTTAATAAGTGGTTTTTTTACTAGCTTTTTTTTTCTTTTCTTCTTTTTTTTTTTGCCCTCCTTTCCTAAACTTTATTTGCCAGTGGCTTCAAGTAGCTTTTTCTAGGTTTGGAGTCCAACAAAAAGGTTAACCAAAACATTCTGTTTATAAGGCAACATATTTCCTTTTAACAGTAACAGGTTCTATAATTTACTGTGTAGAACTACTTCTAGATGGTCCCATCATGAACGGAACAGTTAGTGTGTAATATCCTTGGCTACATTGCTTAACTAAAAGTATTCATCAGGTAACTTCTGTGGATTATTTTTACTTTGCTTTAGGAAATTTTTTAGTTGATATTCAAGCATCACTGTTAGTGGGACACAGCCTTCATGGTTGTTACTCACCAAATAAAAGAGGTTATTAGTAAGAGGTGATTGTATCTCAACTAATACCTGCATATTCAAAACACGTGTTTTGCAAGTATTGTCCAATATTTGGTTGCAATTTTCTGTTTCCTTGAGTATACCTGCCAATATTTTATCTTTCTGGAATATTTAATAGAAAGTAAACACAAAAAGGACACAAACAATGAACAGCATATTTAACTCTGAATTCAAGTCAATATTTGATATTTTGGGTATTCTGCAAGTACTTTAATAAGTAACTATATGTTTTGATAGAATTCTAATTCTCTTTTGCTGGACTTGGTTGATCCTTTTCATTCCCAGAAGCTTTGTTGGTTTTGTACAAGTTACTGTCCTCATGGTCTTGCACTTTATTGTTCTTTGAAAAGGATAACCAGCATTAAATGAGCAAATCATTATACTCTTCCTAAATTAATTTTTTAGTGAGAAAACAAGATCCCATATTGAGCTGCCACATATGTGTCAGAAATATTTAGTAGTGATGACCTTCTGAAATTGTTGTGATGGATTTATTTGGAGGTCCACATTTGTATCTACGACCATAATGCTTCCAACTGTTTCTGGACTCTGCTAGAAATAGTGCTTCAGCCTAGCAAAACCCCTTCTTGAACTGGAGGCTGTAATGCAGCTAAAGTCTGGATGTGAAAGCTTTTCTTCAAACATGCATAGTGCCATAAACTATTACTTTAAAATCCAAACCAGTGGTATTATGATGACTTGAGGATTTCAAGTGCAGTTGCACACAGAGGTTTCTGTCATCAGTGGGACCTTGTTGTACAACACATATATAAGCACAGCCCTGTTTCAATAGTTTACAATTTAAAAGGACATAAAAAGGGTTGAGTGTGGAGGCAGGGGTGTAAAACATGATTAATTTGATAAGGAATAATAAGTAATTTGCATTATACTAAAGTTATTATTTTTTTAATTCAGAGGCATAAAATAAATTGTGACCGTTCAAATGGCATTATAGAAATGGTGATGGAACAATTTACAATTGACAATGAAGGTACCTACACAGTGCAGATTCAAGATGGAAAGGCCAAAAACCAGTCTTCATTAGTTCTCATCGGAGATGGTATGTTCACTGAAACATTGAAACTTTAACTCTGATGAAGAAATGATCTTCAATTATTCTTTGAGTAATTTTGTGGCTAACTCATTTCTCATTCACCTCTTCTCAACTTTAGCATTCAAGGCAGTATTGGCTGAATCTCAGCTCCAGCAAAAAGAATTTCTTAGGAAGCAAGGTAAGACAGAGTTGATGGGTGACTTTAGGCACAGTTTGCAGCTAATGATGCATCCCTGATGAATAGTAAATGCTTCCAGCTTCCAGTGATTTGATTAGAAGATGAATATACTGCACAATGTGAGGAAACAGTCAACCCTTGGTAGACCTTCTTTTCTAACGCCGTCATATGATGCATTCAAGTTGTGACAGAACTTCCACGAAGTAAAGAAATAAAGTGGGAGTACTTAAAAGAGGTTATTTTTGCTCACTATTTATGAGAAGTGTGCCTACTGTAGGGTCTGATCCAACAGAACATTTCAACACATTTAGTTTTAAGCATACATATTGTCTCTTCAATATAATCAATGGAAGGGTAGACAACATAATGTCAGGCAAGGAATATTAAAAACTTTTTCCTGTGGTTTTTGTCTAAGTAAAATTCCAGGAATTAAATGTATATTTGTTGGATAGCTGCTACACAGTTACAGAGTTTGCTATATGCTTTTTATCATATTGTTTGCAGATGAAAGTACTGTTGGATGTCTAAATCGGAATTCTATCACTGTGAAATCCGAAAAAAAATTGAGTTTGAGCTCTAGTTAGTAATTTTAATTTGTCAAGCAAATAGCTTTTAAGATGGAAGTAGCAATAGTTATTAGAAATATTTATTATAAGTAACTTAATATTCTCTCCATAAGCAATGTAATTCTCCTTTTTTTGGGGGGGTGGTGGTGGAGGTAATAGATTTAAAAAAAGGACTAAAACCACTTACTGCATAAACTCACAAGATCTTTCAGTTCACAGTGATTTAAGCGAAAGTCTGGGACTTTGCTACCTCCTAGATCTGGATATTGCAATTATGGATCCTGATCCTGCAGACACTAAATTTAGTGACATGAGTAACCACAATAACATTTAGAAGGCTGTGAATGGCAGCTAATTTACTTGAGTATATGGGTATTCACAGGGTTGGAGCCTTAGTGTGTAAAAGGAATATTTCCTATTCTGTTCATAATGTTTAATACATTTTTTAAATTCATTAAATTTGGTAAAATAATGTCTGGCATGGAATTTTTGCTTTTAACATTTTATTAGGTATTTCTATACATTTGTTTATTCTCCTGTTCTTTTTCCATTAAAGACATTGTACGCTTGTTTGGAGCTACTCAGTTTCTTTCCTATGCTTAGTTTCAATTGAGCATAAACATATTTAGAAAACTCATTTGTCTCACTGTTTTACATCTCATCATTCTGGTGTCAGGATGTTACAACTGTCATCCTTTTTCTTTCTTTCACTTCATCTTTCTGATACTCTTTATTCTACCACATGTTCAAGACAATTTTGTTTCTTAGGTCCTCACTTCTCAGAGTTTTTGTATTGGAAAGTTTCAGAGGAATGTGAAGTTTTACTCGTTTGTAAGGTGAGAAAACATGCTTGAAATTTTTTTTTTAGAATGTGTTGATTAAAAATTGAGGTAGGAAAATGTGAGGAAAGTTTTTGATATCTAAAATTAAAAGTTTCATAGCAAAACTTTTTTATTATTTAGAAATATTTAAAATCACTTCAATTGCTACTTTTCAGCAGTAGTATTCATTAAAACAACAAAAAAAACGCCAGGACATTAATAAATTCTTAGGTGATCTAAGCATTTGTAGCAAATGTGAGCTATAAAATTAAAAAAAAATCATCCTCTAATGATCCTTCTTCCTTCCTCAAAAAATTGCCACGAAAAACTAGGGTTCAGACTCTTTCCTCACTGTTTTCTTATTTGGAGGTTTCTCCCAAAGCATCTTTAATTTAATCAGCTGCAACCAAACATGAAAAAAAGGTTTCTAGAATTAAGGTTATAAAACATGATTTTTATTACATTTGACTAATGACTTTTGAAACTTAACTAATGCGCATGGAATTCAGAGTAACTTCTGCTATTAGCATCTTTATATGCCATTATAAACTCATAAATTGTCATTTTTTTTCTCCTTCTGGAGTGACTAATTAGAGGCCTGAGTAACTGAGTTAATTGGATTCAACATGCATCAAACGCCTCTTTGTTGCCTTTCCCTGTAATATGTACTCTGTTGTGTTCATTTTCTCCACTTCTTTTGAATAAGTTTTTGGCTTTTAATTAGACTAACTTGAGTCATTCATTACGAACAATTTGCATGTGCATTTGTGGGATTTTTTTCATTCTTTTTTCTCCTGCTCACTAATTAGGAGACCTTTAACCTCAGCTTATTCCCTGCAGAACTGACCAGGGTGGTGAATCTGCCATTCTGCCTGCCCCCATTTTAGGGCTCAACACTCATTAGTTAACATTGTACTTTTGCTGGTGTGAGGCTGTATAGCTGGAGCGTTTTAAAATTTCGATGTGATTTGTTTCAGGCATGAGCCATGCTTATCCTTTCATTGACATGGGGAATTAAATGTTGCTGAATCAGTTATACTAGTGTTAATCCGCTACAGATTTCCCAGGGAAGTTGTGGATGCTCCATCCCTGGGGGCGTTCAAGGCCAGGTTGGACAGAGCCTTGGGTAACATGGTTTAGTGTGAGGTGTCCCTGTCCGTGGCAGGGGGGTTGGAACTAGATGATCTTAAGGTCCTTTCCAACCCTAACTATTCTATGATTCTATAATTTGATGAAATTATACTTCTTTTCATTGACTGTCGAGCCTGTTTCTATGACTGAAACTGTAAAGTGCTGTCTGATTATATGCTTTTCATCAGTGTACCTTTTATTCATAAGGTCAGAACATTTTATGTAAACGAAATCTAGGATGTGGGCTGTTTGCACACTCATCATTTTAACTATACCATTGACCTTATAATGTTTGTTACTGTTAGTATGTGACTGGGTATTAGGTTCACATGGTACTGTTATGCCTGTTTATGGCTGATATTTGTACATAGGAAGAGTTTGAACAATAAAGCCTGAATTTGTCCTATGGACTTCAGACACCTGACATTCAAGTTAGAAGTGTGGCTGCCCTGGGCTATTTCTATGGAAATAAAAACTTGTACCTCCCCAGGCCATATCATAGCACTTGGCCTGGTCTCCTCTATGCTCTCTTTAGTGTTCCTGTGCACAGGAGGTGTTTTTACCTCTTGAAAGAGCCTGGGATAATGTGAAGGAAGTACCTACAAAAGAAGGCTTTTTTCCTTGACTTTCTCAAAAGCCATGGCATGAAACAGGGGAGTTGGGAAACCAGGGCAACTGGAAGCTTGTGTAGGGCAAAGGTCTGACTGTATGATCAAAGTCTGTAAAAAAAATGATGAACAAAGAGCATATCAAAAGTAATATGCATCACTTCACGTACTGCTTATTTTCTGTGTGATTGGACCTGATGGACTTTTGATTGACTTAGTATTTGATTCTGAATTAGCTGGAATTGATGGTCTTGTTCTCAGTAGTGTAGCCCCTGCATGCTAGTAGAACGTGTTTGTCCATCTGAATGATAATCTGATGGTGGCCACTTTTTATTGTGTGCTTATTTTTCTTCATATGGCAGCATTTATTATAATTTTTCCTTAAGTATTTCTAAATTGCATAACATTCAGAAGCTACCTGTTCTTGCATAGCTCTGACCCTTATTTATACTGTGTCTGCTAAAACAAGATTTTTGATGTGTGTCTAAACAGCGAAAAAAGGAACTTTTCATAGCAAATGTCAACATGAAATAACTTTGGCACTGCAAACTGCATGTGTCTGAAAGTCAGTCTGTTTATTGTCAGATTGAGTGCTAACAGTCTTTGATGAAAAATTGTTGAAAAGCATTAAAGGCTTGTTCCTTCAGGCTTTGTTCAAATAAAATTTCCACTGCTGTCATATGACCACAGGAATAGTCACTTTTAGTTACTGGTAAATGTAAAATGCTGCTCACTTTTTCTCAACCAAGGCATTGCTTTGGGCCAGGTTGTGATCCCAAATACTCTGTCAGGTCCATAGCAACCACACTGGTTATTAAGTAGCAATATATGTAATTAAATTTAAGCAGGTTTTATAGAGATGTCCAGGAAACAGAATAGGTGGCCCTCCTATATGTCTAGTCAACTCTATAGAGCGCTTTCATAGAGCTGTTCACCTATGGAATGACTTCTCTAATGAGAAAGGGTTAGAAATTGGTGCATGCTTTTTCCTCCAAGCAAGCCACTTGGAAACTATTTAAGATCTGTATTAACTTCTGGGCTGCCCCCTATACATTTGTTCAGTTCTTTTTTAAGGAGGCTTTTTAAAGCAACTGCCTGGGGACTGAGAAATGTGCCGCCAGCTTTGCCCTTCTACCAAAGCCATGCTCATTGAGAATTCAGGCTACAGACAGAAATGCCACCACATTTTTGTGATTTTTGAAGGGCATGGAGATAGCGATGTCAAATAAACCATAGTGTTTCAGAAAGGGAGAAAAATAATATATATTGCCAAGGTTTCTAGAAAGAACTGGGCTTTTAATTTCTTTGAATTCACAGTTTGAGGTCATTCATCCAGCTCTATTTTAAGCAACACCAATATAAAATTTGTTTTTCAAAATTAGAGCAGTAATTGAGGTATAGCTGTAGTCTATTTATGCATTGCTTAGCTGAGCTGCTACTACTATAGCAAAATCCTGGCTTTCAAGTGACTTCTCTGATTTTCACTGCATTGTTAAGCCCCCTTGTGCTGGGCGAGGCTGCAGGTTGTAGAATTCCTCAAGTGTTTGTACTTCCCATAAGATAGAATGTAGTAGAAAAAGAGGATTTCTGGTGCAGCTTGCAATTCTGAAGTCTGAAATGCTTTCAGAATAGTAATTCCAGATGGTTTCTGCAGTTTAACCCTGAAAGACTGGTTATTATATTGCTTAGAAAGCTGTGATAAATCTGCAAATTGGCTGAAGACTCTCTAAGATAGAGGTAAATTCTGTGCACAGCTCTCTAGAGACACATTCAAACAGAAAAAAGGTAAAGGAAAGTTTAGGAGCTCTTAATTTCGAAGATACTTCTTACAGATATTACTAGACAAACTACAACCAGAGTGCAAAAGCCTTTAAGAGAAGAGATTGACAGGATTGATAGGACAAGGGGTGATGTGTTTAAACTTAAGCAGGGTAAGTTCGGGTTAGAGGTAAAGATGTTCTCTACTGTGAGGGTGCTGAGGCACTGGAACAGGTTGCCCAAAGAAGTGGTAAATGCTCCATCCCTGGCAGTGTTCAAGGCCAGGCTGGACAGAGCCTTGACTGACATGGTCTAGTGTGCAGTATCCGTGCCCGTGGCAGGGGGGTTGGAATTACACAATCTTAAGGTCCTTTCCAATCCTAACAATTCAATGATTCTATGATTGCCTTTAAGGATTTAACAGGGCTGTGGAGCTGTAAACTTTATACTTCTGACCAGTTCTGTGCTGCAAATGAATACTGTAGAACTAAGATTTGCTTAGTAGGGCTCTGTTGAAATTGGGGTTTTATTTAGATTTAATTGATGTGTTAAAAAAACCCATCGGCTTATGTTGAAAGTACCTGTGTGACTACATACAGAGTGATACCCTTCTTTAGTACATAGTCAGGCTTATGTGCCTTTTCTGTTGTACAGGTTGCGAACACAAAGAAGGAAACTGTTTTCAAGTGGTATAAGGATGGTTCTGGGATTGATGTTGATGAAGTGCCTGATCTGCAGAAGGAAGAATGTCACCTCAGTATTCCCGGGGTACAGTATCAACTACTGTTAGAAATTATAGTTTCTGCTTGACATGCTATAGATTTGCCAGGCAGAGCTCTAAACCAGCTATCATGATTTCTGTGAACTACTTTAAGAAAAAGTATATTGTTATTCTTCAATTATCTGGTAAGTAAATAATGTTAGTGAAAGAGTATCTATTTTTGTTATCAGCTCAGACAGTTCATGCTTAAGTTGCTTCAGTGTCGTTAGGTGAACTCTATCTCATTCTTTCTTATTGCTCTTTAATTTTTCAGTTTGTCAAAGCACCTAATTTCTGACAGTGTTTCAGCTTTATTGCACCAAATGAATAGGATTAAGGTATATGCCTATTTAAGATTTATCTTTATTCAAACAAGATAACCTGATTTGTTAGGTGTCTGAAGCCTTAACTTGCATAATTGCTGCCTTCAAATTCCAAAACCTCCCTGGACTGTAATTTTCTGCTTAATGTGCATTCCATTTAATTGATATTTTATTTCTTGGTTTCTTATTATTCTAATTTCTTTCTTTCATTTCACCTGCAAATGGACACTGACTTTCCAGTGGTTTCATTTTTCTTGGGCAGACCTTTTAGGGGAAAGAAATTTTCCTCTTGTCTTGAATTGCTCTTGTTATTTGTCATTCAATTATATGATGTTTCTCCTATGATTTACTTGCTTATAGATTTGTGTAAGTCTAAAATTCAATTAGATAAGATCCAAACTTTATGTAATATGTAATGTCATGTGTTTTCTTCAGATTTTAAAATAAGATAAAACCACCTAAACCAAAAACTTCTACTTCCTTTAACACAGTATCATGGTGTTAGATTTTAGAATGTGAGCTTTCCAAGGTTAATGAATTCTTTCTTTACTTAACATATACACAATTTTGCTAGTTGCTGCTTGAATGAAAGCTACTGAGATGATATTTGGAAAACTAAAGGGTATAAATCCGTTACACTTTACGCAGATTGATTGAAAAAATAATAGTTTTGGTTAAAGAAAAATTGCATTTCTAAAGTTTGTGTTGGTTAAAGTTGCCCTCTATATACTATACTACTTGTAGTTTCTATGGACCAGGATCAATCCTGTTTGTCTTTCTGAAACAAGAAAAAAACCAGTCTCTTAAGGCAATTGAACTGAAATCAGAATATGTTTTAGGCTTAAAAACTAAATACAGGTCCATAAAGAAGCATGTACAACCCATTCATAGTTTCTGTCTAATCTCTGATAAGATTATTTAGCCAGAATGCAGTACAATGTATGTTTTTTAGTTTAGGAAACCTTGAAGGGGTTGAGCAAATGTTGTACTATTAAGTTTGTCTGTAAACATCTTGTATTTTCCTTGTAGTTGTCTCGCAAAGATGAAGGAGTTTATAAGGCAACACTATCAGATGATAGAGGTCATGATGTATCTACTCTTGAATTATCAGGAAAAGGTAACATTCAATTTACTATATTGAAATAATGATCACATGTTTCCAAGAGGTGTCAAAGGTCTATCCTTGCAAAAAACAAGTTAGCAAATATTTTTGGTATGCTTTGAGTTTCAGTTCTCTTCATATGCTATAGAGGAATGAAATGCATATCACCAGTTTAGGAAAGTAGACACTGGGCACTGTAATGATTAATCTCTAGCACTCTAACAAAGAAGAAATGAAGTAAGTTTCTAATAAAACAGACGCCCCCTTTTATGTGAGATCTTTTGTAGAGAGCTCTCTTTCTTTCAGATTTTTTTAAGCTTTAAAGTCTACAAGAACCCCTAAAGTACCAAAGTGCTCAATATGTTGATATGGGACTGTCAGTGGGGACTGAGAGTTGTTTTGATTGTAAAATCCTAAAGCTGCTTTCTGAGTTAACTACGTAGCAGCTCAGCCCTACACAACCACTTGCTCACCCTCCTCCTCCTCCCTGTCTTACCCTTCTCCCCTCTACTGCCTTGGTGGGATGTGGGTGAGGACTGGAAGAGGAAGACTCGTGGGTTGAGATAAAGACATTTTAATGGGTAAAGCAAAAACCACACACACAAGCAAAGCAAACCAAGAAATTAATTCACCATTTCCCATTGTCAGGCAGGTGTTCAGCGATCTCCAGGAAAGCAGGGCTCCATCATGCATAACAGTTACTTGAGAAGCTGAAACATTATCAGTCCGAACATCCCCCTTCTTCCTCCTTCCCCCAGCTTTTATTGCTGATCATGATGCCACATGGTCTGGGATATCCCTTGGGGTCAGCTGGGGTCAGCTGTACTGGCTGTGTCCCCTCCCAAATCCTTGTGCACCCCCCTGCTTACTCACTGGTGAGGCTGGTGAGAGCAAAGAAAAGGCCTTGACTCCCTGTAAGCTCCGCTCAGCAATAACAAAAATATCATTATGTCATCCATACTGTTTTAGCCAGAAATCCAAAATACAGCACCATACAAGCTGCTATGAAGAAAACTAACTCTAGCCCAGCCAAAACAACTACCATCTCCCTCCTTTATTCCATAACATTTATGCCATGCTCAGGTCCCACACTATCCAAGACATCCTCATTAAACACCTCCTCCCTTCCTGTCCTTTGATATATATACATATCATTCCTTTAATCTATGTATTTTCAAGTAAGGGATATCCTGACCACTGGAATAAACAAAAAGCATGGCAGTTCTCCATCTTGTGGTCAGGGGTCCTTCCAGCTTCCAGAGTCTATACTTCAACTATGGCAAGACTGTGCTGCGCTGGAAATGTACAGTCTTGCCATATTTAGAAATACCTATTTAGAGAATTCAGTGTCTAATTCCGTAGGCCCAGAAGGCTTTGAAAATATCAGCCAGCAAAACCACGAGAACTGTGGTGTTAAATGAAGCAGTGGACCTCCTAAAAGGTGGAGTTAACCTTGATATGTAAAAGATAAGCAGAAAAGTTTAACATGAACAGGGCCTTGGAAGGCTGCATATTTTATGGAGCTGGTTAGTTCAAGCTCAGTATGCATTGACATGCAAATGAAGACAAATTCAAATAAGGGTAAGATAATCTAGTCTAAAATATACCAATGATAGTAATTTAAATAACGTTTAATATATTATCAGATATTACAGTGATCTACTGTATTTCTATGTGTATCTATATTTGTTCAAAGAAAACAGAAGTTTAGTTTACTTCTGAGCCTATAACAAAGACTCATCTGTAGCCAACATGAATGATTTTTATTCAGCTTTGCTTCTTTGCTTAGGTCCCACTAACTAGTTCAAAGTGAACCTTGTTACATCCCTCCTGCATGTAGACATTTGACCTAAATAATGAATATTTTTTTGCTGGGTCCTATTAGAGGGAGAAAGGCATGTTTTAATATTAACTCAGTTTACCAAAGACCTTCACCCTTTTTTTTTTTAAGAGGTTGGGGAAATACCTGAAATAAGAGGAAAAGATGAATATCAGACTGAATTCTTAAGCTGTGGTTTTACAGCTTAAGAACTCACTCTTTACCTCAGAAGGTTGTATCATCACTTGATAGCCTTTCAGGTGTTTTTCCTCTGTATAAATTCTGCCCATTATTCTTTCAGAAAAAAGCACAATTTAGACAGCGTAAGAAGTAACACAACCCCACTTTCCCAGACATCTATAATGTAATGTATATATAGTACGCAATTCATGTCCTCATAATATGTCAGTAAAAGCATACTGGAGTTTGCAGAGGGCTACAGAATTGAATCATTATTTATCTTAGGAAAGATAAATAACATGCAGATAAGGAGCAACACAAACCAAATATACAAGTAGCACTTTCTGAAGTTCATTCATTTCACTGTTGCCCCTATCTATAAAAATTCTTCAGCCTTGAATATGCATTCTTCAGATTATGGCACTTCTTTTTCCATTTTATGCAGTGACGTTGAATAGGATTCTTCTGCTGTGAAAGAGTTCCCTTGCTTTTCTGCCTGTCTCCAGGGTTCTCCCCTCCTGCAAGCCCAGCAGCTGTGTGATATTGCAAAAGCTTAATACGATATTTTTTTCATTTGCTGTTAAAGGGGTTTACATTTGTCAAATGCTGTCTGACCAGGAGCAGGTGAAAACTATTTCCACCTAGAATGTAATAATTTCTCTTTCCCCTCTACTCTCCTTTGAATGGGATCTATCCAGTTTTAATGACCTTTTATTGTTTCTGTCCTGAGGGACACAAAGAGAAAGATTTCACAGTAGTCAGCTCACTCCACCCACAGTCAGATACTGAGTGACACAGCACAGAACTCAGATGCTGTACTCAGCCTCTAATTTGTCCCATACACCTGCTGCAATTTTAATGGTTTTCTTTACCTGAGGATGTGAAAATTACCCTTGTTGCTTTAATTAAATTTTAGGTAACGAAGCTATATTCTGATTGAATTTTGATGGTGCATTTTCTTTTTTTTTTTTTTTTTTATCTTCAGTGTATGATGATATAATTCTGGCATTGAGCGAAGTCAGTGGTAAGTAAATGCTGTCTTGGATTTGCTTGTAAGTGTTTTATGTTTAAGTCATCTGAGCCTGAGGCAGACAATTTTTATTATAAGTGGGAAATCTCTGAGAGTCATGATGCTTATATTATCATGGACATGTTGTTAAGTTTCTGAATTAGCAGTTGACCTTGCTAATTGACACTATTAAAAGGGAGCAGAGTATTATTCTACCTGGATTGTTTGGTTTAGATACCGTGACAATGCTGTAGCTGTAATTTTCTTCCCACTAATAAGTGAGCCTTGATACAGAGAGAATGAGATGCTGATCCTGCTCCCAGTGAGAAGCTGGGTGTCATTCCACTGAAGGAACAGGGGTTGCACAAGAAGAAAAGTTTTGTGCAGTTAGAGTCATGACACTACAGATTCATGGCAATTACATGACTAGCCTATTTCACAACAGATCTTGCTAGTCATAATGCTTGTAAATGACAATAAAACCATAAACTTATACTGAACTTTCACATGATATAAACCAGCAGATCTCCTTTGAGATGCATGAACAATTGTCTCTTTGAGGTAGTTGAGAATCATGGCCCAGAATTTTATTTTCATTTTTTGGCCTGACAGTACGAGTAGTCCATTTGACTTTCTCCTCTTCTTTCCACTATCCTGTTTGATCTTTTTGATATATCCTATTTCACATAGGTAAGTCAGCCTCTCCACTGAAGATCCTGTGCACTGAGGAAGGAATAATGCTACAGTGTTTCTTGAAGTACTACAATGAAGAAATGAAAATCAACTGGTCTCACAGGTACATGAGAATATTTTTTCAATTATATATGAGAAAAAAATCAGTGTTTATGCATTTTTACTGGTTTTATTTATATCATTTACTGCTGTGTGCCATTTATTGAGTGGACCACATTAATGGATTTTTCGGTCCAGTGTTTTGTATTCTCCTTTCACATAGTTAGTACACTCAGAAAAAGAAATATTAACAGACAGCCAATACCTATCAGGAGGACTATAATAGCCAGAAAAAAAAGAATCTACAGTATTCCAGCCTCTTATTCAACATGAGACTGTTTGTCGTTCACTATATTACCTGTTTGGTTCAAAGACAGCAAAATATTTGAGCATAATTTTCTATGCTGCCCTTTTCTTTAAATTGATGAAATTCTCCTCCAGTACTAGGCAAATACCAAAGACCTGCTCTCACAGTTTAATAAAAGCTTATATTAAGAAAGGATTTTTTTTCCCAAACTGCTACAGTCTTAAGTAACACAAAATATCTTAATTAAGATATATTAAAAATATCTTAATTCTGTTCCTTTTTAAAAAAAATATTCAGTGGGGCACAGAATACTTTGAAAATAGCCCTCTGAGCTGAGAATACAGCCAGAAATGAGGTTTAAAGTTCACAATATTTTTCCACCATCATGTTAAATTAATCTTTGACTTTAGAAGCACTATACTCATCTGTGTATTTACAGTTAAATGTGTGTTCCAATGCTTACCTATGTCAGGCACTCATTTGTTTGAAACTGCATCTAAGGTTTAGAAGATTTGAAATCTCTTCAAGTATTTTCAACTTTCACATTCTTTGATGACGTGCAAAGATGACACACAGTGACCTGGTCTGACATGGACAAGGAAGAGGCTGGTTTGGCAGCATGTTCTTCTAGTTTTGCAATGCTGTCCAGCTCTTCATTTCTATACACAAGAAAAGTGTCAGTGATTGTCAGATTCAGGGAACTTGAGAACACTTCTGAAAGGGTGTGCAGCTGTACTCATAACTCCAGCATTGTATTCAGTAAGTTCTGCTTCTTTTTTCAGTGAATCTTCCTTTTACCATATCTGCTCGAGTTTTTAAAGTGACTTAGTTCATGCCATCATCCAGTTCATGGAAATATAAAACCAGAGAATGTTACGCAGCTTATCTGGAAATATCAGTATGCATATTTATATTTACATACAGACACCTCCCTTGAGGTGATCTTGAAGATCATTCAACACAAATTGTGAACCAATAAAATTTCAGTCCTTCCTTGAATACAATGATTATAAGCCAGAGTTACTAAAGCTAAAACAAAGACTAAAACAAACAAACCAAATAAGTATCCCCAGCCTCTCCAAACTTCCCTGCTCTTTTAAAAAGGCTTCTATGCAACTTTTTATTTAATTTATTTTAAAATAAAATTTAAATATATTTATTTATAAAAATTATTTTTATTTAATTTTATTTATAAAATTTATTTTTACCATTGTCTGCACATCATGAAACACAAAACGCAGATTTCTAGCTTGTTTTGAATTATCCAACACGTTGCATAGAAGGGAACATAGTACAAGTCCTAAAGCCAGCATGCATCATCCACTCAAGGCACATTGGGGAATATTAGGTTTAGTATTTTCCAAGGTAGTAGTTTCTATCCAGGTATCTAATTTGGTATGCTAAACTCAATGTAGTCATCTTACAGAAGGGGAAATAGTGAAAATTCCTCTCCCCATCAAAATAACCTTTGCTATGAAGCCAAATCAGCCCTGTCTGGACAAATAAAAAAAGTGATCAAAGGGAAGCTAATGCTGACTTCATCTATCAAAAATTCCAGTTAAGATGCTTGGGAAGAAGGATAAAAGAAATATTTCTTTAGTTAGTGGAAGAGAACTTTTCTTCAAAGCATTAAAAGTGGCCTGCTTTGCACGCACTCATTAAATAGCTTCTTCTATTTCCACTCTACATGACAGATTATGGGCCAGAAGAGCCCCTGATCTGAATCAGTAGGGCATTTCTCATATTCTTAGCTGAGAAAGGGATAAATCAATATAATGCCACTGTTTTTTAAAGACTTATTTATTAATTCAGTTAGAAAAATTTCTTCTTGTTTTTAAAAAACTTATCAAAGTTTTTTGTATTTTGACTTGATGCAAGAGCAATATATTCTATGCAAATATTTTGTTTTCTTAATCGATTTTTGAAGTTAATGAAAGGTAAAGATTTTTTTCTCATCAGAAAAGATTATTTGCTTCTAGTTTACTACTCTGATATATTCTATGTTAATGTGTATGAAATGTGCAGAACTTTAAATTTATACACAATTTTCCCATACTGACATGTATGTGCAATAAGATATAAATGAAGCTGATTGTATATGTGGAGAGAAGGGTAATGAGAAGAAGGTGAACAAATTAATCGTTGGTATTTAAGCTCAAGCTAATCTTCCAAAGTGTTTTATACCCCTACATGAAAGAAACAAATCTGCGAAATTTCTTCTGTTAGCTGCTGTTTATCTGTAGATTAGGAATGGGATGCTATTCTTTGTAATTTACAAATGATCTGTTATGGAGAATATATATTAGAAGAATGTTCATAAACATTTCTATTTTTTTTTTTTTTCTAGGGAATCTAAGATTTCTTCTAGTGAAAAAATGAAGATTGGAGGTGGAGAGAATGTTGCCTGGCTGCAGATACGTGAACCCACTGAAAAGGATAAGGGGAACTATACCATTGAGATCTTTGGCAACAAGGAGTCCTACAAACGCACGCTTGATCTGTCTGGGCAAGGTATATTTAGAAAACCATACTTCTTTGGTGACTTTTTGTGGGTTAAACAGAATTTACTGGCA
The DNA here is from genome assembly GCA_028858755.1 of Ara ararauna. NCBI lineage: Eukaryota > Metazoa > Chordata > Aves > Psittaciformes > Psittacidae > Ara > Ara ararauna. The sequence continues at coordinate 36,332,026 of CM054379.1, forward strand.
AGAACATGAGGAATGGTGGTAAAACCAGAAAGCCTTTGGTCAGAACCAGTTGTAGTTTAGCTGCATAACTGATATGATAGTTTTAGTTTTTTATCTGTTTCCACCACAAGTGGCATGTGGCTTCAGAAGTTTGGTTTTCCTTTTTGTTACTGTGTAACCCTGTATGGATTTTAAAAGAGCATTAGCATGGATATCTGTTTACATGTTTATACTGAGCCCCACGTGCAAATTATATTAATGCACAAAACTCTCTCAATTGTTTTGTTACAGCTTTTGATGATGCATTTGCAGAATTCCAGCGACTCAAGTAAGTGCTACATCTGTTGCATTTTAATGCTGTAACAACAGTGTCTTTACTTACAGAAAAAAAGTCATTAATAATGTTATTAATAACGATAATTATTTCTTTTCCTCATCAATTTTAGGGCAGCTGCTTTTGCTGAGAAGAGTAAGTTTATTTTACATTTTATCAAAAGTGTTCTACAATCTAGACTAGTGTCCTCTTTAAGGCATCTGTCATCATATGCTGCCATAGCTTTCAAAGTTCTGTGGCTGCAGAAATTCCCTGTTAGCATATAATACTGCAATAATAATAATTTGTGGAATTATTTGTTTTTAATTCCAATGGCAACCCACTAAAGTTTTACACGTTTTGAAAGCCTTCACTGTATCTTCTTGTATCTGCAGATGTTTTTGAACTATAAGCTATAAGGAGGTGTTAACTCTGAAAGCTGCTGCTGGTACTGAATATTCAAATCCACCTATTAAGTAAAATATCAGCTGCTAATGCCTGTTGGGCAGTGCTTGCTGAGAGACACACAGTAAGGATCCTTATTACTGCTAGGGGCTTTAGGAATTCTGGTACTTTGATATCAGTTCACCCAGTAATGACAAGATGCTTCTGTCCACAAAGAAAATGGCAGAACAAATCTTCGTTCAATCTTAGATATCACCAAGATGCTAAAATCATCCTCCTAGTTTTGCTGTGTGCCCAAAGCACAAACTGTCAAGCTCAGCAGTAGCTTCAAGGTTGTTACGTGTATTAGTTCAGAACGCTATAGCACAGTCTCAGCTAAAAAAAAAAAAAGAAAAAAAAAAGGGGGACCACAAGATGCATTAAGAAGGAATAACACAAAATATCACAGAAGTTGTGGTTTTGTACATTTAATTAATCAGGAACTAGTTTTCAAAAAGATAAGTTTCAACAAAAGCTTTGACTAATATGATTCCAAGTCATAAAATCAGTAAGAAATGAATAATTTTGAGGTCTAAACCTTACATGGCCCATATATTTTTCTTTAACTCCTAGATCGTGGTAAAGTCATCGGTGGTTTGCCTGATGTCGTTACTATAATGGACGGGAAGGTAAGGAGAGTTTTTGTCAAAGAATCCTGCTGGCTGGTGAGAAGTTTGTTTTTATGGTAAAAGGGGAGAGAATGCAGATGATTTCATAGAAGCTGACAGCAAAGGAAGATAATTTAAACCATGTAATAGTAATTATTTAATTAAGGCACATACAAATTCTAAGTAAGCAAAGGTACCATAAGCTGTCTGTGCAGTGAGAGGAAGCACAATTCAGATCTTAAGCAAGCAAGGTTGGCGTCAGGAGAAATCAGTCTTATAACCAGTTTTAAAGTCACCGATTCTGTGGAAAGCAGGAAGGTATACTAGGAATAGGATAGTGCTATTTACCCTATGTATTTTTGTGTACTTTCTTAAGCAGTTGCATTTGACCTCTAAAAGAGCTAGATGGACTTTCATTCTAACAGACTACAGCAGATCACCTCATGAGCCAATGTGACTCTTACCATCTGCTGGCTATTGAAAGCATGTTGATCAGGCTGTTTATGTCTCTTGTATGAAGTGAATCTTCAGAGACTACAGCTGCATTGCTCTGTATGGAAATTCTTATCACTGGAGTAAGAGGCTGCACACAGTTCTTCCAGCTCTCATGTACTTGGCCATTTTCTGGATATTCAGGAGCAGTCATTTTAGGATGACAGGAAACATGTGGACCTTATACTGGATGCTGAAAGGTGTTCAACACTGGACCATACAAGGATGAAATTCCTCTTGGTTCATTCCTTCCTTTGCCTCTAATACTGGTTTACATGAGGGACCTTCTTATTCTGGTAGACAGAGGCACCTCACAGCAAGAAAGCAGAGAGATAGTCTTTTAGGAGGTTACGTGTAATGCACTCTAAAACAAACATTTTTAAACAGCCTAACTGTAAGTAAACAGTGGAGTCACCCCTGACTACATACACACACTAGCTGCAGTTTCCTCATACAGTCATACCCTAAGAACTACAACTTTACATTAAAGAAATGCTACAAAGTGCATTTCCAGAGTCAGAAGTCTTCAAAGGAGGCTTAATGACTGAGGATTAAATAACTGAATATGCAACGAGAAAATCTCTGATTCTTGCAATCAAGCAGAAAGGAATGGATCACAAGGAAGTGAGACTTTAAAATCATCTTTAAATTAAGCATTAACAGGTACCAGGCAAAAGCTGTGTAAGTACAAGTGTGAGAAGTAAACATAAAATTTAAAAATGAAAAAAGAGAGTTTTCTTTGTACAATGAAATGGTATAACTAAACAAGTATATGAGCACAAAGCTTTACTAGTGCTTCTTAAGAGATTATAAATGACTCTAAGTCACATCTATAATTTAATAAATTAGAACAAGCCCAGAATGATCTAAGATGACTGTAGAATATATCTTTTCTTTGGTAAGATTTTAATATTAACTTATTACTGGATATGAGTAAGAAATTCTTTACTGTAAGGGTGGTGAGGCACTGGAATGGGTTGCCCAGGGAAGTTGTGAATGCTCCATCCCTGGCAGTGTTTAAGGCTGGATTGGACATAGCCTTAGGTGGCATGGTTTAGTGGGAGGTGTCCCTGCCCGTGGCAGGGGGGTTGGAACTAGATGATCTTAAGGTCCTTTCCAACCCTAACTATTCTCTGATTCTATGATTAATTATTATTAATTATTAATTGCTTTTAAATGAAATCACTTCGAAAGGGCAATAGTCATGAAATGTGGCCTGAGTTACAGAAAGGATGGTAAGGTTTAGAGTCATGCTACTAGATGTTAGTTTGATTTCCCAAAATTTTATTTTTATGTTTGCATTATTAAACCTTTAAATATTTTACAATAAGGCTAGTTCCTATGGACTATTAGTTAACTTTACATCCTATGTGATATAATTTCTTTAAGAGTACTCACAAAGTTACGTTGTCACTAGGTTGTACCCAGAGCAGGGAAGTCTTCCTTCAACATTCCTCTCTGACCTTGGAGGCATGTAGTATGGAAGGCTGCTTCTATATGAGAATATACGAATTTTTTTGCCACTTAAAATATCTTTTTGTTTCATTTTTCGCTCTGAGTTGCATCACACTTATCCAGTCATCATCATTCAAGAAAAATGTTGCATGGAAGCATGCATGCGTGCACACAGATGGACTTCCTCTGTCTCTCTGGGTCAGGATTTAGAGGAACCTAAAGGGGAATATGGAGGGGAGAGAATATAAGGACGCATTCTCACAGAAATTATCAGTTTTGGATTACCAATTGCTTGGGGTATCTTTTTTTTTGGTTTTGGCTTTTTGTTTGTTTTTTTTTTTTTTTTTTTCCCCCTAACTCAATGGTGCATATGTGAAATTCTTACAGTGACTTAATTATCAAGGGCAGATTTTTAGACAGAATTAGTTTCAAGCAAAGGTGGACAAAGTAGGCACTAATCAGTGCAACTTTTCAAATGGTTCTTTTATCTATTCTGTCATTGTGTATGGAGGTCAAAATGAGATTCAACAGTAACTGTATGAAAATTTGGAAGAACAACCATGACATTTTTATGGGCTTCTTCAATCTCAGTTAAGTCCTTGGAAAATACCTGAAATACCAGGATGGACTACTAGGTCATTTCAGCTATTCTCTCAATAAACATGTAACATTTTTATAACTTTCATGTATTATTTATTCTTTGTGAAATATTTCCATTCTACCAGTCAGCTGCGCTGGAGTCAATGTCCAATGATTCACGTCATGTACTCTGTTTTTAAGTGATTTATTTTTAATTATCTCAAGCAATTATATCTCAATAAATATCTCAAAAAATATCTCAAACCTCAGGAAGCCTTGGTCAGAAAAAATTCCGTTATTTCTCCTCCCTGTTGTGTACAGGGAAACATCACGGATGTTTTTAAACCTATCATTGCCTGAACCTCATGTGGGACTAATGGGTTATCAGGAGTCTCCTGCAGGCAGGGCTGCAATGGCAGTCCAACTTACCATCTTCAGATAGTGTTACCCCGAGGCTATTACTGCATTACGGTCACTGTTAAGATGGTGCAAAAATATGAATAAAAAAAAATAAAATAAAATATTAAAACCTCTAATTTTCAGTCTTCAGGAACATGATACCTGTCTTATTTTAATGAACTAGGAATAAGAAGTGCCTGAAAGCAATACTGAGAATATTCTACTTAAACAAATCTGACTGATCCTTAAAATTACTTCTTTTTTCCTCCCTCAGACGCTGAATCTGACCTGTACTGTATTTGGAAATCCTGACCCTGAAGTGACTTGGTTCAAGAATGACAAGGTCTTTGAACTTAATGAGCACTATGCTTTTTCGCTGGAACAAGGGAAATATGCCAGTTTAACAATCAAGGGAGTGACCTCAGAAGATTCAGGCAAATATAGCATCCATGTTAAGAACAAGTACGGTGGGGAAAAAGTGGATGTCACTATAAGTGTGTACAGGCATGGTGAAAAAATGCCTGAAATTAAGCCTGGCCAGCTTGCTAAACCCAGCCCAATACCGCCATCAGAAGAAGTCCTCCAACCTTAGGACAAGGCAACATCCAGTACAAAGAAAACTTGATGTTTTGTTTGACAAACAAAATAGAATACACGAGCTGTAGTTGAGGTATTCCCTCACATAACTTATTGGTAATGTCCAAAGGGAAATTGAGCTTTTAAGAGTTTGCTTTAGGAGGTAGCTGTGCTATGGCGCTGTACACATCTGCAACAGTCTCATTTTGAATACATGTAATAGGGCGTGACTTACAAATAGCAAAAAGCCTGCCAGAGGATACCATATGCAAAGGCAAGTTGCACAAACCTACAGTAAATCCCCATTTCCACCTCCCCAGCCCTCTGCAAAAAAACTCAAACAACCCAGCCACCCTCTGCAAAAAAATGTCCCATCAGTAAAGGTAGAGAACTACATTTCTTTAATATTCAAAAATATTTCCTGCTTTCTTCAACACACAGTTCCTTTGGCTTTGAAGCCTCTGATCCTGTAAGTCCAGTGGGTAGCACCTCTTCAGTCATGATAAAGTTGTTTTATAGTTGTAGCATAGGTCACATGGTTGTATGTTGGTTTTCTTTTTTTGTGTGATAATAAAAACTTTAAAAACCACCTTTGCTACTCACTGCTCCAAATGACACCTAAGTTCTGTTTACTGTCTTTCATTGTTTAATTATTACTTACTGTACAATATCACAGCTGGTAGCATGCAGACTATCAACTTTCAATAAAGAATGAATATTATGGTTAATCACAGTCACTGGGTAACACTTCTGATATTAATTTACTCTTTACAATATGGGTCAAGATGCAAGCTTAAACTGGTACCAAAAGACATGTATACAATTCAGTAACAAGATAATTTTGTCTTTGGTTCTCCTCTATTCAGAACGAATAACAGAGCTCTTCCATGGATGAATTGATGCCCTGCTAGGCAAAGATTTCTATATATGTTTAACATGAACTGATCAAATAGAATGGGCTTCAGTGAGATTACTCACATATCATCTGTCATACAACACATGAGTGCTTGAAGCATTGGCTGTTTCAGATCAGGTTCCCTGTTCAAGAGAATTTCATTTATCTACCTAGATGAACATTTGCAATGTGCTAAGCAGCTTCCAGCAGAGTCCTTCTAACGGGCAATAACACTGGTGGTACAAACATCCCAGACACAGGCCTCCTCTCTAGTGACTTCTCAGTCTCTAGGGCCCAGGGAAGTTGTGAATGCTCCATCGCTGGCGGCACTCAAGACCAGGTTGGAGAGAGCCTTGGGTGACATGGTTTAGTGTGAGGTGTCCCTGCCCATGGCAGGGGGGTTGGAACTAGATGATCTTAAGGTCCTTTCCAACCCTAACTATTCTATGATTCTATGATAAGTGCATGGGAAAAGGAGCATTGTGAGAGACAGGGGTGCTTGGATAAGAGAAATTGCACTCTGCAAGATCTTAACTTGACAAGCTGGATGAAAGTGTTTGGTACAACTATCAGGACTGTAAGTGAAAAAAAAAGTGTAACCTCCCCCAAAAAACAATTTCAGAGTAAACTTACTTAATCTCCGGTCTTTCCTCCTTTTGTTTTTCTTATCTAAGTGACATAGACCTTCCATAGTTTTGTCTGGCAAGCAAATACTTCGCTTGATTCAAAAAATGCTTTATTTTTGAGACAGATGAAAAGCAAAGGAAATGAGAAGCTAATTTACAAGCTGTCAGATACAGTAGCCTGGAGCATGCATCTGGGAGACAGGAAAGCAGCATTACCCTTCCCCCTCCTCTCCATCCATGGGGATTTGAACCTGTATCTCTTAGCACCAAGGGCAGTGCACTAATCCCCAGACTGCTCTGTATTTGGAAATGCTGCTTCTATTTATCTTTTTTTTTTCACTAGTCTGACCATGTAAACTAAAAAAGAGACTCGACCTAGGAAACCTGCTTCTCACATGAGCAAGTTAAACGATAGATTTACAAGGTTTTTCCATTTCTTGTACTTTATCTGAGTTTTCGGTATTGAAGGAGGGATTGAGGGTGTGATCTTGTAGATGATGAACACATAATTGTGAGGATGGATTCGCTATAGTTTCAAAGTCCTTAAGTAAGAAAGTCTGCAAGGATCCTTTGCAACTCACTGATATCTGTGAGTAGTCATGATAAAAAAACAACAGGCCAGCTCTGAAAAGGAAAAAAACTTTAATCACACTTTATTGAAAGATGCTTTGATTTTAAACAAACACCTTTTGAAAGATTTTTCTACTTAAAATTCTTGTGGCTATGGAACCACATTCTGCTGCTGGTCATTGAGGGAAAGTGCCCAAGAGGGCTAACGTCTCAAGACCATGATATTGCCATGAGATAATTTCATTATGAAATTTTATGACACAAAGCAAACAAGGATAGGATGAGAAAGTTGGGGCTGTTCAGCTTGGAGAAGAGAAGGCTGCGTGGAGACCTCATAGCAGCCTTCCAATATCTGAAGGGAGCCTATCAGGATGCTGGGGAGGGACTCTTCATGAGGGACTCTAGTGACAGGACAAGGGGTAACGGGTTGAAACTTAAACAGGGGAAGTTTAGATTGGATATGAGTAAGAAATTCTTTACTGTAAGGGTGGTGAGGCACTGGAATGGGTTGCCCAGGGAAGCTGTGAATGCTCCATTGCTGGCAGAGTTCAAGGCTGGATTGGACATAGCCTTGGGAGGCATGGTTTAGTGGGAGGTGTCCCTGCCCATGGCAGAGGGGTTGGAACTAGATGATCTTAAGGTCCTTTCCAACCCTAACTATTCTATGATTCATCCCTCAAAAATCTATCAAAATAAAAATTTATTTTTTGTATGAATCTGTCATCACAAGACCTTGAGAAAATCTTCCAATAAAATAACTCAAATTTTCTTTTTTTCTACTCTAATTTCTTATTAAAGGCCTGTGAGGTTTTCAAAATCTTACAATTGCAGTCTCACAAAGCATCAGAGCCAGTCTCCGTAGCTTAGAGAGTATCAGCAAGAATTCAATATTATTCTTATCTCCTTCTACAGTACACAGGTTAATTTTAGCTGACACTATCAAATTATTGCATGTTATGGCAGCTTTTCAGAGGTATCCTTGGGCACAGGAGACAAGGTTAGTCTCATCTCAGTTGTACCGTTAGCTGGCCTTCTTAGTTAAGCAAGCTTCACTTATTTCCTTCCGGGCAAACAGAAATAATTTATTATGACAGTTAATCCTCTGCTGAAGTACAGAAATTATCATTCACAGGAACATTGTATTCAAAAGATTTTCTGTAAACTGTTTCACATTTTTCAGTGCTCAGTGTACCTTTGATTCTTTTGCACACATTTAAAAATCTTGTTATCAGTGCTGGAAAATGAATTGAGTCAACTCTCTTTAAAAAGGACTATCTTTTCAGAACAAACGTGCATCTAGTCTGGAAGGGCAATACAATTGGACGCATATTAGAGGGACAAATATGCTCTGGTAATCAAGTCAGATGGAATACATGATGAGGCATATTAGCACTTGCACACACCCTTCACAGACTTGGCTTCAGCATTATTATTTAATTAATAACCATTCTGAAGGGAGAAGAGAAGAAAGCAAGATTCGCTGGAGAAGGTCTGATGCCAAATGATCCTGCTCACACTATGGTCAAGGGAGATTGACTCAGTTACACTGGATGTAAATCCAGACTGTTATTTTTACAAATCCAGGGACCCATTGCAGTGAATTAGCTATTACTGCTACCTTTAAAAAGAAATGTTTCTATTAGAATGCTTTTCGGTCATACTGGTGAGTTTTGTGTTTTCTGAGTTTCATGTTGCGCTTTTGTAGACAGCGCTAGCGTGAAATGGAGCATCATTGACTTGCCACGGTAGGCAGGTGCCAGCGGACCAAATTTATGGCTGTGTGTGTGGTGTTGGCATTCTGCTACAAGGCTGGCAAGGCTTCTTTTCTCCAAGCACCTGCTTCCTTTGAATCAGCTTTGATATGTTACTGTTTATTTTCTTGAAAACAAGTTATGTGAAAATTCTTCCTAAGGCCAACTTATAGGTGCTTTTTATAAGGAAAAGATTTCTTTTTTTATGCCAGTATTTGCCTCTAGTGTAAATCTTTCCCCAGTCCATAAGCTTTGCTTTCATTCCACAGCTCAAAACATTGTGGACACCTCATTATTCTGCTCTTACATGGAGACAGAGGCTCAGTGATAACAGTACTTTAAGTGATGTTAATGCACACACAGTTTTTAAGGAAGTAAAACACTTTATTTCTGTTCTGTAGAATTTAAGACTAAAACCTCTAGATGGCGCCAGAAGAACAAGATAGAAATGAGCAGATCTTAAAAAATTCTGCAGCTATAGCATATCCATCACTTTGATGCAAACACATCACTTAGGGAATGGGAGATTATGAAAAGTATTATATTTATGACAGTGACAAGGACGGGTCCAGCAAATGACTGTTTCCTGGAAATAGGAGGTGATTTTTCAAGCAACCACACTGCCTTTTAATCTTTGCATGACACACATGAAGAGGTTAAGCATGTCTTGTAAAATGCTGCAAGACTCATGTTACATCAAGTTTCTCCTTAGGATATGAAAACCTCAGCATACTGACTCCATTTGTGAAGGGAGATTTGAATTGGAGCTTGTCCTGGGTTTAACAGTAGCAGTCATTTTTCTCCTTCTTAGTAGCTGGTGCAGGGCTGTGGTTTTGACTTTCAGCCTGGGAATAACGCTGATAACACCGATGTTTTCAGTTATTGCTAAGTAATGTTTAGTCTGACCAAGGACTTTCTGAGTCTCATGCTCTCCCAGGGAGGAGGGGAATCTGGGAGGAAGAAGAGACAGGACACCTGACCCAAACTGACCAAAGAGCTATTCCATACCACAGCACGTCATGTCCGGTATATAAACGGAGGGCAGTTACCTGGAAGGGTTAGATCACTGCTTGGGTCGAGCTGGGTATCGGTCGGTATGTGGTGAGAGGTTGTATTCTTTTTCCCTTGTTATTTCCCTAATCATTATTATTATTGGTGGTAGCAGCAGTGATTTGTGTTATACCTTAGTTACCGGGTTGTTCTTATATCAACCCGTGGGAGTTACATTCTTTTGATTCTCCTCCCCATCCCTCCTGGAGCGGGGGGGAGAAAGGAGAGAGAGTGAGAGAGAAACAGCTGATTTGCCGACAGGGTTTAAACCATGACAGAGCTCTAAAGACAAATGTCTCAGACTTACCGGCTTCCACAGGTTTTCACACTGTTTCCAATACAGCAAGGCCCATGCCCTGCTATTTTTCTTTAGTCTTTACAGAGGGATGATTCAATTTGAAATTAACTGGAGGACTGGGACCAAAAAGTGCAGGGTCTGGCTCTCAGCTCTGCTACTGCAAGATTCAGTAATGTTGAGACCTGTAAGAAACTACCAATAGCCTTCAAAATTAATATTTAATTCCTCATTGGAATGTGCAGTATCTCAGTACCAGCTTTGTCCTTGGGTATTAGCTCAAGGTTTATCAGGTTGTTATACTTTAAAAATAGCGCACTTGACCTCACATAATTTTCTTTATGAATATTTGAACTTTGTGTGGGTGCATTAAAGGACTGCTAACTTGTAATAAACTTGTCTTGTTTTTTAAGTTAACGTAACTTCACTTTCTGTTATTGTTGCTCCTCTGCTACATTAATATTGTGCAGCAGAGGCTGATAGGGGAGACCTAGACACCCTACCGCAGTTAGAAGTAATATTGTTAATAGTTGCAGCTAAAGACTTTCCCATGGTATTCTAAACTATCCAGCAGGATTGTCCCATGCAGATTTCACTGGGCACCAATGACCCTCATGAGAGAATTTGCCCTTCACCCTGCTGAGGGCTTCTGCAGGAAGACATTATCCATCTGATGACGTTGGTGCACACAGCATGTAGAAGAGAGGCAGATGGAAAGAGCTACAACTGCTGTTAAAGACAGAGCCACTGTAGTTCTTTACCATTTTAAATCATGGTAAAAATGATGATCAAAATTTTAGTCTGCTGACTTAGTAACGTCCATTGGACCATTTTGAATGAAGTGCACTAAAAGCCAATCCAACAATTGTAAATCAACCCCAAATCCAGCCCTCCTGATTACAAGACAATATGTGAAAAAGAACCCTATATAGTCGTGTGCCGCTTTAGCTGTCTGGGAAAAAATGCCGTCGACATATGAAAATGGCAATCAACCTCCTGCATGGTGCTTAATGGGAGGTAAAACACAAGACGACTCCCTGGCTGGGACTTATGAGGCCACATGCAGATGTCTCCATCTGAGCTAATCACTGAAACTCCCTTCTTAGAAAATGGAGAGAAACAAGTACAAGTAGGGCACAAGTCATGTCATTCTAAAGCAGGTGTCTCAAATAAGTGGGATGAATCTTGTCTGTTCTTTCCACTGACTGTAGAGGGAGCTTATTATAGCTGTGTTGGATGGAAGACACATTAATGGTTCATGTTTGAACTTAGATGTGATAAATTCTGCACCGTGTTTCTCTGATTTTATTAGCTCTTTAGTTGAAAAATCTGTTTACAGAGATGCTTCATAATAGCTGATTTTTGCTATGGTTTTACAGGCTGGCTTCCTCTACTGAATTCTTGTATTCTGAAATCTTCGCTGCCTTCTCTGATAGCCATGTTATTTTGAATTCTCTGGGCAAGCATTTGCTGACTTCCAGCAGCCACTTGGTCCCAAGTCCTAGGTGATTCTCATGATTTGGCCTTCGTCAAGACATTGTGTTAGGCTTTCTGTTCTTTGAAAAGTGTTCAGCCCAGTTTTGGCAGCTAGCTCAGTGACTGGCCAGAGCTTTGAATCCTCCTGCTCCTGGGTTCCTGCTTTTGTCTTCTGTTTGTCTCTATTTAGTTCCCAGTTATCTTTCTGTTCAGATCTGTTGCTCTATAGATTTTCTAGTTTCTTGGTGTGATCTGTGTTCCTCTGTACCTTAATCTGCTGTCATTTGATACCGTTTAATGGCAGAATCTGTATCAGTAAATAATGCAGTACCAGGCTTGATTATCTAGTCCTTAGGCCGACACCCTGTATGTACTGCATTAACCTCTTCCAATATCCACTGCAAAGTGTAATGTTACCTGAACTGCCAACTGAAGACAGTATTCACCCACCCTAACTTCAGATCAGGAGGTGCTTAAGAATGCGTGAGCTGACCTGCACCAAAACTTCACTAAGGTCAGTTCGAACAAATGAAAGTGCTGGCTAATTAAGTTCAGTGCTGATCTTTTAGCACTGGTGGATTTACTAGGAGGGGTTGTAACTACAGTGTCCAAGCATCAGTAGCCACGTGAAATGTGCATGTGATGGCATCAAGACTTAGTGTCCTGTTAGTAAGCAAATAATTGAGCCTACATGGCCTGCTGTTCTCATAACCGCTTTCATCAGACAAGCCTACCCTAATAAAAATAAAATGTTTGGCTCAGGAGCCTGTGTGTCTCTCTATTGTTGTTAGCTGAACCCAGCATTTCTCAATGTTGACGCTTTCCTGTTCTTGATGCCTTTTCATCAGCAGGCACAGATTGTCTTTCTGCTAATTTTTGGATAACTTGAGGGAAAAACGTGTTATGATTAACTGGCACATTAGCCCTTGAACTCTTCTGTAATATATAAGGTACTTTTCAGGCTTAGACCTTAAACTTCCTGATTTCCTTCTTTGCTTTTCAGTAGGTCTCCAGATCACATACAGCAAACACCTCTGGCAGCTTTTGCTGTTAAAGGTTATGTTGTGACCTTTCAGGAGCAGGTTGGGCTCTTATGAGACCTTTCTCTTTATATTGGCACATGCTCTCTGCTTCTCCAGTCTGTTTGGCGTTCATGCCTGGTCAATGGGCTTCCAGGTTGCCTTGGATATGCCTTTTTTCTCCAAGTGTGACATGCAGACCTGTTCCATTTTGTCATCAGGTCTTAAACCTGTTTTTATGTTCCCTTAAATATAATCATGTTTTACACGCACAGCTATCCTTTTGCTGGTTTCAGGCAGCTAAATTCCTATGGATCTTTTACTTTTCAGGCTTACTCTTCTGAAGTACGTCTGTGCTCCATCCTGTTGTAACTGTCTGAAGTGTCCTGTTGCAAATCAGAATGTCTTGCAGACCTCTCTGTCTCCTGCATCATCAAGTCACTTGTACTGTAGTTAATTTAATTAACCATGATTTCCCTTCTCAGAACTTTATCCTTACCTGGTAGTACCGAAAACTCAGAAACATATTTTCTATCACTTACAGAGCTCTGCATGATAATTTCCTATGGGTTCTGGTCAAGACCCGTGTCCATCCCATTCCAAAACATGAACTGATATGACTGTTCCATTCCAAAGAACACAGCTAGTAATTCCCCTTCCATCTGAGCACAGCCTCTATGGGCCTGACAGGCTTTAATTGAAAATGCCATGGGCCAATGACTTTTCAGTAACTGTGCTCCCAAGTGCTCTACTTCTGAGGCCTCAGGCTGTAATTACAGATGCTCCACAGGCATTTCAGAATTGGCAGCTTGCTTATATTCATCTATATTCTTTTGGATGATCTTGTTTTTTGGTGTTAAAGAGACAGAACAGAGATATTCTCAGTGGCAAAAGGGACTTTTGTCTTTAGCCTGAGAAGTCAAACAAGTCGAGCCACTAACAGGTAACCCATCAGGAAAACCACTGCAGATACTTGTGTTATTTTCACCTTTCAGGATCAACAACAGGAATGATAACACCATGCTTTCCTTGGAGATTTGGTTAACCACTGAAGGATTGCCTATCCTTCTTCCAGGAATATTCATCATGAGCATTAACCAAACATGGTTCACGTATCAACAAGCTCGACCCACAGGGTGGAGACCCTCACTTCTTTTTTATATGGTAATTAGTATGGTAACTATAGTACATTTTGCATCATACATGTTTCTTAGTTGTGGGTGCAAACTACAAAGTATAGTAACTGATTTGTGACTTGGAACTTCAATTTTGTCTTGGTAAATTTTATTTGCACCTTGGTAAGTTTGATTTGGGTAACTTTGATTTGTACTTTGATAGTTTTGAATCACTGGTCAAATGATTGTGCCGTACAGTAATAGAGTGAACCTTGCCATCAAACTTTGTTGTACTTTTACAACATCATTTTAAACCCACTTTTGCTAATACCTCTGACAGTGGTTCCTTAAGCAATCTAAATCACCCATTTGTGACAGATTAAATGGAGTGGAGTGGGAAAGGGGATCTGCAGAAGAAAATTTCTTCTTGCTGTCCTCTTAAAAACCAGTCTAAATTTGGCCAAGTTGGTAAATTGTAGTTTGCATATCAGTAGAGACTTCCTACACGTAAAAGTCTCTGATGATTCTGTGAGCACAGGTCAAGCTCCAGACAGCAGCAGCTTGCCCTTTTCCTAAGATGACTCCTCTGGGCTGCCAGAGGCAGTGCCTGCTCTCATCCTAACTAGATGCTGCAACAAAGAGCATCCCTTTTCTTGCTCCTCCTTCCCTGTGGGATTCAGGCAGGGTGGGAAGAGGGAGCTGGCTGATGCTAGTACAGAACAGGTGAGGGTAGATGGTTGTGGGGGGAAGGCTGGAACTGCAGGGAGCACAAAGTGAAGAGGTGAAGGAGACCACAAAGATGCTGGGGGGGCAGCTGATAAAATAAGTGAACACAGAAGCTTCAGAGAGCATCAGGGGTACACTCGCATGGCTGTGAAAACAGACAATAGCAGGGAGAGGGGAGAGTTTTGAAACTACAAGGGGGAGCACAAGCCAGAAAGAAGGAGAGTGTAATGAAGGAGATGGGCAGTGAGGCTGAGATGAGTACCTAGATATATGTGTGGAAGAGGCGATAGTTAAACAAAATACAGCTGGATAAAAAGGCACAAAACTAGTAAAGACAAAAGCAAAGGCTGACATGTATTTCTCTCCAGAGCCTGAGATCATGGACATATCTGGGTATCTTAGCTTAGTACATTTTATGCAATCTGCTGTTGATTAGCCAAAATTATTAATGGTGGCAGCTTCTAAGGGAGCACAGCATAGCAGGTGAGTGCAGGGACAGGGCTGAAATTCAGGAGAATCAGAGATCTAAGTAGTGGGATAGAACGACAGGAAGAGAGACACTGGTGAGAAACTGAGGGAAAGATGCTGCTATAACTAGGGAAGACCCCATCAGACCACATGCCAGAGTGATATGGAAAGGTACCAACTATGAGATACTAAAGCAGGACTCAGCAGTAACACCAACCAGAGTATGCAGGGGGCAAAGAGAGAAATTAAACATTCAACGAAGCTTGCAACCTGAGGAGATTGACAGCGGGTGTATTCATGGCCACATGAGGATATTTGCAGTGAGAGTGTCAGAATTACAGTCTGCTGAAAGTGTTAGGTGGCAGAATACACTGGCATCAGAAGCAGAGATGTGTGATAGAGCTACACAAGAAGGTTTAAGCTAGTCAGATTAATATAACAGTTGTTCTTTTAGTTATGACAGATATATCCCTGCAAAGCTCTGATCATCTACATATGAAGACTACCAAGCTCACTGAGGGACTCAGCTACATGTTTCTAAATGAATAAATGAAAGTCTGTGACCAGATCCTCAAGACAAGTTTCAAAACCTTGATCTGAAACTTTCTGGTAGTTAAACCTGTCCCCTACTCAGGATGTCTACAGCACGGTACCTCCTAAATTTAGTACACAGAATGACCTGGATATGTTATTCATGATGAAAAGTGGGACACTCTGCTATCTAAGGGGATACTGGTAGCAAATTCTATAGTCTGGGCATTTTTTTCTCCTTACCAGCTGTTCAAATACTAATAAAAGAACTACTGACAAAAGGAAGTTTATGTTTGGGTTTCATAACCTGATTAAATGTTTTTTTCTGGTTGACTGTCAGTAGAATTGATCTCAAATAAGGCAGAGCAGGAACTGCACAGCTATTGGTACTCTCTCTCCAATGATTTCATCTGTCAGGCTGCAAACAGCTTTCTGCTTTGGTTTTACAAAACCAAAATCTGTAACAAAAAAAAATAACACTTTTCGCTGATGTGCCCCTGGTTTCTGTATCCAGCTCCAGTGACACATTGTGGCCATAACCTTAATGTTCATGACTCTCTTGTTCTACTGGCATGCTACAAAACAACCCCCAAGAATGTAGCATGTCTTTTTTTCACCAGTAAAAGCATTTTGTTTTCAAGGTTTTCTTTAGTTTTCATTCCCTTGCCACTGTGAGCATAAACTATTGTGTGAAGAAGTGCCGCACTACATTTGCAGAAAACAGATCTCTATATTTTAACTGCCATTTTCTGATTTCTAAGTGTTGCCCTGTTAGACTTCTTTATTCTCCTGAATAATAATAAATGCTTCAGTGATGAACCCACATCTAATTTGGAAGACAAATGTAAGCTACTTCGTATAGATGTTATTTTCCTTCTTTTTTTTTTTTTCCTTTTTAATTTTTGTGGCTAAACCCAGATGGGATACCAGTATCACATCTTTTTTTCACAAGGATTCAACTGAGTACATAACAATATGAATCACATTTGAGAAGCTTGATAACAACTGCTGCAATATACCTGTTCAGCTCAGACTGGTAACATCTTAGCTA
This sequence comes from Ara ararauna, assembly GCA_028858755.1. Lineage (NCBI taxonomy): Eukaryota > Metazoa > Chordata > Aves > Psittaciformes > Psittacidae > Ara > Ara ararauna. Next base: position 36,348,444 of record CM054379.1, read on the forward strand.
TCATTTACTGGAAGTACATCTCAGTGAAAAGCTTTAACAGGCCACTATTTAACCTCTTCCTAGAAAAACAAAATTATGAGGACAGGATAACAGAGAAAAGGTACTGCACTTCAGGCATAAGAAGCATAATGAAAGAATATCAAAAGCAAGTGAGACTTTCTTAAAAAAAATGAAGTTGAGAGCTGAAGTGAAGTTAGCAAGTGGGAATGTAGAGAGCTCTGACAACATGACCTGATAAAAATAGATGTTTTGTAGCTCTGTTAAAATTTAAAGAAGAAATTAGAGGAAAAAAAATGAAAGAAGTTGAGCACTTCTACACAGTGACTGATTCTCCATTTCTCTCTGGGGTATCGTTTCCTAGAGGCAAAATTTCTTCATAGGGGCTACAGTACATATACTTCTAGAAACAAATAGATAATTCTGTCTTGTACAATGCAAGAAGAAATGTGTGAAAATATTGGCAGTAGTAAAGTCCAGCCCTCATTCTATTACTTAAAACATAACTAATTGATAAACATTTAAAACCACATGTTAGGAGAAAATAGCCCTCCTTTAAGCTAGAAGAATTCAAATTGGAAGCAGCTAGCTAATTTTCAACAGTGATAATCAATTAACATATGGGACATAGCTTATAATAGGAATTGAGGCAGCGGGTCTTTCTGAATTATTACACATTAGTTAAACCACATGCTATTTAATAATTGGTGGTCAACATAGTCGGCTGAGGTTTTTTTTTTTTTTTTATTCAGGCTGGTAAATTATTTTCTTTCTGCCTTAAAAAAGCAATTGTTGTAGTCCCATATAATCTTGTGATATTAAGTAAAACCTCAATTCTTTTTATGGTAACACTTTGGATCATGAATTTAGGGACAAGGCCTTGAACAAAAGAATGAGTAACTGTCAATATGAAGGGTGTAAAACTCATTAACAATGAGAAGTAATCAAAACAAGAAGTTCAACTAAATGTTTCTGTGAGATGTCTCTTCCCTTACTGGGAAGGAGAGATGAAGCTGTTCCCAGTGTAAAAGATATATGACAAGGAACAGCTGTTTTTCTTTGCATTCAGAGATGGAGATCATTAAGGATTTTGAGTTGGGTGCAACTCTTTGTATATCATGAGGCTGAAATTTTGAGTCAAAGGATTGTCATATTATTGAAACAAACGGGGTCACAGTAAGTGACAAGTTCTTGGGTACTAGGAAGGTTTGGCCCCCACGGACTTTATTCATTCATGTTAATTCTGCTTATCAATCAACGGCTCATCAATCAACTGCTCATTCAGTATTTAATCCTGGCACTAAAATATTCTTGCAGGAAAATCTTAATTTGTGAGCTCTTTGTATTCTCTTGCGAGTGAAGAAGAGAACTAATTTGGTATTGCACTCCCTTGATAATGAAAAAGGCTGATGAGAATAAGAGACAGTTTACAGTACTGCATCTCAATGATTTTTCATTTCAGTACTAAGATGGTTTATCTTTCAAGTTGTGTTTGTGATGCAGGACAGACAATAAAAGCTGTCCAGCAATCATACTAAAAATATAAGTGCTCATTATTTTTGTTACAATAACATTAAAATTTCTGCTCAAAATCACAGCTGAATATTGCTAGAAATTGTACTAAAAGCTCTAGATTCATCAATGGGATGTCATGTTGCCAATGGCTGCAATATCTACTGCATCATCTCACAATTTAGACCCAAAGTCCTAGCTTGATGTACCTCAGTTTTAATTTAAAACATAGGAATGTATTTCTAGTCTGTTGGTGTTGCAGAAAAGCTGAAGAACATGAACTAGAAAAGGTTAGAAAAGTGAGAAGGCAGCAAATAATAAAAGAATTTACCCTCTGAGAAAAAAACAGTCAAATGCATTTAAGACTTCTGAAGAGAACTAGTTTTATTCTATCCACCCTAACTACATTATAAGGGTGGCCTCCCCAGGTCTACCTAAACAAAAGCACCCAGAAGTGGGTTGCTGCTGCTAAAGCAAGTTGGAGAACTATCCGCTATGGAACCTCTTTCCTTGGAGGTAACATGGGATGGGGAAAACTTCTCAGGCCACATGAACTGTCTTTGTTACAACTGCAACTTGCTTCTTCATTTTCCCCAGTGATCCTTCCCTCATAACATGAAAGCAGCAAATTGATTTATTAAACTTAACCCCTACTCCTTGGTTGCTGCTGAACTGCCTGCAATGAGAGTACTGCTGAAAGCAGCTGTACGCTGGATCATTTTTTCTGATTGGCCACATGAAGCCCCACTGGAGGTGTGCTGAGCACCCTTAGGTTATAATTTTATTATAAATCTGAAGGTATTTGGCTGATAGTTAATTATGTATGAACAAAGTGATATGAATTTTGCCTTCACCTGTAATTGAAATGGTGTGAGGACCAAGATTCATCAGAAAAGAACCTGCTTAAAAGCAAACCCAAAGCTTTCCTTCATACAGGAGTTTGATTTCCAGGCACATCAATGTGCTTATTTGTACAAGAAGCCTTCTTGATCATATTCACATAACAGTCTACTTACTGCAACATACAATAGTTCAATATACAAGTTTCATAGTAGAAATATTTTTTTTAGCCATAAACTGATAAATAAGCTTCTTTACCCAATGACATGTGCATTGTTGCAGCCTTGTTGCTTGTGCTACTCTAAAGTAAACTTTTCTATGCTTATGAACGTAATTGTCCTATAATATCTCTTCTCCTGATAAGAATAATACAAGCTCTTCTTCCTTATCTTTTTGAATAAAAAAAAAAAAAAAAAAAACTAAAATCTAGAAGCCACTTTATAAAAATGAAGATTAGGTAAATTGAGCTCACATTCACATTAAGGCAAATCTTCAGTATTTACTGTTTAGAGAGGAAAACTAAGGTCCAAGACATACCTAGTTATGGATGTGCTCTTTAAAAAAATGCCTAAATCAACCAGTCCAACTCACATTCACAGGTAAAAACCCCCAAACTTTACCAATATCTAAAATGATTATTTAAAACTTCATGAAACAAGCGTACTTTTAGCTTAAGGTTAAAGATAAAGAGGAGAAACACAGCCAGATTTCTTAGTAGAGTATGATACCAAAAATATGTGTTAAAGGTTCCCAATAATGATGAAAAGCAGGTCACCTACATAGGTTCCTAAATATGGGTTAATGAATATTTGGCCATGTGTAGTGCTACTGTGTTCATGAATCAGAGAACAGCAGCATCTTTGCAAAGTGCTAAATCCTAAAAATATTAATAAGGCAGTGTGAAGAAGTCATAACAGTTCCACTGTCAAGTGGCCATAAAAATGTTTATCTGGTAAGATATTGGAGGCAGAGCTACTATCCCCTAAATTCTCATGGAACTCATGTGATTTGCTAACTTCTCATTGCATCAAGGTTTTTAGTTTGTCATGACAACCCAGGAACAGATAGAGGAGTAGGATGCCATCAGGCAGCAGTCATAATGAAAGCATAAGTGAAATGACTCTAAAGTTAATGATCCAAATTCTTCAGTGCATCCGTGGGGCACAGAGTGTAACCTAGGGGAGGTGCACAGATGCTGTAAATTACTCTGGATGACATTGCCATGACCCTGGGCCAGCTGTGTGTCAAATCAGACTGGTGGCATAAGTTACAATATTCTAATTGATGCTGCGAGTGGTCCTGAATAGCTATGGGGGCAGTCATGTAATGCCAGTGCCATGCTGAGTCCCTGCCAGGCTTTTTTTTTTCCTTTACTTCCTTACTCTGGCTGTAGGACTGAAGGTAACATGTGAAATATTACATTTTTTTCTGCCCCACTAGGAAATTACCCCACCCTGAAATATCTTTCTATTGCTGCTGGCTGGTCCTTTTAATTCAGTAAAAAGCTATAAGTCATCTTGAGCTTAAGGGACAAGCTAAGGCAACAATACTCAGCCTTAATTTGCTTTTGTTTCCGATTTACATTCTATATTATTGTAATAGCATGGACATTAAGTTTGCTTTAATTACAAAGCCTAGATCCAAAAAAGAAGCTTTTAATGGCATCAAAAAATTGTCCACCTGGGTGAAAAATGGTAACTGAAAAGCAATGTTAATGGCAAAATCATCTGTCAGTGCAACTGCATCCTCTCTACAGTTTTCACAGTGTGATGATATTAGTGCATGTCAAAGCTGCCTGCCTGTTTGCCTGTCTGCTTTTTAGTGATAAGTATTATCTGTTATATTGCAAGGGCTTTTGGTCAGAGCCGTGTATGTTTTGCAGTTTTCTGAATATATTTCAAGTTCTTCATATTTTATCATCTGCGGACAATTGTTATAGGCAAACTAACAAAAATTAATGTAGTGGAAGAACAGGTAGAAACATCTTGCAGCCAGGGACACCAACGAACAGAAGTTCAGAGGTAGCAATTGAATCATGTGAAACTAGGATGGATATAGTGGGTAACAGCCACTGTCCATCTGTGCAATAAAATCCACACAGTTTAAACCACAGTTGTAAAATTAATGGGGTTTTGGTGAGCTGCCACTAGCTTGGGATAATAGTCAGCCTGTATGTCCAGATTTCTTACATTCTTCTTTCTTATCCTCGTACCTCAGCTTGCAGAAGTCCTTTTTACACTGCCCTCCTCTCATTTTCTTTTTTCCTGTGAAATATGCCAGGAACTCTCATAAAGCAGTCACTGTTAGGAGACAGAAACTCCCAAAGCCTGGGTAAATGTCAGCACTGTGGAGCAACTTTCACCCCTGAAAGGTCACAGACTGCAGTTCCAGCAAGTTGTGGGCTAGTCAGCAAGCAACCAGTCAAGCATATCAGCTCGGCATAATACCACATTATTACATTTATCTGGCCAGCATTAAGTGAGCTGCAGCACCATGCTTTGTTTTCCTTTACTTTGAATGAGGTGGCTTTTGTAAGCCGTCCTAAATCTGTTCATTCAAAGATTAGAAAAAGGCCATGGTGTCTGATGGGGCATTTAGACTGAATGGAAACACCAAAACCGTGACCATAAAAACCTCACCCAACTTCCATCTATTGCTAACCATTTACATTTGCTAAATGCCTTGTATAGAACATTCAAGTTACTTGGCAGCATCTTAGTCATGATGAGGCCAGGGAACTGCTGGGGTAAGCTTGCATATGTTCAAGTCTGCCTTTTCCTCTTCTGTCCTGAGCTAGTATTTGCAGAGTGATAACACTTAGACAGTTCCTGCTACAGAAAACAGTACCTTGAAAGAAAGCTGTAATTCCTTCTCTCTTTTTCTGGTTCTTTTTTTTGGGTTGTTTGTTTGTTAGTTTTGTTATGAGGGCAGAGTGCTGGGGACTAGCTCACTGCAAACCCTCTCTTCAGGGCTTCCCTTTTGGCTGCTTTTGCTTCGTATGCTATTTTTTGTGGGTCTAGCTGTCCCGCATCATGGTGCCTAAGGTTTAGATGCCACAGTGCTTAACATTTTGATTCCTAAATTCTTGTGGGCTCTTATACTTCTTTGATTATGACTGGTTGCTGTGCATATGGGGAATATTTTGAGAGCAAGAGTTTTCTAATCTATTTATCAAATTTATAAATTTGTCAATTGAATTTGAAAAAATATGCCAGGAATAGGTGCTTAGTTTGTTGAATTTACATATTTTTTTAAAAAACCAAACAGCAGCACTAGGAAGAAAAGAGTGGCATATGCTACTACTTTCTTATCGATTGTGTATCACGATACAGTAGAGATTATATATTGATTCCATGACATTTTTAAAATATTAGCTGAAGTTTTCACAATCATAACAACCAATTATTTAAAACACAGTGATAAATCACTCATGTGATGATTACTCACTGCTAATGACTTTTTTTCCTTGGATGACTATTTTACCAGTTTCTTGCACAACCTATAGGTTGGAACTAGATGATCTTAAGGTCCTTTCCAACCCTAACTATTCTATGATTCTATGATAAGTTTCTAAAGCTCTATTTTGTGTGGGTGAGCCAACACTTCATAGAAAGGCTCTGTATGTTATAACTTTGCTATTTGCTAGGGCAAGCTGCTGATCTCTGCCTTCACATTTCTGAACATTATCAGATCATCTAATTTCTGTTCTGCTTTAGGGTCATGCTAAGTTACTAATTTAAAGCAGTTCCTGTGATGTTGACAGTTTTAATTTGTTCCACTTGATATGCTAGTAGGCCTATTGTCTGTTCAAAGTAGATTTTGTGGTTCTGAAGGAGACATTTTCTATATTTTCTCAATCCAATGCAATTTGTACCCATGTTGCAGCTTCAGACGTCTCCTCGAGGGCAAGTCTAATTGAAGTTGCTTGATTTCTGTTACCAATCAGCTTTTTCAAACCAGGTTTCTTTTCATCTCTTATGCTTTAAGCTTCTCCTGTGTTAGCAGGCCCACTCAGGTGTAACATTTTCTCTGAATCTGTCTGTTTGACCACAGCCCTCTGGTTTGGTTTAGTCAGTCTCCCAGCTAACACTTTAAAAGCACTTGATGAGCTCTGAGACTATCTGATACTAACGAGAATTCATTTGTCCTTTCTTAAAATTATTTAATGTAAATTAAGCTATAAATCTAGCTTTGTCTTGCTTTTCAGTAAGTTGTGCCTTAGCTGGGCTCTCAGCAGAGCAGAGCAGGATTCAAAATGGGCCACGATCTGGATCTCTGTAATTTAGTAGTCATTTAAAGGAGTAATATTTCAACACTTCCGGAGCAAGTCACTTTACTGGAGCACCGTGCATTTTCTGGGGGAAAAGAAGGTTTTCCTGTCACTTTCAGCAGTACACAGTGGATTATAAAGGAGTAAAGACACATAATGAAGAATGCAGGTAGGGGATTTGGGTCACTTAGAGGAAGAGAAAGGATGGAACCCATTACAGGAAATGGTCAAGGTGGCTAGCAGGAGAGTTATTTCTTGCAGTGTCAGTATGGTGTTATTTTCTAGCTGCAAAATACTACCAGGGCAAATCATTACTTACTCCTTACTCTAGACTTTTTGCCCAGTAGACAGAAGATTTATGGATCCTCTCTGTCATGTGATGTCACTTGCCCAAACATTGGCCTGGCTGCCCAGTCTATAAGTCAGGAGCCAATTGCAAGTTTTCTGAAGAATGTACAAGGAATGTTTCATCATCTTTGGAGATGGGAAATAGGAAACAAAAAATTGTGGCAACAAATACAGCCAGAGCTGGTAACAACAGCTGAATTAAAGCAGTCTCACTGCCCAGTTTTATCTCTACTTCGTTTATGTTTCATCATGTTGCTGCATACAGAGACTTTTAAATTAATTTCATCTGTGAAATAACTCTGACTTTTACTGTGTTATTGTATTGCAAAACCTTAACAAATATCTTAGAGTGGCTCAGCAGCAACTAGATCACTGATTATGAATTAGCTGATACTTAGACATTGTGAAAATAATCTGGACCCAGATCCAGAGCTAACAGAGACCCATAAGCTTCTATTGAAATCACAGTCCCTGAGCAAGTTCAGCACTGCAGTATTTCCCTAAGTAGTAATATAAACTAGGTCGAGTATTTCAAAAATTACAGTATGGATATTATGGACAAAACTGCCATGCAAAGAATCATAATTTTAAATCTTTAATAACATTATATGCACAGGGGTCCAATTGTATACCATCAAGAATTCTTTTATTTCAAAAAATCTTTTTTAATGTGCAGTATTTTCATCCCATATGTAATGCTATAAAAGTTTCCAATTAAATAAAATTATGCATAAGGAAAATCTTATTTTGATATGAAATCTAAACTTGTAGTACTAAAAAAACACAGTCTGGGAAAGGTTATTATTTTTGTGGCTTGTGAATATAAAGGTATGTAAGGAAATCTTTTCTCCACAGTGTTGATGACTTTTGAATGTACTATTAAGAGAAAGTGAATTCCTCAATAGAAAATCAGCCTTCAGGCTAAGGTCATGAGGATATATTTGGATCCTAGTAAATCTTTGCTGATAAAATTCTATGATCTATTCATGCTTCATTCCTAACTTAAATCATAGTGTGCTAGAAAACCATGGAACTGGTGCAGTTTACTGAATCAAGTTATGAAAGGTAAGAATTGTTCTGCATAAGCCTCAGGAGACTTGAAACGGTCCATGAAGCTTTCATTAAGCATTTTGTCTTGAATTTGTCATACCATTAACTGATAAAATCAGTGTACCAACACACTTCTATGTTAGAACCTCTCAAATCCAGGAAGATCTGAGGAACAACTGCTGTAATACTTATTTCCTTGATAGAAAAGTTTTCAGTTGGTTCAGCTTTCTCATTTAAATCAACTTCTATCAAAGAAGAATACTTCCATAATGAGTGTTTTATACTTTCAACTCATGTTGGCTATACTAATCCTGCCAATATCATGGACAGTAAAAACAGAGAGTATCATTCATCAAATCTCAGACACTGGAAAGAGCAGAATCTATTTCTTACATTCAGCAGAACTTAATAAATTGTTTCTAGAAAGTTTCTTTGCCATTAATATTTATTTTTCATGTACCACAGCTGTTTTAAGCCACTGAGACTATTCATGATACATACATTCATTACTGTGTGGTGATCAGGGTGGCTTTATTAAGTCAAATGTATATGAGTTAGTTTGTTTTCAAAAGAGATTGGAATGGAGACTTTATAGTCAGAGATACTAATTATAGTATAATTTATCAGAGTTTACATCAGCTGTTGACATTTTGAATCCACAGTGCAAGTTTATTAATTGAGCTTAGCAGCAGAGCATCATATTCGGCTTACTGTTGACTCCTACAATTTATTAAAAAATGATCTTACTTCACCCTGTGTATCAGAATCAGCTTTGCAGGGAGCTTTTCTGCTGCAGAGGTATCTGTGCTAAATTAGTAACACACATTAAAAGAGAAAGAAATGTTTAAAATGCCATTAAAATTGAGCAGTAAATCTTTCACTTTAAAAAAGAGAGGAGGATATCTCATTTCTCATCAAAGGAAGGCAACTAATTAGTCTCAGTCCAATTAATACCTGGGTTGTATAGCAGATGATTGATTCTGTCTAGATTTTTATCCTTTGAACATATGGCAACAAGGGGCATGGAAAGTTTTCACCATTCATGTTTTTCCTTGTACCTTAAAGTGTGAATGTATGGGTTATGCACACGCAGTGGTGTATTATTTTCACTGCAGGGACAAGTGAATGCTATTTAATCACTTATTTCCATTCTTTACACCTGATAAAGAACAAATCTTGGCCATGCAGAAAACCTGTTGACCATCTATACAATCTACAGATGGCTTTTGAAAGTGTATCCAGACTGGTGGTTCCAGTGCAGAGAAGAGAACATAACGATACTGGCAATACATTAAATTTTTGCTCAAGGTAAGATGCAGAGTCTGGGTCTAAGATAGTCTTCTGAAAAAAACAACTAGCCAGTCTCTATTTCCTACAGCCAGTACAATAATGTCTATTTCCCCAGCTTCTGTTTGTTCTCCTTCTTTTAAGTCTGATGTTTGCATCCCCACTCCCACACACAAGGAGACTCCGACATATGCTTAACCATGGAAAGCTCTGGAGCTCCAACCTGCCTCCTCAAATAGGCACAGCTTCCATTCTGCTCTTCAGAAACTGGTTGCTTGCAGGCTAGCATAATATGTTTGCCTGGAGTTATATGAAAGAAGAGCAGGGGAAAATGGGTTGAACAAAATCACTTGCTGAAGATGGCATGTGGTGTGGTGGAGAAGATAGGTCAAGCTCAGGAGGCCAGGAACATGGACATGAACATTAGACTACTCCTTTCTATAGCTGTGCCTGCCAAGGGTAGGAGGGTGCCAGAAAAACAGTTGTGCAGAAAAGCTGTAGCTTGTGCTGTTTCTAATACAGACTAATTGCTAGACTCTCCATCTGAGGGACAATTTTACTCCCCTTTTCATTGCCCCAGCCCCGCTTTTGAGAGACTGTGATTTAGAAAAAGAATTTGCTAAGCTGAGTGTTAATTTGCCTTAGAAAAAGTTAAGTATGATTAGCTCAAACAGGTGCATATTTTAAACTCTGTCATCTTCATTATGGGTTAGAATTTCTCCTGGCTGCAGAGGAGCTTTTGCCAGGACTAGAAGGAAGATCTGTGTCAAGAAGGATTCACAACCAAGTTCCCTAAGTGAATAGATGATGATCTTGACATGCTGCCCCCTCTCACTTTCAGTTGGTTTTATGAGGTTTCTGCCTTTGTCTTTCTCTGAAGTTTTCCAATGTCCTTTATGCTAGTCCTTTTTGTTGTTCTTTTTTTTTCTTTCTTAAACAAAAAAGGGGAGATGGGCCTTTTTTTCAAAGAAACTGGATAGAAATCAAGTGCAAATTTTCATGTGCAGAATTTGTCCTAGAAGGTGAGCAGATGCAGGCACAGGCAAGTTCACTGAACACTGGTCCACTGCAGAATGTTACAAGCCCTGGCCATCTGCCTCAGTGGCTTCCTGCATTTCTGCTGCTCAGAAATGTTTCTTGGCACAGCCCACAGCTGCACATACTGCAGCTCTTTAGTGACTGCTACTGTGCTGTCCTGCTGCAAAAATAGAGGATTGCTGAAGTACGGATTTACCGCAGCCAGACTTCTTTCCTGTTCTACATATTTGCCTCTTCCACATGTACATGGTATGCAGGGGTAGTATAGAGATAGGCTGTTACTTACACATAGCTGCTCTTTGAGCCAGCAAAACTGCTGTTAGGCAATAATGCTGAGTAGTCACCTCCTGTTCAGTGCCATCTTTCAAAAATCTAACATGTTTCAAAGTCTTCTCTGTAGTATGAGTTAGACCCATGATGCTTTAGAGTGCACAGAAAATGAAGAAAAAGAAATTCACTGATCTTGAAAAATAATAAACAGTATAATTTGAACAGTACAATTTGAACAGTACATAATTGGACAATATTACTCCTGTAAGCATTTTCTGGCTTTAGCTTGTAAATTAAATCAATTCCTGATACAGAAATATGTGAAAATCCAATATCATTACTTTACTTGTTCATATACCTTGCTAGAGAATTATTTTTCTGTAACAAAGCATATTTTCTGCACTGTTGAACTACATCCGTCTTAACAGGTCTGCCTCTTTTGGATTTATACATTTACTTGAGTGGGTAACTCGCCTGCTTGAGAAAGGGAGTTTCTCGAATTATGAAAACAGGAAAATCTCATATGCACAAACCACTCTCTACAATTTTTATGACACAATATAAACGTTAACACAAGAGTTATTAATTTTTAACATAACCATCAGCAGCAACACAGGTTTTTGCTTCTTCAGTAGTTTATGAACTGACAGTAAATCTTATAGTGCTTTGGTGATTCACCTGATTCTGGGAAGAGAGTACTTCAGTGAACTTGATATGGAACCATTGTCCTTTCTTTTTTTTCCCAGTATCTCCAAAGTACTTCTGCTTTTGCAAACTGCATCTTGAATGGTACCAACTGTGAGCAGTTTGTTGCTCTGTGATGAAGCGCTTTGCTTTCTTGGACTGAAATGGAGCTTCAGGAGCCAGATCCTCAGCTGGTATGAATAAATGAATAGTGCTGAAGTAAATACACTGCCATTTAGGCTGCCTGCTGATGTTCCCTTTCATTCCCTTAGAGTGATGTGTGTCATCCCACTCACATAAACCTAGCATGGCTGATGTTATTCAAGATGACATTTGCAAAGCAGAAGGGCTTTGCTCACTGTAAGGGTAAAGGGGCAGTGGTTATCTATCCAGTTAATTCTCCCCATCACTTTGAAGCTATTCATAGGCTATTGGCTCAAGCAAATCATCACAGTATATTTACGTCCTAAGCAGAAAGCAATAAGCAATTACTGAAGGATACATCAGTGAATGGAAGACAATGGAATTATGCTAATTTACTGTGGCTGAATTTTTAAGAGTATTTTTTTAATATCTGACTAAGGCTTCATTTTTTATGTATTGGTTTCTATTGAAAACAACTTATTTTTCACCAAATAAGTTCAGGCATCATCACAGCAATACTTACGTTATATTGAATCTAGAGACTGTGGATAAGACAGCATTGCATAATGAGCTGGAGAGAGGTCATTGAATGATATGCAGCAGAAAGTTGCAAGGGAGCTCTTCAATAAATCAAAAGTAGGGTAGAAAACAATCAGAAATGGGCAAAGATGAGGAAAGAGGGGACAGAAGAAAGGTGTTTACACTTGTTTGACACTAACTGTAAGTAGGAAAACATGGGCTTTTTCTTTCTTTTCTTTTTATTGTCAGTGGACTGTGAGGTTTTCCCAGAGAGTTTGTGGAGTCTCCCACCTTGGAGTTATGCAAAATCCATCTGACCAGGGTTCTGGGCAACGGGGTCTAAGTAAGCTTGCTTGCATAAAATGTGCCCTCCTAAGGCACCTTCCAACCTCCAATATTCTGCGTGTGTAAATAACAGACGCAGTGCTTGGGAATTAACAAATGTATGGTGCTATTCTGTTGAATAAAACTCCACCATCTTAATCTCTTCTCGTCGCTAGGGATGTACAAATGCTCAAAAGACTGAAGTGACAACAGCTATGACATGCATCCCTATCACAGCTATAGAAATAAATATATGCAATTAATTACATTTTCCTAGCTGAAGGACAATTTAAAAGTATATCCTATATTGGACTACAGCCAGTGATTGTACATAAATGTGGTAAAAATAAAACTGGCTTTTTTACTTTTCAGTCTTTGAATCATATTGCTAATAACACATTCACAAGGTATTAAATGTTTAATGGAATTTACTGTCTTACATGCAGACTTTTTTATTCCTATAGGAAAATTACAATTATTTGAATTCTTCACTTTGTTAAAGATGCCTAAAATGAAGTCAAAGAAAGCCTGTGAACATTATTGTAAGGCTCAATTCAGATATGAATGCAACATTGCTGCCTTGGAAAAATTTGTTTAGTGAAACAAACTACTTGCTTTAAAAAAAAAAACCTAATTCCTCTGTTCTTTACTGGATTATGCATTTCTGTTGACTCTATTGTTATGGTTAGGGAGTTGATTAAACTAGATTGCTAGAGTTTAATTTTTTGAACAGATCTGGTAGGTGTTCCACATCTCTGTCAATTGCTCAGAAGAGAATGCCCCCTGGAGCTAATTGGAAGAGGTAAAACAAACCTACAAGCAGCCTAGTACCATCTCAATTGTTACCACAGGGGTTGGATTCTTTGTGATACAAAGCCACAGTAAAATCTACCACATAAATCTACCACATAAATCTACTACAGTAAAAGTAGATGTTGTTAAACCAGAGTTTAATCATAACAACATCAAATATAAATTTGTAGAGGTATAGGAAATATAGACATAAATAGGCGATAAAACATATCAATGCCTACCTTCTGTGAATCCCTTTGCAGAAGAAAATCTTTGCAATATGCTGTATTATAAAAAGCAAGAATAATTTTGTACTACAATATATTTATAATGTAATATGGTGGATTCAAATGCATGAAACAGATACTGTGTGCAAATAGGGAACAGAATAGTTGACCTTATGCTGCAGCATCAACAGAGCAGGCAATCAACAGAGTCAACAGAGAGCCAGGAAAAAATGGCTGTGTAGAAGACAATGAGAGAATCCTGGAATTTTAATTTCAGAAACACTTTTGTCCCTATGTATTTTTGTGTATACACTACCATATACTGCACACTCCTGCTCCTGAAGCTTATTCTTCACAGAATCAGGCAGTTATGTTTAAAAGTCCCAAGTCCCAAATTCTTATGTGTATAATACAAATTTGCTATAACTGAGTGTCCCTGTGGAGAGACTCAACTCCCTGTGTTGTGGTTCCTGTGGTCCAAGTGGGTTTCAAACTCTCTGTTTTTTTCTGTTTCATTGTCATGCTTTGTAGTCTCTGATTTGATCTTTACAGCACTTCAGTTTCATGATCCAGCTACCCTACCGCCAGGTGCCAAAGCTCACCTTGGCTGCTGTGTGGGTATTTGTCATCAAACAAACATTTTAATTGTCAATCTGTAGTACAGCCACAAGGCAGGACTGCCAACAGGTTTATAGAGCAACTACTCTTCAATTTTGATGGTACTAATTATACGTAGCTCCAGATACAAGAAATAAACCTCTTGACACATTACTTTTTATACCCAACACCTAGAAATAATCTATGAGCCTTTCAGAGTGTCTTTTCCTAAATGTGCCTTCTCTTTCAGTCATAAACTCACAGTGTGCCACTGCTTTTTTTGTTTGTCCACTTGTGTTTATTCGTTCATAGCTTGATAGAGTAACAAAAACAAATACTCTCTGCTGCAAGAGCATGCTCCTACAGTTGCTTTTCCAATTCTGTGGTTTTAAAGTCTGCACTTATATATAGTTTCTATGGGGTGTCTGTACTGTGGGATTAAGTAGAGATAAAGCAAACCGCTTGGAAGTAGTTTGGCAGCATAACACAGAGCTAAATGAAGGCTAATTTACTCAAATGCGAAATAGAATATGTTAGTACACAGATGCAATGTGTTGTGGATGATATCTGAACTTAATTTTACCACGGCTCATCTGCTTTAATCTTTTGATTAAGTTTAGACACGAACAGTAGAGCTTACTATTCTTCTCTTGTATATGCTACTTTTACACAGATAGCCATGTTCAAAACTGTACAAGTCCTACAGTCTGCTCAGCCTAAACTGCCATCATGACACAATACACAGAAAACATGCATGCTATTTGCCACTTCTGGGGAGTGTCTGTTCAAGTTAATTACTTCCTTACATTGACACCCCCCCATCAAATTAAACAGGTAAACCAAGTTACTATACCTCATGAAAGCAACACAGAACTACATTGTATTTTCGCAATACTTTTAAATATATGATGACATTTCATAGTTCATTTTGTCTGCCCTTAGCAGCATCATAGGTACAGTGCTATTTTTGTGGTAGAATGCACTGTTTTTACAAGAGCTTTTTGGATAAAGATCATATGTTTGTCTTTTTAGCTTTCCTAACAATGTTCAACAGGTCTGATTATCAAATATTTAATCTCGTTTCAGCTTGAAGCACTTTTAGCTTATAGGCATTATTTCAGTTATATATTACACTTTTAATGCATTTTCCTACTTCCGTGTTTTTGTCTTGTGACAAAGCCCTGTGAAATACTTTCTTTGAAATTAATTACAGAAAGAGCTGAGTAAGTTTGGATGTTTATGATAAAATATTCAGAATACAATGGGAACTTGGCCTTAAGTGCTGTAGTTTTATTCCGCATCGTAAGATGACCAGGTGTTATTATTCCTTATGGAGTGTCCATTATTTGTTATTGCCACTTTCTTGACTCAATTAATTGTTTTATTAAATGTGCTTCTGAATCAACAGCTGTCAATAAGCCTTGAAAGAGATGTTTCTGTGCAGAGTCTTAGCATTTATGAAGGCAATAAGTCTTGGGACCTTTGAGACTTCTATGGTTTTGCAGCAACATTTCTGCTCCTGAAGGTCACTGCAAGATTGAGGACTAGATTATTATATTTCTTCAGGAAGCCAATGAAACACAAGTTAAAAACACTAACAACAGTGAATTCTCTATAAATGTACTACAAAACAAAGAAGGTTAACTTTTCCATTCATATAGACAGCACTTAAAAAAATAGTCTTTTCAGAAACTTCTTGGGCATTACTGAGGCTTCAATGTGTGATAATTTTTGCACTCAAATTAAAGGTCAGCTTTAAGCCCAGAACCACAGGCAATCTCTAGTAAGAACTTTTGAGCTTAACCATGCCTGCAGTCCAAGGATGTAATGGGAAGGTCATGGTTGAAGGCAAAACCTTGTTTCTAATTTGTCCACCTCCACTCCTTGAACTCTAAGGACTATAGCGTTAAGTGAAAGGATGCAGATTTCTTGTTCTGGTTTCCTTCCCTTTATAACCCACAATTATCTGCTTAGCTCAAAGTAGAAGACTGATCCTTAGAACAGTATTTTGGGAAGAAAATGAGCCAGTACTTTATAGATAAAATATATACATAAATTAAAGCACAACTTGGGGAGGCTGCTTGAACCTTTCACTGCTGCATCTGCTTCTCAGGGGAAGCTAGAAATCTGCCATCCCTGGTGTCGTGGTTTAAGCTGTAAATCACGCAGCCTACTCACTCACTCCCCCCTCTTTCTTCCCCCCCACCCTGAGGGGGGGGGGAAAGGGGAGAAGAATCGAAAGAATGTAACTCCCACTGGTTGAGATAAGAACAGTCCAGTAACTAAGGTATAACACAAATCGCTACTGCTACCGCCAATAATAATAATGATCAGGTAAATACAAGGGAAGAGGATACAACTACTCACCACCCAACAACCGAGCCGTGAACTGAACTCTTCCGGGTTCCTGCCCCCATTTTTTCCATCCTGGGCATGATGTACTGTGGTATGGAATAGCTCTTTGGTCAGTTTGGGTTAGGTGCCCTGTTTCTGCTTCCTCCCAGCTTCCCTTCCTCTCTGGCAGAGCATGAGACTCAGAAAGTCCTTGATCAGACCAAAACATTCTAAGCCGTAACTATAAACATCGGTGTTGTCAGTGCTGTTACCAGGCCGAAAGTTGAAAGCACAGCCCTGCACCAGCTACTATGAAGGAGAAAAATGACAGCTGTTGCTGAACACATGACACCAGGTCTTTCCCATGGATTATTAATACTAACATGAACTCCACTGTCAAAAAGTAGCTTCAGCTGGAATTTTGTTGCATGCTTTAGAACTGATATTTTATATTGTTAAACAAACAAAACATAATTTAACCTAAAATATAAGTGTCTCCTAAGTGTTGTTGATGCCATCTTCACCAGGGTGTGTTTCCAGTAAATATACAAAGGCAAATCACTGATCAAGTGTGCCTTTATTGCCGTTCTTGGAGATGTGAGGTTTCAAGAATTTAGTTCTGTGTCAGAAGCCTCCAGTCTGTGGTGGGTTGGCCACACCTGGTGGTCAAGGCTCCATGCAGCCAGTTGCTCCCTCGCTCCCCTCAATGGGACAAGAAGCAGATGGGGTAAAAATTGAATGTGAAAACTCATGGGTTGAGATAACTATAGGAAGATCATTTATAAATTACTGTTGTGGGAGAAACAGACTCTATTGCGGAAATTAGCTTGATTTACTGCCAACTAATTTATACTAAATTTCTCATTTGGATATTAGGAAATAACAGCAAACCCAAGAAATTATCATTAAATTAGTTATGGAAACTGAACTATGACAAAAACACACCCCTCAACCTTCCTCAGGCTCAACAGACATGTCTTCTTCCCCTCATTATCACAGCCCTTATTATTACTCTGTCTCCTGTTTGATAGAATGGTATGGCACAGGGGTGGTTATGGTCTGGGCATTTTATTTGTTTGTTTGTGGTTTTTTTTCTGTTGCTCTATCCTTCTCACATTTTTCCAAGATGACTGTTCATCAGTCATCTAGAAATCACTGTAATATGACTGCATGTGAAGGTACGTCAGTGTCATGGGTTCAGCAGCAGCAGTCATTTTTCTGCTTCTTGGTAGCTGGTGCAGCACTGTGTTTTTGATTTTGGGCCTAGGAACAGCGCTGATAACACCAGTGTTTCGGTTACTGCTTAGTGATGTTTTGGTCTGGCCAAGGACTTTCTGAGTTTCATGCTCTGCCAGGGAGGGGGAGAGCCGGGAGGAAGCAGAGACAGGACACCTGACCCAAACTGACCAAAGAGGTTATTCCATACCACAGCGCGTCATGCCCAAGATGGAGGACGGAGAGGAGAGACCCAGAAGGGTGGGGGGTGCACTGCGTGGTCGGGCTTGGTTTTAGGTGGTGAGAATTGTATTCTTTCCTTGTATTTGCCTTGTCATTATTATTATTGGTGGTAGCAGTAGTGGTCTGTGTTATACTTTAGTTACTAAACTGTTCTTATCTCAACCTGTGAGAGCTGCATTCTTTTCGATTCTCCTTCCCATCCCTCCGGGAGTGGGGGGCAAGAAAGAGGGGGGAGTGAGTGAGCAAAACTGCGTGAGTTATAGAGGCTTAAACCACGACAGTCAGGATGCACTGAGATCAGAGCCAAACTTCGGAGTGAACACACCAAACGGCATCAGCATATTCTAAGCTTGAAATCAGTGCTTTAAAAGTGTATTAAATTGGAACAAGGCAAATTTTAAACCTGGGGAAAGTCAGATGTGAATCAACCCTGGTTAAACATAAACCTTGAAATTTTTTCTCCTACTCATTGTGTCCTTTCTTGTCTGATCCCTTCCTCTAGTCTTCTTACCAATTTAGTTTTTATCAGTGCTTTCTTGAAAATATCCCAAAGAGTACCCTGTGGATTTTTAAGAAAATATTCTTACCATCACTATAAAGTCTTGGATGTTGCACCCTGCTCCTGGCAGTCCTCTGCTCCTGTAAATTCCTGTAAGTCCTGTCAGTCTGCATAAATGTGTCAGCTTCTCCAAAAACTGCAACAGATAGTAATTCAGATAAGTTATGTATTATTATTCTTACTAGTTAAAGAGATACACTGGAATTTTCAATGAAATATTAGTCTGATTGACTAAAAACTACTAACCCATGTTTATAGAGTCCCAGAAACACAGAATGGTTGAGTTTGGAAGGGACCTCCAGAGATCATCTGTTCCAAACCTCCTGCTCTGGCAGGGCCAGAGCAGGATCATGTCCAGTTAGATTTTGAATACAAACAAGAACTGAGACTGCAACCATGCAGAAGTGCTTTCCAGCCAGTATACGTATGGGATTGTTCCTCCCCAGTTGCAGGACTTTTCCACTTGCAGAACTTAATGAGATTCTTGCCTACCCAATTCTTCAACCTGTCCAATTCCCTCTAAATGGCAGTCATATGGCATATTAGCTACTCCTAGTTTTGTAACATCTGTGAACTTGGTAAATGTGTGCTTTGTCCCAGGATTCAGGTTAGATATAAAGCAGTATTGACCATTCTTGAGCTTGGAGAAGGTGATCCTTGAGTACCAACTATTTGGATTTGGATATTGGAAGTTTGAAAGAAATGGGCAGCTGTGACTGTGATTTTTAGAGTTTCAGAAGCTAAAGTGGGCCAGACATTGATACTCAGGAAAAAAAAAAAAAAAAAGATTGGGATTTAGTGAAGAATTTTAGTGTCTAAAAATATGATTGTGACCACGTAGTAAGAACTGGTTTGGATGGATTATGTATATTTATACCGACAATTGTGTGGTATAATGTGGTATCCAATGTCACATTAATTAAAAAGTTTGACCTATAGAAATATCAGGAACTCTATCAGATAAATTAAGGGTTTGTCTACTGCAAATCTCAAAGTTTACTCTTTATTTTTTTTGCAAATAACAGAAGTCTCTCCTTGGACTAACATTTTAGTATTTATTTATATAGCAATGTTCTTTATGACAATGAAGCAACTTACCAGGCAAATCCAGACATGACATGACTACTCATGGAAGAGTAAGCAATGAGAACTGCGTGTTCTCATACAGGGTTATAATTTGCCAAGGTGAGTGGTCAGATGCCAACCAAATATACTTTAATGCTGAAAAATAAGTTAGTGTAGGTAAGAAAGGCAGTCTACAGGAGGAGAATGGAAATCTTGAAAATAGGGCTTCAGGGTAGCAGGAATAGCCAGCTCTCCATGTCCTCCACAGTGTAATGTTGAGGGCAAGGAAAACTAATGCGGTTCTTGTATAGGTAAATAGTAGAAATAGGGTCATGAACTTGCTGCTGGTTGCACCACTGTTAAGGCTGAAATGATAATCCACTGCATCTGTTTCCATAATTTAAAGGAGATCTATGGAGACAGCTTGAATGAAGACACTCAAAATGATCTATGATATGTACAACAACGTGAGACTTATGGTCCTCAACCTATTGAGCTTACTGAAAACCAGGCTGAAAGGCTGCTTCACTCATTAGTGAATCTGAAAGCTGGAAATTTTCTAACATTCTTGCAAAAAGTCAAAACAGGATTCAATGACTGGAAGATAATGTTAGAGAAAATCAGCCTTCAGATAAGATGAATTTTGCCTGCAATGCAGGTAATTAAACACTGGGGAGGTGGTGGACTCACTACAGCTCAGAGAAAGATAAACAAGTTTGGATAGTAAAAAAAAAAAAATATTAAAAAATAAAAAAATAAAAAGAAGAAGAAAAAAAAGGTTTAATTCACCCAAGAGCATTCATGTCACATTTCAGCAGTAGGACATTGAAGTAGAAAACACCATTTCTAATATTTTCTCCAGATTTGAAGGAAAATTTTCCTCAATCAAGTGGGTATTTTGTTTATACCTTTTATTTTGTTATCTCTTCTTCTCTCTCACTTCAGATGTGACCAAGATGGTGCGGGCAGTGCCCTGAGGTGGACCACATCACCTAGCTGGGGAATAAAACAATTATTTCTTTTCAGAAAAAAACCCCAGCCTGAGCACCTGGCAGAGCTGGTGTTGGAAAGAAATATTCTTGCCATTCAGGTTCACAGGGCTGCAGAGTTCCTACTTTTTTTTCTTCTTGGCAAACTGAAACAGAGAACACCTGCAGGATTATTGAGGCATATATCCTCTAGTTCTTTGGTATTTTGGGCCCCTGAAGTGTTGTTGTACCCAGAGCTTCCCTGCTCCTCTGATTGTGCTATGTAACAGTCCCAGCTTCTGTGCAGTGAAATACTTTAACATATGGTAGTTTTTTTTTTTTTTTATGTGTGCTAATAAGAGGGTTGCTGGGTGAAAATAAATGGTCTGTGATATCCAGGAAATCAGCCTAGATTATCTGAAGATCCCTGAAGCCTCAAACTCTATGAAGCGATGGAAGGTTAATCAAAGTGGTGCATAAAAGCACAATAAGGCCCATTCCTTTAAAAGGGTTATGAACCACAGGATCCAAATATAAATTCAAGGTAGCTCTAAGTAGCTCATGCCTTCATTAGAGGGCAATGTTTATGTAGGCAAAATTTCCATTAAAGTCATCATCACCACTTGCATATGTAGTCACAGGACTAAAACACTAGTGGCTAGTTTATCAGGTTAAGCCATCAACCCACATCTGCTCAATGATTCTTCAAGCAACATTGAAATAAAGAAGTTTGCATAAGAATAGGCAATCAGTTATATTAATACCAACTTCTATCACATCAGCAGATACAAGTGTTCAGAAAGTTTTGTTGTTTGGGTGTTTGTCAGTGAGCAGGGAGATCACTGTAAGGCAACAACATTAATAAGTTTAGAAACTGAGGTTTTTAATTAAATGTTAACTTTATTTGCCTTGGGCTTGGAAAACAGATAAGAAGCTGTTTTATGCTGATAAACAAATATGCATGCAACACAACGGGACAATAAGATCATTAACTTTGTTTTGCAATATGTGGAATTATTACTTTTTCACTTCATTTAAATAAGAATTATGATGCTTAGCAGAATGTTTACACAAGTCTAGGGCATGCTCGAGGTTATGATGATAAAAATGAAAGTCAGACTTGATAAGGTGGTCTGTTTGTTATTGGCAAGTGGTGACAGATAATCACTACCATATTTTCAGGTGAGTGACCTGTAAATTATCTGTAAATCCTTCTGTTTCATGAGCACTGCAGGTGATGTATGTGAACAGGCAATGTGAAGAAGTTAGCTATCTTAGCTCTCCCTCCTCTTAAAAGCCTGCTCTCTCCACACTAGTGCTACTCGTGCATCTGAATCTCCTCATGCTAATTCTCCCTCATTATTGCAGTCTTGTGAAGATTATTTGAGCATATGGGTCTCTTGAGGACTTATTTACAAGGGTGGTGACTTCATGTCTCTATGCTGAAATTTGTATTTTCTTTACAGCAGAATTCGAAGTTGGAAACACCCTAGTGCTTATAAGTGGTCGATATTTTTGTTTGTTTTTTTGACTGTGTTTGCAGTGGATTTTGGAGAACTGAAGCTTCCAATCCCCAGGTGAAATTATGTAAGAGACCTGCAAATATTCAGTGTTTTTTTGCTGAGAAGTGTGGTTCAGCAAGAGAAAACAAGAGCAAAAGTCAAACACTGAATAAAACCCCATCACTTTGTTCTTTTATTTATGTCGCTTTAGGCAGTCACTAATGCTTTTTCAGCTCAGTTTGATCCAAGAAACTATTTCACTTGAATGGTTTGCACATTGTAAAAGCTACACAGAAAACAGAATATGTAAGTGGAGGAAATTATGTTGTTTCCTATCTTTCTCTATGCTTATAGATGACCTGTTTTGGAGAGAAGTTCTAAAGCATGTGAATTTATCTGTAAGGCTGGTAATTGGACTCAAGGAAAAAAAAATCACTTGTTTTCCTTGTTTTCTTTCTTGCTTCAGTCAAAGGTTATGGTATCAAACTAGGATGAAAGAATACATAAAGAAAGTGTAAAAGAAGTGGAATTTCATGTTACATGGTATCCCAGAGAGATCCAGGTTAACTGAGCAGCCCATTTCATCTGCAGATCCAATGAAGATGTAGAAATAAGTGATTTTTTCTCTAAAGAAGTCTTTAGAAACATTGTTCAGGCTGAATTTTCAGTGTGTCCCCCGGCTCACAGCAGTAATATTTGATATCTCACAAAATACATCTGCAGTTACCACTTTCTTTTGGAGTTCTTCCAAGTCAATTCAATTCCCTTCTCAGCTTGTGTGTTCCTGCCCAGGTTGCCCATGACAGTGTTTGAACCATGAATAAATGTCATTTTCTGGATAGAACTACATTGCAGCTTTTCCATGGAATTTCACTTTTTGCACTGCTGTGCAATGGTGGTGGCAAGGCCTGTTGGATAATAAGAACATACAAGAATAACTTCGTAAGGCAGAAAATTCCAGTTGGATTGATGATGTGGCTTCTTATCTCATAGGAATACCCCTGGATTCTATCTGAAGACTGCATAAAATTAAATACAACTTCTGAATGATAGACAGAGGAAGGAACTTGGACCTATCTGAGGTTCAGGCCCACATTACTGACACTGTAGTTGAACTTTGTTGTTTCTGGAGACACATTCTGCCATATATCTAAGTGGGTATTGACCATGGGTCCTTGCAGTCAGATACTTTCTGAGATGCTTAGTCCTTAATCTCTTCTATTCTTAGAAAATAATAGCCATGTAACCAAAGCTGAATACTACTGAAAGGCATGAAAGTTGTACACTGACTACATCTTTTTACTACTTTGACTAGTAAACATGAAAATGCCAAGAAACATTTCTGCATGCTGAAACTTCATCATGTGAGTTGCCAGAGCAGTTCCTGGCATGCTTTTGGGCTAACACTTTCCCAAACGATTCCTTGGCACGGGTCAGGGTTAACATAGGCCATGGACCACTCTCACTGGGGAGCTTGCAGTCAGCTATCTTATATTGGAGGATGATTTAGTTGAATGGATGAAAGCTGTTTTGCCTAGACAGGTCTCTCTTAAAGCTGTTGCTTTGAACACCTTGTGTACTAAGGTCATGATCTTAAAATTTTCTTTGTTGGTAAAGCTCTGTTGTCTTCAAAGGCCACACGTAGCCAGGAAAGTTTTTGGACTCTGATACTTCTAAGATTAATTCTGATTCAGTGAAATAGAAGAAAAATAGAGGATCACTGGATATTCGGATGCTTCAAATAGCACAGAACACAACAGCAGGCTCCCCTCTTCAAGACTGCTGGTCTTTACACTGCCATTCTCTAGAATAGACTCAAAGCGTTGCCTCTCTGTTGGTCTCTTGATTGCTCAATTCAGCTGAACGACATGAAGTTTCTGTTTTATACTATAAACATAATGACATAGAATTTAAAGGATCCCCCCTTATTTCAGTTCCTTTGTTAGAGACACACACCTGGTACCAATAAAACTTGGGAATATATGGATTTAAAAAACATTCAATTTAGTTTACAGATAGATGTTGGCTTTCTACAGAGAGCTGTTGGCTTTCTACAGAGAGCTGTTGATCCTTTATTATTCCAAGACTTTTCTTGTCAAATATCAAGGGTTTCTTGCAAACCACAAGTATTAAATTTATTCTAAAATGTTTAAATAATGACAAGAGAGTATTTATTTTGCTCACTTAAAATTTGCTGAACTGTTTTCACCCATATCACACAAAAACCCTCAGACAGAAAGCAGAGGCAGAAAATGCCATTATGAAAATTTAAAATTTGGTAAATTTGAGTGTAAGCATAAACAAAAAAATTTCAAACATAAAGTCATGCAGACTTAGCTACTGATGTTGCTACATAATGCCATTTCAGTAACAGGTGAACTTTTCAAAGAGATTTTCTTTTGATAGCTTTTAAGATATTCTTAACCCAGATGAATCCTAAATAATACAGGCTCATAACTGTTTCATGGCACTGAAAACAGAATAATAAGAAGATGCACTCATTCATTCATTCATAGCATAATAACTAGAAGCAATCACTGTGATGTAGCTGTGAAAAAAATAAATGTGATCATGAGCATTTATGTTTTTTTCCAAGAAAGACAAAGAAGTATTATTAGCATAAAGCACTAGTAAAATTAATTCAATAAAGATGATTCAAGTATTCTGAGATAGTAAAAGGGATGGAAAAAAAATTTGTGAGAGGAAGGTAAAAATTCAAAAAGGCTCGTGTTTAGACAATACTGATACAGGGACAAAGAAGTGCAAAAGAAGCTGCAAATACGTTTAGGCTGGGAATTAGAGTCTTGCCCAGGTTCTGGGCAGCTCCATTATGAATACAGAGAGGAATGTGAGTTAGCTGAACATTGGTCAGTTTATCAGTTTATCAGAGTTTTCATTATCTGTGGAAATGGGAGAAGAAATTTCATCAAGATCTCTTCCAGTCCTATACATCTTTACTCTGGTACAACTTCAGTGCTCAGGGGAAATACTCTCCTTGCAGCCCCTCAGTATGTACAAGCTATGAAAAGAAACTAAGCCGTAGCAAGAGTTTTCTTTCTTTTCCTTCATGTATTTTCTTAAAGAAAGCTCTTTTATCACAGCTGACATGTTGACTTCTAAATGTGATAGAACAAGCACCAATTGCTTGAAAGTGTTCTTAGACACCTTAGTTTTTTCACTCCAGCCCACAACAAGGCTGCAGTTATTAAGCTCAGTTAGTATCATCAGGGTTCATCATCTGTGAAGAAGGATGAAAGGCCCACGAGGAGTAGAAACTTCCTAAGCAACCCTTCTTACAGGTGCTGCTCACTAAGTACAGATTTTTTAATATGAGAAAGGCCATTGGAGTTACAGTGAATGCCAAAATAGAAATCATAACTCATAAATGGTGTATACATACATACATAAAAGAAACTGATAGATACAGGAAACTGGGAAATGACAAATATTCAGAACTGAGGCATGTCTTCAGCAATTTTTACCTTTGCCCTAAATGTACTCTCAGAGGAATGTGAGCAAGCAGTTTGATCTTCTAGACGATAAGGCTAAGTTGTGGGACAGAGGATAACAGGAATAGAGATAGAAATACTGAGAAAGGGGAAGATTGCAAAAAGGGAAGGGCTAACCAGCTGCATAAACATTTTTAATGCTTGGTGCTTTACTTCCTGTGCCTCCAATTCCTGCAGCCTCCAGGTGCATTGCCTGGTGTGTTAATTTTTAGTGCTGAAGACAAAAAACCTGACTCATGGGGATGTCAGGTGCTTTCACAGTGTGAGGTGATCCTACCCAGATCTCCTAAATGTTGGTAAGCCAGGAGCACTTCCTTAGGAACCTATAGCACAATCCCATCACTTAGAATAGTAGGCTGTGTCTATACTAGTAAATTAAATAGTGTACAAGCAGGCGCTTGAACTAAATTGCTTTTACTGTTAAATTGTTGCAATGATTCCTAACACAGCTTTCAGCCTGGACCAGCTAGTACTCTCCTGGTCAATTGTGCATACCATAGAGTTGGTACAGGTCAGAGACTACCCTCAGCAGGTAACCCGCATGTGACCGTTTTCTTTTGAATCCAAGGGATCATCCCACTCCACTCAATGCTTGTCAGGCTGCAGCTGCATTATTGTATCCAGTTCTTGTCCCCACAATTTAAGAAAGATGAGGACAGACTGGAGACCTGTCACCGAGGGTCCAGAGGAATGCCATGATGATCAAAAGGCTGGAGAAACTCCCTCTGAGAATTAAGGCGTTAGGTCACTTCTCACTTGAAAAGAGAAAGCTTTGGCTGGGACATCATCACAGTGTCCCAGTACTTAAAGGGTACCTACAAAGAAGACAGAGCCTCTCTTCACAAGAGCCACATGGAGAAGACAAACGGGTAATGGGTACAAGTTGCACTGGAAAAGGTTTCATCCAATATAAGGAAGAAATATTTTACAATGACAGCTATCACTCACTGGAACAACCTTCCTAGGCATGTGGTAGAGTTCTCATCTCCAGAGGTTTTCAAGTGAGATTGGACAAGGTTGCTAGGTAACCTTATCTGGGTAGGTTTCTTTCCCCGTACGAAAAAGGACAGAACAGCAAGCTTGCAGTATTTCAGGAGTGCCAGGGTTCTGGGCAGTCCCTGATATTCTTGCTGGCCTGTGGTCTGGCGCACGCCATTCACTGTGGAAGAGGCAGAACAGGCACAACACAAAGCCAGTGTTAAACACATGCTGCTCTTCTACCTGCATGTACTATAGCTGGTACCTGATGGTCTCTATGCTTGGGGTTTGGGAATAGAGTGCTCACCTAACTGACTCCCACTCCCATTTACTGAAGAACCAGGAAATGACCTGGATACAGCTGGGAGATGATTGAGAAAGTGCTGTCCTCTATTCCCCAAATCTGTGACCATCTTATCCCAAGACAAGGCAAAATATGGCCCTGGAACAGAAGTGACATTCTATTTTTTTTTTGGTTGTTAGCATTTGTGTGCAGTCTTTCCTTTCTCCATAGCACCATAACTGATGGTCAGGACTGCGGAAAGTCTGAAGAGTCAGACTTGGACTTGTGGAGTTTAAATGTACAATGAAAATGACATAAAAAAGCAGAATGCCAGGCAACTCCTTTGTTGTGTGGATGGAAAAGAAATGTGCCTAGAAGGCATCAGATGTCATGTGTAGTAGATGTTGTAAGTCAAAATGGACTGTAGAATGCATATGGTATTGGCTAGCAGCACACTTTTTCCCACCTGTGGTATCAAAGAGTTTAATTGCTAGAAAGATTTGTTTTGCCCAGCAAACTAAGAGCAGACATTTAATCTGCAGTATCAAGCAGGTTTGTTGTATGTTCGCTGGAGTGTGTGCCTGCCTGGAGCCCTTCCCAGTCCTGTGAAGCTTAATGATATGTTTTAGATTTCCTCAGCTGTGCCTCTCTTTCTGAAAAGACCTCAGGTGCTTTTTCTTGTAGCGTCACGATGCAGGTAAATAAAAGACCTAGGCATCTTATATGTGAAGGAAAGCGAACACTGATGGGTGATCTACAGACACAGAATACAGGGGGAATTTTCTCTGGTGTGTAATAGCTATAATCTTGTTCCTACTTGAGAAGGTGCTAGGAGGGCAGTTTAAGGTTGCATATTGCTGAGTTTGACTCCTCTGCAGCATAAACACTGTCATGATCTTGGGAGCAAGCAAGTACTCTGGAAGTCAGGGAACTAGAATCCTGGAGCTCAGCTGAGACTGTCCTTATGAGGGAGTCTAGCTGCAGCCTGCAATACTGATAAATGCTTCTGTAAAGCTGCAGAATATGCTGCTAGGAACGTACATTTCCTCTCTGCTTTGCAGCCTTCCCTCATCTAAGGTGAAATGCTGGAATATAAAGCATGCAGGATTTTGATTTTCTTTTTTTTAAACCTCGCTGTTTTCATTCCTCAAACAAAACAATGAATAAATGCATCTAAAACTGATTATAAGCAAAACAAAGCATTTAATCTAATCTGAAAGAAAAATTGTTTCATGTTATTTTCAGGGTCTTGTAAAATGTACTTAAATGTAGAGGAATTTTGCTCTTAAGGACCTTTTTTTCCATAAAAAAAATACAAGCAAGAAATTTTTACTGAAATGAAAGGTTTCACTTGTTGTTTTTCTCAAAATGTTATGCATTTTTTAAACAACTCTGCTTCCTAAATTTGACGTTTATAACTATCAGCGGTCAATTTATGATTTTTGTTCCCACTTTTAGTAAAGATTGATCAAAATAATACGAATCTTTGCAGTTGTCAAGAACGCAAATAATCTACTTCTGTACAAGAATATCTTGCACTGAAACCAGTTCATTAAATATGTGAAGCTGCTCAGTTCCAGTCACAAATTATAAGAAGACGTAACATTTGATGTTTCAGTGTTTGCTATGCTAAAAAATATCTGTTTAATTTCTATGTGGCATTTACATTTAGAATCAGAAATAGCAATAATAACTTAAGGTACAACTGTAACTGCAGATACATATTTATTTTAATTATAATTACTGAAAGATTACTGTGACAAGAAATCGAAATGTGTTTGCGCCATACAGAAATTAAAATTGATCACAAGGTGCTGAATGTTGGCATTTGACACTCTCTGAAAATACTTTTTTTTACTTTTTTTCCAAAAAGCATAAATTACAGACTGATCTGGTTTACTCAGTATGATGTATTAGCATATGACCATTTAATCAATAACTTCTATATCACTTATTCAAAAAGGAGAAAAAGAGAAAGAAATTAATCATCTCCGGGTTTGATAGACTGTAATGTTACTAGTTCAATGACATTTCAATTCTAAACTCACTCTAAAAGCTATCTGAGAGAGAAGTGGAAATTTTTTCCAAGCCAATGTACAGCTTGAAGCTCATAGCTCCATTGCAGGATTCTGTAGGAGATTGTTCTGAAATACACTGCACTAGAACAGCAATTAACTAAAGCTCATTACATGAGATTTGTGAATCACTTTGATTTTTTTAAATTTTTTTTTTATTTTTAATTTTGAGAGGATGTCTCATTTCCACCTATTCACCATTATTAAAAAAAAACAGACAGACCAACCTCTGAACAATGCAACCAAGTCTACTAAAACTGATAAGACCAATAATTGCTTGCTATGTAATGCAGTTAATGTTGTGGCACTTAATTGTGCATTTGAGATAGATTTTTATTAGTTCATATAACCAGAGACAATGGTGATTACTGATTATCACGTAATTAGAACATAAAAGTTGAATGCTGATTAGGTTACACTTCTTTTAAAATCCTTAATGAACTGTAACAGTACTTTTAAATTTTAATATTCTTTTGCAACCAGATGATTCCCTTATACCTTGACCATCTCTATCAGTGTTATAGAAAATAGATTAAGATATGTGAGGACATACATTATTTTTATAATTGCATCCATTTTCCCCTTAAAAAGTTTTCTAATAATGTAATGAAGTACAATTTTTAAGTACCAAGCACTTTGCATATTTAAACAATCATGAGATACTTTAACTGTCACGTCATTATATAATATGTGCACAGTATGTTCTTTTCCCAGGATTTAAGGAAGTTTAGGACAAAAAACATGTTCACACTGTAGCTATTGCTCTACTATTTTACCATTAAATATTTCTTCTCCTATATTTTTACTCAGGCATCAGACAAGAAGCTTCAGAAGAGATTGCACACATCTGAGCAACAGCAGATGTTGGTCACATTACTGCTTAACAAGGAGGTCTTTTACTGTGGCTTATTATGAGGTGATAAAAAGGAAGTCTTCAAAATATTTCTTCATCATGCGGTCCTTGTGGCCCCTCATAGATTGGATTCTCCGGACCAGGGCACAGAACCTCGTAAAGCATGTAACAGTTTATTTATCTCAAAAGAAAAACATAATTGTTTATATGCTATTTTAGTTTAGGCATACTAATTGCCCACGTTGAGCCAGAACATCAAACTGAACATCCCTGTATATGTGGGAATTGAATTCTTGGCTCCAGCAGTAAACCTCCTCCACTCATTGGGAGGGTGTCTAACAGCAAGGCAGAAGAGGTGCAGTAGACATCCTTCCCATCACCAAGAACCAGAGGTCTGTGGGTCACTGAATCGGAGAACAGTTTGTGTTAGAAGGCCACAAAATTGGACACAACTTTTAACATATGTCTTAGATTAATGCTAAAAGATAAGGTAATATGTCAAATCTAATGACGGTAAAGTTAGAAGTTTTTTAAAAATGCCTAAATTCTACCAATATTTGTTTTATTTAAAGTAAAATGTGAAGAGATGGAAATTATTTCATGTCTTGTAACCAACATACTGTTGCCTAAGATTCTGGAAACTATATTCTTGTTCAACATTTAAATTTAAGCCCTTAGATTTTTTTTTTTTTTCAGCTCTAGCTATTTCACTGAATTTTGTGTTTGTAGTAACTTGTGACTTGCAGCGTCAGTTTATAGCTGTTGAGGGCTTTCTTTCTAGATTAGATATTTTGTCATCTGAATTAGCTTTTGATTGAGATTAGTCTTCCTAATTTTCAATTCCACTTTCATCGTTATAGCAGAAAATCATGTCCCATTGTGTGACTTTAATGTCTTTGCTTATATTGTGATATCAAAGACTTCTTTCATGTTACCATAAAATCTCTATGGTTTTTGACAAGCATTTTAGGATGTTTTGATTTGCAGAAGTACTTCTAGGAAGTTTATGTTTATATCATGTAATTTTAAAGGTTATTTAAATGTACTTTTCAGTGTTTCTCTCCTTTGAGGTCCTACATGGAATATAAAGCAATAAAAGTGTTTCTGGATGGCCGTATGAAGGGTAGGATAAAAAAATAACAATATTAAAACAAAAAGAAACATAAAAATTAAAAAGTATCTATCTATCTTAAAATATCCAGCAATCTAGAATTCACTCTAATGTCATGAGGCATAGCTAAAAAACACCGTTATGGCCCAAAAACTTTTAATAAGAAATTTATCTAAGATTAAGTACAGCAACTTGTGTCACTGCTAATCGTATGAACTGAAAGTTATTCAGATATAGCTAACACAGAAAAAAACCTAAGTTACACAATGTTGCAGCTTCTTTTCATCAAAAATTAAAAAAAAATAAAATGCATCCCTGTATCTTCAATTAATTCTTGAGATCTCAGTAAATATTAATATTGTTTTAAATTTTAACTGGGAGGTTTTGGTATTAAATACAGATGATAAAGAACAGTAATGAGAAGTGACTGGAAATTGTATTGACATGTTATGTTTAACAAGTATTGCTGTTCAGATAAAATTATATGCTGTTAAATGCAAGATTTTATAATGCAGTCTTAGAGCTTGCTGCTACATTGAAATGCTCCACAAAGCATAATGTGAATATATTTGCTTTAACTGAAGATGGGTAAATGTACTGGCCAGTGACCTGATTTAAAAGCCATCAGACTGAAATTAAAAATAGATCCAAATCAAATAACATACCCAAGTTTTCACTGATGCTTTAAGCTCATTAAACTGGAATTAATAGAGCAAGATTTTATTTACAGGAATTATGTTTTTATTTTTTTTTTTCCTTTCTCTGGTAGCCAAAAATAATATCCAAAAACACTAAAGAAAAGCAAAGTCAAAAGCATAGCATAGAGCATTGTACTGTTTGTGAGGAAAACAGCTGGCTTGTTTTTAATACTTTGTATTGAGAGTGTTCCTCTCTTTTGTTAGTCTTTTATGTCTGTGTACAGTTCTGGTGTCCTCAACATAAAAAAGACATGGAGCTGTTGAAGCAAATCCTGAGGAAGGCCATGGGGGCTTGAGCACCTCCTATACGAAGACAGGCTGAGAAAACTGGGGCTGTTTAGCTTAGAGAAGAGAAGGCTGTGTGGAGACCTCATAGCAGCCTTCCAGTATCTGAAGGGAACCTATAAGGATGCTGGAGAGAGACTCTTCATCAGGGACTGCAGCGATAAGACAAGGGGTTAACGGGTTCAGACTTAAACAGGTGAAGTTTAGATTAGTTGTAAGGAAGAACTTCTTTACTGTGAGGGTGGTGAGGCCCTGGAACAGGTTGCCCATGGAAGTTGTGAATGCTCCATTCCTGGCAGTTTTCAAGGCAGGTTTGACAGAGTCTTGGGCACCATGGTCTAGGATGAGGTGTACCTGCCCATGGCAGAGGGGGTTGGAACTTGATGATCTTAAGGTCCCTTCAACCGCTAACCATTCTATGATTCTATGTCAGATTATTCTTGCACAGTCAGGGGTTTTCAGGCATTTAATACCTATGGATTTAGAAGGTTAGTATTTAAATACCTTGATGGTCCTGGGCTTTAATCCTGGCACTGATTTGAGAAAAGCTATTTCTATAAGTGTGTTGTGTGGTGCAAAGGACATATAGTTGAATGACAGGTGCTAAGGATTCACACTGCTCTTGGAGGGTTTTACTCTGGAGCAGCTCAAGAGTGCTCCTGTGAACTGCATACCCATTAGCAATTGGAAAATACTATGTGCACTCATGAAGTTTAGTTTCATCCAAAGATGATTGAGTTTGCATGCTCTAGGACTTCCTAGAGCATGAACCAAAGTGTAGTAAGTGGGGGAAATGGAGAAATTTGGTTTGAAAGCTTTTTCAGTCTGTTAGATAAAAATATGCTACATCTTAGAGACAATCATTACTATAATGGTGATAATGTCTTGGAGATGTGATGAGGTGGATTTTCCAGGGAACACAGGGCTTATTCTCTCTCATTCAATTTCATTTTTGGTTAGTCCTTAGTATACATGAAGCTGACTGGAAGGTGAAGAAATATTCTTCAGAAAAATACTTTTTAAATTTCTTCCTCTTAACCACGTTATTACTGAAATTACTAAACAACCAAAATGTTACAACTAGAAAAACTTCAGAAGTCTAATTGCTGTTTTCCTTACTTGGTTCTGGATTCTTACTGCTATGAGGTATCATAACAAAATAATTAGGAGTTATGAAAACCAAGATTTTAACTTTAAAAAGGTATGATTTTCATCTTCTGCATCCATGAGCTTCCACTTGAACATTTATCATTCTGCCTTTTGCAGTGGTCAGTGCACATACCAAGGTTAGGCTGGATAGCTCTGGTGGTTGTTTTCGTCTTCAGAATTCAGTAAGCTACAAATCATCTTATTTGTTTCATGGGGAGAATATGGACCACCACACTAACCTCAAGAGATAACAATTTTAGATCTGCCTTAACATACCCATTCTCATCTCCAGGCATGAATTTTATACAATGCCACCTGAAATGACACAAGTTGCCCCATTGGCCTTCTGCATTGTGTCCAGTTGCTGCCCAAGGTCCTACGGGAAATGAAACTTCCCCTAACCATGGGGCTGCTGGGTCTTGATTGGCTCCAACAGCCTGAGTATTCAACGGACCTGAGGTTGAGAAGGAAGTTCAAGGAGGGTGGATAGAAGGTAACTGCATGCAACCTTGTGAAAGGATATCTTTTTTTTTGCTTATTTCACACCAAATTATTTCTTCTGTATCATAAATTCTATTAAGGTGGCTTGATCTCACTGTGTTGCATATGAGTTTCTAGTGATGGAAATCTTTTGTCCTAATATTATTAAACTATATTTAGTTTAATCAAGATAAAAATGAAAGGTCTATAATAAACAAATTGATTTAATGTTTCTTTTTTGGTTAAACCCCTTAAAAGAAAAAAGAGTAAGTTCAGACGTTTACACAGTTTTGTTTAGCATTTATTTAGCTTTTCTGGATTTTTTTTGCTGTAGAAAATATTGCAGTTTTCTTTTAGGAATATATTATTCACTTGGGAAATGGTCTATGTTTTGTGTTTACCTGGCATTTTTTGTAATTTTTCCATTTCTCTGTCTACGATTTCTATTTCTATTTAATTTCTATTTCTGATTTATTTGTGTTTCCCTTCAGTACATAATGATTTTTTCAGCAGTTTTTGAATGTTTGTATTGGTCTTTGCAAAATGGCTTCTCTTGTGGCAGGTTCAGTTTTCTGTTTCTTCCATGGAAATGTGAATTCCTCAAGCACTGCAGGAATCAGTTCTGGATGCCAGTTTACCATATGAGTAAATTTACTGATGCTAAAATTAAATTATATCTTTGATGGCATGTTTAAGCTTTCATTATAAGTCTGCTAATAAATAACATGCCTAATTAGAAAAGTTAGTATTTGGGATCTAAGAAAGTCTTTTCTGTTTTACTCTTTGGGATTTTTTACTCTTTTTCATGGAAACTGAGCCTTTGATTTATGAAATATGTATTAAAATCACTAATGGGTTAGGCAAGTTCCCACTGGAATGCACAGACTGACAGCATAATTTTACTGAAGGATATAAATCTTCAGTATCAGATCGTATGCTGAAAGTATTTTATCAAGTCAATGTCAACCATTTTGTAACTTTCTGCCAAACTTCTGTCTTCCACTAGAAGTACACTGTGGAAGAATTATATGCATTTTTTCTTAGGAAAAAAAAAATTGAGTCAAGGAAGATATCTCTCCGTCATAAAAATGGCAGCGCAATTAACCATAATTTTGTTTATGTCCCTACTTATTTTTAGGTTATATTTTATCTTTGTTTCTTTAAAATCATTCCACAGGATAATACCTTTCCCCTATTATTCCTAAAATAGGCCAGAAATGTATTCTTAAAATACTGGTGAAAAGGAGATTAAGTTTTCTGAATGCTACTTTTTGTGGTTTCTTGTAACTCATGCACATGGGCATTGACATCTGCTTAATCTTCTTTCTTTGCCTTAAGTTAAAATAATGTATGGAAGTTTAGGAACTAAAGACAAATATGTTTTCATCCACATCTACTATCCTGTGCTTTATGGTACCTCAGGTTTGCATGATATAGCTCCCCAAACAAGGAGTCTAATTCAGAAGCATGGATGTTTGCCCTGTGCTTTAAAGGGGCAGAAGATAATGAAAGTTTGTTCCTAATCATTCTGTAGATGTCATTAAAAATATTTTTGATTCAAATCTGTTCTCTGATCATCCATAAACAGCAAATGGTCAAGGAAGAGAGGAGCACGGGTGTATATAGACCTTCTGTCATGGCCAAGTCAGAACACACAGAGCCCCTAGCACAGGAAAGTGAAATGGTAAGAGTGGGGAAGTGGGAGGAAAGGCAAAGGCAGTATAAGGAGACTTGCAGGGAGAAATGGTGCTTATGAAAAAAAGAAAATAAGGAATTCCTGAGAAAGATGATGTCTGGGGATAAGAAAGGCAACGGAAAAAAGTGAGAATTTGCAAACTGTACTGCTAATATAATAGGCTGGAGACCATATTTTGGTCCTGAGAACAAGTGGTGGATCATGGCTCAGCTTTCATTCACGTGCACAAAATCTCTTTTCTTCCAGACAATTTCATTCCAGGCTGTCTTCTGGGATCAATCTCTAGAACATTTAACAGCCCAAGCACTTTGTAAACTTAGTTAACTACACTATAAAATGGCTGTTTACTCTACTGTAAGGATGTTCCAGAATCATGCAGTTTAATCTCACGTCTCATATTTTTTAAAAAAAATCTTTCAAGTTTCAGCCTGGTTATATCAGACCAATTAGCTTTAATCTTTAAAGTTAGAATTTGTTTTGCTTCCTTTGTTCCTGACTTCCTTTAACATATTCAGCAAGTTCTTAAAAATGTGTTAACAAGTTCTTAAAAATGTGTTAAAGTGTGAATCCTTTAAAGAACCTAAAAGAACCATTTAGTATTTAAGCAATGTATAGTTCAATGCAGTCCTACTTCATGCTTGGAATCTTGGTGCAATTGCAGTCCTAATAAGTTAAAGTTGCAGCAAGGATATTTTTCTGTTACTGGCATGTTTTGAATATGCGTCATTTTTTTGTTCCAAGCAGCATCATGAGAGCTACGAACTTTGTGTGACAGATGTTTAAAATTCCTCTGAAAAGAAATGCAAAGCCACAGAATGATTTAAGAGCCAAAGTCTTGAATCACAGTCCAATGAAGGTATTTGATTTCTTTTTGTTAGTGTCAAGGAGGAATGCATCAACTCTGAAAAACATCAAATGGAGAGATGGAAAAAAAAGGGCATATGAAAGTAGTTGAAATAGAATGAAAAAAGAATAAAATATGTATGCTTTGGTCATGTATGAAAAGATCATCATGAATTCTATTCATGGTATTTACATTGGAAAGTAGGTGGCCTAAATCCTTAGTGCTGAAGTGTTAACTGGTTGATGTCAAATGCTTTCTGATATTCTACATTTTCCCCTTTCCAAGTAAATTAACTGTATATCCCAGATTTCTTTTGAATTCTTTATGAATCTTCCTCTTCTCTGGGTCCTTGGAGAACTAAGTGAATACAGTGGCTGTTATCTACTCATATGCTTACCCTGTGAACCAGAAGAGATAGCCACAAGTGGAAAAAAGTAATACTAGTAGGAAAACCAGAGCACGTGTTTGAATATGAAAAAAAAAATTAAAAAAATAAAAAGCAAGACTATATCACAGCCTCTGGGATTTTGGACATAGAGGATACAGTTTTATAGCATGTCCAATTACAGCTAGCTATTTAGTTGAAATAACTTTCCCACCACCACCTATACAGTCACTAGCAAATATAAAAAAAGGTAGCTCAAGCTGTCCCCTACCTGGGATAAGCACTTTAATAGTTTCCACTCCATCATGAGATGTTCAAAACTGTGGCCCATAAACTTGTGATTGCCTAAGGAGTCCATGTTTTTACCCTCTGAATACAACTTGAATGGTGATCTGGTCAGCTGCAACACTTGTAAATTTTTTTTAGCTGAAGACTGCAAAAGAGAGATATCAGCGAAACCAGCCTCCTACGTATATATCACAGTTGTAAAGCTCCCTCTCCATCTTAATTGCCGAAGCATCATTAACCTGTCTGTCCACTCTAAAGACATTTCATATCCCATGATATTAATATGTTTTTACTCTCATCTTCTTGCAAAGTTCCAGTTAGGCTTACAGTATCACACATTTATCTGTAAGCACATAGCTGGATGAATTTTAATAATCCTCTACTAACCAGCTTATGTCCATCTTTATTAGTCTCCATAAATCCAAATTTGATCTCTTATTTAGCTCATTTTTACCTGAGTGAACACTTTGGATTTATATTTATTTCTGTCAACCTCTCTTTACAACTTTCTTCTTTTGCTTTATACTACCGTGTTTGTCTTTTTGTACTCTGCTCTACTTTGAGAAATGTTTTTTATTTTTCAAGACCAGTTCACTAAGAGTCATCCTCTGTTGAAATTCTTTTTGTATATGACCTGTTCAATTCCAAGTAACACCTTGTGACTTATATAAAACTTGATTCTTCCTGTCATTGTACCAAGATTTATAAATCAAATATATCCTGGATGATTTCTGTTTCCATCTTTTCCTATGTTCTCCTTATTTGACACTAGCATTTTCTCATTCTATGCTCTCATACTGCTGAACACACGTTCTTCTCCGGTGGATCTGTCTTTCCAGTTCACCAGCCTCATACATATTTTATGCTAGAAAAGAGAATAGATCAAGGCCCACTAGGCTGACCTCAGAACGAGTAGCATGGCACAGCATGGTTTGATATGGCTAAACTCCTTGCCCGGCCCCACCGAGGGAAGAAAACATCATGGCCTTGTCCTTACTACTTTTTTGGAACTGCCTATACTGCTTGAATTACACCTGGGCATTTTTCTCCTAAGGGGGGAAATTTTGGCCTGAGTGCTGGCAGCAGGATTTTTACAATGTTGTAACTCCATTTAGAAAATACAGAAATGGTTCAGGACACTTCATTTTAAACTTTTCCTCTATAAAGAAGGCAAAGAAGGGCGAGCAGGCAGATAGATCAAGGAGCGCAGCTCTCCTTAACTGGCTCTAGTGGGAGGTCTCTGGACTTTCCTTCTTTAAGGAAATGAATAGGATGGCAGGAGAGAGAATGGAGGAGACACTGTTCCTTCTGTTTTTACCAGAACAATGGCAACTGTACCCAACAGAAAGAAAACAGTAGGAAGAGAGGACAGCTGAGGATGCCAAAAAAAAGGGATTATGTGTAGTTAAGATAAATATACCTGAAACGTGAAATTAATATGGAAAGGTGAGCTTGGAACTTTGTGATTTTCCTTAGAAAGGCAGACCTAATTGTCATGTTTCACTTGCTGATTCAGTAAGGCATAATGTCTACAAAAGGAAGTTACTCACTACTTGTGACATCAGCATAAAAAACATGGAACCTAATATGAAGAAAAGTGGCAAATATCCACATAGTACAGACTTCTCGCAAATCATGTTTGCTTCAACGAGGATCTAAAGATAAGAACAATGAATTTGAAACAAATGATTTCTTTTTTTTTTCTTTGTTGAAGCACTTTTCACCTGAGATTAATTTTGTTTAGCACACTGCAACCTTGTTGCAGACTATGTGAGTCTTAATGTGATCACGGATATATTCTCTATATTGCATGATTTAATTTGCTATTCCAGTTTAAATGTTCATGTAATTAACTAAGACGACTTCACATGGAGCATGCTATGCATGCACATTCAGATGTAACCAGACCATTTTAATGATGTGCGAATTTTAAGCAGAGAGGGCTTACACTTGTAGGTGATGATTTCTGGGTGTGTTTGAAACCAACTATGAGTACAGTCTGCCTAAAATCGGGCATATAAAGAATATAACTTTTTCAGTCTTTTAATAACTGATGCAATAATACTGTAAACATATATGAAAATTAATCCGTTATCTGTATCAATAATTTTCAGGAGTGGGGATTTTTTATTTTTAATAATAAACTTTCTACAATACCTTTGGCTCTTCCTCCTATGGCAAAACATTAACATAATTTAGCTCATGATTATCTTAGGAAGACTTTTATAAATGCATCCTAAACTGTTTGCAATTGAAATGTATATGTGCTGTGATTAATAGTTTTGCATGATAATTTGGTCACATTTTACTGCTTGATGAAAATGATGATTTAATTATGATAACTTGATGAGGCATGCATTGAAAATCTCTTCAGAGTTGTTGCGATTTTTTTTCTTAAATTCTTGATTAAGACCAAGGTCACTGCTGAGATGTGATATGTGAGCAATTTGTAGTATAGTAATTCTGGTTTGAATATTCAGATTTCCCCTAACTTTAATCTGGTTTAAATGTTCAAATCTTATGTGTAAGATGATTTTGTAGTGCTTAGTTTTACAGCATATAGAATCTGTTACTAGAAAGTTTTTTGAAAGGGAATTCAATCATAGCAATGGAAATTGCTCTATTCTCTACCATTTTCAAAACAGGCTCCCCCTGTGGCACTGTAAAGATTCTATAAAGTCAGTATTAGTTCAAGGTGAAATATAAAAAGGCACTATTTATTGGTGTTACAGCTTTGTTTCATTAGAGGAAAAATGGCTGCAGAGATGCTAATAATTTCTGCAGGTGGATATTCTAAATATCCGTATTGAAATTAAAGAATAACAGAAGATTTGTTGCTTGCTGTTTTAAAAAAAGAGAGTATGAGAAAATTATCAGTGCTTTTTGGAGGTAGGTTGAATAAAGCAAATGAGAGTGCCATGGCATGACCTTCTTGATAATAGTTAATAAATTGATCAAGTAATTGAAATAGGTGAGAAGAAAGCTAAACATGGCAAAATAACTTGTTGGGATTCAATTGCACATATCTGTACAGAAAGAATAATGACAAAGAAAAGCTTTCAGCAATGAGGAGCTGAGAGAAAGCATGTAGACAGTCAACTTCTTCCCATGTTGAGCTTTTTTGTAAACTTGAAGAATTAATTAAGAAAAAAGCAAACCCAAAGCCAAACAACCTTTTCAAGAATCTCATAGAGATTTTCACACTCTTTTGTGTTGGTGTGGTTTTTTTTAATAGGGAACCATGCAAGTTCTTTGTTAATTTTGAAAAGATAAAAAAATAATTTCATTTTTTTAAAGAATAAAATAAGAAGAAGATGTATAAATTTCTGCAGGAGGATCATTGTACCAGAGGGATAATTTTATTTTTTTTTTGATACAGAATACCCTTCTCTCACAATTTCAGCTGAGCTTTAAGCTTACATTTGGGTTTAGCATCTTTCTTGTCTCTTTTATTTTCTCTTCTGCCCTCAGATTGGTTCCTGACCAGGCTTTTCAGCACTTCATGCAACCACTACCATTTTCTCATGCCTTTGAATCTGCATATTTCGCACTTTCCCCCACAGAGTGGAATGTTTTCTGACATGCTTGTGAAATCAGTCTCTCTTGATTATTAACCTGCTTTTTCTGTTCAGTTCTACAATCTGTCTAGCTGAATAACTATTTCTCAACTACTTTACATCTCCATAGTCCTATCTGCTTTTTCCCACCATTGGCTCAGACATCAAACCTTCTTCTGTGTCCTCCCTTCCTCCTTCCCTCCCTTCTTCCTTTTATTTTTCCTTCCTTCTTCCCTCCCTTCGTCTTCCTTTTTCCCTCCCCCTATATGGGATTGTGCCAGTTTCTTGCAAGATGAAGTTGTAGAAATGCAGCATGACACCTCACCTTCCTTTCCCTTCTTATTTTCCTCCTGAAATTCAGTTCTCCTCCTTTCTTGCTAGTGAAATGCATATTTTCTACCAGTTCTTTCCCAGCTTCACTCGTGTTCTGACCTCTCTTAACTCTGAAACTCTTCTACACCATTCAACCTTGCCCTTATTTTCTGCATAGCTTCTCACAATCTCTGAATCTTTTACTTAACAGTACAAAAAGGGCAGCCTTTGCTTTTTGAAAAGTATCTCACCTTTTTCTTAAATTTTGTTCTCATTTATTGCCCTATCCTGTTCCTCCCTTTTACTTCAAGCTCATTAAACACAGCATTTACTGCTGCAACCTGGATTTCCCAATATATTTATACTCAATTTCTCCCTTCCAATTTAGCAAAATCTCAGACTGCCCCAATATAT
This sequence comes from Ara ararauna, assembly GCA_028858755.1. Lineage (NCBI taxonomy): Eukaryota > Metazoa > Chordata > Aves > Psittaciformes > Psittacidae > Ara > Ara ararauna. The sequence goes on from CM054379.1 coordinate 36,389,146, forward strand.
CTTCATCTTCATCATCTGCACTGTCTTTTATTTTGTTTTAATCTGTGTCTGTACTTTCTTCTGTAACTGATCTCACCTGTATCTTTCTGCGTGTTTAGCCTTTTTTTTGACATATCTTTTAGAAGCCCTTCCATATGTACGCTTCCTGTGTGTGACCCATAGGTCAAGTCCTCTATTCTTTTCTTTTTTTTAAGCTTTTTCTCTAAATAACCTTATTTATGTACCTACCATCTAAGGTATTGTATTTCGCTTGGCCTTTACATTTAGGTTTCTGCACCAGTAGATCTTTCCTTCTGTGCAAACTAAAGCTAAATAAAGCTATAGGCTCAGCCAAAAGGCTAGTTGTATTTTAAGGTATTTCTTCTTTATAGATGCACTGATTCTGGGAAAAAAAGTCCATCTTCACACAAAGTTTCTACAGATTAAAAAAAACACATAATCAACAATAGCAAAGAGGGCTTTAATTATGTTAGAGTTCTTTGTTTTGCTTAGGTTTTCAAAGGATGATAATCTAGTAAGAAACTTGATTTACCCATAGCAACATACTGTAAATTATCAAAGGAAATTAACAGAAAGCTTACCATAGTAGTTGGTAGTTGACATGATACTCTTGATGAATTATTTTCAAAACCCATTTAAATCCTGGTACAAAAATATGGGAATGTGAGTTCTTTGGGCTCTCATTCAAAGGTATTCACAGCTTTAAGTAAGTAGGATTAGAGTCAGTTGTGAGCCACAGTTGCGTCACTGCATTCGAATGGTCCTTCAGAATTCACAGATATTCTGGTAGGTTCTTCAAGAGTGTAATTATATAAAATTGTTCTAGTTTTGGCTGAGTCAGGGTTAGTTTTCTTCTTAGTAGCTGGTACAGTGCTTTGTTTTTGCTTTGGTCTGGCAGTAATGCTGATAACACACTGATGCTTTAGTTGTTGCTCAGTAATGCTTACTCCAATCAAGGACTTTTCAGTCTCCCATGCTCTGCCAGTGAGGAGGGGCATGAGGACGCAGAGACAGGACACCTGACCCAAACTAGCTAAAAGGGTATTCCATATCCTAGCAATTCATACTAGGTGTATAAACTGGGAAGAGTTACCTGGAAGGGACTGATTGCTGCTTGGGTCAGGCTGAGTATCAGTCAGTGAGTGGTGAGCAGTTGTATTGTGCATTACTTGTGTTATTGTTGTTTCTTAACCCTTTTCCCATTTTGGCTTTATATTTTCTCCCCTTGTTATTTCCATTATTATTATTGTTATCATTTGCAGTAGTATTATACTATACTTTAGTTATTAAACTGTGTTATATCAAACTTTGGCTTTATATTCTTTTGATTCTACACATCCTGCCCAGGGAGAGGGAAGGGAAGTGTGAGCGAGCAGATATGTGGTGCTGAGTTACAAGCTGGGGTTAAATCGTGACAAAAATATAAGTGCACTTGATTAATAACCATTTTTTACTGTCTGAACATAAATTTCTTTTTTTATTTAGGACAGTGGATGGTAGTCGTTATCAAGAGCACTAGAGAGTTTGGAAGGAAAGAGGAAGAGAAGGAAAAGAAAGACAACAAAAACACCCTCAAATAAATCCTGTAATAGAGCAAAGTAATAGAATTCATTAAATAGATGTAAAAGATACTCAGGAAAAGGGATAATTAAAAAAATGTGAAAAATTAAAAAACTAGAAAACTGTTACAGCAAATAAATGGAATGAAATTTTACTCCAAAATTAGAAGACTCAGACTGGACCCGCCTCTGTCTCTGTCAAGCTTCCACTGAAATCAGAGCAGCAACAGATGTCTCCATGGTTTATTGAGCTGAGAACCAAGAACCATGGAATGGCAAATAGAAACTCACGAGCCAGGAAATGCAGACTTCAGAGTTTTTGGTCATAAACTTTACATTGTGATGAAAAGAGATTATGATATTTTTAAGTTACACGTTAGAAATTATCAGACATGTAAAAGCTTTATTAATCTCTTTTCATACATCATAAATTATTAATTTCTTAGTATTCACAGCCATTTTAATCATGAGAGCTCAGGTCTCTTCTGCTCATGTTTAGTGTGATAACTGATATCTCAGAATCTAAAAGTAAGTGGAAGGCTTCAAAGGAGGATCTGAAACATATGGCTTCTCTACAAAATATTGGCAGAGCAGAGAGCAGATGGGAGGCAAATATATACAGAAACAGTGTCATGACACTTTAGCTTAAGCATGTGAATAGACTTGCTGATTCATTAATTTTCTTTGTCTTTTTTTTTGCTGCCAATAAAAACAAAAAAGATGAAAGTGTGAGTTAGTAATGGAAAAACGTAGTTGTTTTGATTGCAATTTTTTGCCACACAAGGTTTACAGTTGTATTAAATTTTCTTCAAAGATTTTGAAGCAACACTTATTTTCAGAAAGTGATAGACTGAATAAATCATTTATTGTCCAGTCTCTTCCTCCTTAAATAACAAATCCCTAGCAGCTCTTTCAGTGAGACAAGATCAGGACTGCTGAGATTACCAAGGTTTTAATAGGCACAGTGTTGTGCATATTGTTTTAACAGTCGCTGACTAAATGAGGTTGTGACTAATATGTTTAAATCAAAGCCTACAAAGTTTAATCATGAACTAAAAGAATTATGACTGGTATGCAATTTATTTTTTTTAAACATGTGACCATAACTGCACTTAATAGTGAAAGTTTCAGTAATAACACTTGCAAGGTCAGAGGAAAAAACCCATAAGGGTCAAATAAAGTCTAGGAAATGATCTAAACCATACAGAATTTCAGAATAGCAAATATAGCACTTAATAGAGGTTCCATAAAATGATTGGGCTGAGCAAACACCAGCTGTTAAGAATAAAATGCTAATATTAGTTTAACTAGTTTAACATCAGGTCCTTGCTTATTATGTCCTCAGCTTGTACTCAAATCACAGAAAACTGAGCACTATCCAAAATAAGGTATAATACAGAGACATTTCCTTCTTACTGCTTGTCATGGGTTCAGCAGCAGCAGTCATTTTTTCTCCTTCGTAGTAGCTGGTGCAGTGCTGTGGTGGTGAGAAATTGTATTCTTTCCTTGTATTTGCCTTGTCATTATTATTATTGGTGGTAGCAGTAGTGATTTGTGTTATACCTTAGTTACTGAACTGTTCTTATCTCAACCTGTGGGAGTTGCATTCTTTTCGATTCTCCTCCCCATCCCCCTGGGAGCGGGGGGGAAGAAAGGGGGGGGAGTGAGTGAGAGAGAGTCTGCATGAGTTAGGCTTAAACCACGACGGTTCTTTTTGGCACCCAACGTGGTGTATACCTTCTATATCTTCTCTCTCGAACAGTAGGACGCCTTTTGTTAATAGCTGAGACGTGTGTTGGTACACTTGAGGAGCTGGATAGATCGTCTCTCAATTGTTTGAGGTCCTGGGACAGTTTTTCCACAGCTGAGATGATGGAAGGGGTGAGATTGTCTTCGAACTCTCTGAGTTTATGAATCATTTCATCCACTGTTGGTGGTATTATGTCATTCCAGGTTACTGTTGCTAATGAGTGGGCATACGATGGGGGTGCATTCCGTGTAAATTTCCGCCACATGGGTCAGGTACATTCAACTTCATCTGGATCTATGGGTATATCCCCATTATTCGGCTTGATATTGTAGATCATCTCTACAATGGCTGATTCCCTCAGAGACTGGATGCCCTTTTCCAGGGTAGTCCACTTGGCCGAACGACTCATAACATCGTCCTTGTATGGAAACCTATCTTTCATGGCTGCCAAGAGCCGCTTCCAAAGGCTGAGGGACCGTTTCTCTCTTGCAATTGCTTTGTCAATTCCCCCTTCCCTAGCAAGTGATCCCAGCTGTTTGGCTTCACTACCTTCTAGTTCATGACCGTCGGCCCCATTGTCCCAGCATCGGAGCAACCAGGTGATGATGTGCTCCCCTGGCTGATGGGTAAAGTCTTTTCGCATATTCCGTAGCTCGGTTGAGGTCCGAGATCAGGAAGTCACCTCTTCTTCTTCTTCTTCTTCATCATGTGATGATAGCTCCTGATCAGATGCTGTCCCAGGTGGTGAGTACGTTGTTTCTTCATCTTGCTTTGTCTTTATTGCCTCTTTTTTGCTTTTCCTCCTGCGTACAGGGGCAACCGATATTGGTACGAGTTGGTCCTCTGGTTTAGCTACGGTGATTATCACTGTGGTTTGGGTAGCTGCTGTACTTGTCACTGGAGTTTGAGTAGCTGCTGTACTTGTCCCTGGGGGTGGTGTAGGTGCTGTGCTTGGAGCTAGAGTAGCTATGCTGCCCATTACTGTTGAAGTTTGAGTAGCTGCTGTACTTGTCCCTGGGGTTGGTGTAGCTGCTGTGCTTGGAACTGGAGTAGGTGCGCTGCCCATTACTGTTGAAGTTTGAGTAGCTGCTGTACTTGTCCCTGGGGATGGTGTAGCTGCTGTGCTTGGAACTGGAGTAGCTGCACTGTCTCTTGTGGTCGAAGTTTGAGTAGCTGCTGTACTTGTCCCTGGGGGTGGTGTAGCTGCTGTGCTTGGAGCTGGAGTAGCTGTGCTGCCCATTACTGCTGAAGTTTGAGTAGCTGCTGTACTTGTCCCTGGGGGTGGTGTAGCTGCTGTGCTTGGAGCTGGAGTAGCTGCACTGTCTCTTGTGGTCGAAGTTTGAGTAGTGGCTGTACTTGTCCCTGGGGGTGGTGTAGCTGCTGTGCTTAGAGCTGGAGTAGTTGCACTGTCCATTACTCCACCCTCAGATCCAGGGACATTTTTTTCCTTTTGAAGGTGCTGGATGGTGTTGAACAGGGCTCTGTAAGCATAGGCCAAGCCCCAGCACGTTGCCATGATTTGTCCATCTCTGGTGTGACCAGAATGACAACACACCTCCTTTCAGTGTTTTACTAATTATTCTGGATTCTGCATTTATTCATTGGTGAAGTTCCAAAGCACTGGAGGGGCCCAATGGCCTAGATACTTGCCCATACTGTCCCACACACCCTGCCACTCAGGACTATCCAGCCTCAGGGAAAATCTCTTGGACCTCTTATATCATCGTTTAACCCTAGACAAGGCCCAAACCCTGCTCTACATAACTCTCGGGACCAGATGAAAAGGTTGTGAGTAAAACACACTTGGTATGTGCACCAACATAGCAATCCCCATCACAATCAACAGGCAGGTCTCAAGGGTATCTAAAGGCCATTCGAAACCTTCAAAATTCTCAAACGATGCTGTAAACGGTCTGGTGGGGGGGCTGGGAGCATAAAAGAATGTCTCTTTCACAGGTTGACCACCTGAGGGGGAGAAAAAAGATGTGTAAGTGCTAAACACTTCTATTATATACCTCCCAAAGTATAGAGTTGGTGACCACATCGGGAGCAAAAACCGGGTCAGTTTCATGATCATTGAGTCCACTGTATTAAAAATCAGTGCAATAAAGTGCAATATAACAAGAGCCTTAACCAAAAACCCATGTCTGAAAAATGTTAAGATAAGCAACACCGGCTGTAAGTAAAGTATCATACGCTGAACCCGTGAGAACCAGAACAACAACTTTGAGAGCCAATAAATCAGCATTGTGACGAGTGGCTATCAATCCTGTCATTATCTCAACCCTTCGTGCCCCACGTTGGGCACCAAAAAGAACTGTTGTGGTTTAAGCCTAACTCATGCAGACTCTCTCTCACTCACTCCCCCCTCTTTCTTGCCTCCCACTCCCGGAGGGATGGGAAGGAGAATAGAAAAGAATGCAACTCCCACAGGTTGAGATAAGAACAGTTTAGTAACTAAAGTATAACACAAATCACTACTGCTACCACCAATAATAATAATGACAAGAGAAATACAAGGAAAGAATACAATTGCTCACCACCTGAAACCAAGCCCGACCACGCAGTGCACCCCCACCCTTCCGGGTCTCTGCTCTCTGCTTTACACCCTGGGCATGACGTGCTGTGATATGGAATAACCTCTTTGGTCAGTTTGGGTCAGGTGTCCTGTCTCTGCTCCTCCCGGCTCCCCTCCTCCCTTCCAGAGCATGAAACTCAGAAAGTCCTTGGCCAGACCAAAACATCACTAAGCAGTAACCGAAACACTGGTGTTATCAGCGCTGTTCCCAGGCCGAAAATTGAAAACACAGCACTGCACCAGCTACTACGAAGGAGAAAAAATGACTGCTGCTGCTGAGCCCATGACACTGCTTTTTATCAAACAAGAGAGAAAAGAAAGCATTGGTGTAAATTGTCAACTATGTTAACTCAAGTGTACCTCTGTTCATTTATGTATTTAAATTCTATTGCAGTATTATTAAGGAAACTTTTTTTTTCCTATTTGTCAGCAGACACATTATTACTGCATTAGACAATAGGTTTTAGGCTGCTTTCTGAAAGAATAAACTGTAAGTTAGGATGGTCACCAAATAGTACTGTTAAATTCTGCCTATAGCAGCATTTCAGCATCCACAATCAGCTTTAGTGGAAACCCATGTGTAACAATTGCCAGATAGTGTATTTTTCCTTCCCTTATGAAGCTTTTTTGCTCACTGATCTTGCAAGCTACTGGGGAAGCTAGTTGAAGAAGTTGTTCAAGTGTATGATCAAATTTCTGCTTAGAAAAGACAAAAGAATGATAGGGAAGCTGTAGCTGTTATAGCTTTCTTTGTGCATTCAAGATTCTTTTGTTGAGCACAGGTCTTGAAAATCAATATGGGTAATGCCTTTTTTCTTTGTATTTCATGTAACCTAAATGAACATTCAGTTCAATATAATAATAAAAGCATGTACTTTCTACTTTTACAAAATCTTAAAATAATCACCATACTAACTGTCATACTTTTTTTCTTGCATTACATTTATAGATATAATAGAGAGAAAGTAACCCCTTTTTATTCTGCCTCTTTTGTATTCTAGTACTCATGCTCAGGCACTTTACAAGTTATGATCCCCAAACAAGTTAGTGTTCCAGTTCCTGTTCTTATTCCTATTACTTGTTGTTTATCAAGCTTGGTGCCCCATCCTAGTACACAGCCAGAAGAAAGTGATCAGGAAAACAGAGGAGAGATCAAGGCTATGCATCTCTCTAGTCCTAGGGCTGCAATGTGGGTCCTGGTCAAACTTTCTGGAGAGACAACAGGAATCCTCTGGAATATTTCTAAACTGAAATACACAGGTTAAGTTTAAAATAAAGTCCTGGCACAGAAACAATTCACACTGCAATGAAACAAAGATCAAGTAATAGACTCTGTTCAAAGTTCTCTATTTTGATCTAAATTGCCTACTGATTCTGATCTTTTCCTGCTTTGCAAATGGGTCTCAATGTTTGTTTAGTGTTCTAATGAAACTTTTCCCTTTTAGGTGGAAATATTTCACTATTAATTATTTACTCACCCCAGAATTATATGAGGAAGCTGACTTTGGCCAAATCTTAGACCTGTTACATTGTTTCTAACCAAATCTGCTCAAGATACACGCTTATTCTTAAGCATGCCTGAAGCCTTTGTAGACAAAGTAAAATGAGTGCCCTGTGGTATTGGCAGTCTGAGTTTCTCTCCATTCCTGTAAGATCTTGGTGTCTGCTCACATTTAGCAAGTCTCAGAAATACCTCCTTTACACCAGAATGCAATCACCCTGCAAAGCGTTGCGTGGATATAAGTTTCCTTTATGAGTGACAGGTAATTCAGGTAACGCAAAGGAATATTTACAATTGCAATGTAGAGGTAAATAAAATAGACAACAGGATTTAGTAAACAGAAAAATTTTCCCACCTCTTAAAGCAAGAGTCCTGAGTGAGATTCTGAGGAGTACCAACTGAAAGAATGGAAAATTAATAAACAGGGACAGCTTCCCGGTTACTGATGGGCTTCTTTGCTGGTTGTCACAGAGACAACTCAGTACATTCCAGGTAAGCCAGGAACAAATTTCCACTAGATTTATAGGAAGATCCTGATACTTTATCCTGCAGAAACAAATATCTGTCTCATAGTTATGTTTTTGACTTTTTGAACTGTTATGCATTTTACACTGTGAGACTTGTCTGAAGGATTAGCATCTGTTTTTTTTTCTTTTCTTTATTTTTTTAAAGAGATTTCCATATTGCTACTGTCATTCTTACTGTTATTTGTGATATATCTTTTCTGCCGCAACAGAATATCTTCATGGTCTGACAAGGAATCTTTCTACAGACAGAGTCACAGACCAGGCTAATTATAATTCCCATAGCAAAGCCCTGGTTACAGACAATATACTGTGTGTGCTATATGGCTTTAGAGCTTTAAATATCTGCCTTTACAGAGTGAGATCTATTCATCAAAAGTCAGACATTTGTCTTGCCATGTATTTTATATTAAATACCATGACAACCACAGGGGCTTTTTCATGTTCTGTTGATAGATTTTATTGAAGAGTGACTCACAGCCGTCAATGAATCCTTAATTCTTCTGCTGAATGAATTTTGGAGATTTAAGGTGTTTACTTTGCTTTTATCATTTATTCTATATTGTGATCCACATTTGATGCTTAGTTACTGATCTAAATGGAACTGAACTTGAAAAATTTAATCTATGATTTTATGCTTATGCTACTTGGCTGATTGACTTTTCATAATGCAAAATGCTCTAGGGTTCTAGAAAGATCTGAGCAGGTAAAAAAGAAGTCAGAACTCACTCAGAATTGATGGACATATTCACACCTGCCTAAGCAGGTGTTGTGTCTGGCACCACAGGCATGGGTTCCTGCCAGATCCAGAGGTCTTATTCCATCCAGCTGGCTGCCTTCCCTACTTGCCTACCTTCGCAAATAAAAGCTGCCAAAAAGAACAGGGCTGAAAGCTGTGTCAAAAAGATACACCTTTTTGATAGGGTAGTGTGGAGGGCAGAACAAGATGTTTTCAAATCCAAGATAACTTTATAATTTGCTTTTGTATGGGAGGAGCAAAGGCTGCCATCCAGGCTTGCTTTTTTGTTGTTTGCCGGTCTGACAAACTTGGTCTAGGGAGAACAGGTTGTTGCTGAAGCTCTATGGTGTGGGCTTGGTAGAATGAGATGAAAGTGGTGCAGAGTCAAGAAAGGTGGGAAAGGTGGGAGAAGAGAGGGGGAACTTAAACTGCTGAAATGATAAATGTATTTGACCACTCAGAATTTGTAATCAAAAGCAATGAAAGTGATATGGAAATGGTCATGTTTCGGAAATGGGGTAAGGAGCTTTTGTTGTGGAGCAGAGTGTAGGAGGGGTGGCAGGAAATGCAGAGTTGATGAGGGACACAATTTACAGTATGTGTGAATGTGAGTATGAGTCATGGTCACACACCTTGCACATTAGCACAGAAAGTTCAAATGCTGTAGATACATGACTACTGTATTATAATCTGTCAAAGAAGGTCTTGTACTAAATTTGGTGATTTTTTGCTCATCTGATTGATCGGATTTCTTTTTTTATCTTCTAAAATTCTTAAGACTACTCACTAGTCATGGGGACTTGAGTGACCTGAAAATATTTTTCTTCTTAGAATGAAAATGCAAATGTGATTTTCATTTGTCATATTATATGCATGAACTAGAAACTTTGCATTACATTGATTAGAACTTTGAAAGCACAGTTAAAATTAAATTTCATTATTGGAGTTGAATTACACAAATCAGCCTTCTGAAAACAATTACCAGATCCTAAGTGTTATTACAAAAGCAATCTAGCTGTTGTTTGGTTGTTTGGTTTTGTTTTCTTTTTTCCACATTTAAACAGTCATTGGGATAATGAGGGAAACTCAGTGAATTATGAATATGAAATTTGTATGGTCAAAGACAAGAAGCATTCAGTTTTGTACCTTTTTCCAGGAGAAAGAAGACCTATTTACCAGATTTAAGTTTTGCTAGTGCCTTGTTCCATGATTATGGTTCCCTTACGTTTTTCAAGGAAATATGTGAAACAAATATTTGAGTAGATTAGGGTTAAAATGAAACGTATAGCATATCTATAAATACTTTATCACAGTAAACCTGTAGAGTTTATTTATTATTTTTATCCATTTTATTCATTTATTGTACATTCAATCCAGAATTGCTTCCATAAAAAAAAAAGAGGTCTTTCTTTCCAGGCACTGTCAACTTTGCTTTCAGTGCCAAAATCTCTTTATCTAGCCCTATGTTCTTGTTTTAATTTTTACCAGATATTTTTCTTCTGAGACACTCTTATATGCTCACAAAATATTGGGGAATAAAGGCTCTGCATACCATCCTCAAAGCCTCCACAACATAGTTCAGTAAAACATAGCCTTTTGTTTTGTTCTTTCATCCTGACCTATTAAGAAACAAAAACTGTGTGAAAAATGTTTCTGAGGTCTCTTCTCTAACAGCCTATATAGTATAACCTACATGCTCAAGGAAGTTCTAAAAGCCTGAGAGATTTTAATTTGAGAAATAAGTAGCACTGTAATTAAAGAGAAGGCTGCAAATTGCCTAAGCAATATTATTTTAAAGTGAGTTTTATTTCAGTGCAAATCAGTTATGGCAGTAAATGGGACTCTAGATGATAACAAAAATCCAGCAATTTAAGATCTATAGACTCAGATGAAGCACCATAACTACCCTGACCACCACCACAACTACCTTGAATTAACCTTTATCCTAATCTAGAAATGTAGGGACACTGAAATACTTCCCTGCCTGGTCTCCTAACAAGCATGTAACCATCTAAAGAGATCTGGTGGGCCTAATTACTTATCTCATGTATACATTCAGTAAGCACTAGATAATGCCAATGTGCAGGTGTGGGATAATCTTAAAACCAAAGTGTCACTTTTCTAATCTACCCAATTTCTACTATGGCTCACAGCAGTGTAGTCAGATGCAGAAAATCATGAGTTTTGCTCAGCGGCAGATATTCAAAGAAATCTATTTCAGTTCTCATCCACCTCTAAATTTATCCTGAAATAAAGCAGATTTGCTTTGTTTTTATAATTATTTCTACCATATTAAAATTCTCAGAAATTGGTATACATTGGATGTTATCCTTAAATAGCCATGTAATTAGTACAGAGATTGTTCTTTCAAAAATTTGTCTTGATGCTCACATCTCAAATAATCAAAATCAAACAAAATTTTACATTTTGGAATTTATGATGTATCAAGTGTATGATGGAATGAATAATAGCTTACCCATAATACATATCTCTGCAATGAGTTGTAGTAGCACATACCTAAATAAAAATGAAGCCTGCCACTTTGAATGAGGTGTGTGATATTTTTTTTAACTATGTACAGGTTTTCAGTGCACTGGCTTACTTCACTGCAAAGACATTTCTCAGGCTCATAATATTTTCTAGCTGCCCAATGTTGTCTTGTAGTGCTTTCAGGGTGACAGTATTGCAAAGTTCACAGTTGAAGTAGGCTGGAACATAGCTCAGGTAAAAGTAGGGCAGTCAGCCAAGAAGCAACTACTTCTAAAGTTTCTTGCATTGATGAGTAAAGTGCGCATCATTTTGGCATTTGTACCAATTAGTAATTTCTAGGTAATCAGCATGTTTTGTTATTCATTAGCATATTGTCATGGTGTAAGCCCAGCCGGCAACCCAGAACCACGCAGCCTTTCGCTCACTCACTGTCCTCCCTGCCTCCTCCCCCCACTCCTGGAGTGATGGGAAGGAGAATTGAAAGAATGTAACCCCCATGGGTTGAGATAAGAACAGCCCAGTAACTAAGGTATAACACAAACCACTGCTGCTACCACCAATAATAGTAATGATAAGGGAAATAACAAGGGAAGAGAATACAACCACTCACCACATACCGACTGATACCCAGCCCGACCGAGCAGTGATCTAACCCTTCCAGGTAACTGCCCTCCGTTTATATACCGGACATGACATGCTGTGGTATGGAATACCTCTTTGGCTAGTTTGGGTCAGGTATGCTGTCTCTGCTTCCTCCTGGCTTCCCCTCCTCCCTGGCAGAGCATGAGACTCAGAAAGTCCTTGGTCAGAGTAAACATTACTGAGCAGCAGCTAAAACCATCGGTGTTACCAGAGCTGTTCCCAGGCTGAGAGTCAAAAACACAACACTGCACCAGCTACTAAGAAGGAGAAAAATGATTGCTGCTGCTGAACCCTGGACACATATTTTGAGAAGTACAAGAACTCTGCTTAATTCATCCATAGAGAAAATGCTATATGATTTGACATTATACCCATTCAACATTTAATGGAGTTTAGGGATTCGTTAAGACCATTCAGCTTTCAAGTATTGTCTGGGAACGCGATGTATAGTTCAAGGAGCTACTGTATTGGAGCATAGGGACCACGCATAACAGAAAGATAATCCCTACTGTGAAGAATTCAAAATTTGAGATTAAATCAGTGAAATGAACAGTGCAGCGCAGCTGGGCAGTGACCAGTGTCAGTCTTCTCTGGGCTGGGGTATTTCCCTGGGCTTGTGGAGTCTCATGTCTCACCCTGCCCAAGGGAGAAACGAGAAACGGCTGGGGAAGGAGCCTGTGGGGCTCCCAGAACAGCCCACTTAAGCCCAGAAGAGATATGGGGATAGCATGCATCCACGCTGCCCTGTCTCCTATGGTATATGGAATATTTGCTCTTTGTCAGCCTGCAGCTGGCTGCTGGCTTATCTCTGGCTGTTGCAGTCCTCTACACCTCCTGGTAAGACCCTCAGTTCTTCTACCACCTGCTGTTACTTCCTGACATGACCTGCAACTACCTTGCATAGGCATTGGGAAGGATTTTCCCTGTTTTCAGTGAAGGGCTGCTGCCCTCTTGACATCCCACCCACCCCCTCAATAAAGCAGCAAGGACTGTGACATGCAAACCAGCTTCTCTTGGCCCGGGGGTGTTCCATGAAAGTGGGAATCTACAGGGCCTGGGCAAGCAGAAACCAGCCTGCTGAAGTCCTTTCCCACCTGAGGACCCCCAAACACCTGCAGGGCAGGCATTGTCCCTAGCCTGTTTCTGGACCGGGGCCCAGAGCTTGTGCCCCTGTACACTCATGCAATTGGCAGAGGGGCCATTGCAGTCTTCTTTGAGCACCTTTGCAGTTCAGCCTTGCTCATCTTGAGGGTCTAGGAAATAGATGGTCCTTGGGGCTCTGCCAGAGTCAGCATGGGCAGCTGCCAGGTCCAAGAGCCAGCAGAGATGCTAACCATGGAGTTGCTGTTCCCCGTGAACATTGATTAGCTTTTATGAACTGACCATGAAATGTTTACTCACACAACTGATATCAGTGAGACCACTTCTATTACTAAGTGTTGATGGATTTGGCTTTAATTTCTTTGAAATATGTTGACTTCATTTATTAACACTTGCTCAAGCCCTATAAAATTATCTAAAGAAAATCAAAATATAGGATTACTTTACTTATAGCGTTTCCCCAATAGTAAATCACTTGCCTTAGTAAAACTAATTTTAGGGTTTTTCTCACCTGTCCAATATCTTTTGCTGCACAAAGATTTCCCCAAAGCCACTAAAACTTTGACAATAATGTTTGACAAGCTAACATGAAAAAATTGCTCAGTTTGAAGTGGATGATGCAGCAAAAGAGAGCTGCTGGTTCATTTCCCTTGTGAACTGTGTTATTGGCAGCTGTATTTGGAAGGCTACCTCCACCTTGTTGTAACACTAAGATACTTTCCGTTCCTGACCAAACTGAGATATTAGTATCTTTTTTTTTTTTTAATAAAAAAATCCTCCAATTTTCAGTTTAATTAAAACCTCCTCCAGCTGGGTTATGTTTAGTTTTTATTCCATTTCAAGAAATAGCTTCATTTTGCGTCTCCTGATAATAGAGATAATATTTTTTATTTCAAAAACTCATTTTTCTAGTTTTTTTATTTATTAGGTTATTTGAATAAATATTTCCAATTTGGAGAGGATGTTAATTGTTGCTAAAAAGGGGGAGAAAATTGCATCCCCCATCCACCAAATAATAGTGCTAATAGTCTTTGCAGCAATTCACATAATTTAAAGGTCTAAAAAGCCAATAGAAGTACTTATTTGCATCTAGAAGGTGCTAAATCAAGGTTTATCCTTCGCATTTATCATGAAAGAAACCACGAGGGGAACTGATTGCAACACTTGACACAAAAATTCAGCTTCTTGATGAATGTGCAGGTAGTGAATGTTCTGAGGATTGCACAGACCACTCTATAACGTAACTACACTATGAAATATTTGATTAGTGAGGCAAGATACACACAATGGCCAGGAATAATGCACGAAGCTAAGCAAGTGAAGCTGAACTTTGCCTGTGTTGCCTCAGTGCTATCTGTCTTCTTTGTGAGTAATGTACAGGCTCAATCTGTTTCATTTAGCTCTGACCATGTGCTGTGGCTTTTTGAGCTCTTATTCAGAAAAATATATATGCTGGATCACTTGTAAAAGGGAGGTAGCATGCATATGAACATCAGGGAAGCAAAGAGAAGGCAATACACAGTCAAGATTTTTCTCTGTTTTTTTTCTAATGGTTGAGGACATCAGTCTCAGAAGAGTCCAGGGTTTCAGAATAGGTTTGAAATCTTTGACCCATATCTCACCATGATGTTATATGTAAACAGATACATTCATTTAAGAAGGTAGGTGTTAAAAGAATTTTATTTGTTTAATTTTGTCTTACAAAAAAATGCTGCATCATAGCCTGTCCAGATGAAATTTCTCTTGGGTTATGACTAAACAACTTAAGTAAGGTAAACGTTCATAATTATGAAAATTAGAATGAATCTAAGTGATCTGCCTACCTCAGAAGCTCTTTGTCTCTAAAATACAACCAGTACTATCCTGTACAAACAGAATCTATTTTATCATTAATATATCAGGTATCAGGTCCTACAAATTACTGCTAATTTTTTTCTGAATTTTATATTATTAATCTTCTGTCTTAAAGATTTTAAGAAATAAAAAAGTATGTTTGAAGCTTTTTTAATGTTCAAGTTGTAGAAGTTCCTAATTAAAATATTTCGTTTAAAATCATCTTCACATAAAAAAAACTGACTGAAGTCTAAGGTATAAGTTGAATGGTAAAGATCACATTTTATAAATAAATTAGAAATAAAAATTATGCTTTTTACCATTAATAAGTTATTATTAATATAGAGTTTCAATAATAAAGTTTGCATAGTTTTTGAAGAACTTATTTTTATATCAAGGAGTCTATAATATTGTGATTTGATGTTCCAAAGACAGAAAAGACTGAAGAACTACTTTGTTAGAAAGAAACTGAGCAACATTAGAATTTTAATGTCACCTTGTTTGAATTCTCATGTTTTCCAAAGGATGACACCAACCCAGTTTTATATTTAAGAAAAAAAGATTAAAAAAAAAAAAAGAAAAAGTAAAAGAAATTTATTTCAACAGGAAGAAAAAGCCGTATGTTACCACATTGTGATGATTTAGTCTGAGGTATCTGTAATTAACATTCCTGAAAACTTTTGATATTATATGCACAGGAATGAAATGAAAGACACAAATTTCAGTAGCCTCACTGATGACAAAGCAAAATGCAGCAGCAGCACAGCAGCAGTCATACTGAGATGAGTTTGCCTCATCCTGAAGTTTGCTTAGAAAGTTTGTTTTCTGACAGAATGGAGTTAGAACTTTCCAATCATATAAAAGTATTAGATATTGCTACAAATCAGTTGAAACTCAGCTACTTGTATACTCACTGGTCTTACCTTAAATCCCACAGCTTGTACTTTAAGTCTTAGTAGAATAATCCTGCTTCATCTTTGGCTTCTCCAGCATATGTCCTGGACACAGGCCTTTTTTTTTTTATTGCTTTATAAGATATGTCTTCTAATACACAAATCTCTTTGGAAGAGATATCTGGTATAAAGAGTGGGATAAGTCTGGATTACTAGGTGTGCTATTTTTGTAAATTAGATCTGTGTTTCAGTAAAGTGCTAAGATTTGCTCTAATGTGATGGTCCAGCACCAAGCCACTGTCTAGGTTGGTGAAATGTGAGCTGGAAAGCACAGCAAAAATAAAGTCACAAATGCTGGACCCTAACAGCAGATGTAACAAGTAATCAGTTTGTAGCAGACATTGAAGGTACATGTGTACGCTACAGCTCAGCTCTAAAACATTTCTCAATGAATGGATCAGCCAGCAAAGAGAAGCCATAGCATTGCTGTGGACATTGCATGCCTTTGTCACTTTTGTCACTTCAGAAGGACCTTGAGAAAATTGGATGGTTTTGTTTTGTTTTGTTTTGTTTTCTTGTTAGGAAAGCCAGGCTTGCAGAACAATAAGGTTATTCTACCTTTATGTCTGTTCATTCTGTCTTTTGAGGAGATCCTCAAGGCCATCACAACCCAATCAACACCCCCTCCTAGAAAATATACCCTCTCCACAAAGAGCACTGGACCAGCAAGTTAGCTGACACTGCACATACTCCCTGGGGATGATCACATGTGCAAACAGTGATGATGAATGACATCTGCACCCCTTGTTTTTCTCCCTCATATCGCTACC
Organism: Ara ararauna; assembly: GCA_028858755.1. Lineage (NCBI taxonomy): Eukaryota > Metazoa > Chordata > Aves > Psittaciformes > Psittacidae > Ara > Ara ararauna. The sequence goes on from CM054379.1 coordinate 36,405,586, forward strand.
CCCAAAACCTGTGAATGTAAGCAGCATGCTTTCCGCAGGGCACCGAACCCTCTCTTACTCTTTGACACACCTAGCTCTACTGCAGACTTGCCACGTGGGCATATACAGGATAGCACTGAGCTCATTTCTTCTTCCCATAGTGTAACACTGTGTGACCTTACTTGAATCATATATAGAATGCTTGCTCATACACTGTTGTTATTGAAAGGTAATCTGAAAACATATGGAATAAATATGAATATTGCAACTATATATACATACCAAATAATCTATGTCTATGCATAAACAAATATTAAAACTCCCTTAACTTTGTGCCATGATTTAAAACTGCTGAAGCACAAAGTTAGTGCCTGGGAAAATTAATGGAAAAATAAGGTTGGTTTGTATTTCTACAGTGTTCATGTTTCAGTGTGCTCTTCAAAAGAATAAAAATATTTAAATATTCATCTCAATTTAGAGAAATTTTGAAAACAGGATGACATAAAATATTTTTTTTCCCTCTGACAGAAAATTAGACCAATTTCAGTAGTTATGTAACTGTACATAAACCCAATTATCCTTCATGCTATAGGGTGAAATGCAAGAAGATAATCCAAGCTAGGTAATCTTTAGATAAGTGAGACTATTTGTAGTTGAGCTGAATATTTGGTTGCTACTCATAAAAAGAGGCTGAAGATTAAATATTTGTTAAAGTAAGTAAGTCACTTGACTTTGACCTGAGCATTCAAATTGACTTATTTCATGGAATATATTAAATAGATTTTCACTGACTCTTCAAGTCCTTTAAGCAGAAGGAAATACTGCATATGTACAAAAGTGTGCTTTTTCTTGCATATGAGACTTGAGGAAGCCTTCCTACTTTTTTGCTAGGAGCGAGTAATACAAAGGCTATGATCCAAACAGCCTACTTTGTAAATGTCTATGAATGAAAATAGTGGGATAAATGACAGCCCAGAATCTCTTACGTAAAGAAAGTAAATCTCTAGTTTGGTGAAACTTAAAGCATCTTGTTAGCAAGTGAGCTGGTCATGTTTATACTAACCAATATGTTGACCTTTAAGAGTCTACTACTTTTGTTCACATGCCAAGTGTAGCTGGAAGTGACTGATGAACTATTTTATTTCAGAGACATCCAGGCAGGAAATAGCTCATTTTAGTACCTCTCCATTAAGAGGTCTATTCTGGTAACCTGAATTGAAAACTCTATATATGCTTTATGTGCACCTTTTACTAATGAATTTCATGAACCAAAATGTATATAAACTGTAATGAAAAGTAGGTGCCATACACTGAGATAAATCTTAAAGAATATTCTAATTTCTTTTTTCTTTTCCATATACTCTGTTTGTAACTCCCTGCTCTGTAGCTAATTTTGCTGATCTGCATAGAATAATCCAAGAAGTGCAATATATTTCTAATTGCGCCTAAATTAAGCCTTTTAATTTTTCAGTGCTTTTCTCCTTGAACACAATACATAAGGACAGAGTTTTCAGTAATCCTATTAGTTGGTACAGAAACAGGCTAGGGCTAGTGGAATTCTGATGCTTTCAACTTCCAATTACTGACTGTGGTTTCTGCATATAGATTTGTGGACTAATTTAGCTGTAGCTATATTTATCAAACTAGAAGCAGAAACATTAGACACCTTCCAAAAAAAACAGATTTTAAAGTTATTACAGACTATAAATTATATTATTTACCAGAATCTGTTTTTCCTATTACATGTTTTGGATTTAGAATACCATGTGCATCTTTGAGATAAATTCTTCTTTAAAGTTACTAGGAAACCACTGAGAACACCTCTGAAGATAGGTTAAACTGTTACTAATTCCTTTAGTTGAATTTACATGGCTGCATATCACTACAAGTTAGATCATGCTAATATTTTTTCATCCAATGAGATTTAAGTTCTTTTTGGCATTATGGAGTTTATTTTATGTCTAGAACTTGGCAAGTATCAAACACTTTAAAACTCTCTCAGCCTTTTACTCAGATACTTACAGACCTAATTTCTTAGCAAAGAGATGTAAAGCAAGAGATCTCGATTATTATGAGTTAGGGGTGAGAAAAATGAATCTATAAAAACAGAATTCTCCTGTTTATAGAGTTAAGTATCCAAGTATGGAACACCTTGCAAATTTTGAAGTGATCCTGATAACTTGGGAGGCAGGACCATAACTTGACAAATCCTGCTGAGATTTTTTTTTAATTCGTTCATTAAGATAAAAAAATACAATGGTTCTTTCTGTTAGGATAAAAAGGGGGGGGGGGGGGATGCACATATAAGAACCATCTTACTAAAGCATCATTTAGAATTCATGTTTATATAAGTATTTTGCTAATGCAATATTGAAAATATACTTCATAGAGCTCGTGACCAGCAGCTGACCTATTCACATTCACAAGCGAATGGGCTAAGCAGGATACAAGGTGCACTGATCAGGCACAGAGGAATAATGGAGAGAAGGCTGGTAAACTTGGGGGGACCCTGCATCTGTGTAATAGATACGGGGCAAGTTCACCCATGTCACAATGTTCCAAAGGTTTAGAATGGTTTGAGAAATGAAAAACCTCTTCAGTAAGTGTTTTAATTATTGTGGCTTGTTTCCACCTCTGTACAAAAAAAGGAAGTCAGAACCAAATATGCTTTGTATCAACCTATGGGATATTGTGCAAATGTCCTGTTATGAGCATGCACACAATAATATCTTTTCAGATAAAGTGTGTCAGGACTATGGGTTGAAAAATAACCTAGCTGAATCTCTGCTTTTTGTGGTAGGCTAGCCTTGGTTAGTAGCCAAACTCCTTACCATGCGCTCACTCTCACTCCCTCAAGTGGGATGGTAGGCAGAAAGCATGGAGACAGGAATGATATAGGTCTTGGGTTGACAGAAAAATAAGATCTTTTACCAGTCACCATCACTGTTCTGAATTGACACACACACATTGGATGCCTTTCTAAAATGTAGTGTTATTTTGTGTTCATTTATTTTGAGTTGTTTCAGAATTACTTGCTCTTGATGAAGGTACCATCGCCTATTTGCACAGCTGGCATATGTACTGCTCAACAGTCTGTTCAGGATGGGGGCTTGTGCATCATACAGGCCAAAGACGAACACAGATTCAGCCCTAAAAGATAAGCCAGACAATTGCCTGGCAAAGATCTTTGTTTGATTTATCCGAAATCTCAGTGAGGCAGATTAAATGTCTTTTCTATCTCATCTTGGCTGACTGAAGTTTTATCTCCCTGCTGATCATTTTTTTCTGCTGAGCAGTTCCATAGTTTTGACTTGTAGTTCTGACAGGGTGTGATGTCTGGAGTCCCAGTTTATGTCTTCTCATCTCGGATTGAAGTAGGTTGCTGCATACTCACTGCAGGAGCAGAATATGTCCATGGACAATTTCATGGAAAAGATAATAACTGTAATTTTGTTCTCAAGCTTATACAGTGATAATTGTTCATCTGATCATAGTGTTTGTAAACCTATATTAGTCTCTGGGTTAGTTAAGTTCTGCAGAATTTGGGAAATACTGAGTTGGAATCTCCGCTTAGAGAGATAACAGGATGGGAGAATGTGATAGCTCTGTATTACTCCTTTCTTTGCTTCTGACACAGGAAACACTCAGCAAAACTGCTCAGTGTCAGATATGGATATGAAAAAGGTTTCCCTGACAACAGTCCCAGTTCTCACTTGTTCTCTGCTACTCACAAACTAATTTTAGTCTCAATCTGAACTGCAATAAAAAGAAATTATTTTACAAAATAGGATGCTTGCATCCTCAACCTCTATAATTCAATGTCTGGTGAGTTTTTGATTGAGATTCTATTGTACTTTGAATTAAGTGCTGAGTCGAACTTTAGATTCAGGCAAAAATGAGAAAGACCCTTATATAAGGACACAGAGATGTTTTTCATAGAGTATAACCATCCAGTAAATGGATGCTGGCTGCTCTTCCATTGTTTATCTTCTTCAAAACATAGCTCTGAAAGCTTAAAACCTTGTACAGACAAATAAACAAATCTGATAGCTTCAAAACAGGTTGATTAACATAACAGGTTTGATTGGTTTTGACTGGGATAAACACCAAAGTATCTGCTTGCCGTAATAAAATTTGGAACCCAAACATCTAAGAAATTCTTCGTTCTCAAAAAGGTATCCCATAGAGTGATTGTCAGTTGATTTGCAGCCTATAAAAGTCCCATCTTAGCCATCAGAATGAAACGAAATCTTTCTAACAGGGTTAATCTTTATATGCTATTGGAAATAGAATATTCTATGCTACTGGAAAGTGGCACTAGCTTCAGCATGCAGAAATCCTCGTGAAAGAAGTTTCAAGGGAAACTTTATTCTGCAGCTAACCAATAATTAGAATATTCCTCAGTGAATCGCTGGCAAATTAGTTGCTTTGAAAAGATTGTATTTAACATTAACAGCAGGAGAAGTTATTTGAGGATATTTTTTCCAGCAAGAGATCATGCACTAGGACTTGCACAGCAATATCAGTACACATTTTCAAATGTTCAAATGTTTTGGAGGACATGGAGGACATCTCTGAGTGTTTTACATTAACAAAAACATGATTTTGAAGAACTAAGTTTATGGAACTTATCTGAAGCCACATATCTACACGAAGGATGTCAAAGAATGGGATCATTCATTGAAACCCTATGCCTTTTGTATCTTGTTAATTGAAGTTTGAGTCAGATCACTAAGGACTGTAAGTGTTATCACAGATTCCTATGTTCCCACTTAGACTCATGGAACGCTTTGGGTTGGAAGGGACATTAAAGCTCATCTAAAGCCAACCCCGGTGCCACAGGCAGGGACACCTTCCACTAAACCAGGTTGCTCTAAGCCCCATCAAACCTGGCCTTAAACACTTCCAGGGATGGGGCATCCACAACTTCTCTGGGTAACCTGCTCCAGCACATCACCACCCTCACAGTAAAGAACTTCTTTATATCTAATCTAAATCTACCATCCTTCAGTTTAAGGCCATTATGCCTTGTCATAGAATCATAGAATAGTTAGGGTTGGAAAGGACCTCAAGATCATCTAGTTCCAACCCCCTTGCCAGGGGCAGGGACACCTCACACTAAGCCATGTCACCCAAGGGTTTGTCCAATCCAGCCTTGAACACCACCAGCGATGGAGCATTCACAACTTCCCTGAGCAGCCCATTCCAAGGCCTCACCACCCTTACATTAAAGAACTTCTTCTTTATATCCAATCTAAACTTCCCCTGTTTAAGTTTGAATCCGTTACCCCTTGTCCTATCACTACAGTCCCTCATGAAGAGTCCCTCCCCACCATCCTTACAGGCCCCCTTCAGATACTGGAAGGCTGCTTTGAGGTCTCCACACAGCCTTCTCTTCTCCAGGCTGAACAGCCCCAACTTTCTCATCCTATCTTCATACAACTACATCTTCATTCAGCTACATAAATTAAGCTTATGGTCAGGTTCCCATTCCTAGTATGCAGGGATGCAGAAGCTTATACTGACTGTTGCTGTTCCACTTTGCTTCCAGAGGGAACCTTTCATGAAAAATATAACAAGTTAAAAATTAAGGCAAAGACAGGGTTTTGCTGGAGACTTTTTGGTCAGAAGATATAAAAAACCTATCAAGAAGCTATGTGAGAGGGATTCTGACAGATTTACCTTGTATATCCAGAATTATCTGATAGTAATTCAAAACTCATTTGTAAAACCACCAAATAGAGTCAGAGTGTCTAGTGATGATTAGAAGTTAAACAAATAGGTCCTAGACATCTAAAACCTGGTAACAGTGACCAGTTATCACTTGAAATGAATGGGCTTACCTCAAAATTGTAAAAGCCGTTCTTCCTTTCAGTTATGCTCTTTGTTATGAGTGATAATATATTGCTAACATATTTAACGAAAGCTAAATATAAGATTGAGGAAAAAGGGTAAAACCCAGCTGAAAATATATTGTCAGATATGCAAGCAAATTCTGGAAACTGTTGACTGTTTAGAATAACGAAAATGTCTGCCAAAATCTCTACACAGAGGGTATAATTGGCAAATCTTGGTTGTCTAAATTGTTTATGGTGAATACAACACAGGTAGGGAAGCTGGTACCTGGTAGTCTGTTGGCTTGAATGGAAAAGAATAACATTGTATTTCTGAGCTGGAGCAGTGAAAAGTAGTGATGCTGAGCATCCTTAAAGATAATGAAATGATCAAAAAGAGGTGATAAGAGATACCTGATGAAGAATATCTGCTAATAAGAGATCAGAGTGATACTGGATTCTGAGTAACTAGCACACAGGATTACAATCACCTTTGGTATTTCGTAATACAAATGAAAAGGTTATGCACTAAGAGAAACGTGCAAAATGAAAAGTGAACTGTAGGTGGTCTGTAAAAGCCCTAAGTCATCCTGACAGTGATTGGTAGGTAACATGTTATCTAAAAAAATTAAAGGAAGTTGTAGTATAAATCAAATAAAGCCAGAATATGAGTGGGGGAAAAAAACTTAGGCTGTGAGTATTGTAAGATAAATAATATGGGCAAGTGGAGAAATTACAGTGTCATGTCATGTAAATCATAGAATGAGATCTCTGAAGCACCCAGGAGAGCTGTTGTCTCAGTTTGTATCCATAAGGAGGAGGTGCAAAGTACCTGTCAACACTGAAACTTGCACAGTCCTAGTCCAACTAGACACTTTCTGCAAAGACATCACTGATTTTTTGTTTCACTTTTCAATCCATTTGTGCCAGACATCTTAGCTGCATAATAGATGTGACCATACAGTTTACTAAGCAGGCATTTCTCGTCTAGTTTTATAAATGGATGAACCAATATTTCTGGGGAAACTGGTAACTGTAAAGTTCAAGCACTTCCTCATCAGGGTTAGTGATCCATGTATTTAGGGAGACACTAATTCCTGAAGGAGCTGGAATTGCTAAGACAGAGCTGTGGAGAACAGAGGCTCTTTAGGTACAGTACAGCAATGCCTTTAACTCCAGCACAAATAAACCCTACTGCAGCAGAGCACCATCAATCACACTGGCATGTCACAGAGGAGCGAAGGTGGTACAAGGGCTCTGTTTGTTGAACAGCGGGATCTCAGTTGTGGCACCATAGGATATAGATAGGTACACAGAAAGTAGTACACTGCATTATGAGACAATGCTGTGTCCTTCCCTGAGGGAGGAAATAGTGGGATAAAGTGAATGACTGTTAAGGATCCTCCTGTGACAGAGGAAGCTGTTGCTTTTCAGCTTGAATTTAGGCTAACTTAGACATGACTGGAACTCTCAAAAAATTTTATCACCAGTACAGGGGAAATCTTCCAGTGGTCTTACTCTTCAAGAACAACAGTATTCACTGTTGGGATATTACTGCTTACCTCTGGATTCCTTTATGAGATGCACTGCAATACTGTAATACAGTAACCTTTTAAATGCAGACTTTCTTTCACCAGAAATGTTCCAGCTAAGGGTTTTAATTAGGTCCCTGTGCATTGTGAAGGCAAAATCTTTGAAAGAGAAACAGACTGAAAGATATCTTACCCTCTGACACTAATGTAGGAGAAGGCTAAAAATATTTTGAAGATTATTATAAAAGTTATTTCTTTTTAACCAGCATGGTAACGATTAAAATGGAAAAAGATTTTCCATGAAAGGGTTAGAGCAAGAAATACCTTTCTATCAAATAAAAGGTTATGAGAACATATTTCTAAGCAACCCCAGGAAATTTTAAAGAGAGAAGTTAAACCCCAACAAAATTGGTAACCAATTTAGCCCTTGCTGAGAGTTTTGACCACAGGATAGACAAAAGGTTATTTTTTCTGTCAGACTCTACGTGGCTCTATGTGAGCAAGAAACCAGAATTCCCTGTGTGGTGCTTCAGTCACAGCCCCTGATTAAGAACCTCTAGCAACTGAGCTGCTCCCAAAATTTAACCATGGCAGTAAGAACAGGGAGAGGAACTGCAAACCGTGGAAGCAAGGGCCATGACAACACTTGTTTTGGGTTCTTTTAAGGCTCATCACCAAGTGCCATTCAACACCCACTAGGCCTAATCTTGTTCTGATATTTTCTACAATCTTTTCTTGAGACTATCAGGAAATCTTACTGTTAGGAAGGTTTCTACTCCAGAAATAAGAATCTTGTGAATTAGCTGATTTCTGGTGAAAAAAACCCTTCACCTACACATTTTTGTTTCTGCACTTTATACAGAAGCATCATTGTTGTACTGCAGTGTGAGGGAGGCACCATCTTTCCTTTTCACAAGGATGTCATCAGCTCAACATGCTCCCAGTAATAGTAACTGCACTGGGACCAAAAGAAATAAGTGAGTCTGTGGATTGTAGTACTTCTAGTCTTTTAACTGAACAGCATGAAGCCTGCCCCAGGGTGTTTCAGCATACTTACCTTTCCCTGAAGGCAAGCAAGCAGCTATGGCCAAAACCTTCCTGCTTTACTAGGAAGGGTGTAGATGAACAAAGATTACTCCTTTGATACCTGAGCATCTGCTCTAGCATGCAAAAGCAATGGTCTGTGTCCAGAACTAGATTCTGTGTAGAATCAAGATATAGCTGTATGTACACCCAGATACTGGAATGAGGTAAATTCTAAGGTCTCCTAGTGTAAATATAACCAGAATATATTACAGTCTTAACCTGGTTTTTTTCTGTATCCTATTGTCTAAGCCTTTTATTTGACACAAGTCTACTTTTTAACCTTTTCTCCTTAGAAGTGATCAGCCCCACTACTACACTGCATTTAGCCTTTAAGAATCCTTTAACTTCAGCAAATATCACCCCTCTAGACAGGCAGTGGTAGTGACTTTTCTTTTTCTGGGGGAGGGGAGTGTTGGAGAAATACTACAGCATCAGTAAAATACATTGTTCTTGCAAAAATGCAGAGAAACTATTGAAGACACAACATGGACAATAACACAATAAGTACACTTTTTCATTACTGACAGGTGGCGACAGCATGCAAATCCTCAGATACACAGTTTGAACTTTTGTTCTGAATGTTTGGATCTAGTTTCACTGAGCTGAAAATGATCTTTTTTGCAAAAAGTGTGTTAAATTTAAGAGTTTTTGAATGCTTTTATATAATCAGCTGTTTACATGTTCTAGGAAGGGCATTCTCATGCATGAATGTTACACTTTTCTGAACATATATTTCCTGAGAGGACAACATAATCTCATGTAGGACTCAGGTTTCATAGTGATATGTTGCCACTTACTGCTTTGAGAGTATCACACTGTATCCTTGCAAACCTGGCACCCTGATAATCTACTTAGAAAAGGCAGCCATATAGTGTATTGTATACAACAAATACATGTCCAACTTCCCTCTGAATAGAATCCAGAACATGTGATAAAAGGTGAGCATATGAATCTTGCCTGGATTTTTATCCTATACTGGAGTAAAGATAAAGTATAGATAAAAAGTCTATTGGCTAGCTACTAGAGAGATCTCTGTGTCTGCGAGACAGTAGCAATTGTCAAGCTATACCAGCCAGTAAATATGACATGAGATCTGGGAGCTGGCTACTGGGAAGTCTAGGCCAGCTACAGAGGGTTCTGTGTAAGTATGTATGTGTGTGGAGGGTGAGACCTGCTAGCAATCTTTGAGTGTAGCTAAGTGGCAAATAAGAACAAGATAGGTAGTGCCATTTGATCCTCTTCTATGTAGTTCTGATCCTGATTCAGGCCAGTTCAATTTTATGTGAATGCTCTTTGTGGTGTCAGCTCTAAAGGCACTATTTTCATGTTGGGGTTGATCTGTTGGTGGTTGATTGGTTTTGTGCAGAATGTGTGTATTGTGCACCAGAGTGTGTGTGCCCAGTTTCTGCCAGCTAGACCTCGACACCAGGAACTACAATACCTTCACACCTAACAGACCAGGAAAGAATCACTCTGCATCTTGAAGTCTGGTCAATTTGTTTCAGTGAACTGAGAGGAGAAATTATGTTGGTCTCACTGAGTGCATTCTACTGGTATACAACATTTGGCTACTAGTTAGCATCCTACATAATCTAATTATGAAGAAAATTTGGCTCTTAAAGAGGTGAATGGAGAGTGTCAATGAAAACGTCACTCATGCTTCTGTAGATATTCTATTGTTTGAAAATAAAAAAAATAAAGTACTCCCCAGATCATATGTAGCACCCATCAATTTATGAGGAGGGTAATGAAAGCTTTAGAAATAACCCTAAAGCATTTTGCTGTGGTAAGAAAATTAGTTTCCTATTTTTCAGATAAGAGACTGGGATTTAATTGTTAGGCTGGAAATGTGTTGTGGAAAAAGAACTGAACTAGTCTTTAAAGAAACTCATACAGAAAAACTGATTCAAAAGAACTCACCTCCTGAACTTCAGTCTAACCCCTTAAGTACAAAGCTGTTTTCCATCTGCTATTCCTTGTTACCATTGACAAAGAAAAGTCAACTACTGTTATGGCAAATACCTTGTTGTAACATCATTCTCTTTAAACACTCAGAGTCAAACATACCACTGTGTACATCATCAAAAGCTGATTTACACAGCTGAGTTTCTAGCTCTTAAGGAGAAAAACAGTAGGAAGAATGTTCTAATTAGCATTCAAAAGTTGATCAAAATAGCAAATGCGTTACTGGAACAGCTGATTTAAATAACTTGTAATTGAAGACACCCATTTCCAGGGCTTGAGGGGTTGTAATAAAAGCAAGAAAAATTAAAGTAAAAGGCGACAAAACGCCTTACCCAGGCAACTAGCTATTCAGGTTCAGAATATCAGTAAGTTGTTTCCTCTTCTAAACTGTCATTTATTGTTATCTTCCTGCAAAAGTCACTTTTCAGAATGGATTTTTTACAGCACTCATCTGCATAGAGTGGAGTGGGTAAGGCAAGAGCTTACATTTTGCTCTTACACTGGTCTGATATTCAAGGTTTCCTTCTATCCTCTTATCTCTCCTCTTCCTTCTATTTGATGCTGTGACCATTTGCTGAGTATTTAACAGTTCTTAATCACAGTCCTGGGGCCATGCTTTTCCAAGCAAGACTCATTGCATGGAAAGGGAGAAAGCCTTAGAGCAGATAAAACTGTCTGATGAGTCTTCTTTTGCTTTTACTGTTAAATTCCTTCAACAGGCTCTGAGTGTGGTGAAATACTCTCTTCAGTTTCCTGAGCAAGCAAGTCATATGCAAGACTCACCCAGGTAGGCTAGGGACATGCATTGCAAATTCTGCCTATTTCAACTGTTAAGGTGGATTTTCTACACACCCACTGTAACAGGAAATTGGAATTTTTCATTAACCTATGCAGGGACAGAACAAGAACTGACCTGAACCTTCACTCGAAACTTGAAGATGGTGTAGGATCTAAAATCACCAAAGGATTATCATGAATATTTGTTCAAATGAATTTGGTGTATTATATAAGCCTTTTTTTAATATCTTTCTATCATGAATCTACAAAGAGAGGCAACCTGAGGCTTATTCACAAAGAACAGAGGGACAACAGTTTCACATTTATATCAACGAGTGGAAAGCAAGAAATACGGGAGATTGTTGTAATAGCAAAGGGCAGAGCCCATTTTCACCTCACAATATATTTGGTAGGGAGGAAATTAAGTGAGCCAGACAAAAATCTAACATGTGTGCTAGGAATTCACATAGTACATATATGAGCTGTAAGTAAACTGATGCAGTTCAACTGAAGTAATTCACATTGATTTACACTAACATCTTCAATTTCAACTCTGTAGCTGGCTGCTAAATACAGTGGTAGCAAATTTATTTCAGGGATGATAACTTAAATGGTATTTACAGGACCTAAACCCAATATTTTAAATAAATTTGAAATACTGCCTTTCTGCTAACTCTCCCAGAGAAAGTCAAATTCCATCTCTTTTCTCTAGCTATATTTTTAAGAATAGTTATACCGAGAAAATAAATGTAATATATTTGTAATGCAAATAATACCATAATATGTAAGTGTATAATATAAATGGAGACTTCATTAATCACATATTTGCTATGAATTATTAATTTAAACACCATTTAAATTAAGATTTTACAGGTGAGAATAATTAGACAGTCTCTGTTTGATTTATTTTTTTTTCTTTTAATTTTTTTTCATTCTATTTCAGAATATCTCTATTGCCTTAGAAGGATGTAGGAAGTATTTGTAAAACCAGCCTAAAAGAAGTAGCCATAAACCAGAAGTTTAAGGAAAAATTTCAGAGAGAAGCTACTTACGAAATGTCTTGTTGAGTTTGTAGGCCAAGTAACTTCAGAAATACATGCTTCAAATAGATATTTAGATGTTAAAAAGTGTTGATGAGAAAGGAAGAGGTTATTCATTTCTTTTTCCAGTAATCAGTCATTGTGGTCACAGATCTGTTAAACATTGACCATACCATACACATTTTGCTGTCACCTCTTTTATATCCCTCTGTTGTCACTGAGGACTTTACAAAAGAAAAACTGTGGATCTGGAGCCATGCCCAGACATTGCTTGGAAAACTGACAATTGCCTTACCCAGAACTGTGCAAGGAACTCTTCTGGTAATCTAACCCAATAAATAACAGTCCTGTGTCTGGGAACATTTCCTATTACTCTCTAATTGACTAGCAAAGATACAGCTAAAGGAGGCCGTAGAAAATGCTGTAACATCTTTCGCCTTTCTCATGACCTGTAAAATGCTCCCAACAATTTCAGATATGCAAAAGAACAGAAGTGCGATAAGCTCAAATATACATCAATGAGTGAAGAATGTAAAAGATGGGACAACAGACAAGTCAGGCTCCTGTGACCTGAGATGTTAGGTAACAGTCATATTTTTTTAATCTTAATGAGTCTGAGATCCTTGTGGTGACCTGGGCAGAACCAATGATTTGTTGCCGCCAAACTCAAGGAAATCAATTGTGCTTTACCTGGAAGAGTTTATAACGTAAACAGGCAGAACTAAATAAAAGGGAATAGAAAGAAATTGCTTTCTCCATTTTACAGGTGGAGAACTTAAATCACAAAGAAGTTCAGATTTAGACTCAGTCTAAACAGAAATCGGAAACCTTACTTCAAAATCCTACATTCTACTCCTGGAACTTAATCAGACGATCACAATTTTCATGAAAAAGAAGAGGAAATTCTTGCTACATTCATTGAATAAATTCATCACTATAAAATGAATTACAGCTGTAACACAGTAATAAAGCCATGGATCTTTTAACAGGATATATACAAGCCCCCCAACTTGTGATGCAAATCATAGAAGCCCTGACGTGTCACCCATTATGCTAGAATTTATTGAAAGCTCTCTTCCTGATCAAGTCTACCAAGAGCATTCAAGAGCATTTCACAGGTAGGACTCGTCCTGCAGTTCAATAATATGAAAAGAGACATTTCTCAGGAGCCTCAAAGAGACAGACAGCATATTAATACACTCAGCTAACAGCCCGTAGTGATTTCCACATAAAGCAAATTCTTTAGTATTTGTATTATAGGAAAGCTCATCGCACTTTTCAAATCTGTCTCCCAAGCATAAGCTCATAAAGGGCAGAGTATATTTTATCTGTCTTGATTTAATGCACGTATTTTCTTAAATCTTGCTGCTATAATGCATATATGTAATGTAATATATGGCATGTAAGAAATATGGCCAATATTAGATGTGTATTTTCAGCACCACGTAGAAGTAAAGTGAAGGACTTTGGTCAGATTTGGTTTTTCTGTTCAGCTTGAAGTCAGTGACCATGACAATGTTTAAATTTTACTGCACTATTTTCTCTAGAGGTTTGCAATTAGACCTTTTGGAAGAAGCAATGCCTTTGTATTACTAGTGATACAGAAATAGATTCAGAAGCAGAAAAATATGCAGTAGAATATCATTACATCTTTATATAAATTAACATGAAGAAGGTTTTGATTCATAAATATGCAGGCTTTTGTCAATCTGCAATATTCATGTATTTGTCAGGAGAGCACAGGGAAGCATATTTCAGGGAGCTGTGGAAGCATTACTGCCTATTTAAAGAGTGTGGTTTCTGAAAAGCTATCTTCCTCTTTGCTTGTTTATAGATAAACATTTTTATAAAATTTTGTATTTGTATTTTGAGGTAAATACTAAGAAAGAACATGAAATGCTATTAAACTTTAAATGACACTGAGTGTTAGAACTTATTTGTGTCAGGAACAGCTTACAAAAGATCAGATGCTAATTTGTTTTAATTATGCCTGGGAATTTTCTTTCAATACATTAATCCATACACAGGTGTTAGTTCCATTTGCTGTTTCTCCACAAGTCCATCTCTCAGAAATTTTCAAAGCTCTCTGATAACAATGGAATAACCCCCTTGAGCCAAAGTTCCAATAATTTTCTTCTCTTTTTTAATATGTCTTTTTCTAAGAATGCCTGAAAGAAATGGGGCAGCTAACCAAAGAAAATCTGTGGGAAGTTAATGTATTATAAATATGGCTGTTTACTGAATCAAGTAAAAAAGTTAAGTCGGAGAAGTATATACATATGCTGCTGCACGTCAACATTCTGCAGCTGTGTGTCAGGTTTGAGTAATATAAATTGGACAAAGTTCAGAACATCTCTCCTTTACCTTGTATTTATGGCCTGTCTCCTAAGATTGCAAAATTATTCAGGGAGTATATGGGGTTGAGGAACGCCGATTTTAGCAGTGTGTAAAGTACCATCAATGATAAGACTAAGAAAACATATGTGGTTTTGTACATATGCATTAGTATGTTTGCAAATTGAGAAACCAGAATCCTTCCTGACGGAAAGATTATGACACCACTAGGTGTCATTCTTGTTCCATGTTTCCCATTGGCTGCCTTTCAAACAGCTAGTCAGTTGGGAGTTTCTGCAAAATTTAAGTTTTTATATCCCTAACATTTTATGTCTGGTAGTTTTATTATGTGCACTACTGTCCACTAGGGATTATACTGCAATGCACATTTTCTTTCAGTCTACAGGTTATTCTGAGTTCTGAGGTCAAAAGTCACCACCTTAGTTGACATTGCTGTTTTCATGAATTTCTTAAAACACAAAAAGTGATAATAAACAGTAGCTATGCCTTTCCTGAGGCACTGGGGTCATGATCTTAGCATGAAGTATTAAGTGCACATGGATTTAACACTTTATTTTTAAACAGCATTATTTACTTCAAAATAGTGGTTTGGTCAATTTGATTTAAAAAAAAATCATTATTTCAAGGTGCTTAACCAGAATGCCTACATGTACTTTTAATAAGTAAATAGGTACAGAATTTTTATATATTTCAGCATGTTATACCATAATATTTAAACTTTTATCAAGACATTTCAAAATCAAGCTCTTTCCCCTTAACTTTCATTAATTTTAGGATTTTCTGCATTTCAATTCAGTCTATTTTAAACAAGTCTTTAAGTATTTGAATTTCCATTCGTTTCCATTGCCTTTTCTTGGTTTAAATCTAAGGTTCAGTAACATCCCCTGTTTAAGCCAAGCCAGAAGAGCAATCACCAATGGCTGCAGTGGAATTAGGCAAATGTGACAGGACACTAAAATGACATTGCAAATATAACAAAAAAAACTTGGGCTAAGTTGATAAAATCTGCATACTGGTTTGGGTGGCTTCTCATCCTGTATATCCAAGCACAGCTGAAAAAAAGACATCAGATGTATTTTAAGACTTTAGAAGTTTTTGAGGTTTTTTTTGTAATGTACTTCTGACACACCAATGGCTTTTTCTAAGCAAAATCACATCAGTATTTTACTTGGGTGAAGCAATCCACTTACATATGTTCTGTTTACAGACTATCATGACATCCTTTGAGGTTTAAATTACCTACTTGACATTCTTAAATAATAGCATAAACATACTTTTGATAACATCCAGCAAATTGATGAACATGCAGTTCAGCTCAATAGTTCCATGATCACGTTTTTTAGCTTTGTATGGGTGAATAGTAAGTTTCTGCAAGTATTCACACTTCAGTATGTTTTCGTATACACGCTCTGCTCTTCAGTACTGTAGAAAAGGATAGCTATATCCCCTGGCATATCAAGGAGTAGCTTTAGCAGGGAGTAGAGAAAAGTGGGAGAGTAAACAAAACTCTATTGGTTTACTGGAAATTACCTCGGAGAAAAAAATAAGGGTCGGTAGCTGATATTAAAAACAAAACAAAACAAAACAAAACAAAACAAAACAAACAAGCAAAAATAAAACAGGAAAACAAACAAACAAACAAAACCAACAACAACAACAACAAAAAACAGATAAAAAAACCCCAAACAATGTCATTAAGTAAACAAGAAAAGAATGAATTGTGTGATACAACTGACCTTTTTATCAGGATTAAAGCACTTCTTTAGGACAATGAAGGGATATTCAAACTGTAGTCACTTAGCTTTGTCTCTTTTTTGTCATGTTAATGTTATTATAAGTTTACTTTTATTGCACAAATCCATCTAATGGATCTGTTCAATAAAGACACACAACTCCACAAGAAAAAAAATTCATAATTTGAATCAACTCTGATATGTGTTTTAAAGCACTGTTTTTAAGGGTGTTAAAAGAAGGGGTCCAGAATAGACCTTTGGTCCCTCCTCAGGAACAGCTATCCATTCATGAGATTTCTTCATGAACAAACCAGCTCCCTTTAGAGAATTGTTAGTGGTGTTCCATTTTGTGAGTGTACTTTTAAATATGTGGTGTACTTCAGGCATTAGAGTTGCAAATCTCATAATTTGCTGTCCTTTCTTAATGTTAAAGACGCCATTTCAAAGCAAGCAGCCAAAAACTGAAACACATGCCTTATTTAATTGTACCACACATATGCGAACTTGACACAGACCATATACCTATGATGGTATCTTATTTGTACCTTTTCTTATTTGGATTATGTTACAATAACATTTTCTTTCAGGACACCCATATCAAATAAAGGCCTTTGGTGGAAGGGATATACTTCATAAGTATGTGTGGGCTTCTGCTTGATGCAAAGGTTTCTGTAACTGCAACTCCATTCCTGTTATATGTTCTAACACAAAATACCCCAACCTTCCTCTTACCTCACTAAGCTTAGAGTAGATTTTATTCACTCATAATGATGCAATGTGCTTCCGAGAAAGTAATGCAAGATAAAGAGCATCGTGTTTCTGTCTGTTTCTCTTGTCACTTAGCTGTAGCATTTCAAGTTGGAATGTGAAGTGTCCTGTGAAGTAATCTGCTTAATTTTTGTACCTATGAGGTGGCCTCCATGTCCTTCTAATGTGGGTGAGGAACCTGCAATGCAGACCTCTAAATAAGTGCTAAAGCCTGTGCAAGCCCTAGCGTTATATGCTCATTAATTTACAAAACTGTATTACTTTAAGATCATTTCTCACAGATTTAGTTAAAAGAATCAGGGATCCAGGTATCATCTCATGTCTGAGCTAGTAAAGAAAGTTACCTCAACTACTGAGTTGTCTGAAGCATTCTGGGATTTTTATGTAATGGCTACAGTAAGGTTGGTTTTTTGCGATGGTGTGTTTAAAGGTATGCTGTCAGCTCACATTTGCTCTTTTAAAGACATATATTCAGAATCATTTTTCCATTGGTATTAATCTGTATAAATCACATTAATCTCTATGATACATGAACTTTTCTAGGAATTAAATAATTAGAAAAGTTTGTGCTACATTTAGTCTGCCAAGCAGACCATATTGCGGGCAGCTGTTTGGCTGAAATGTTTGCTTCAAACTGTCCAAGTTAGTTACCTATAACTTGCAAACAAGTGGAATGTTATGAACTTTTTATTTGCTGTAATACATTTAAATTTGATTCCAAAAGGAATTAAGTGTAAATTTTTAGTAAGGCACAAACCTACTGTCTTCAATATGTTGGACAGATCTGAGTCTAAACCTGTGTGTATAAGTTGTGTAACATAGCAAATTAATTACTGACGCTTTTTGAGAACCTTTTTTTGGTGAACCAGAATGTTACGAGAATTGTACAAGAGACTTCCCAGAGGCAGGTGTAGAAAAGGCAACAGAAGGTTACAGAAGTGTTGATGATGTGACATGCATGGAGACAGAAGGCAATTGTCTGTCAGGAAGAGACTCAAGCTTGTCTGATTGTGTCTTTACACCACTCCTGAAAGTTGATACATTGCTGCAAACTAGACCACTCTGAATACATACCCTTATGTTGAGTACATTTCACATTAGCTAATGAGGGGATACTGTATATACTTCAAACTTTTTGTACCCTAAACACTACTTGTTGTCATCTGTACAGCAATATATAAACACGAGCAAAAGAAACATGCCACCTGATAAATTTCAGATGTTTGTGTCCTTTTAGTAACATAAAATAATAGTTTAATAGCACCTAGTAATACCTCTAGAAAGTAGATTTTTGTATTTGTAAATGCAAAAGTAGGAATGGTTTGTTTTTGACAGAGATGTAGTTGATAGATGTATGCTCCCCAAATATTCTATTATCTCCCTCTTGTAACTTTTGTTTGACTTCAAGCTCCGTTTCTTCAAATTCTGTCAGCTCCCTACCTTTACTGTGTATGGAATTTAATTTCTGTAGTCTGTAGGTCTGTACACACCTAATTTCTGTAGGTCTCCATTTCTCATTCAAAGCAAGATAGCAGTTGAGAAAGGGCAACTACTGGCAATCCCTGTCAGAGTTTTTCTGCCTCTGCCTGCAGTTGCTTTTGCTATATGACTTTGCATTCATCTGTGGATACTGGTTCAGCAACTGTCATATCAGTGCAATCATGTTCAATTCCCTGGATCAGTAGTGAGGTAGAAAGAGCTGTGGGAAAATATAGACTGCTTATATCATGTGTACCTAAATGAAAATGCACTTTATATGTCATAGTACTTGCATTAACCCAGAGGTAGAAAAAAGGAAAAATATTGCCTAGTTCACTTCTTTTTTCACTGCAAAAAATGTAGTAGCTCACTGGGGTTGTATCAGGAAATATAATGCAAAATAAAGGTAAACCATAAAAAGCATACAATGTCTATTCATACAGGTGATGTACATTGGTTCTATATTCTTTAATGAGCACTGTGCTGACACATGAAATAATCAATTAAAAATATTTAGCTGTTGAGCTACTTGCAGTGAATTTTCGACTGCTGGCAGAAACTATACCATGGTCTCAAAAGAAGTCTTTACTTTTAATCTCTGCTGAAATTGGAGTAACAAACTAGTGTCCTGAACCATATATTAACTAAGGCAATAAAGCCTAAATTACCAAATTAACTGCTGCTAATCCCTGTCAAGACTAGTAGTGTGATCCCTGATGTAATACACTTACACAACACCTTCCGTAATCATAACTGTACTTGAATGATCAGGACTTTAGCCTAGGGGCAGCTTTAGTCCAGTCTTAGGTCTGATGTATCTTTCCTATGGGACTCCCATTACTCTTCAGTATAGAGAAAAGAAGTAGGATCTTATCAACATAAAAAAACACTTGAAAGGAGAATGCCGGGTGTTTTCAGTGGTGCCCAGTGACATGACAAGAGGCCATGGGCACAAAATAAAGCAAAGAAGGGCCCGTCTGAACATCAGGAAACATTTTTTCACTGTAAGGATAACTGAGCAGTGGCGCAGGTTGCCCGGAGACTGTGGACTCTCCTTCCTTTGAGATATTCAAAAGTCATCTGGAAATGGTCTTGGTCAACTGGCTCTAGGTGGCCCTGCTTGAGCCCAGGAGCTGGACCAGATGACCTCCAGAGGTCTCTTCCAACACCAACAATTCTGTTATTCTGTCATTTATCTACCAAATTATACTTCATCAATAATTGATCTTTGTTGTGTGACAAAAGGGAGTTTACCATGAAAGCTTGAAAAAAACCCACCTCACTGATCATGTAACAATTTTAGAAATATTCACATTGATATGCAGGGGTGATCAATCCTAGCTTTTAGTTTTGATGAGTCACCAGTCTGAGTAAGTGTCCAACTTGCTTTTTTTTTTGAAAGCTCTGTCTTGCTTGATGCAAAATAAAAGCATTGGCTAGTTACAAAGTGATCAGTCCTGTTTTGTGTCTAATCTGCTCCTATACTTTCTAAAAAACAGTCTCTGTGGGTAGTGAAAATATGCTGATGGGGCCAGCAGACGCACTAAAAATGATGAGGTCATGGAAACAGCTTTGCTTCCTTCATAAGGTGTTTGTTTTATCTTTGGGGTAGGAATAAGGTTGAGGCATGGTCAGAATGCCAGTTACACTCTGTCTAGCCTGTGAATAGATGAACCATGAAAGGCAACTTATTATCTTCTGTGTGCATTACATTATATGCAAATAAGCACTTCCCAATCAAAAAATATCAGCTATATTATGGTCTACCTGTTATGTTAAAGAAAATGCATATCGAGAAAGTATAGTTACCTGCAATTTAGAAGACATGCTAAATTTGTGGTTTCTTATAATTAATGGAGATGAGACAGAAATACTCCTTTCTTTCACCCTACTAATGGAAAATGCTGCACTACATTCCTAGCTACGTAAATTACTTAAAATGAATTGTAGCATAACTCACACCAGTGGGTATGCAGTAGTTAACAATTCCAAGAACAAAATCCACTAGTAAGAAAGATCATCCACCATAACTGACAAGTTTCTCCTGCAGCAGCTCTATGCACTAGAGCTTGTGTTTAGTGCCTGCTTTAACCACATAAATCAATCACATTTGTCTGATTAATGGAAAATTAGAAGAAAAATTAGGTCTTTCCTGTATATTTATATTTTATACAGCTTTTTCATTTCCTTTGAAATATTCTTTGCTATTTTATTAGAACTGAGGCTAATAATGAAAAATTTGGAGTGTCATCAGCAAGTCGCTGCTGCAGAAAACTCTGGATCACTGTACTCTATGATGGCATAATCTCTCCATTGCTCATTTTAGATCAGTAATAGATATTTTGCAATCTTAGCCAATTAACAACTCTACACATTTCCGTGTATTTAATCTAGTAGCTACACTATTTAGCTGAATACTCACAAAATTACAATTTATTCTTTTCTATTTCTCTTTAAAGAAACACTGGTATAGAGATGATACACAATTTTGACCAGCTTTATTATGTATATTATGCAGCAATATATTAGCAAAACTTCTAACAAAAATATTAATGAGGTGGAGTTTTAAATTCTTTATAACATATTTGAGGCACACTTTTCTTGTCAGCCAGGATAAAAATAATTTTTTCTTTTACTAAATATCAGTCATATTTTGAGCAACCTGAAAATTAAAAGCTACTTAGGTGTGATTTCATGTTAGCATATTCTCTTGTATGGCATATCTGTAGGCCACTGTTTGTTATACCCCCAGCCAGCAATTAATGACCACACAGCTGTTCCCTCACTCCCCTCCCCAGTGGGATGGAGAAGAGAACTGGAAGAGTAAAAGTGAGAAAACGTGTGGGTTGAGATAAAGACAGTTTAATAGGTAGAGCAAAAGCTGTGCATGCAAGCAAAGCAAAACAAGGAATTCATTTACTGCTTTCCATTGTCAGGCAGGTGTTCAGCCATATCCAGGAAAGCAGGGCTCCATCATGAGTAACAGTTACTTGGGAAGACAAACGCCATCACTCCAAACATCCCCACCTTCCTTCTTCTTCTGCCAGTTTGCACACTGAGCATGATGCCACATGGTCTGGGATATTCCTTGGGTCAGCTGGGGTCAGCTGTCCTGGCTGTGTCCCCTGCCAACTCCTTTGCACCCCCAGGCTGCTCACTGGTGGAGTGGGATGAGAATCAGAAGAGGCCTTGACTCTGTATAAGTGCTGCTTTGCAGTAACTAAACTATCTCTGTATTATCAACACATTTTCCAGGACAAATCTGAAACAGTATTACAGGAGTGTCCTGGGTTCAGCAGCAGCGGTCATTTTTCTCCTTCTTGGTAGCTGGTGCAGCGCTGTGGTTTTGACTTTCAGCCTGGGAACAGCGCTAATAACACCAGGGTTTTGGTTACTGCTTAGTGATGTTTTGGTCTGACCAAGGACTTTCTGAGTTTCATGCTCTGCCAGGGAGGAGTGGAAGCCAGGAGGAAGCAGAGACAGGACACCTGACCCAAACTGACGAAAGAGGTTATTCCATACCACAGCATGTCATGCCCAGGATGGAAGAGCAGAGAGCAGAGACCTGGAAGGGTGGGGGTGCACTGCGTGGTCGGGCTTGGTGTTAGGTGGTGAGAATTGTATTCTTTCCTTGTATTTCTCTTGTCATTATTATTATTGGTGGTAGCAGTAGTGATTTGTGTTATACTTTAGTTACTAAACTGTTCTTAACTAAACCTGTGGGAGTTGCATTCTTTTTGATTCTCCTTCCCATCCCCCTGGGAGCGGGGGGGAAGAAAGAGGGGGAAGTGAGTGAGAAAATGGGCTGCATGGCTGAGAGGCTTAAACCGCAGCAGTTCTTTTAGGCACCCAACGCGGGGCACGAAGGGTTGAGATAACGACAGGATTAATAGCCACTCATCACAATGCTGATTTATTGGCTCTCAAAGTTGTTGCTCTTGCTTCTCTTGAGTTCATGGTTTCAGCCTGTTGTACCTTACTTACAGCCGGTATTTGTTATCTTAGCATTTTTCGGATATGGGTTTTGGGTTAAGGTTCTTGTTTCATTGTACTTTATTAAAATGGCTTGTAATCTGGGTGGGCTCTGGAACTGGGGGGGGCAGATGTTGACGTGGACTTGTACCTGGCAGTTCGGCTGCTCTTTACCGTCCTGGCCCTTGTCCTCGCCTCCGTTTTCGTGAGGCTGTGGGGAGCCGAGGAGGGGCCGCCCCTGGAGCCGCTGGCCACTGAAACGGCCCGGGGCAGTGGCCCCGTGGACCAGAAGCTGAGCCCCCCCACCGAGCCCAGCCCCGAGCAGCCGAGCAGCGGGATGATAGGGCGGAGGAGCTGAGCCCTGCAGCCGAGCCCAGCCCCGCGGAGGCCGAGAGCATTCCCCAGCAGCCACCCGCAGAGCCCCTCGAGCATGAGCCCCAGGGGGATGCAGGAGACCCCGCAGCACTTCCCAGCAAGGCAGAGGAGGAAGATCTGGACTCAGACAAAGAGCAGCTGGTGGTGAGAGAGCCGGCAAGCACAGCAGCTACACCAGCCCCAGTGACAAGTACAGCAGCCTCATTTGAGAGTTCTGAAGGGTTTGAGTGGCCTTTGGGTACCCTTGAGACCTGCCTGCTGATTGTGATGGGCATCAGCATGGTGGCATGCATACACAGCGTGTTTTACCCACAACCATTTCGTCTAGTCCCGAGAGTTAAGCAGAGTGGGGTGTAGGCCTTGTCTGGGGTTAGTCTGCAATGCAGGATGACCAAGAGATTTTCCCTGCAGCTGGACAGTCATGATTGGCAGAATGTGTGTGGGACAGTATGGGCAGGTATCTAGTCCACTGGGCCCCTCCGGTACCTTGGAAGCATCACAGATGGAAGGCAGCTGTATGCAGTCCCCAGTGACAAGCTGCAGAAACTGCTGGAGGGGAGAGTGAATTATTTTGAGCCTGGTGGGCCCATGACACCTCAGGCCATCAGGGCAGAGATGCAACATACAGACGGACTTATGATCGAGGGGTGGACTTAGCAATGGACACTATTGCCCACGTTATTGATGAGTGTGAACACGGCACACAGCCTCCCCTGCTCTGAAACACTGTTACAAGAGATGGAGCCCAACATCATAGACTGGATGGACTCAGCAGCTTTATAGGGATTGGTTTATGTGCTAGGGATGATCTCTCCCCCTCTGTGTGTGTGTGTGTGCATGTATACATACATGTGATGGTATATTGAAAAGGTGGGATCTGAGCATGACGTGAATGGTAGGGAATAAGGGGTGGATAATGTCATGGGTTCAGCAGCAGAAGTCATTTTTCTCCTCCTTGGTAGCTGGCGCAGCGCTGTGTTTTTGACTTTCAGACTGGGAACAGCACTGATAACACCAGTGTTCTGGTTACTGCTTAGTGATGTTTTGGTCTGGCCAAAGGACTTTCTGAGTTTCATGCTCTGCCAGGGAGGAGTGGAAGCCAGGAGGAAGCAGAGACAGGACACCTGACCCAAACTGATGAAAGAGGTTATTCCATACCACAGCACGTCATGCCCAGGATGGAAGAGCAGAGAGCAGAGACCCGGAAGGGTGGGGGTGCGCTGCGTGGTTGGGCTTGGTGTTAGGTGGTGAGAATTGTATTCTTTCCTTGTATTTCTCTTGTCATTATTATTATTGGTGGTAGCAGTAGTGATTTGTGTTATACTTTAGTTACTAAACTGTTCTTATCTCAACCTGTGGGAGTTGCATTCTTTTTGATTCTCCTTCCCATCCCTCCGGGAGCGGGGGGGAAGAAAGAGGGGGAAGTGAGTGAGAGAATGGGCTGCGTGGCTGAGAGGCTTAAACCACGACAAGGAGCTACTCTGGAGAAAATTAACTCTATCCTAGTGTCCTGGGTTCAGCAGTAGCAGTCATTGTTCTCCTTCTTGGTAGCCGGTGCAACAGTGTGTTTTTGACCTTCAGCCTGGGAACAGTGCTGATAACACTTGTGTTTCAGTTACTGCTTAGTGATGTTTTGGTCTGACCAAGGGCTTTCTGAGCCTCATGCTCTGCCAGGGAGGAGGGGAAGCTGGGAGGAAGCAGAGACAGGACACCTGACTTAAACTGACCAAAGAGATATTCCATGCCATTGCACATCATGCCCAGGATGTGAAAAAAGAGGGCAGAGACCCGGAAGAGTGGGGGTGCGCTGTGTGGTCGGGCTTGGTATTAGAAGAGGTGAGCGATTTTATTCTTTCCTTGTATTTGCCTTGTCTTTATAATTATTGCTGGTATCAGTAGTGGTCTTGTGTTATACTTTAGTTACTGAACTGTTCTTATCTCAACCTGTGGGAGTTGCATTCTTTTGATTCTCCTCCCCATCCCCCCCGTTAGCAGGGGGAAGAAAGAGAGGGGAGTGAGTGAGAGAATGGGCCGCGTGATTTACAGCTTAAACTACGACACCCTGCCAGAACCACCACGCCCAGTGAGTACACCTGATAATAAAGTATTATTATCTTTGTCAGAGTCCCAGTGCAAAAGGAAATACTTTAGGTTAAATCTTTTAATAATCAGATGGTACAAGAAGCTGATGAGAAACTCCACTAACGACGGTTCTATCCAAGTCCAAACCAGCACAGCCACATTAGCAGACTTGAAAACCTGGCAAGAAAAAGAAGAATACAATATATTTTAAATCCCAACAGATTTTGTGGTAAATTGGGAAACACATTGATCTTGTAATTTTAACCAACTGTTCCACACAGATACTACACAGACCCTAAAAGTGTGCTTTTTTGGGCACTGAATAGGCTCAGCATTTAACATCACTAAATCACAGATTGCTTAGTTCTCCCAAACTATGGAATCATAGATTATTTGAGGTTGGACTTGAGCTCTGGAGATCATCTACTCCAATATCCCTGCTCAAAACAGGATCAGCCAGGCCATGTTGCTTGGGGCTGGGTACCATACTGTTTTTAATACCTCAAAGAAGAGAGATTCCAAAACCTCTCTGGGCAACCTGTTCCTGTGTTTGACCACTTTCACATTTCAAAAAATTTCTTATGTTCAGACGTCATTACCTGTGTTTCCATTTATGGCCACTGCCCAACTCCCCCACCCTCATTATCAGGTATTTATATTGATAAGATCTCTCTGATCCTTCCCTTCTCCTGGCTGAAGAGTCCCAGCTCATTCAGCCTATCTTTGTTTGTCAGATGCTCCAAAACCTTTATTATCCTAGTGGTACTTCACTGGACTTTCTCCAATGTGTCCATGTTTCTTTAGCACTGGGTACCCTGAGATAGGCACAGCACACCAGGATGTAAAGTACAATTCACAGCATTCATTAATATAATGTACTGTTACACTGTAACTGTACAAAGCCTTTTAACCAACTTTCCTATTAACATTCTAGCTTTTGTTGCTTTTTGGAAGAAATGTAGGAAATGGAGTGCCAAAGAACTCCTGAAATGTTGTTGGTTCAAGATATCCTGAGGGGTTTATATTTTTGTTCGGTTTGGGTTTGGCATTGGTTGGTTGGTTGGTTGGTTGGGTTTTTTCCAGATTTCAGAGGAAACACACTTATGACCAATAGGAGCTATTTAGCATAGGATTTCCCAGTACATCATGAGTCACATATATAGCATAAAAATAAAGCAAGGAGACTCTTAACTGGCAACTGAGGCTATATCTACATGACCAATAGAGCCAATGGGACAAGTATAGATATGCAGAGCAAAATAATTGGTGGGCTTGGCACCACAGTTTCATGTTTTTTTCTACATTAAACTAGTTCTAGGTCTGCCCTCATTAACTGAATAATAATTTACTTCATGATAGCACTAGGCTTGTTATAAGAGGATATGTCAAATGTAGTTTCATCCAAAAAGTATCCATTTCATGTGTCCCAAGGCAGTTTGCAAAGTGAGTGAAGATGACTAGGGTATTCACTTCAGAGGTGCACTGTCATCCAATCTAAAGCACTTAATATGGATACACTCCAAGATCGTAAGGTCTTAAGGAAAAGACGTCTAGGTTGCTTAATGATCTCTTCTCTTTGAAATTTAGCTTGTAAAACAGCCTGAGAGGAAATTAATTTCTGATGCAACATACAATGTTTGTTGGGCTAATAATAGTGGTAAGATAGCTTAATGGGAAATGCAGACCTTCTATTTTGCCAGTATTCTTTCTGGCATAGTGTTGAATTATTGATATTTTGACAGAAAGTTTATTTGAAATTAATAAGCCACCACATCAACTGCCATTTGCAGTTAACTGACTACAAATTCACGTAGAGGAAGTGCATATTCAGTGACTTCTCCAAGCCAGTAATGCAACTTCTCTTCTTTAAGTATTTTTTAAATCTACATCCTCAAGTAAAGCTATCCAAGTAATGGGTGGCTCACTACTAATCAGTACAGTTTTCATGAAACTTAACTTTCCACACTTGTTATACAGATGCATTATATAGGATCAGAAATATAGCAGATATTAAGAAGAATTTACAGATGCAAGGAATAAGTGGGGTTGCAGAACTCCATATAAATCAGCACAACAAAGGACTTTTTGGTTTTAAGCTTGAGAATAGTTTGATATGCTACAACACGCAGCTGCATACTGAGAGCTGTAATAATGCCAGGAATGTACATAGCAGAACTGATATTTATTTATCATAGAATCATAGAATAGTTAGGGTTGGAAAGGACCTTAAGATCATCTAGTTCCAACCCTCCTACCATGGGCAGGGACACCTCACACTAAACCATGCCACCCAAGGCTATGTCCAATCCAGCCTTGAACACTGCCAGCGATGGAGCAGTCACAGCTTCCCTGGGCAATCCATTCCAGGGCCTCACAACCCTTACAGGAAAGAATTTCTTCCTCATATCCAATCTAAACTTCCCCTGTTTAAGTTTGAACCCTTTACCCCTTGTCCTATCACTGCAGTCCCTGATGAAGAGTCCCTCCCCAGCATCCCTATAGGCCCCCTTCAGATATTGGAAGGCTGCTATGAGGTCTCCACATAGCCTTCTCTTCACCAGGCTGAACAGCCCCAACTTTCTCAGCCTATCTTCATGCGGGAGGTGCTCCAGTCCCCTGATCATCCTCGTGGCCCTCCTCTGGACTTCTTCCAACAGTTCCATGGCCTTTTGATGTTGAGGACACCAGAACTGCACACAATACTCTAAGTGAGGTCTCACAAGAGCAGAGTAGAGGGGCAGGAGCACCTCCTTTGATCTGGTGGTCATGCTCCTTTGGATGCAGCCCAGGATATGGTTTGCTTTCTGGGCTGCAAGCACACACTGCCGGCTCATGTTCATTTTTTCATCAACCAAAACCCCCAAGTGCTTCTCTGCAGAGCTGCTCTGAATCTCTTATCTTCCCAACCTGTAGCTGTGCCTGGGATTGCTCCGACCCAGGTGGAGGACCTTGCACTTGGCATGGTTCAACTTCATCAGGTTGGCATCAGCCCACCTCACAAGTGTGTCAAGGTCCCTGTGGATGGCATTCATTCCCTCCAGCATATGAACCGAACCACACAGCTTGGTGTCATTGACAAAACTTGCTGAGGGTGCACTCAATCCCACTGTCCATGTCACAGACAAAGATGTTGAACAAGACCGGTCCCAACACCCATCCCTGAGGGACACCGCTCGTTACTGGTCTCCAGCTGGACATTGAGCTATTGAGCACAACTCTTTGCATGCAGCCATCCAACCAGCTCTTTATCCACTAAGTGGTCCACCTATCAAATTGATGTCTCTCCAGTTTAGAGACAAGGATGTCATGTGAGACAGTGTCAAACGCTTTGCACAAGTCCAAGTACATGACATCAACTGCTCTACCCCTGTCCATCAGTTCCATAACCCCATTATGGAAAGCCATCAGATTGGTCAGGCAGGATTTCCCCTTAGTAAAGCCATGCTGGCTGTCACCAAGCACCGTGTTGTTTTTCATGTGCCTCAGCATGCCTTCCAGGAGATTCCGCTCCAATATTTTTCCAGGCACAGAGGTGGGACTGACTGGTCTGTAGTTCCCCAGCTCATCCATTTTCTCCTTCCTGAAAATGGGGGTTATATTTCCCTTTTGCCAGTCATTGGGAACTTCACCTGACTGCCGTGATTTTTCAAATATGATGGGCAGTGGCTTAGCAAGTTCATTTGCCATCTCCTTCAGGACCCGCAGATGGATTTCATCAGGTCCCATGGACTTGTGTATGTTCAGGTTCTTAAGATGGTCTCGAGCCAGATCCTCTCCTACAGTGGACCCAGGGTCTTCATTCTCACTGTCCCTGTGCCTGCCTTCCAGGACTTGTGTGGTATGGTCAGAGCATTTTCCGGTGAAGACTGAGGCCAAGAAATCCTTAAGAATCTCAGCCTTCTCCAAATCCGGGTAGCCAGTTCTCCTGATAGCTTCTGGAGAGGGCCCACGTTGTCCCTAGTCTGCCTTTTATTTGCCTTTTACCAATAGAATCCCTTCCTGTTATCCTTGCTTTTGATACCATGAGACTCATTTCTAAAAAAAAACAGGTGTTTGCTTTATTAGTTAACTTCTTATTTAGAAGATTTTCAGTAAGCTGCACTTCTGTAGTCAATATACAGCAACATATAATGAAAGAATTGATCTTTTTCAATGACAAAGTGCCATATAAATCTGCCATTTATATTTTCATTTAATCAGTGAATTCTGTGAATTCTGAGATGTGTCAGAATGGAAATATTTGTAAAACACAAATATTCAGGTGTTTGGTATTTTAAGTTTAATCAATTTCTGTCATTGAATATAATTTTAAATTTGATAACATTGAATACTTAAATTTAATAACTATTTTATATCTATATTTACATTATTTTATCAATATTATTATTTTAGTGATAAATATTACATATTGTAAATATATTATATATTATAAATGTATTCTATATTATAAATATATTATATTTAGCAATTTCCTCAGAGCACGGTCTGAAAAGGATGAGCTCACTGTTACAGACGAAAGTGAATGGACATGAGAAAGGCATGTCATTGTTCAAGTTGTTATAATATTGCTAAAAGTCATGCAATCGTATAGCATTTTAATATCTCATGAAAACATACAGCACACACACAAAAAAATATGGAGAGAAAAACAGAAAGATAACAAAGACCATGCCCATGATCAGCCCAAACCACCTCTGTGTGAATGTCAGGCTTGGAGGGTCATCTGTCCTTCCCACAACACTTAAAGCCTGACCAGAGTGAGACCACTGTGAATTACAGAAATACTGCAGATAAAATCTTCTCTATGTATAGAAACTGTTGAAACAGTTCCCATCTTCTAAGGAAATTGTTTGTTTATGAGGATGATGTTATATGTGAATGTGCATGACACAAACATTACACACCTACACACCTAATATTTGGAGTCATATTGCATTTTACTAATGTATCAGCACATACACTACAGACACCAAAGTCTGTGTTGCTGTTTAAGCCCAGTCAGTAACTCAGAACCATGCAGCTGCTCACTCACTCTACCCTCTTCCACCCCTGGCTCCCGTAGGGATGGGGAGGACAATTGAAAGAATGCAAATGCCATGGGTTGAGATAAGAACGGTCCAGTAACTAAGGTATAATACAAAACAACTAATGCTACCACCAATAGTAATAATGATAAGAGAAATAGCAAGGGGAGAGATTACAAAACTAAAAGGGGAAAAGGAAAACAAAATAATAAACACAAGTGATGCATAATACAATTGCTCACCACCCTCCAACTGATACCCAGCCTGACCAGAGCAGTGGTCTGGGCCTTCTGAGTAACTCCCCTCAGTTTACATACTGGGCATGACATGCTGTGGTCTGGAATACTGTTTTGGCTGATTTGAGTCAGGTGTCCTGTCTCTGCTTCCTCTCAGCTTCTTGTGTTCCTACTCACTGGCAGAACATGACGCTGAAAAAATCCTTGTTTGGGGTAAACATTACTTAGCAACTAAAAACATCTGTGCTATCATCACTATCCCAGACTAAACGTGAAACCACAGCATTACACCAGCTACTAAGAAGGAGAGAAATGACTGTTACAGCTGAACCCAAGACAGTCTGAAATTCTTTTTCTTATCATTTAATGAAACCAACTGAGATCCTGTGCTTATCTACCATCTGAAAGAGGTTTCTCAAAGTTTCTTCTTCTCCAAAGTATCACTATCAGATACTAATTTTGACATTATTACAAAATGTTTTATTCTTTCCTTTATTTTAAATCATAGAATCACAGAATAGTTAGGGTTGGAAAGGACCTTAAGATCATCTAGTTCCAACCCCCCTGCCAGAGGCAGGGACACCTCCCACTAAACCATGCCACCCAAGGCTTTGTCCAACCCGGCCTTGAACACCGCCAGCGATGGAGCATTCACAACTTCCCTGGGCAGCCCACTGCAATGCCTCACAACCCTTGCAATAAGAATTTCTCCCTCATATTCAATCTAAGTTTAAGTTTGAACCCATTACCCCTTACCATTCTATCCCTATAGTCCCTGATGACTTGAGCCATTGAGCACTACTCTTTGCGTGTGGCCATCCAGCCAATTCTTTATCCACCGAGCGGTCCACCTATCAAATTGATATCTCTCCAGTTTAGAGACAAGGATGTCATGTGGGACCCTGTCGAACGCTTTGCACAAGTCCAAGTACATGACATCAACTGCTCTACCCCTGTCCATCAGTTCCATAGCCCCATCATGGAAAGCCAGCAGATTGGTCAGGCAGGACTTCCCCTTAGTGAAGCCCTGCTGGCTGTCACCAACCACCTTGTTGTTTTTCACATGCCTCAGCATGCCTTCCAGGAGAATTTGCTCCAATATTTTGCCAGGCACAGAGGTGAGGCTGACTGGTCTGTAGTTCCCCAAAATCAATTCTTATTGTTTCTACCAGAAGCTGATTGCCATGAACTTAACCATCTAATGACAGCAATGTAAGGCCACAGAATTCTAAAGCTGAGTGGCATCCCTCTACAGTGCCTCATGGTTTCTAGTTTCTGGGTGGGAGCTGTGGAATCTGTAGCTCACTAACCTGTTGGAAACCCCAAATTACATTTTTTCTTTGCATTCTTTGAATGCTCTTTATTTCGTATCCCACCTCTTTGGAACTTCATGTGAATATTCTGTGACAGTAAGTTAACTGACCCTTCAACTTATCTCAATTACTGTATCTGGAAAATACTGCTGATATCACCAACCTGTTGCATAATGACGCTGTGAGAATTAAAGTATTCTATTTTTGTTTCCACTAGAATAGCTGTTTAATTCAGAATACACCAATTTTAAACCCACAACTTTAAAAACCATACACCAGTTCTGTCACCTCATTAGCATTTACTGGAATGCCTAGATTTCAGATGTGCTTACCTTTGAAGGCAGCTATTTTATGTGTTTTCTCTTTTAGTACAAGAGCTTAATTGGAAGTTTGCTCATCAGGTTATGGAGAGTTTAATTAAACTCAATGAAGAAAACACTGAGAGAAAAAAGCAAGCTCTTAAATGTGTTATTTTTGTTCTGATTTTACAATGTCATTTTTCTCCCTGATTATCCTATCTCATATTAATAAACAAAACAATAAAAACCCACCTCTGGATTCTGCTAATTTAAATATTGGCAGCTTTCAGGCTTGTTTTGTATTCTCAGCCTGGCTTGAGTTTTTTAGCATCTCCAAGAGAGCCTGGGGGGACTTTTTTCACTGGAGTTCATATCTCAGGCACGTATAAAATATCATTTATTTGCTGTTGTTACTTTGTGATTGGGGAGGGGGACTGCTTTCTCACTGCAACATTTGTATCTTATTCATGAAAGTTAATAGGAATATGCTTGTGCATTAACACGAAGACAGGGGAATGTGCCCAACATTTTAAGAAGAGACATTCTAAGATGATGCTATACTTGTTAACTAGAATGCTGTCTTACAAATAGAATCTGGAAATTAAATAAGTTAATGGTGCAAGATGTAGGCACTTTGGTGGCACTCTGCCTTGTGTAGAGCCGTCTCCTCTTAATGAGTATTTCTCCACTCAATGAGTTAATCTTCCACTCAGAGAGGGTACATACAGGGCTTGAATGCTGAAATTTTCCCAGTCATCACACTGAGAGAACCGTCTAACTTTTCTATTGTTAATTACATTTCCATACCAGTGCTTTTCCACCAATTGTAATAACAGTTTTGCACATGTCTTCCCCATCTTTTAACTTTGGATTCACTTTATTACTTCAGTGGCATCCATAGACATCTGTCTTGCAAAAATACTTGGACCAGGGTGAAGTATAAAAAGTAACTTTTAAATCTATGGATTTAATGTAGAAGGGGTTTTTTTCCAATTAAAGGATTTATTATGGAATACGTACATTTTCCTTTGTCAGTTGCATACTTAAATCTAGCCTAAAAAAAATAATGTGGCTGCAAAATACAGTCTTCATCAGCAAGTGCTCTGACCATACTGCTCAAGTCTTGGAAGGCAGACGCAGGGACAGTGAGAATGAAGACCTTAGGCCCACTGTAGGAAAGGATCTGGTTTGAGATCATCTTAAGAACCTGAACATATACAAGTCCATGGGACCTGATGAAATCCATCCGTGGGTCTTGAAGGAGATGGCAAATGAACTTGCTAAACCACTGCCCATCATATTTGAAAAATCATGGCAATCAGGTGAAGTTCCCGATGACTGGCAAAAGGGAAATATAACCCCCATTTTCAGGAAGGTGAAAATGGATGAGCTGGGGAACTACAGACCAGTCAGCCTCACCTCTGTGCCTGGCAAAATATTGGAGCAAATTCTCCTGGAAGGCATGCTAAGGCATGTGAAAAACAACAAGGTGGTTGGTGACAGCCAGCATGGCTTCACTAAGGGGAAATCCTGCCTGACCAATCTGCTGGCTTTCCATGATGGGGCTATGGAACTGATGGACAGGGGTAGAGCAGTTGATGTCATGTACTTGGACTTGTGCAAAGCGTTCGACAGGGTCCCACATGACATCCTTGTCTCTAAACTGGAGAGACATCAATTTGATAGGTGGACCACTTCATGGATAAAGAACTGGCTGGATGGCTGCATGCAAAGAGTTGTAGTTAATGGCTCAGTGTCCAATTGGAGACCAGTAAGAAGTGGTTTCCCACAGGGGTCAGTGTTGGAACTGATCCTGTTGAACATCTCTGTTGAATGATAAGGGAGCTGGAGCACCTCCCATATGAAGACAGGCTGAGAAATTTAAGGCTGTTCAGCCTGAAGAAGAGAAGATGCGTGGAAACCTCATAGCAGCCTTCAAGTACCTGAAGGGGGCATAAGCAAATGCCAGAGAGTAACATGGGTGACATGGTTTAGTGTGAGGTGCTCCTGCCCATGGCAGGAGGGTTGGAACTAGATGATCTTAAGGTCCTTTCCAATCCTGACCATTCTATGATTCTATTATACCATACTAAGAAGAAGTACTGGAAAAGATTCTGATCTCAGTTTAGGCCAGTAATAGAGCTGGATTTACACTGTCACAAGACTAGAATGTCAGTCATCATTTGCAAAAAAAGAGAACACTATCCTAATTTTTCTGTTAACAGTCTACAGATAATTCTTATACAGCTACAGACTGCAGACTGCATGCTCCCTCCTCACCTTGCCTTGCAGCAGCATGTAAGAACCTGGAGAAAAGTTAGGGATTAATTTAAAACCCTGTGCTGCAGGGAGAATGGCATGCACCATGGGATAGATAAAAACAACAAATAACTATGTTGCACTGATTCTTTAAGCTTGGCTGTCTAGATGGTAAAGAGTAAAACCTCCTGAGAAGTGGAGGAGTCAAGAAGAGAAAAAACTGACTGGAAAAATGGCTTCAGGACACAGGGATCCATCAGTAGAGAGCAAATAAACAAGGAGCTGATTGACAAGAAAATAGTATAGTTATATTAATTTTGGCAATCATTCTGTTAACATTCAACTACGTTGAAACAGCAGAAAATATGATGAGCAGTAGAGTCTGTTAAGGTAAAATTTTACTTTAATCATACTGGTATAATTTCATTTTACTGAAAAAAGAGGTTTATAATGATGTAGTAAGTGAACCATCTGTCAGACTTTTAAAAAATATGTATCTCATTTCTTACATTTTTAAAGACATAATTTTTATGCAGAAAGCACAAAAATGCTACTGTCACATCTAGTGTGAAATGTACTGAAGATTTCCAAAGTGGAAGAAGTTGTGTAGGAAAAAATTGCAAAATAAAAAGACATCAGAGCTTGTAGTTACCTTTCAGTTACAATTATGAGGGAATAAACCACTGAATGTTTAAAAAAGACAAAAAGATTTTATATGTTCATTTTAGCATGGAACTGGATCTAAGTATCTTTTAATTTTTGCAACTGGAAAAAGGCAGTGAAAAAGGAAAAGATCCCTGGAAAACTCATGGGAGTGTGTGAGAGAGGAACTGTAAAGCTCATTGTGGAAGCACAATGTTGACAAAAAATTATTGCTTATCTCTGTGCACCTCTGGCGACTGGAGACCCTATGTTCACCAAAAAGGCCAAAAAAGAAAGCTTGAAATTAATTAACTTCACTTATTTTCAATCTGTCTTCTGGAAGAATTAAAGTTCAAGAAGAAATGGAAATGCGTTTTCTCAAATCAGCGTGGATCTGTGTCCTAGGGAAAAATAAGATAAATTTTAACAGCTTTTTGCTACCTTAGTGTTTCTTGAACTTCCATGATTTGATCATTCAAAATAGCTAAGAAATACATGTATAAGAGAGAACCAACTTAGTCTGGACTGCAAATATCACTATTTTGTGTACACGGGAAGAAAAATGAAGAAGTTGGACCACTCGGTGGATAAAGAACTGGCTGGATGGCTGCATGCAAAG
Source organism: Ara ararauna (assembly GCA_028858755.1). Classification (NCBI taxonomy): domain Eukaryota; kingdom Metazoa; phylum Chordata; class Aves; order Psittaciformes; family Psittacidae; genus Ara; species Ara ararauna. The sequence continues at coordinate 36,440,955 of CM054379.1, forward strand.
AGTTGTGCTCAATAGCTCAATGTCCAGCTGGAGACCAGTAACGAGCGGTGTCCCTCAGGGATGGGTGTTGGGACTGGTCTTGTTCAACATCTTTGTCTGTGACATGGACAGTGGGATTGAGTGCACCCTCAGCAAGTTTTGTCAATGACACCAAGCTGCGTGGTTCGGTTGATACGCTGGAGGGAAGGAATGCCATCCAGAGGGACCCTGACACACTTGTGAGGTGGGCTGATGCCAACCTGATGAAGTTGAACCATGCCAAGTGCAAGGTCCTCCACCTGGGTCGGAGCAATCCCAGGCACAGCTGCAGGTTGGGAAGATAAGAGATTCAGAGCAGCCCTGAGGAGAAGGACTTTGGGATGTTGGTCGATGAATAAATGAACATGAGCCGGCAGTGTGCACTTGCAGCCCAGAAAGCCAACCGTATGCTGAGCTGCATCAAAAAGAGCGTGACCAGCAGGTTGAAGCAGGTGATCCTGCCCCTCTACTCTGCTCTCATGAGACCTCACTTGGAGTATTGTGTGCAGTTCTGGTGTCCTCAATATAAAAAGGACATGGAACTGTTGGAACAGGTCCAAAGGAGGGCCACGAGGATGATCAGGGAACTGGAGCACCTCCCTTATGAAGATAGGCTGAGAAAGTTGGGGCTGTTGAGCCTGGAGAAGAGAAGGCTGCATGGAGACCTCGTAGCAGCCTTCCAATATCTGAAGGGGGCCTATAGGGATGCTGGGGAGGGACTCTTCATCAGGGACTGCAGTGATAGGACAAGGGGTAACAGGTTAAAACTTGGGGAAGGTTAAAACAGGGGAAGTTTAGATTGGATATGAGGAAGAAATTCTTTACTGTAAGGGTGGTGAGGCACTGGAATGGGTTGCCCAAGGAAGCTGTGAATGCTCCATTGCTGGCAGTGTTCAAGGCTGGATTGGACATAGCCTTGGGTGGCATGGTTTAGTGTGAGGTGTCCCTGCCCATGGCAGGGGGGTTGGAACTAGATGATCTTAAGGTCCTTTCCAACCCTAACTATTCTATGATTCTTTGATTCTAATTACAGACTTTCCTGCAATGTCTGAGCAGAAAAATGCTCACTTCAGTCCTGCTTCGCATTCAGATGAGAGATGTATACATTTCTGTGCTGAGACTCTGAGAGAAACATCTATTTAATGGCACACAAATAAATGTGAAGCAGCTTTCTCATGATGATATCATAGTGACAAAATAGGATCATAAGTTAATCTGAGCTTGAAGCACATCTCCCTAAACATTTTCTTCCTGGTGCACACTTTATAGTAGACCAGAGGAGATTTTATACTCATAAATGCATATTTCATTAAAATGTAAATTAGAAGAATTAGGTTTTCATGGAAAAAATATAGGGTATGTAAGATGGAATAGAAATGAGACAGGTTTACATGAAAATCTGATTTTGACCATTTTGCCCCTGCAGAGGAGTTTCTTGCTTTAGTACTGTCAGTGACTTTCAGCAATAGCTAGTCTCCTCCTTAGGAAATACTTCTTTCTGTCACATGGAAGGTCTGGCTTTGTCTGTCTGGCCCCTGCTCCTCAAACTAGACTTTCCCAAGCTCCCAGCTTTGGTGACCTTTTTCTTGCTTTTTGCTTCCTTGTTGCAGTCTCAAAGCATCTCTGTCCTCAGAACAATTACATTACAGCAGCAACATGGGTGGGAAAGAGGATGCTTCTGTTCTCTGCATGGATATTGGTAAGCAACTACTTATCACTTCCTAATGACTTTAATTTTAAAAGAAATATATATCTATATAAAAGATAAATAATAAAAAAAATCATAATAATAATATTGGTCTGGCATAGTGATATTGTAGATTCTTTCCCCTGGATGTGAAATGAAGAGCAGCCACTCTCTCGGTAGTTTATGAGAACTGCAAACTATTGTCAACAGTTTAGTTACAGTGTTTTGTAAGAACATCTGTCATCCATCAGGACCCGCTGCCCTCTGTTTTGCAAATAATGAGCGCAGAGCTGGTTTTAAAGAATTTCAAATCTATGCTTAAAAGTAGTGATATCACTGGAGACAGATGGACAGGTGAAACAAAGTAATAAAACAAACTAGTAGATTAGGCAGTTATTTCAGCATATGAAATATTGTCAAGTGTGGAAAAATCTCTTCTCATGAAAGATTTTGTCTTTCTTATTCTAATTTTCATACTTCCAATGAAGAAATTTATTTTACAGTCTTGGAATCTGGACCAATCAAATGAACTTGAGGCAATGTAGCTCTTTCACAGCTGAGAAAGCTGAATGTAGTGCCATTGAACAGTTGCAAAAATAGTAATATAATTGCCTTTTTTTGTTTTAAAGCATCATATAGCTGGTGTAAAGATGCATTTATGGGCACAAAAAAGCAGCTAATCAGCAAAGGGAAACACAAGTTTCTTAAAGCTAGAAAAAAGAAACAAGAGAAGGAACCACTTAAGCCATGATAACTGTTTCTGCTTTTATATCTGCTTATGGATTTGTTGCTGGGAGCACAGGATAAGGAGAAGGACTGTGCAGGAGATTCAGGATTCATGCAGACAGCTGTTGGCATGCAAGGCTTTCAATGCATTGGACATACTGATGCACAAGACCTAATGCTCAGCACTGGCTAGAACAATTATCTCTGTTATGTCAGAGGCCTTGACCCAAAATGAAGGGAGGACAAAGCTATTCATGTTTTAGACTTCACGAAGTGCTGAGTGTTCCTCCCCAACACATGGGGGAGACACCTTGGGGAGGCGTGCTCTTAGCTAAGTTGCTGAATCACCAGATGAAGGGATTGGAGGAGCATGTAAGCAAGTCATAAGCATCAGAGATGTCAACTGGTAGATAGAGAAGCTGTTATGGACATGCTTTTATCCTCCTGTTATAACACTGAGGAGCAAGGACTGCTGGGAAGGTGCAGTAGTCAGATAACAGCAGAGCAAGAGCATATCTGCCAACAGCCTTACTAATCTAGCAAGTAGGACCTTAAACTAGTTTTTTGCAGGGTTGGAGATCAAAGCAAAAAGAGAAAGGGAAGAACAGGGGGCTGCAACTTGAACAGGAAGCCACAGTGTACCCTTGTAGCAGTGAAGGGTAACTGCATACTGGGCCATATTAGCAAAGTGCTAATATGCGGCCAAAAGAAATGATTGTCACTACCTGCTTGGCTCTACTGAGGCTGCATGTGGAGAACTGTGTCCAGTTTTTCACTTCCCTGTACAAAAAAGTCTTCCAGCAGATGAAGACAATAAACAGAATGTATGAGAGGAAACCAAGGAAGCTGATTTTGCTCAACTTGAAGAGAAGCCTAAGGGATGATCTAATGCTGTCTTCAACTACCTAATAGGTGGTGAAGGAAAGGACAGAGCCACATTCTACATGAACATTGTGAAAGAACAGAAGGTCATGGACATTGCAGCAAGATAAAGTCCAGGTAGCTTTAAAGAAAACTTTTTCACAGCAGGGGTGATCAGACACTGGAACAGGTTGCCTGGGAAAGTTGCCAAACTACCCTTGGTGATACCTGAAATTTGTGAAGGTTCTGGACAACCTGATCTGAATTCAAAGTCAGCCCCATTTTGAGCACAGATTTGACCCCCAGTATCTGTTCCAACATCTTATTTTGCAGTAAACCATTATTGAATTAAAATCAGAAAGGCTGAGGCAGTTGTGTGAAAGAAGAAAATTTCCTTCTTTCTACTTCCATTCATAGTACCTGTTATTAATTTTCTGCTTCCTGACTTAAACTTGAACTAAAATATTTTGAAAAATGAACAATTTAGTTCAATCCTAATTAAAAATATTACGGAGGGGAGAAGGGAGCAGGAAAAAAAGGAGTTTAAGTTGCAACCCAGTGTTTTTATGCTTTTATACTTGAACACAGATAAAACTCTACCCCAAGTAGCTTTAATTCAGTATAAATTTTGTGGTAGACTATTTCCTTCTGAGCTGCATTAGTGAAGGAGCTGATTACATAATCCCTGATTTCATGACTACACCTCATAGTAAGTAAAGATGGTCACAATATTGCAATATTTTTTTAAATTTGCTCCAAACATCACATCACTTTTGTTCTTCCTTATATTATTTTCCATGTATTCTCACCCAAGGTTCATTCTAAGTTTTTCCAAGTTCTTGCTGGATATTTTATGTCATTGATAGGTTATTTTCCTGTACCAATTATTTTTAGACTTTCTTGTACATCCCTGCTGAACTTTTTTATACTGCCAGTATTGATTACTACATGACGTGCATAACCTTTGGATATATGTTAATTTAGCTTTAAAGACTTTTTATTCCCTTCCCTGCCTTTTCATAGTGTTATTATTCCTCCCATGTTGTTCTGAGAATTTCAGCTTTTTAGGGGTGGGAATTCAGTTACATACTTAATACAAATTCTTCACATTCAGTGTGTTATAATTAACATAATTCTGCTCATTTCATTAATGCTTAGAAACATATAGGTTGAAATAAGCAATCTTTTTCTTTAAAAAAAAACAACCCAAAACATTTTTCAAACTGTAGGCAAGGGTTGCTACTTTAGTTTTTGTAGATGTTTATCTACATGAAATCATGAAACGTGAAATAACTTTGTTTCATTGAATAAGAAAGCAACTGTTACTTAATAAGCTACAAATTATGATGCCCCTATCGCAGCTGCAAGCCCAAGTTCTATCATAAGACAATTAATTATATCAATAGTACTTGTTATGTTGCTTGATTTGTAATTGCATAGCCCTGCAATACAGTATTGCCATTGCTAGTAACTAGCCATAACCATTGTATTGAATTTGCAGGGTTTTAGGACGAAGACAACTGAGTCACTCAGCTTTCCCGACTTGCTTGCAGCTTTGTTTTACTTGGCTAAGAAGTGATAGCAATTTTTCTAAAAGACTGGATGTAGTGATCCTGAATGGGAAGACCATTGTACATTGAGGAGTCAGTGTTCCACACAACAGTTAACCTATTATGGGTTAAATGTTATGGGTTAATTCACCTGTGGGCACAGCTGAGTGCTGTGCTATCATGCATGTACAGCATGGATTTCAGCTTTTCATTATGCTGTATGTCTCCCCTGGCCACAGGATGACTATAGCTGGCTAATTGTAACAGAAGAATGTGTGGGCAGCTCCACTTGGCTAATGGACTACCTGCTAGTCTTTGCCTTTATTGCGGAGTGCAGCAAGAAGTTCACATGTGAACATTTTTTTTATCTGATGATAAAAGTAACTAAATGAATTTCTTTAAGAATGTCCTATAAAAGTTCAAATGACCAACATGAAGTAACATTTTCAAGGAACTGCAACAGCCTAGTACAAAACTGTAGCAGCTTAGTACAAGACTGCAGCAGCTTAGTACTGAGAGTACTGTTACCCAGCACCAGCATTGAGTTACACTTGCAAAAAGGGAGTGAATAATATGTGAAGTAAGAAAAATCTACTCAAACATATTTACATTTCAGATGTACACAAAACATTACAAAAAAAAATCCTCTAATGCTGCAGGTCACACCCTGGACTAGTATAGTAGAATGCTACATACATTTCTAATGGTGAAAAACTGTCTGCCAGCATAACTGGCCGCTGGATATAAAGAAAGGCTCATAATTCAACAGACTTTCTGGCTCCCCTTTCTATGGCTAACAAATGAGGTATTTTGAGAATGTCCTCTGTGACTCTCCTTGCAGTCCTTGGCCACCAGAACACAGAGAAACCCGTAGCTATCCTGACTGATGAGAGGAGTTACACCAGCATAGACTGACAAATGGTCAATGGGCCTAAGTTCTTATTTCATTTTGCATGGCCCTGTGGCTGAGCAGTACTTGCCATGTGGCCTTGGCTGCACTCCTATTTGTTCCTCTCATAAACTTTAAAAAATTTTTGTTCTATGGTCAAAGGTTTGGTCCTCTGCGTCAAGTATGTGCTACCACTAAATGTCTCATTCTTTGTAAACAGCTTATCTCACTTGTCTTCATTGTCTTTTGGGATTATATGAAGTACAAACATGGCATATGTGTTTGAATGTATGTTTGCACATAGAAGCATATACTTACATGTATTAAAACCAGGGAAGAGAACAGCTATTCAAAATAAAATGTGTATAAATATGTATGTAAGTAGAACGCATATGTGTATATATTAAAATCCAGTCATACAGAATAACATTTCTTAATTTACCATGTAATGTGAAAATTAGAAGTACATCATGTTTGTGGTATTTCTTTATGAACAACCAACTTCAAACATAAATTCTCAGCCAGTTATTCTGTTTTCAGATATCTCCCAGCCTCCCACACTCTCATGTGTGTTTTTTTATATGCTACCCATATATCTACTAACTCATTCAGCTTCAATTAAATAAATTACAAATCCCCACAGCGCCCTAATTAGTGAAATATACTTAACCAAATCTATAAATTATTATTTTGAACATCTCATAATATCACAGCTAGAAAAACACTCAAGTGAAAACTAATTAATTGCTATCAACAAAATAAAGAGATCCTTACATCTCAAATACCACCACACAAACATAATTAACTAATAAATTTTAAATGAGTAAATTACATAGTGCGTGCAGGGGGGAAATATCAAAAAAGTTAAGTGTTAAATCTTTCTCTTACAATCAAATAAAGAACTATTATGACAAAGCAGGTAGTCGTACAGAAAAAGACAAAACAGCAGTAGCTGCAATTGGAGCAATTGTGCAGGCACTCTGTGTAGTGTCTTTGCAGGAAAAATTTGGGCATGTGAACAAGGAATTCTCTATCACTGGCAATGTCAGAGAGGGTTTGACTAGTAGGCAAACTTTTCATGTGTGATTTTTGTCACAGTTGTGTGGAAGCAACTGATTGTATCAGCTGAGGGCACTGAAGGGGTTGAAATATGTCCTGGTCTTATGTAAAGGAGTTTTATAGTGATTTTGACACAAACAAAGAGTAGTGAATTAGATTGCATATTTTTGTAGGATTGTGATTAATCAGAAGTGCAATTTATTGCTATTAGAAATGTTCACCATAAAAACAGGTAGCTTAAAAACCATTCAGGTTCCTTTGTCAGTCAGAGGGATTTCACTCAAGTTAATAGAGTCCTCAACAGATTTGAACACTTTTAAAACAGTGTTACTGAAACCATTATTTTTGTGTCCACATCTCCTAACATCTTAATGGTTCCATTCCTATTATCCTGTGAGGTTGTGTCTGGGTTTCAGCTGTAGCAGTTGTGGAGTTTTTTTCCTTCCCAGGAGCTGGTGCAGCGCTGTGTTTTGGATTTAGTCTGAGAAGAATGTTGATAACACACCAATATTTCATTTGTTGCCAAGTTATGCTTACCCTGATCAAGGACTTTTCAGTCTCTCATGCTCTGCCAGTGAGGAGGGGTGCATGAAGCTGGGAGGAAGCATTGACAGGACACCTGACCCAAACTAGCCAAAGGGGTATTCCATACCACATGCAGCACATCGTTCCCAGTGTATAAACAGGGGAGAATCACCCGAAAAGGACCGATCGCTGCTTGGGTCAGGCTGATTATTGGTCAACAGGTGGTGAGCAATTGTATTGTGCATTGCTTAGGTTTATTGGATTTTTTCCTTTTCCCTTTTACTTTTAAACTAAAACTCTCTTGCTATTTTTCTCTTTGTTATTTCTGTTATTATTATTATTAGCGTTATCATTTTCATCATCATCATCATATTGCACTTTAATTATTAAACTGTTCATATTTCAACCTGTGGGGCTTACTTTCCTTTGATTCTCTTCCCCATCCTGCCTGGGGTTAGCAAATGGCTGCTGTATGGTTCTGAGTTATAGCTGGGCTTAAACCATGACAGGGTGTAAAAATCTTTTGTCCAAAGATAAATGGGTTAATATTCTCTGGCCACAGTGATTTAACCTGGGAAGAAAGGGGAGGTTGTGAGAGAGAACATTTTTTCAGAATGAAGCAATCTTCATTAAAAAAAAAAATGTTTTTAGTTCAAAGAACTGGAAATTCCAGTGCCTTCCAGTTCCAGGGTATCCTCTCTTGTCTACTGCCACACCTACCTCCTGGAAAATCCCTTTTCCATCAAATCTATTCCTACCAAGTGACAAAGGCTGTAGCCAGATGTGTTAATGCTGTATAGGGTGAGTCTGAAATATTGGTCAAAGGAACTATGGTCCAATAATGACATTTTCTAGCTCAATTCAAGCTTCCTCTTTTTCACTGCCCTAATATCCTGTTTTTCTAATTTAATTTGAATAATTACAATTTTTCTTTAATCTCAATTAAACTTGTAACCTTTTCTCACCTGAACATGCACCAGATGAAACATGCCATTGAATGCCAACTTAGTTACTTAGCTGGTAATGAATTCTGTCACTGAGTTGCACAAAAGAGCCATGCAATGTGATATTTGTATACAAATTGAATAAAAAATTGACCATAATTCACTCAGGAGCAGAGTACTTGGACAGTGATAATTGCCTAATTAACAAGACTGGTGGAGGAAGATAATACTAAAGACGTACAGTATTGTAAATGAAAATAGACTGATTGGTCCTCGGCTTAGATATTTCAGATTTCCTTTGCTAGCTTCCTGTTCGTCGGTAGCATTTATCCAAAGTGGTATTATCATTTACTTTAGAAGTAGATTTATGAACACGAAGTTGAGTCTGAACATGTTATTCATTAGAAATATTCACCATTAATTTGAAGGATTATATGATAATTTGATATTATATTTGACAATGTGAAACAATTCAGTTGTCTGATTATTTTAAAATGAGAACCTATAGTAGAGTTGATTTTGTTTCTACTTGCAATAATTTTCACTGGATCAATACATCAGATTAAAATCGTATAGAAAATCATTCGCTCTTTACAGTTTGCAACATTATCCTCATCCATCTTCAGATGAATGAAATAATATCTTGTCATAGACTTGGTCTTGTCACAAGCCACAAAATGGCATTGTAAGATGTACATCTAATTGATCAAATCCAGTTTACAATTTTCATAGGCCAAGTGAATTCCAGAAAAAGTGGCAGTTTTCTTTTCAAATCTTCTTTGAGCAGGCTAAGACAAAACTTGAATGGTTTGAAAACAGAGAGAACAGATCACTAAAAGTAAATCAGATAAAACAAGAAATATATTTGATGAGATAAACATTGATTCATCATGAGTTTTTAAAATGGGAAACCATTAGATAATCATACATTGTTCTGGTCCCTTAAAAGCAGAGAACATTTCATATCCACAAATTTCAGATCTTTTCTGAGCATAACATCTAACTCTATTTGATCATTTACTTCAGGTTTGATTTTCTTGTTACAGCAATGGTACTACCCCCTGGAGGAAAAGATAAATTAAATATAGAATCATAGAATCATAGAATAGTTAGGGTTGGAAAGGACCTTATGAAGATATTTTTTCATATCTGCCAGTTTGATAAGTCATTCTTATGCACTCTTATAGACTGTAGTTTCTCTGCATTAAATCTTTTATATTTCATGCAGCATGCCATAGTCCAGTCAAAACTTATCAGGAGTTTCAGAGAATCTAAAATCCTCTGTCATTCTCATCTGCCATTCGCATCTGCTACTCTAGACCCATCATTTGCAAATCTGAAGAAAATAATGGTGCCCGTACCCCAAAGGAGAAATCTTACTTTGTTAGCTTAAATGGAAATAGAAGTTTTCTAGTGACGTGGCACCCATTTATATTATAAACAATTATGTGAATCAGTAGCTATTCTTTACATGGGAACTTTAGTGAAAAACTTCTGAACAAGGAAAAAATGCAAATATTCACATAGTCCTATGTATATATTATTATAATAAAGGAAAAGGCCAAAATCCAGTGATTTTTTTGTTATCATGTTGTCGTGGTTTAAGACTCTCTAACTCACGCAGCCTGTTCTCTCACTCACTTCCCCCTCTTTCTTCCCCCCCCCCTCCCAGGGGGACGGGAAGGAGAATCGAAAAGAATGCAACTCCCACAGGTTGAGATAAGAACAGTTTAGTAACTAAGGTATAACACAAGACCACTACTGCTACCACCAATAATAATAATGACAAGGCAAATACAAAGAAAGAATACAATTCTCACCGCCTAAAACCCAGTCCAACCACGCAGTGCATCCCCACCCTTCTGGGTCTCTGCTCTCTGCTTTCCATCCTGGGCATGACGTGCTGTGGTATGGAATAACCTCTTTCGTCAGTTTGGGTCAGGTGTCCTGTCTCTGCTTCCTCCCGGCTCCCCTCCTCCTTGGCAGAGCATGAAACTCAGAAAGTCCTTGGTCAGACCAAAACATCACTAAGCAGTAACCAGAACACTGGTGTTATCAGCGCTATTCCCAGGCTGAAAGTCAAAAACACAGCGCTGCACCAGCTACCAAGAAGCAGAAAAATGACTGCTGCTGCTGAACCCATGACATTATCCACCCCTTATTCCATACCATTCACGTCATGCTCAGATCCCGCATTTTCAATATACCGTCACATGTATATATATACATCCACACACACACAGAGGGAGAGAGATCATCCCTCAGTGCATAGACCAATCCCTACAAAGCTGCTGAGTCCACCCAGTCCATGATGTCAAGCTCCATCTCTTGTAACAGCCTTTCAGAGCAGGAGAGGCTGTGTGCAGTGTTCACACTCGTGAATAACCTGGGCAATAGTGTCCATTGCTAAGTCCACCCCTCGATCATGAGTCCATCTGTATGCTGCATCTCTGCCCTGATGGCCTGAGGTGTCATGGGCCCATCAGGCTCAAAATAATTCATCCACCCCTCCAGCAGTTTCTGCAGCTTGTCTCTGGGGACTCCATACAGCTGCCTTCCATCTGTGATGCTTCCAAGGTACCGGAGGGGCCCAGTGGACTAGATACCTGCCTATACTGTCCCACACACATTCTGCCAATCATGACTGTCCAGCTGCAGGGAAAAATCTCTTGGTCATCCTACATTGTAGTCTAACCCCAGACAATGCCCACACCCCACTCTGCTTAACTCTGGGGACCAGACAAAATGGTTGTGGGTAAAAACCACTCTGTATGCATGCCACCATGCTGATGCCCATCACAATCAGCAGGCAGGTCTCAAGGGTACCCAAAGGCCATTCAAACCCTTCAGAACTCTCAAATGAGGCTGCTGCACTTGTCACTGGGGCTGGTGTAGCTGCTGTGCTTGCCGGCTCTCTCACCACCAGCTGCTCTTTGTCTGAGTCCAGATCTTCCTCCTCTGCCTTGCTGGGAAGTGCTGCGGGGTCTCCTGCATCCCCCTGGGGCTCAGGCTCAAGGGGCTCTGCGGGCGGCTGCTGGGGAATACTCTCGGCCTCCGTGGGGCTGGGCTCAGCTACGGGGCTTGGCTTCACCACCGTCATCTCCTCCTGCTGCTCGGCAGCTGCGCGGCTCAGCTCCCAGTCCCCAGGGCCACTGCCCCGGGCCGTTTCGGGGGCCGGCGGCTCCCGAGGCAGCCCCCCCTCGGCTCCCCACAGCCTCACGAAAGCGGAGGTGAGGACGAGGGCCAGGACGGTGAAGAGCAGCCGAACTGCCAGGTACATGTCCGCCCCCCCCTGCTTCTGGAGCCTGCCCGTATTACAAGCCATTCCAATAAAGTACAATGAAACAAGAACCTTAACCCAAAACCCATATCTGAAAAATGCTAAGATAACAAATACCAGCTTTAAGTAAGGTACAACAGGCTGAAACCATGTACTCAAGAGAATCAAGAGCAACAACTTTGAGAGCCAATAAATCAGCATTGTGACGAGTGGCTATTAATCCTGTCGTTATCTCAACCCTTCGTGCCCCACGTTGGGCGCCAAAAAGAACTGACGTGGTTTAAGACTAACTCACGCAGCCCGTTCTCTCACTCACTTCCCCCCTCTTTCTTCCCCCCCGCTCCCAGGGGGATGGGAAGGAGAATCGAAAAGAATGCAGCTCCCACAGGTTGAGATAAGAACAGTTCAGTAACTAAGGTATAACACAGATCACTACTGCTACCACCAATAATAATAATGACAAGGCAAATACACGGAAAGAATACAATTGCTCACCACCTAAAACCCAGTCCAACCACGCAGTGCATCCCCACCCTTCCGGGTCTCTGCTCTCTGCTTTCCATCCTGGGCATGACGTGCTGTGGTATGGAATAACCTCTTTCGTCAGTTTGGGTCAGGTGTCCTGTCTCTGCTTCCTCCTGGCTTCCCCTCCTCCCTGGCAAAGCATGAAACTCAGAAAGTCCTTGGTCAGACCAAAACATCACTAAGCAGTAACCAGAACACTGGTGTTATCAGCACTGTTCCCAGGCTGAAAGTCAAAAACACAGTGCTGCACCAGCTACCAAGAAGGAGAAAAATGACTTCTGCTGCTGAACACGACACATGTCTATTATAGTATATAGTACTCACTATGAAGATAGCTGTTTTGATGTACATTATAGTAGTAGTCCAATTCTCCTAGTTCTGTTATCCCCTTAAAAATCAGCCCAAATTCTTTTCTGTCCAATGCTCTCTATCTAGAAAAAGTAAAGGAAAAATAAAAAAAATGATAAAAAAAAAAAAAGAATAAAAAGAAGAAAAAATGAAAAAGAAAATGGGAAAAAAAATCAAACGGTATTTCAGAAAATCTCAGGTGATAAAATGCCATTAAAGGAACTAGTATATTGGGCGAGCGGATGCATGGTTCCGAGTTACCGGCTGAGCTTAAACCACAATATATATTTACACAATAAAGTATCTGTAAATAGCATAATATATATAGTTCTAGGACGAAGATTAATTGACACTGATTTACTCCTGGTAAAGTTGAGTTGTTCTCATTGACTTGGATGCCAACATGAATCAGAAATTCATAACATGGCTGTTTCAAGCTGACAATGAAATTATGGATTATAACCAGTGAAAATATGAAAATTGTTCTTTAGAAAGAAATAATTTGATAAAAAGAGGAAAAGCTATTAAAGGAACTTAGGAGGCATGGGGAAGACTTGTAAAGTCATTGAGAAAGAAGTTTATGATAGATTTCTCCAGTTTTAGAAGCATAAAACATGTTTTTGGTATAATAAATAAGGGACTATATAAAATCTGAAGTGAGGAAGGAAAAAATTGCAAATGTCATATTTTTAAAGAAGATCAAGAGCCAAAAGTAATGTGAGGAATTTTAAGGAATCATAGAAAAAGGAAAAAAAGTACCCTACCCATGACGTCAGAGCATGTAAGATGCATAATGATATGAGAAATCTGAAGTACTCATGCAGATCATAGAATCATAGAATAGTTAGGGTTGGAAAGGACCTTAAGATCATCTAGTTCCAACCCCCCTGCCAGGGGCAGAGACACCTCACACTAAGCCATGTCACCCAAGGCTTTGTCCAATCCAGCCTTGAACACCACCAGCGATGGAGCATTCACAACTTCCCTGAGCACCCCATTCCAAGGCCTCACCACCCTTACAGTAAAGAACTTCTTCTTTATATCCAATCTAAACTTCCCCTATTTAAGTTTGAACCCGTTACCCTTGTCCTATCACTACAGTCCCTAATGAAGAGTCCCTCCTCAGCATCCCTATAGGCCCCCTCGAGATACTGGAAGGCTGCTTTGAGGTCTCCAAACAGCCTTCTCTTCTCCAGGCTGAACAGCCTCAACTTTCCCAGCCTATCTTCATACAGGCGGTGCTCCAGTCCCCTGATAATCCTCGTGGCCCTCCTCTGGACTTGTTCCAACAGTTCCATGTCCATTTTATGCTGAGGACACCAGAACTGCGCACAATGCTCCAAGTGAGGTCTCGGATTATGTGAGTACAATTTTAAAATAGGGGGACAAGTGCTTCATGAGTAACTAAAATATTTTACTTAGTTCTTAACTGTTTGAATTTCAGTTGTTTCTAAAAGATCAAATATAGAGTGAACTTCTATGAAGAATGGAGAGAAATCAGAAAGACGTAGTAAGCAGGCATTATTCACACACATTTTTAAGGCTAACACTAAAAACTTATATAACTTTAAAGCAACTAAATGGTTTTGTAGTCAAGTCAAAATCATGATTCAACTGTGTGGCTGAGTTAAAGACAATATTATTTTAAATAAGTAGTAGGTCAGAAAGTAAACTACAACCAAGTAATCAGAGTACATAATCAGAAGTTTGAAAATTTCAATATTTCACCCAGTCCACCCCTCTGTTCAAGGCCAGATTAACTAAACTGTGTCACTCATGCTAGTTGTTTTGCTAACCTGTTCGTACAGGCATCCATTACTGGAAATGCCAGGCAATACATCCCAGTGCTTCACTTTACTTTGTATTATAATATTTTCCTTCATATCTAACCTAAATCTTTCTTGCTGCTATACACACTCATTACTTTTTGGCCTATCCATCATGATCATGAAGAAGATATTATTCTTTCATCTCTTCAGTAACCATTTTTGTTTGTTTTTCCATGCTTAAAATCTATTGCCTTGTTTCCCATCCTCTTCCCTTCCTTATGTCAAACAACATAAATTCATTCCGTTTTCTGTCATAGATCACATTTTTAAGAACTCTTGATTATTATCATTGCTCACCACTGCAGCAAATCTATATCTTTCCTGGACTACTATTTTCCCTTTTCCTTATCAGTAATAGCATTGCTTTGCATCATATGCTTTGTGGGCCAGATTTCTGGGCCATACAACCTAGAATGGTATTGAAGAAATTGTCCACTTTTGTGCTTTTTTGCATAATGTATCTAGTTCACATCCAGGTTGTCATCCACTAGACCTAGAAATAATTTTCTGCAGAAGGCCTGGCCAGTTGTTGTTCTTCATGTACTTATTTAACTGTCTATTTCTGACTAGGATTGTTGCACATACATAACCCTACTGAATAGCACCATGGTTTTACACAGAACATCTTTCTGATTTGTTAGAACAACATTCAGTACATGTTTTCTAAATCTTGTGTAGTCCATCATTACTGGTATCATCAATAAATCAAATAAGGTGCATCTCTCATACTGAATATATGACTAGTCCCCAAAACCAGAGCAGATCTCTCTAGAATCTCACACAGTAGATATTACATTGCACAGTTTTCCAAACAATTTGTATCCACTTTCTAATGCTTTCACTTAGTTATCTAAAAGAATGTCACCTGGAGTGTCAGAAAGCTTTACTGTATTAAAGACATAGCTCGTCTACTTTTCTTTTTATCCATAAGGCCAGTAAGCCTGTCACAGGAGGACATCTGACTGGGTTGACATATCTGTTTCATAATAAATCCCCATTGGCCATTATTCACCTCCCTTACTCTGTCACAGGTATTTCCAAGTAGTTTGATCGCTTTACTCTCCAGCTGATATATAAAGAATCTGGTGATTTAAGCATACCAGGAAAATGAGAGAAGAATCAAGTTCACCTTAACACCACTGCTACCTAAAATATCTCAGTCAAGACAGACAACCTTATCTGTGCAGCATTTTGATTTCAGATACTATTCAAAATGTTTGGCTTAGTTTGTATTACTCAGCTTTAAGGAAATGATTTATTTTCTTCCATGGTTAAAACTGAGCATCATTATATCTCACTTTTATAATCTTTTTTTTACTTCCTTTACTCTGTCTTATGTATAAGGCAAAACCATGCAAAATTATTTCGCAACGAAAGTAGTTACATCATAGTTACATATTGTAGGGTAGCAATTCTATATTATTCTTTTTCCGAATTAAGAAAATGCTTAGAATTGTACCAGAATTGTTATTTTTCAGGGTTACTTGATCAATTGCAGTCATTTTCCAACAGCAGACACTTGCATTCACTTCTGACATTCACTCTCAAGAGGTCTCAGGAAAAATGAAAGCATGGAGTATCTCAACATGATGCAGAAAAAGTAGTTTTAAAATACAGTTTAAAGTCTATCTATCTTTTTCAGAGTCTGGTGTGTTGTTTCTGTCTGTCCAAGAAGGGTGTTCAGCACTAGATCCATATATGCATTGCCTTGAAAGAACTGAGATGAGGATATTTTGCTGCATACTTGCCCATAGAAATATATCCTTTTTGTATAACTATCCTTTTTGTATAACATTTATAATTCCCTTCATTTATAGATCACATTTCCATCTCTATGTGGCTTTTTTTCTCATAATAGTTTTGAAATATTTCTAAGTACATACAATTCTGATGAGACAGCTGCAAGGAGTTGTTTTTTCTTATTATTTTAATTTACTGAAATACTGTGTAAAAAGTTATCATCCTTTAAAGAAGTCAGTATCTGCATGTGTTTATTTCAGTAATACTCCCTTACAAATCCATCAGTCACAGGCAAGACAGAATACAATCCTGAAAATTTTCAGTGCAGCTAGAAAGCTGCTGTTTAAAAAAATCAATGGTATGTGGTGAAAGTTGTTCCTAGTTAGGAGTCAGTTCTAACACGTAGTTAAATGGGAGCTTCTCAGGTTGTCTACAATAAAAAAAATAATCTAATTTTCTTCAGTTAACGACCTCAAGATTAGCATGACACAGAATATGAATTTTGTTCCAGCAATCTACAAGATGCTAACATCACTGAAGTATCATATTAAAAGATTTATTGACCTTCATTTCTAAATTCTTTCCTGATGATTCAAAGTATACATAATTCCATAAGCCACTAACAGCAGAAAACACTAATATCTGTTAAATATATCACCACCACCTCACTGTGTTTTTCTTGATTTTCCTACTTTTTTTTCCTGTCTTTTTCCTATCCAGTGCCTTTGTTTCTGGGTAGGTTTATCAGCACTTAGCCTAACTGTATCATCAGGTCACTTCTAACATTTCCTATTGTCATGGGTTCAGCAGCAGCAGTCATTTTTCTCCTCCTTGGCAGCTGATGCAGCGCTGTGTTTTTGATTTTGGGCCTGGGAACAGCGCTGATAACACCAGTGTTTCGGTTACTGCTTAGTGATGTTTTGGTCTGGCCAAGGACTTTCTGAGTTTCATGCTCTGCCAGGGAGGAGGGGAGCCGGGAGGAAGCAGAGACAGGACACCTGACCCAAACTGACCAAAGAGGTTATTCCATACCACAGCACGTCATGCCCAAGATGGAGGACGGAGAGAAGAGATCCAGAAGGGTGGGGGGTGCACTGCGTGGTCGGGCTGGGTTTTAGGTGGTGAGAAATTGTATTCTTTCCTTGTATTTGCCTTGTCATTATTATTATTGGTGGTAGCAGTAGTGATCTGTGTTATACTTTAGTTACTAAACTGTTCTTATCTCAACCTGTGGGAGTTGCATTCTTTTCGATTCTCCTTCCCATCCCCCTGGGAGCGGGGGGAAGAAAAAGGGGGAAGTGAGGTAGAGAGAGACTGTGTGGTTGAAGAGAGGCTTAAACCACGACAGTTCTTTTTTGGCGCCCAACGTGGGGCACGAAGGGTTGAGATAACGACAGGATTAATAGCCACTCGTCACAATGCTGATTTATTGGCTCTCAAAGTTGTTGCTTTTGGTTCTCTTGCGTTCATGGTTTCAGCCTGTTGTACCTTACTTACAGCCGGTATTTGTTATCTTAGCATTTTTCAGATATGGGTTTTGGGTTAAGGTTCTTGTTTCATTGTACTTTATTGGAATGGCTTGTAATACTGGCGGGCTCCAGAAGCCGTGGGGGGCGAATGTGTACCTGGCAGTTGGGCTGCTGTTCACCGTCCTGGCGAGGCTGTGGAGAGCCGAGGGGGGGCTGCCTCGGGAGCCACCGGCTGCCGAAATGGCCCGGGGGAGCGGACCCGGGGAGCAGGAGCCGAGCCCCCCCACCGAGCCCAGCCCGACGGCTGCCGAGCAGAGGAAGGAGGTAGCAGAAGGGGTGAGCCCCCCGACTGAGCCCAGCCCGGTGGCTGCCGAGCCGCGGGAGGAGACGATGGAGGAGCCGAGCCCCGTAGCCGAGCCCAGCCCCGCGGAGGCCGAGAGCATTCCCCAGCAGCCGCCCGCAGAGCCCCTTGAGCCTGAGCCCCAGGGGGATGCAGGAGACCCCGCAGCACTTCCCAGCAAGGCAGAGGAGGAAGATCTGGACTCAGACAAAGAGCAGCTGGTGGTGAGAGAGCCGGCAAGCACAGCAGCTACACCAGCCCCAGTGACAAGTACAGCAGCCTCATTTGAGAGCTCTGAAGGGTTTGAATGGCCTTTGGGTACCCTTGAGACCTGCCTGCTGATTGTGATGGGCATCAGCATGGTGGCATGCATACAGAGTGGTTTTTACCCACAACCATTTTGTCTGGTCCCCAGAGTTAAGCAGAGTGGGGTGTGGGCCTTGTCTGGGGTTAGTCTGCAATGTAGGATGACCAAGAGATTTTCCCTGCAGCTGGACAGTCATGATTGGCAGAGTGTGTGGGACACTATGGGCAAGTATCTAGTCCACTGGGCCCCTCCAGTGCTTTGGAAGCATTGGAGATGGAAGGCAGCTGTATGGAGTCCCCAGAGACAAGCTGCAGAAACTGCTGGAGGGGTGGGTGAATTATTTTGTGCCTGGTGGCCCCATGACACCTCAGGCCATCAGGGCAGAGATGCAGCATACAGATGGACTCATGATCGAGGGGTGGACTTAGCAATGGACACTATTGCCCAGGTTATTCACGAGTGTGAACACTGCACACAGCCTCTCCTGCTCTGAAAGGCTGTTACAAGAGATGGAGCTTGACATCATGGACTGGGTGGACTCAGCAGCTTTGTAGGGATTGGTCTATGCACTGAGGGATGATCTCTCTCCCTCTGTGTGTGTGTGGATGTATATATATACATGTGACGGTATATTGAAAATGCGGGATCTGAGCATGACGTGAATGGTATGGAATAAGGGGTGGATACTGTCATGGGTTCAGCAGCAGCAGTCATTTTTCTGCTTCTTGGTAGCTGGTGCAGCGCTGTGTTTTTGACTTTCAGCCTGGGAATAGCGCTGATAACACCAGTGTTCTGGTTACTGCTTAGTGATGTTTTGGTCTGGCCAAGGACTTTCTGAGTTTCATGCTCTGCCAGGGAGGAGGGGAGCCGGGAGGAAGCAGAGACAGGACACCTGACCCAAACTGACCAAAGAGGTTATTCCATACCACAGCACGTCATGCCCAAGATGGAGGACGGAGAGGAGAGATCCAGAAGGGTGAGGGGTGCACTGCGTGGTTGGGCTTGGTTTTAGGTGGTGAGAAATTGTATTCTTTCCTTGTATTTGCCTTGTCATTATTATTATTATTGGTGGTAGCAGTAGTGATCTGTGTTATACTTTAGTTACTAAACTGTTCTTATCTCAACCTGTGGGAGTTGCATTCTTTTCGATTCTCCTTCCCATCCCTCCGGGAGCGGGGGGAAGAAAAAGGGGGAAGTGAGGTAGAGAGAGACTGTGTGGCTGAAGAGAGGCTTAAACCACGACACCTATCCAGACCAGAAAAATCACGCTACGTTAATTTTTCCATATTACTCTGAAAACCTTTATAAATACACAGTGTATATAGCTTTGTAATGTTATTTTAAGGTCATGTATTTAATGCAGGGCAAGACATATTTTTGAAATCTGAAGAACTGAAATTAGAAGAGGTTGCTAATAGTCCCCTCTGTAAGGTAAACTGGAGCCACTTCAGAGCCCTGTCATGAGTGTTTTTCTTCCCATGTAATGTATTAATGTAAATAATTACAAAAGATTTTAAAGTGCTTTGCAAGTTCCACCAACTTAGAGTAGGATAACATATTTGTTGCTTGAAGGAAGGAGGTGTGATTTTAAGAGCAAGGCAAGGATCTCTTCATATTTCAAAACCAACTACTTGGATCCATACATGCAATCCACACTTCTTTCCACATATCATTCTTTTAAATGAGGTGAGTTGGCTGCCATTGTGTGGTATGCCACTGTTGACTGCTGTGCCCATTCCTCCCCTTGCTTCTGCACAGCTTCTACATATTCCCACTCCTTTCCCTGGCTCTAGTGGTCATCCCAAAACAGATATCTTTTCACTAGGTTAGTGAACTGAAATAGCAGGATTCAGCAGACACAGATGACAGCATAGTGAATAGACATTAGGATGCATGGGATCTAAGTCTGAGATATGCTTCAAATAATTTCCCCATTACACAGGCTCTTTCATTCCAGCTGGGCTCCCTCTGCAACAAATAGCTGTTCAAAAAGACAGCAGATGGACTCAACAGTAATAATTTTGGTTTTCCCACAGGAAGGAGTGATCATGGCCTAGTCTGGATTAGGGAAGAGCTTTGCTTCAGCAGCACTGCATGGAAAGAAATGCTGCTATTTCACACTGAAAGTTGGTAACTGGGGATTTGAGAAGAAATGATGTAATGTACTGCACCATATTATGGCATCCTCTGTTTCACTGACATTTTCATGAGCTCTCTCTCACATACAAATTGCTCCATTAAATGTTTAAGCCACCATCATGCCATCCACAATTTGTTAAATTGTGATTCATACTCAAGACCAACTATAACTGTAATTCTCTGATTATTAAAAAGGTAAAATACAACCGTTTCTGGTATACAGATTAACTTGATCTCTTATAATATAAAGTGGCAAATAAAAAATCTATTTTATTGTAGCCAAGAAAAGATACTGAATAACGCTGATGAAGACACTAACCAGAATCAGTCACAAATTTGTAATTGATCACTATAACCTGAAGCTTTACTAATCAGGCATTTCAAGTTAAATAACTTTTATTCTTTGCTTCTAATTGATGCTGTTAACTTTCTTACAGTTAATTAGAAAATGCATGTGAAACATTTTTTTGTTAAGGGTAATAACATTACAATATTTAGTATGTACTAATGAAGAGAACCTGACATGCATGATGAAGAAATACTTTGTAGCAAAAACAACATACTTTATGGCATAGAATTTACATACACAATGATGGTGGAAAAACTGCGAAAGGAAGTGAAGTTTTGCTCTGTGTATCTATTCTGTCCTCTTCCACTGAGGTAAGTTGTTAATGAGACGATTATAACTTCAGAGTTTGCAGTTGTGCCAGAGTATTTGAGCTATAAGAATTGCAAGGGCAAAGACACATCTATCATTTTGACCTGTTACAAGGCATTCAATAGCAATCAGGCTGGGGAACATAGAAATGGTTGTGAGATCTGTATTTGCTCAATCTTAAGAAAAAAAGGTGTTACTATTGCCTGGAACTGCTTAATTTTGGGGGAGAGACACTCTTCTCGGTGTTGAATAGGATGAGAAACAGCAAAAAAAGTTTAGGCAATTAGAGACAAGTGAAGTCTTTTTCATCATGAGTTTGGCCAAACCGAGCCACAGGCTGCCCCGAGAGGCTGTGGATTCTCTGTCCTTGCAAATATTAAAAATACGTTTGGATGTGGCCTTGAGCTGAGCAACCTGATGTCACTTAGGCTGTGGTCAGGCTACAGACCTCCAGAGATCCCTTCTAACATATCTGTTTCTTCCATTCAAGGAAAAAATGACCCTGAGTGCAAAGCTGAAGGTAGCATGATTTTACCCTTTGTGACAGTTGAATTCTTATGGTGCCTGTTTCTGTACATGCTAAAGGTATGGTAATGCTCAGGCTTAAGCTCTTGTTAGGTGCTGTAGGAAAGGAAACAGGTACCAGCAACCTGTGGGAAAGTCCAAGAGTCCCAGAACAAAGCACAACCTTTAGCAGCTATTGAGTTGCCCTAGAACTGCATTTCTGCATATCTACTAAGCTGATGCTTTTCTTTGAACACTGTATTGCAGAAACACCTGCTCAACTAATCTTGCAGAGAGATAGTTTTTCTAATTCCTTTAATCTATAGCAGTAGCTCTCACCGCAAGCAAATATGCTGTTTATCCTTCTGCTGTTTATTCTTCTGCTGTTTCCCTTCTAATTTAGAACTTCAAATTATGCCACACTTGCAGAGATTTTTTTTAAAGCCTTGACAGGCAATCAACTATGATTAATATCGATCAGAAAAAAACCCCAAACATAAATACACCTAAATTCAGTTGCTTTTCCTAGTAGTGGTAGTAGAAAAAAAGGCTCTACAATAAGGAAGAAATTAATCGGCTAGCATATAGATAAGTTTAAATCTAAAGGGTGAAGTCAGGAAATAAGGACTGAAATTGTGGGAATTCACATATTGACATTATTTGTATGAATGTGTGCATGTTTATATATATGAATGCATATCTATTATTTGCAGACATAAAAATGTTTCCCTTCTAGAAAGTGTGCTCTGAAAAAGTAGGTATAAAAGAAAATGCAGATGCATAATGATGGGAAGCAAAACAGAATAGGAAAAGAAGGGTAAACATGAAAACTAAAAAGATTGTAACAAACAACAACAAACCCTAATTCCCAGCTTAATATAGCTTCCTTTATCCTTTTCCTTCTAAAAAAAGTAAAGAACTGTGTAAGAACTTCGTGAGGCTAAGTTACTAGCTAAATTTAATGAGAGGATAATCAGATTTTAAATTAGAAACTGTCCTCTCAAGAGCAGAGGAGAAGCTTGTTTGCAATTAATTTAGATGGTAAGTGGGGGAAAAAATTATCTTACTAGTGTTCGTGCCCAGTCCTCAGAGGGGCTCAGGAGCCTTGATTTTGATTTGCTTTAATGTCAGTATGAGATGTTAAGTGCATTGTGGGACTGGATTCTTTCAGTATGATGTGTATAAAACAGTGTAGCTTTGATACAAACAAATTAATTCTCAACTACCTATATAATCATAAAGTCCTATATAAACCCTGAAAATATCTTAATGCTAGCTGATAATACCTAGGGTTACACAGGGTGCTGATGTAGAGTAACTTATTTAGGGTTTGGATAGACAGTAGTGATTTTGCCAGAATAGCTTAAAATATATTTTGAGTTATTGACTTTTGAGAGCGATGCTTGGTTTTAGTTAATTATGTACCTTGAGGGTTAAGTTTATCGAACAACTCTTCTCCACTCAGTGGTAGTTATCTCCTATTTAGCAATGTCTCCTCTAATGTTAAGAATTTAAAATAGGATTAATGGCTTTAGGACATCATTGATACAAACACTTTAAAATTGGGAGGATTTTTTTTTCTTTTTATAAATATTATGTACACATATGTTTCTCTTTTCTAGGAGTTTAAAGGTACAAAATCTATCCACATCATTTATATGCATTTTATTTTGAAGTGATTCTTTAAGTGTGACAAGATGGAGAATATCTCCTATAACCTTTGAGGAGGAAAACAGCCCCAAGTACCAGATATCCCTATTTACAGACATCTTTCCATCCGTTTATGTCTACAAGTATAGAAATAGTGTCATGGAAAGGGAAGAACTGAGACAATTAACTTAATCATCCAGACAGTCTCACCTATCCCACTTCCTCCAGTTTAGATAACACCCAGGCTTTCTAATGCTCATGTTGCAACAGTACTCCCTGTGCCTCTCTCCAGGCCTTGGATTTGATCTCTAATTACTTCTACTAGAATATGTAGTTCATATTGTCTTTCCTCTAAGAATAATTCTGTTATAAAGGAGGGGAAAGACGGGTCACTAACAAAAAAAACTAATGACAGTTTTTAATATGTGCTCCCTGATTGTATTTTATTTTTCTATATGTATTATGGCTAGACAAGACTTCTTAAGGGAGAAGAATTCAGAGTTTAGCTATACTTTCTTTGCAAAGCTTTACCAAGTCTGGGGATTGCATCAGCCTTCCTAGCAGTGCTGCTACACAGGCAATGGTGACAATGGTATCCATATAATATCCAGGGATGATATTCAGAAAGATCAAAAGCTTGATATCGAAATGCCATAGAAATACTGCTCAGAGGTTTTGCAGAAAATAAGTTCTTTAATTTTCTGAAGAAGCAGCTACCCCAGGAACTATTATAGAAACTGACTAAAATGAGGTACCTAGATGAGTCTCCCTAAGAAAACATGCTATAGGATACTGTAGTATGAGGAGATGAGAATGTGTTTTATTTTCAATGGGATGATTATCAGCATCTTGTATGCTCAAACTATGCTAGAATGATGCCTGAGAAGAAATATGAAAGCAACAGTGTTTGAAAATGCTTAAAGGAATACGTGCAAACAGCAACTTTAGAGCTATAGACAGTTTAAGAACTGGAATATTGCAGCTCCATTACTGCTGTTCTCTCCACAGTTTCATAAGTAGAAGAAAGGTTGTTTGTGCACTTCAGACAAGAGTTGAACATGAATAATTATATACAGGTACTTTGTCATCAGCATCTACTTATGAAACCTGGGGAATTTTGAGTGAGTTCATGTTTTTATTGAATAAAATTAATGTTTTAAGTTATATCCTTTCTTTAAAATTTGATAAGACAATAAGTAATCTTATGGCACTATAAGATCCACCATTGCACGCTTTCAGTTTTGTCCTGATGACAACCAGCAGTCCACATCTGTGCCAAGGAATTGATTTACCTTAGCTAAACCTATATCTGTGTGAATGTATTACACTGCTTTTATAAAAGGGCAAGTTTTGACTGTCTGATATTCTATATCTAATCTTCTACAAGGTTATTCAAATGATCTTAGTTGCATCACTATTCAGGGATTATAAAATATTTACAAACAAACATTTTTAAAACCTAACAAATATTTATAAAAGGATATATTAAACGAAGTCACTTGAGGTTTGACAGTGAGAATGCTTTTTCTTTGGTTGCCTGTGCTGCAGGGCCATATAGAGTTTAATAACAGATTGGTATAAATTTATTCCCATAGAACTTAAAAGTCTCATGATTTAAATATTTCTGCAGTGTAGCCTCTCTCACTGTCTTTCCCTACTTCTAAGAACAATATTAAACATATCACACAGTGATATGTAGAGAAAGAGGGTTTATAATGAAAAAAACTGTTCAAAGAAACCAGTACTTGAGAGAGTCAAACGTCGGTTTCCAGGTAAAATAGCTTTCCTTGTTATTATACAATAGTATGTTGTGGTTTAAGCCCAGCCATAAATCAGCCACTCAGTGGTTAGCTCACTCCCCCTCTTCTTGCCCCTGCTCCCAGAGGTATGGGGAGGAGAACTGAAAGAATGTAACTCCCACAGGTTGAGATAAGAACAGTCCAGTAACTAAGGTATAACACAAAACCACTGCTTCTACCACCAATAATAATAATGATCAGGGAAATAACGAGAAAAAGAATACAACCACTCACCACCCACTGACCAATACCCAGCCCGACTGACCAGAGATCTAGCCCTTCTGCGTAACTGCCCCCAGTTTATGTACTGGACATGACATGCCGTGGTATGGAATATGTCTTTGGCTAGTTTGAGTCAGGTGTCCTGTCTCTGCTTCCACCCAGTTTCCTTTCCTCCCTGGAAGACCATGAGACTGAGAAAGTTCTTGGTCAGAGTAAACATTACTGAGCAACAACTAAAAACATCGGTGCTACCAGCGCTGTTCCCAGGCTGAAAGTCAAAAACACAGCACTGCACCAGCTACTAAGAAGGACAAAAAATGACTGTTACTGCTGAACCCAGGACACAGGAGTATGAAAGGAGTGAACATAGCAAAAGGTTGAAATGTTGGGTTTTTCTTCAATATGGTTAGCTAACAACGAAGTTGGAGTTGAAAAGCATAGACCTATAAAAATTTGATGTCTCAAGATCAAGGCTGAACCATGTTAGTCTATTGTCCTGGAATGAGAGAAAGTCTATCAAAAATGTAGGTTGGCTAGCAATAAAACGTAATGCCTTCAACAGAAATTGTCCATGTTACACAACTTCTGTTTCATTACTGTATTAGTATGGCTTGCACACTTGTCCAGGGTTTTCTGCCGTCAGTACCAAAGTAACATGGATAACAAAAGCTAAACTCACAAAAACTCTCACCATTAAGATAGCAATGTCAACCAAAGGTGAATTAATAAATTAACTCAGTTGCTTTGCCACAGTTTTCCTCTGGTTTTCAAAACAGAAAGGTGAACATGGTAAGCAATGGTGTTATATGGTTGTGTCTAAGACCTATACACCGAGACCAAGATTACCATTGTCTCAGTGAGACATGGGTTTGAATCCTAGTCTGAAAGAAACAAAAGCTGACCTTTAGTCTTGCTAAACAGTTACTGAACTTACTCATTTTACACAAACAAATAATTGCCCCTTAGCAACTGTGTTGCAGTAGATTTAGATTCTCTCACTGACTTTATGTTGGATTAATTTTAGTTGTTAAGTCTTATCCAACCAAAGGAGTGCAGGGTCAAAACTATAGCTCAATCACTTTGGAACTATGCATTTCACAATACTCATTTTATTTTTCCTAAGCAAATCTCATTTTATGTTGTGCTTGTGCTTTTAAAGTTTGAGTTCCATTGAATTATAGTACTTTTTCCAAAATGGTTTTGTTGAGAGTGTTTTCATATGACAAGAAATCCAGCAATCATTCATCTTTTGATTTCTGTTCTTTATTCCCTTAAGACTAGCTAGAATATAGAATACTGAAAAAAAGGATCAATTTCTGAAGTGTGGCCCCTGCTTTATCACCATGAAGGATGCTCTCTAATTGAAATAGTGAACACTAATAATACTCATAAACCTCAAAGCAGAATGTACAATTGCTGTGTGACTATTGGTAAACTCATTTTTAAGCTATTACAACAATTAGCAAGGAAAACTGTAAAGCACTCATCCTCTACTGTGGGGATCACTACTGCAGAAGTTAGTATCCAATGGGGCACGATGCAGATTTATCCATATGAAATTCATTACAGTCATAGAATCATAGAATAGTTAGGGTTGGAAAGGACCTTAAGATCATCTAGTTCCAATCTCCCTGCCAGGGGCAGGGACACCTCACACTAAACCATGCCACCCAAGACTCTGTCCAACCTGGTATTGAGTACTCCTGGTGATGGAGCATTCACAGCTTCCCTGGGCAATCCATTCCGGTGCCTCACCACCCTTACGGTAAAGAACTTCTTCTTTATATCCAACCTAATCTTCCCCTGTTTAAGCTTGAATCTGTTACCCCTTGTCCTATCACTACAGTCCCTAATGAAGAGTCCCTCCCCAGCATCCCTATAGGCCCTCTTCAGATACTGGAAGGCTGCCATGAGGTCTCCACGCAGCCTTCTCTTCTCCAGGATGAACAGACCCAACTTTCTCAGCCTATCTCCATATAGGAGGTGCTCCAGTCCCCTGATCATCCTCTTCAGCCTCCTCTGGACTTCTCCCAAAAGTCCCATGTCCTTTTTATGCTGAGGACACCAGAACTGTGCATAATACTCCAAGTGAGGTCTCACAAGAGCAGAGTAGAGGGGCAGGATCACTTCCCTCATCTTGCTAGTCACGCTGTTTTTGAAGAAGCCCAGGAATCAGTTGGCTTTCTGGGTTGTGAGAGCACACTGCCGGCTCATGTTCATTTTTTCATCAACCAAAACCCCCAAGTGCTTCTCTGGAGACCTGCTCTGGATCCCTTCTCTGCACAACCTGTAGCTGTGCCTGGGATTGCTACAACACAGGTGGAGGACCTTGCACTTGGCATGGTTAAACTTCACCAGGTTGGCATCTGCTCACCTCACAAGTGTGTCAAGGTCCCTGTGGATGGCATTCGTTCCCTCCAGCGTATCAACCGAACCACACAGCTTGGTGTCATTGACAAAACTTGCTGAGGGTGCACTCAATCCCACTGTCTGTGTCACAGAGATGTTGAGCAAGACCGGTCCCAACACCAGTTCCTGTGGGGCACCACTCATTACTGGTCTCCAATTGGACACTGAACCAGTGACCACAGCTCTTTGCTTACGGCCATCCAGCCAGTTCTTTATTCACCGGGTTTTCCATCTGTAAAACTGATGTCTCCCAATTTAGAGACAAGGATGTCATGCAGACAGTGTTGAACGCTTTGCACAGGTCCAGGCAGATGACATCAACTGCTCTGCTGTTGTCCATCAGTTCCGTAGCCCCATCATAGAAGGCCACCAAATTGGTCAGGCAGGATGAATGCAGGGTACTATTTTTTAGATACATAAACATACTCTCCCCAGAGACACAGGACTCACAATAGCTTCTCAGACTGAGTTTAACTTTTATAAGCTGTCAAACACTCCTCACCTGTAGCAGGAATATTAATGAAGAAGCACCAAAAAATAAAACCAACCTAAAAAACAAGAACAGTTTAAGGAAAGATTACCTTCTCCTCGGGAAATTCAACACATCTGAGTCATTTTTTGCAGGAGTGGGCTTTTGGTACTTATAACCCTCTTGGATCATGAATCATGCCTGTAACTGACAGCTTAATTCTCACAGATGAGAAAGTTCCTTCGAGACTCTGAGTTTTTGATGACTCTGTTCCTGTTCAGTAGTACTGTGAATGGAAATCTTTACTGCTTTCGGTCCCTCTGCCATCCCGCAGCCACTGATGGGGACTGGAAACTCTACTTGCTGCCTTTTACAGACCACTGTTCCTCAAAATGAGGCTGACTTGGGAAATCAATGCTTTAAGTGTACTTTACACAACTTCCCAAGTTCTTTCAAAAAATTGGATTTATATTTGGCCTATAACCTTGTTACTGCTTTTTATTTATAAAATCATAGCATTTATGAGCCTGAGTGACGGAGCATTACCCAACTATGTGATGCTGTGTGAACACAGAATAAAAGGCAATCTCTTGATCAAATACTAAAAAGAGTTACTTTCAACTGGCACTGAAGCCTGTGTAACACCTGCGAAATTAGAAAAAAATAAATAAATCTGCCATAAAGTACTACTGCTTTTAAGACAGGTAAGGTGAGCGTTTTCAACATGTTTGTGCTTTTTTCATTTCATTGAAATGAATCACATAGTTGCAATAACGTATGTAACAGAGTTGGTAAAAATAAAGATCATCACAACCTCAGTGCTCTTGCTTTGGGTATGATTTTCCTCCTCTTTATGATTTCTTACATGTCTCTTAGAAATATGGGGGGGCAAAGCCTAAATGTTACCTTATGTCGTGGTTTAAGCTGTAAATCACGCAGCCCGTTCTCTCACTCACTCCCCTCTCTTTCTTCCCCCCACTCCCGGGTGGATGGGGAGGAGAATCAAAAGAATGCAATTCCCACAGGTTGAGATAAGAACAGTTTAGTAGCTAAAGTATAACACAAATCACTACTGCTACCACCAATAATAATAATGACAAGGCAAATACAAGGGAAAAGAATACAATTTCTCACCAGCTATACCCAGCCCGACCACGCAGTGCATCCCCACCCTTCCAGGTCTCTGCTCTCTGCTTTACATCCTGGGCATGACGTGCTGTGGTATGGAATAACCTCTTTCGTCAGTTTGGGTCAGGTGTCCTGTCTCTGCTTCCTCCCGGCTTCCCCTCCTCCCTGGCAGAGCATGAAACTCAAAAAGTCCTTGGTCAGACCAAAACAATACCAAGCAGTAACTGAAAACACTGGTGTTATCAGTGCTGTTCCCAGGCCCAAAATCAAAACCACAGCACTGCACCAGCTACCAAGAAGTAGAAAAATGACTGCTGCTGCTGAACCCAGGACACTTTAGAGCTTGATGGAAAAATTTAGAATTTAGGTGCTCAAATCGAGATGGACAAACCAGAAACTGCGTTTGCGTAGTTGCAAAATACAGTACTTAAATATTTGAAGTATGACTCTAAATATAGGTGCTTTTATCTAGAGCAAAATATACCAAAATCTCTTTCCAGTTGTAATGCAGAAAAGGCCCTCAGCAGCACTTAAGTCCTCAATTTACTCTGTTTAGAAGGGACAGTGAAATTTCCATATAACAGTTTTAAAAGAATACTTTTAATTTCCTACTCTTTTCCTTAGTCAAAATGCTCTTACACAAAGGGGCTTGCATATTGCCTATAATATTTAGATTTTCAGTCAAAAGCAAAAAGTTAATTTATAAGAGAGAGAAAACAAACGAGAACCATATAGTGAGCCGGTTTTCAGCAAGGGGGGTAAAAATACAGATTCTACTGCTTAGTATATTTCTACTGCTTTTTTATGAACATTAGTAAAGTATATTACACTGCATCACTGAATATCAGTCAATATCTGTGAAAGCCTCAGTATTGATATTTAACTGTCTGTAGCAGGAATATGCCCTAATGTAAGCCTGAGTGTTGCTGTGATTCCAATAAGATGTAATGTCACATTCATTTGAGTGATGAAGCTTAGTTCATTCATGGCAAACAATGACAGCTGGAAGTCTTTAAAACTTTTAAGAAGGACAGTAAATGCTTGGAAATGTGAGCTACAAAGTAAGGTATTTATTCTAACATTTGTAATTCTTCGCTTTGTCATTAGGAGAAAATAAAGTAAATCCCAGTGTTTCACAAACCTTTTTGTTTCCTACTAAGATCATCAACGATTTCCGTTATTTTAGGAAAAAGAAGAAAAAATAATTGGAGTAGTATTCCATAAAATTCAATTTGTCACAGGAATATTATTGTACTTCCTGGAAGACCAAGCAAAAGGAACATGCAGTGAGAAGACAGAAGAACGGATAGAAAACAGGTGGCAGTCAAATCACAGAGTATTACTGGCTAATCAAAGACCTCGAAAAATCGTTCCAATACTGGGTTGTTTCTAGTAGCTCCTTTTTTAGTCACAGATTCATAGTCACATTGTCTACGAGGTAGTTTAGCTTGGTTAAGGCAGACTTTTTAAACGGAAGGCAGAAGAGTGAGCTAAAGAAAAAAAAAATCAGTTTACCAGAGAAAGAGACATTGGACAAGGGACAGAAAAAGAATGCTAAATCTCTCATTATCAGGTACAGACAGTATTGTCTGTACATTTCCTCAGAACTCCCTAGTTCTTTTGTAGTGAAAAATAGGAAACAGGATGCAAATCTCTCTAGGACACTTAGATATCCTTTGTCTCCTCATTCTTCTGTTTCTCAAGGACATCTCTAGATATACAACCATGAAGTCGTAATTTGGTTACAGTGTCTCAGAGAATCCCAGGAAGTGTTTGCTCTATTGCACCCATCTGTTGCACCCATCTGTTCTCCTGGAGTTATTGACAGAGAAAAAATTCTGTCCCCCACTCCCAAGATGGTTACAGGCTCATTGACCTACTATTGTGTTCATCAGTTAGTTAAACTTAATTTCAGATGCTGACAAAATTTCTGGCCTGTATCACAGTTAACAGGCTTGATTTTGACATGATTCTGCGGCGGCATTAACAGATTGTTTCCTTTTTTTCAATGTAATTTCTTAGTCTGTGGTGTTTGTTGAGTTATAAGGAGTTCTGCATGGTGCAAGCCTTTTGGTACCTGGCAGAAACCAGGGTTCAGACTTCCATTGAGCAGCCCCATGCAAGCCCGCTACTTGTCCACAGGGTGACAGAAAGAAATGCTGTGAATTGTTGGAAGGAGTGCTTAGAATAGACTGAAGAGTATTAAGGAAAGTTTAAAGATTTCCGCAAGTGTGTAGGAGCTACAGGCAAGTGGATTTAGCTGAGGTGATTGGGCAAAGCTGTGATGCAGTCCAGCAATCTGTGACTAAATAATATGCTGGGGTCCAGACAGAGAGAGAAAAAGCATTTAAGAAACTGGTGGAGAAGGAAGAGAAAGAAAAAGAAAAGATGCAGTTACAGCAAATGTGGAAAAAAATGGGCAAGGGTATTCAGGATGTTGACCTTCTTTGTCCTTGAAGTTTTCAAAAAAAAAAAAAAGGCAAAAAAAAAGTGTCATCACAGAGTAGGAAGATCTTTTAATTAAAACCATTTTTATTTAAGTGCATTTATTTTTCTCTAATGTTATATTGCTATATCTGAATTTTTTCTTTGGAGGGGGTGTTGTTTATTCTTTATTTTGTTTTTATTCATTGACCTTCTTCAATAACATGTAGAGAAAGCTGTGAAGGGAGAAAACATAAAAAGGAATGCCTTGGTTTTGGAAAAGTAGCAAAGACCTGTCTTGAGAAAAATAAAAAGGAATCGTTAACAGGTGACTGGTTGTTGTTTCACTTCTTTGCCATGTTCTTTTACTGCTTGCCCTGTTTTTCTTCTTTGCTGTGTTCCTTCTTCTGCTTTGCAGGCTTGGAGATGAATGAACATAACAGCAAGGTTGTGCCCTGCTTGCATTCTCTTCAGCAGCGTGCCAGGTTTTTTCAAACTAAGTACTGCTCTTAGAAGTCTGTGATTTCGTTCTTTGATTGCCTCAGCACTGCTTAAATTGTTAGTTCAGCCCTTCTGTTCCCCCCTTTTTGCTCTCTTTTTCCTTTTGTTTTAATGACCTTTAATAACTTTCTTAAATGCTTGGCATCCTCTGGGATCCACTGTCACCTAAGCCTTGTCTTTTCTTCCATCTTTTAATCTATGTTTAAAAGCTTATTCTTACATTGTTTTGTTTTCATACATCCACTTGTTAAGGCTTTTTAAATTCAAAATTCTTCAGTGCACTTCATATTTTCATTGTTATAGGATATAAACATATTCCCTGCTGCATTTCCCCTGTGAGATTTTTGACCTTTGAAGCTGCAGTTCAGAATAAGATTATCAGGCATCTCCTGCTTTGGGACACAGAAGATATATTCCATCTATACTTAAGACATCTAGGTAGTGTGCTGCTCCATGTCCACTGAATCAGGTGGTGCTGTTGCTGAATGTTAATAGTCTAATTTAATTATTTAGAGATGTTGATGCTGGGCACTTTGTGCTCGATACAGCCAAGCTGATGAACTTTGTGATTAGAGTACATGCTCTGTCCAAAGGACTCAAAGGAAGGTCAAAGCATCTTAAGGGCTGCCGCAATTTGTACTAACTGATGAAATTTTCTAGGGAAACATATCTGAATCCACTGAAGTTCATCCTCCCATCTACCCCTCCCTATCTCCATAGCTAAAGGGGCACTGGAAACTGGCTGTGTCAGCGTTACAGCTACACCAGAACTGCCTTCTTTGGGGATATAAAGGCAGAATGGAAAAAAGATTTTAAGGATATTATTGAATGTCCCTGTTTGTTTTGCATTAGTAACTATTTCAAAGGACAGTATTTGGTGCAGATGATAAGGGGGAAAATAGGCTGATTTATAATATGTTTTGGGATGTTTCTGTATTCTTTTTTTAAGTTGTTGTTTTCATAGACACAGAGCAAATGCACAAATAATCCAGACCAGATATGTAATTCTGTTCAGATGTCACGACTGACCAAGTAAGCCAGAACTGCCTCTACCAGAATTTTTCTGTGGGACAGGAAAACCTCAAGTAATCTCTGTCTCTTTTGTCTTTCTGGGAGTAATACTGCAGAACTATATTAGAGAAGCAAATGCAGAACAGAAATTATTTTATTGTCATTATTTACTTATTAGCTTCATATATGGAAATCCTGCTGTGAATATCAGTCCAGTAGTGACAGCCTTTTAATCTGCTTGTTTGTATGTTGAGTGCTAAGAGCCTCTGGCCAGGTTTTTAAAAGTGATTTTGACACTGGAACAAGCAAATAGCCCCCGAAGTGCACCAGGTAGGCAACAGCAACATATTCAGAGCTAGCACTAATCTCCCTGTATGCCTAAATTCCCTAAGGCACCTATGTTTCTATAGCTGTTATTTTCTGATATTAGCTGATGAAAGCCCTAGCACAAGTGGATACCCTGGGAGCCACAGGAACAAGATCTGTAATGCAGAAAGGAGAATTTCTATCTTGCCATTAATGTCTGATTTCCTGAGTGTCCCCTGAGGGTGCTGAAGACGTGTTACTTTTTGTGAGTGGAACAGACAAATAAGGTAGACTGGCCAGAAAGTTCCTACTGTCTTGGCATATAAAATGTGTGCCTGAAATCTTACATCTTCTCACCAAACACATGCTGCATGTATATGAGGAGGAGCAGATTATGTGACGGGTCATGTGCCAGGGTTAAGCTGCTACTGCGGAAAACATTAGTGGCACGGCATCTTTCTCTGTTGTGCCAGCTCCTTTCCTGTGGGGGGGACAGCTTGCGCAAAGGTGAGCCTGCCACAGTACTGCTGATTCGGACACTGTGAAAGAGCTGGGTAATCTCACAAGAGAGTGCTAGTATGAAGTGAGGACTGTGCTTAGTGTATGTGCTTTGTTCTGCTTCTGGTAGTCAATGAAGTCCATGAATTGTAGAATAAATAGAAAACTTACACTGTTTTTTCTACAAATGCATTATTTGAATTGTTTGAAGCAGTCTTATGCTCTAAGTGGTGTTGGGAGGTATGTCATCTCACTGCTTTTTTTGGTTGTTTGTTATTATACCAGCATTTAGCTACTGCCCCATGGAAATAATTACTTTGGGGCAGTCTGAGGGTATCTGAGCTGTAGCACCACAGGAATTGGAAACAGCATCTATGCGAGGATATAGTGACTACTGCTATCTGTCCTTATGTCTTGGTTTAAGCCCAGCCGGCAATGCAGAACCATGCAGCCGCTCTCTCACTCTCTTAGTTTCCTACCCCCATTCCCGGAGGGATGAGGAGGAGAATCGAAGAAATATAACTCCCATGGGTTGAGATAAAAACAGCCCAGTAACTAAGGTATAACACAAACCACTGCTGCTACCACCAATAATAATATTGATAAGGGAAATAACAAGGGAAGAGAATACAACTGCGCACCACCTGTTGACCGATACCCAGCCCGACCAAGCAGTGATCTAACCCTTCCGGGTAACTGCCCCCAGTTTATATACTGGGCATGACGTGCTGTGGTATAGAATAACCTCTTTCGTCAGTTTGGGTCAGGTGTCCTGTCTCTGCTTCCTCCTGGCTTCCCCTCCTCCCTGGCAGAGCATGAAACTCAGAAAGTCCTTGGCCAGACCAAAACATTACCAAGCAGTAACTGAAAACACTGGTGTTATCAGTGCTGTTCCCAGGCCGAAAGTCAAAAACATAGCACTGCACCAGCTACTAAGAAGGAGAAAAATGACTGTTACTGCTGAACCCAGGGCACCTTACCATACCGTGTGCAACTTCCTTTCCTTTTTGTTTTTGTAATTTTTATGGATTATTTTCGTACTATTCAATAGGTTGTAGCAGCCAACCAGACATAATGAGTGCTGTTGACAAACATACTTTCTCTAAATGAAGATCACCTTTCCACCTATTTCTGAATTTTGTCAGAAACTTGCTAGTCTTCAGAGTTGCCACTGGGCAACAATTTAGCTGATGACCATGTAGCCGCAGTGGAATGGATATTGTTGGTACTGGGGCCTTCTGTCAAAGGTATAAAATGTACATCCAGTGAGTCTGCAAAAGTAATTCATACTGTTATTTAAATGGTATTTTCAATCCATGAATAAAATATTACGTCACATCATGCAAATATAAATATTTTAATATTTTGAACAAGTAGATATTGGCACAGAAGCAATAGTTCATACAATTCCTGTTTATTCTTAAATTATTGACTTAAAGTTTCATTTTAAAAGATACTGTAAATGTGAAAGAAAGAAAAAGAAGGAAAAAGTTCAAATGAATACATTCACCATTACTTATATGCTTTAAAACCAAGAAAAATTTCTCATGTTTGTGTTTAAAACAATCAAATAAACAATTCAAATTGTCAGTGTTTAAAACAATCAAACAATTCAAATTTGTCCTGATTCAAATCTAGAAACTGGAATTCTAAGGTTTATACTGTGGCACATCTTTATAATAGATTTATATACAGCTGAATTTCACCTGTAAAAGGACTTTGTGGTCTGTGATAGTCTTTTCCCCTTCTTTTGCCCCATTTCCGTTGAATTACTTTATATCCAATTTGGACTCCTTTTAGCAAGGGATTTTTTGCATTTTAATTTTGCACTGCTTTAAAACCTTCTTTTCTCCAATGCATATTTCATGACTTTCTTATTTGCAAAACCCCAAGCCTTCTTCACACAAAGTCCTGAGCACAGACTAGAAACCCCTGTGGTATACCTATCAAACATAAGATAGAGACTTTCTAAAAGAAAATGCCCATGTTTTTAATGAATGATCTGGTAAGCAAAAAGAAAATTTTAAATACTTTTCAAGGCATAAAATAGGTATGTAATAAGGCAATAACCCTCAGAAAGTTACAAGCTATGGCCTTAGGATAACTACAGTTGGGGAAATTGAAGGCTTACCTAGTTTCTTGACAAGATCACTTCTATTCCTAAACTCTCATCTGGAGTCTGCCTAATGAATTCAACAACTTCTTAATCTCACAATGAGGGTGAATATCGATAATTTTTAACGGTGGAAGCTCTAATGTTAGGGTGCTGACCTCAGATTTGAAAATGTTCAATGAATATGCACCTATCTTTATAGGGATTTAAGTGTCTAAATCCACTAAAATTAGGCCATGGGTATCTCTGCATTAACAGATAATAAATGGGAATTATTATATTTATCTAAAAGGACAAATGAATTAAAACTTTCATTAGCATAAGTGGGAGGCTTGTAGTCAATTTTAAAATAGGTCAGCATATAACTCTGGGAATTTAATAATACTAGGCAAGTAAATGAATGCCTATCTGTTTTAGGTATAAAAAATGATGAGTTCACAGGTCTAAGCCTTAGGTCCTGGTAGCTGGTCATTGTCTACTGATTTTGAAAATTGCTTCGGTGTTTGAAATCCTTTACTCAGAAACATCAGTGTTAAAAATGCTGGTTGACTTGTCAGCTTGATTTAGGTCAAAGCTAAACCAAAGGAGCTCTATCCCTCTCACTCGCATGCTGTCCTAACTCACAGTTTCATGACCTTTCATATAGCAGAATATGTAATTAGAGGAGGGAGTAAAAAAGCTGCTGTGAATTAAAGCTTAGGGCATTCCTAATTTAAACAATGACACTGTTCAATATTCATTGTGTCACAACAACTTCCATTTCAAATTTGCACAATTTGTATGTAGAAGTGCTGTGACCTCAACAGCAGGTCCTGCAGAGTTAGTCAAGGATGTGGAATTCAATATGCTTTTTCTTTTTTTTTTTTTTTTTTGGCTATTGCCAAGAATTTATAATGTAGCAAACCATGGATGACAAATAATGCTTTCCTTCGTACCAGTTTGTTTTCCTGAGTGGTATTGTTCAGATGACACTGAGAGAAGAAGTTAGATGTAGTAGAGATGAATTATGGTGTTTAGCCCAGATACGGGCTGATTAATCTTCTGGTTTCTTCAGTATAAATCGTTCTAAGTAACAAACCAGATGTCGGAAAAAGCTGAGGAATATATAGTTAAGCAACTGTTTCTGCTCCATGGCAGCATACACATGTATGAATTTACGGAGGCATAAGCCATGAGTTTCTCTCTCTACACTGGAAGGACAGAGCATTATACAGAGAATGAGGATACAGCTGACACTCCCAGCAGATAAACTAATCTGCTGAGCTTCACCCTGGATGGGAAGAACCTTATGAGTCAGGTATAGCCATTACCACCATGGGCTGCTATTTGTCATTTTGTTACTGAAAAGGCTTCCTGAATGCTCATCCTCTCTGCTACTGTACAAAATCAAACAGGGTTGCTTAAACCACTGTGGGTTAATCTGACCAGTCTGACTGTACCCTTGCTGGCTAGAAGCATTCACAGAAGTGAATGGCTGAGAAGTACAGCCAGTAAATGGTAGGTCCTTAAACTGTACCACATTTATATTGACTAGGTGATTCCAACTGCAAAATCAAGCAGATTAAACAGCTGCTTAAAGTGGTCAAACCTTGACTTTGAACCAAAATGAACTAGGAGAGATCACAGGATCACATGATCACTCAGTTTTCAACCTGTACTTAACTTTGTTTCCTGTTCTGGATCCAAGCAATGTACACTTACTTCCTGAGTACCTGAATTTCATCTAGGCTGAGATTCACCCTTTTGGAAATCCTAAAATTCTAGAAAAAGATGGATTCAATCCTAGTTTCTACCTGATTATATAGAAGGCTTGATCCTAAACACAAGAGGACATGAGAGGGTCTATGCTCCCAAGCACAGCATATCAATAAAGCAGTAATCTTAGTCAAATTGCCGAAGCAGAAAATCCTGTCTGCCCAGCAAGCTCTATGCTTTCCAGAAAAAACTTTCTCCTTTCTTTGTAGTTCTACCTGCCCCTCCAGATTCAGGAGCTTGCCCAAAAGCCCTTTTACCTTTATTTTTCATCAAGCCATTTTCTGCAGTGAATAGAATATTTGCAACAACAGGACTCGGTCTTCTGTGTAGCTTCCTTTTTTGTGTTGATGTACTTTGAATGAGTAGAGTTTCTCTCTTGTGTTGGTCTTAACTGGGAAGACAATCAGGCCCAATCAGTTAAAATCTGTAGTAGTATAAACTGGGCTCAGCAGTGAGCTGATAAGAGAACTTATGTTCATAAGGAATTTGTGGAATGGCTATGATAAAGCATGTTCAAAGATACCCAAAACTACTTGACAGAATTCCTTTATGATGTAAAGGGAAGGAGTAATATTCTCCTAAAACCTAGGACTGTTCCTTAGTGGTTGTCCTTCAATGTGGTTCTTCTTTTGGTTTTCTAAAAGCCTTTTGTAAAAGATCTCTTTCCACACTATTTTTACCATCTCTACAATGTGTTCAGAAGCTCTTCGGTATTTCAGATACTTCTTTAGATTTCTCATTCCTTCTTGGATGAAGGCATAGTAATTTCCTACTCTTTTGTACTGAGGAGGTGTCAGTTTTTTGGACACTCAGTAAGAAAGACATCAACACCCAAAGTTTGTTAACTAATGTACTGAGTAAAAGATGGAAGATACAGAAAAAATGATAGCAAACTTGCATCCTTCCTGATTCTGGGAATCCTGGCTGTTGCAGCATTGGACAAGCACTTTCTCATGGATCATGACATGCTGTGTAGTTTCCATCTGTAGAGAGGTTCACCAGTTTTAAGTTCATTCATACTTTCATAGGGTCTTGCTTGCAAGATTCATCAGTCACTGACAGCAGTCTAGTTTGGAGTGTGGGACCTCGCCTTGAAGTGTCAATGAAATTACAGTCCCCAAACAGGTACAAATAATATTTCAGGTCAAGGAGACAATGTACTACGTTTATGCTTGAATATACACTGAATACATCTACATTGATGAAATATGTATTTATTATGCATACATTGAGTAATTATACTATTTTGTAGAGCATTTGCATGGTATCCATGATACAGAGGCATCTATCTGAGAAGTCATGGATACTCTGCCATAAATTGGTAAGTGGTCACAAGCTATTTGAAGTGCACCCGCATACATGACAAGGAAGCAAGCATGTTGATCTCTAACTCCTTGTATGATAGCCTTCTGGCTGCATCTCTATACCCATGAAATTTCTAGCAATGGCAATATGAAAATGCAAATGTAAAATAGTTTTCAAAAAGAACAACTGAAATCATGGTGATAGAATAAGAGTACAATGGCTTGCATAAGAACACAATGGGAGTCGTTTTATTCTGTGTTGTGGTCTAAGCCTCTATAACTCACGCAGTTTTGCTCACTCACTCACTCCCCCCTCTTTCTTCCCCCCCGTTCCCGGAGGGATGGGAAGGAGAATCAAAAGAATGTAACTCCCACGGGTTGAAATAAGAACAGTTCAGTAACTAAGGTATAACACAAACCACTACTGCTACCACCAATAATAATAATGGCAAGGCAAATACAAGGAAAGAATACAATTGCTCACCACCTAAAACCCAGCCCGACCACGCAGTGCATCCCCACCCTTCTGGGTCTCTGCTCTCTGCTTTACATCCTGGGCATGACGTGCTGTGGTATGGAATAACCTCTTTGGTCAGTTTGGGTCAGGTGTCCTGTCTCTGCTTCCTCCCGGCTTCCCCTCCTCCCTGGCAGAGCATGAAACTCAGAAAGTCCTTGGTCAGACCAAAACATTGCCAAGCAGTAACTGAAAACACTGGTGTTATCAGTGCTGTTCCCAGGCCGAAAGTCAAAAACATAGCACTGCACCAGCTACCAAGAAGGAGAAAAATTACTGCTATTGCTGAACCCGGGACATTCTGCTAGTACAGAACTCACTGAAACTCTAAGAAAAGTCAGTGTGTTCATCAGTGACACTGAGCAAAAATAGTCACTCAAGTTGATGAACCTTTTAGATTTCTAGAGGCATTAGCTTTAGGCATGTATATCAAGCCAGGAAGCAGGGAAAGGGAAATAAATAATGTTTGTTGAGCAATAAAATAATCTTTGATGGAAAGAAGACTTAAAAAAGAATATGAAGCTGTGTGGTCAAGAAAAAGGAAAGACAGTGACTGTCAAAATAAATAATGAAACCTCATGGCATGAGGACAAGCAGAGGTCAGATGCAGAAATTCAGAGGGGTGGCAGACTGATAGAAAGCCTCTTTCTAAGTATTGACAATAAAAAAAAAAAGTGATAGTTCAGTTCAGACACATTGTTGGTTAATCACTAAAGATATTTTGAAGATGACTGGGAAGTATAAGAACATTTTTCAACAATTTCTACTGTGCATGCATTCAAACACCTTGTTTTATAAGATATACTGTGTTGAAACTGACTGATACTGGAATATATGACCACTGAACCCCATGTCTAATAACAGTAAAAAGCAGAAACTCACACATTTGAAGAATACAGAATTAGATGATCCTGACTTCCTCAATGTAGTTAACTAAATATTACAGTGAAGCTTCCTTTGAGAACTTAATGTAGAACACAGACATCTTTCCTGCTTGTGATAAATACCCACATACAAGAAAGGAAATCATGAACCTTTGTCTAAACTGAGAAGCTGCTATCTAGGGATGGGGCACAGAAGTCTGTGTGTATTTTCTACTCTATTGTTTTTTTGGGCAATTAGTGGCTAGTGCCACAAAGCCAATTTATCTCTTAGGGTGCATGATCATTTCAGAAATGGGTATTGTAAAAATGACAAGTTCTAGTCTTGAATTTTCAGAATAAGCTTACTTACATGAACTTTGTGCTTCTGTCAGTTGTTTTTCACCCAGAGGCTACTTTCATCTAGTTGTTAAGATAAGGAGATGCTGCTTCGTGCTTCTTATAAAATAATTATTGAGTTATCACTGCCTTTTTTGCACTTAAGCTTGTGCTGCCTCAAAACACATCTAAGCACTAATGGACTGATGTTAAATAGCATAAGAATAAATCTTGCAGGGTTCCATAGTTGAAAAGGCCTATGGGGAAACTTGTTGCTATTATCATACTTAGAGGTAATTAAAAGGAAAAGCTGTGATATTATTATTTGCTTGCTTTCCTGCAGGTTTAGAAGTGGGGCAAAAATAGCTGTCAACCAATATTACCCGTCCCAAGGGAAGGTCCCACAGAATGAGAAGCACAGTGTTTCACGAACAGTTCCTACAATGGAAGGACTGATCTGACCTACATCCTGTTAAAACTTTAGGGATTTATAACTTATGTAATTACTGTCTTTGCACAGATTTCAAACTGCATGAACTCACACATAAGTTCTAAAATTCTTGTATGAATTCTAGGAGAATCATTAGATAGTAACAGAGCTACGAACTTTTCAGAAATTTAGAGTAATTTGGATTAGATTTGTAAAGTACATGTGAGATAGAACATGCCTATTTGATTTTTTATGAAAATAAGACACACGTCTGCATTGACATAGGAAGAAAGTAGGAAATGTTTATCTCTGTATTTATATAAGCTAAGTAGGGTTATTTCCAGCTGAGGTATAGTACATGTGTTCATTTTTTAAAGCATTCTGTACCACATGGCACACTTTATACTAAATATTTGTCTACAAAAGAAATCCTGAATATTAACTTAAAATTACGGAAAATGAGAAAAGCTATTAGAACAATAATGGTTATTTGTTTTCATTGTGTCTTAAAACAGGATCAGATCATTAATCTGCCAGAGAGATCCATGGAAATTTGTTACTTTTGGTAGAACTCGAGTTTGTACCAGTAGATGGCACTGCGGGAATAATGATGGCTCTTTGGGGGAGACGGGTGTTAAGTACCTCATACTCCACCACACAGGCTACAAAACAATTTTTGTCTCCCACTGGTTTCACCGGTTTAATCCTGTCCTACTATGAGTCAGATTTTACAGGCGTACTTACTACGCCAGTAAAGAATACACTGAAACTGCTGACACCAAGTACTCAATGTAGTTTGTTACAGAAATAGTAATCTCCTATATTAAATTACTTGCTCACAGAAGGTATCTTTCCCTAGCAAGCTTTCTGTCATAATATTTACCTGCATATCATCAGCTCACGTTTGCTACTTGGATGAGCTCTCTAACTGACACAGTGATCACTTGGGCTGCTAATAGCATTCATGGTGAAATTCAAGTCACCCCTTCATCTGCCAGACTAATGGTGTAACTAGCCCGTTTTCTGAGCTGAAGGTCTTCTCCTTCTGTCCAGGTATCACACTCATTTCCACAGCCCAGGAGCTTACCTAAAGAGAAGCAGCTTCTCCTAAGCACCAGTCCTTGAAACTGATTCTGGGGTCCAAGAGATAGTCAGGCTTGTTTCTACATCACGTATCATCACCAGTAACAAAGTTTCTGAGGGCTAAATTACGCCCTTTGTGGTATCTGCGCCATGGTTTTGCCTGCAAGGCTTCTGAACAGGTGTAGCTATTGGGATTTAGAAAGCAATTCTGATGATGATGCTCAAGACAGAGCACTAGCCTCAAATAGTTATGTTACTTCTGCACGGCTAAGAGAAATAAAACAAAAATAAAATCGTAAAAGTTTATTTTTGCCACTAAAGTAAGTAGATATGAGGCTAAAAAGATATGATATTTGACCTATTCAGGAAAATGGCGCCAATGTTACCATTGCCAATCATCTGCAAGAAAATTGTTCTTAATTTCTTTTTCTCTTTCCTAATAGATGGAGTTTAGAAAATACTATATGCATCCTCTGATGTCCTCTGACACACTTTGATCATCAGATGTCTCCTTATGGAAGGTTTTAAAATTCGTAGATTGAAAATATATTACATCCACTACCCACCTGAAAGGAAGCCCAGAAAGCTGGGAAGCCTGATAGGGAATTAAGTACAAGCAATAAGATATCAGAGCAAATAAGAGTTGAGGATCATAGGTTTTCTGCAACACGTACATATACTGGAAAATAAATATTTTCACCTATCACACAACAAACAGTAACTACAAAGTACTGTGTCCAAAGCTGTACTGAAAGAACGGGGTTTGTGGGCTTAAGTCTGTCAATCTGAAAAGTAAACTAGCTATAGTATCTGTACTGGTTTAACAGTCTAAATGGCAGAATGAAGCTTAATTGGGCCCTGCAGCACTTCTGCTGATGGATGGCAGGGCTAACATGCCTTTATAGGTGGAGGTCAAAGAGCTGTCTAAGCCCAAATGGTTCACAGGTTTAATTGTTTCAGGCATACCAGTCTTTCTAACCAGGAAAACACAAGTGTACGATAAGGCCAGCCTCATAATTGACTGCCTTCAGCTTCA
Source organism: Ara ararauna (assembly GCA_028858755.1). Classification (NCBI taxonomy): domain Eukaryota; kingdom Metazoa; phylum Chordata; class Aves; order Psittaciformes; family Psittacidae; genus Ara; species Ara ararauna. Next base: position 36,484,204 of record CM054379.1, read on the forward strand.
CAGAATAAGCAATCAGGCACTCATTTATGGCTGGGTCAAATGATGACAGATTTCAGGAAAAATTCAGAGGGATTTTCAATTGACAGCACTTCATCTGCAGAAGGATGCTGTAACAACTGTCATGCAGCTGCCATATCCCTTGTGGTATCACGCTCATAGCTGCAGTCTTGCAGTCACAGCTTATTCCCACCTTCTGCGGCCGAGTCAGAGTATCATTTGTTGATCCTTGATTTTGGGACCAAATTTATAGCAGGCTCCATCTGACAATAGATCCCAGAAGAGTAATAACACTCTGAGGCAGATTAGAAAGCAGCCAGTGCCAGTCACTGTCTCTGTGCTGTTGTATGTCTCATTTGCAACAGAGATGGTGGATTTTGTCCTATTCTGCCACTAAAAACCTTTCCCATCTGAAAGACGGGCTGTGAACTGGGGAAAAAAAAGGATTTTAGTGGGTTTTTTTTTGCCTTAGATCAAGAAACAGGCAAGTAGATATGCACAATATGTTTTAGATTAAATGTAGTTCTATAAATTTCATTTTATTTTGCTTGATAAAACCCCAGAAATTAATCTCTCATTGACAGAAAGTGAATTCCATAAACATTTGAATGTTCATATCTCCTTAGTTGTTTTAGAAACTATTTTCTACACTACACAATATTTTATTAACTAATCAAAAAATAATTAGGAGAGTTTTCTTTTGTTCACTGAATATGATTGGAGCATATTGAAATTTCTGAATAAAACATACATAGAAAAATTATAAAATAAGAGATGCAATATTTCAAAAGCAATAATAACTCTCACCTTTTATTCTGTATATCTTTGTAAAATATCCTCATAAAAATGTTAATTCTCTGTGATTTTTCTCCAGTCATTAAAGGCAAGTTCTTTTCTTTCCAATTAGCTCTACAATTTCCTTAAGTATAATTTCTTTACTATACATAGTATTTAAAACTAGGTGTAACACAGTTCCTATAGCCTGATTTAAGCTGTATGTTAGGAATGCTGTCCTCTCCTAGTGATCACTGGGTAGTGGTGCACTAACCAACATCAGTGCAACCTTTGCATCAGAAGCAAAGGAGAGGCCCTTTGCTTCTCTCTGCTTAGATGACTTTCTCTTTTTTAAGGACATTACTTCTTTCTAGCTAGAATTTGCCCCTTCTGTTTTGATTCTCCAATACACGCAGTGTTTTGTATCAAATGACTCTCACAATAGTAGTGCTTTTCCCATTGTGCTTTCAAGACATTATTTTGACTCAGTTAATGCTGCAAAACATCTGGTCTCACTCTTCCATCTTTCAGACCTGATCTCCCCTAAACACTCAAGCATCTTATTTCAAAGGCTATCAACAACTGTGGAACCAATATTTCTACCTCTTGAGTTAATTTAATTCTCCTGATCTTTCTTTTTGAAAAGGTATTCACAAGTGAATTAAAGAACCATCAAGCTAAAGCTGAAACAATTTTTATTTATTTAAAGGAAGGAAACCCACAGCATTTTTAATTTCTTTACCAGATAATTTTTGGATGTACTCATTGAAGATCCTTGTCTGTTTGAAACATGCCTTCATGCTGTTGAATCATATCCAAGGTTTATCTAGCTCAATATTACAGAAACATAGAATACTTAGGGTTGGAAAGGACCTCAAGATCATCTAGTTCCAACCCCCCTGCCAGGGGCAGGGACACCTCACATTAAACCATGCCACCCAAGGCTATGTCCAACCCAACCTTGAACACCGCCAGCGATGGAGCATTCACAACTTCCCTGGGCAACTCATTCCAGTGCCTCACTACCCTTACAGTAAAGAATTTCTTCCTCATATCCAATCTAAACATCCCCTGTTTAAGTTTGAACCCATTACCCCTTGTCCTCTCACTGCAGTCACTAATGAAGAGTCCCTCCCCAGCATACCTATTGGCCCTCTTCAGATATTGGAAGGCTGCTATGAGGTCTCCACACAGCCTTCTCTTCTCCAGGCTCAACAGCACCTACCTTCTCAGCCTATTTTCATACGGGAGGTGCTCCAGTCCCCTGATCATCCTCGTGGCCCTCCTCTGCACTTCTTCCAACAGTTCCATGTCCTTTTGATGTTGAGGACACCAGAACTGCACACGATACTCCAGTGAGGTCTCACGAGAGCAGAGTAGAGGGGCAGGATCACCTCCTTCGATATGGTGGTCACGCTCCTTTTGATGCAGCCCAGGATATGGTTGGCTTTCTGGTCTGCAAGTGCACACTGCCGGCTCATGTTCATTTTTTCATTGACCAACACCTCCAAGTCCTTCTCTGGAGGGCCGTTTTGAATCTCTTCTCTGGCCAACCTGTAGCTGTGCCTGGGATTGCTTCGACCCAGGTGTAGGACCTTGCACTTGTCATGGTTAAACTTCATCAGTGATCACCCAGTCATTATGCATTCCTAACACTGATTTGTCTAACTGTATCTATATATCTCCAAGCATCTAGCATTTGAATTTTTACACTAGTGGTTACATATTTTTTAAAGTTCTCTTGATGATATGATCATTGATTTTGAATCTTGCTGAGCTGTCATGCAGGATGGGTTGTTTATTTTTCCTCCTTCAAGGATAGCTTCTATGTATCAATATTCAATGAAAAAACATTGTTTTGTTTACTATTGTCATGTTGTCCATCCTCTTGGCTTTTTTAGACCCCTGGGAAAAAGTTAACAGCATGGGCTTGATCATCCTAAGCCTCTTTGTGGCACCTGCAAAAGTTGCTTCTCACTTACTCATCCCCTTTCCAGATCATTAAGCATCAGGACACCTACTCTTGGGCCTTGGGGCCCCTACTATTAACCTTTTGCTAGGATTGAAAATTGCCTATTTAATCCCACACTCTACTTTCTGTCTCCAAGCTAGGTTTTGATCCATGTGACAAATCTGGGCTATGAAACATGCTGGTGAAGTCAATGTAGGCACTATAGAGCTTAAAGCTAGGTACGTGCTCAAGCTTCCTGTTGAAATCCATCAGACAGAAGAAGTCCTAACTTCTAAGCAATAAGAAAAGTCTCAGGTTATGGGAAGAAATATTTCTTGAAGTAGAGAAATTAAGTAGAGCTTTCAAAGCAGTCTGAAAAACTTTTTGATTTTTTTTGGGTAACTTCAGATACAACTGATGCACATAACTGTAACAGCAAGCCTTATTGCTTTTACATGCTAATATTCTGATAGTGAGAAATAATTTCTTTCATAATAAAAGAATTTTCCCAAAGATTCACATATATAAAACTAAGGCTTGATGTTTTTATTACTTGAAGAAAGAAAAAGAAGACAAAAATGTGCTCAGTTTTTGTCAGTTTATATGGCATTTTCAATATTTCAGTGGCAAATGGCTTCAAACACAACAGCTACCCACCATTCTTTTCCTAAACTACCCTGCCTCTACCGTTGCCCCTCATCTTTCCCGTAATAACTCCAGAGACATCCTCCCTGTTCCTGCAGAAAGTAGCTTTTTATCTTTGTGCAGTTCATTTCTTATGTTGGCAAAACATCTGTGGATTGTCTCTATTATATGAGACTTGAAAAAAAGATTTGTCATGATTTTTTATTAAAGAACATTTTCTTTCTGGAAAAAAAAAAATCATCTGTGGTAGTCTAACATTTCTGAACTGTGGAGTCAGTCTTGTACCAAAGAAGGCAATTCATTCCAGTACTTTAACAGGACTGGTAAGTCTAATAGCCTTATCATGTGGGCTCTGAAACTCTCTGTAAGAGTTCAATTACAGTGAATCAGCGCATGCAAGATCCTCTTCTGTGTCTGAATTCTAAATACCAGTACACAAACAGAGGCATTGTCTCTGTGTCCTGTTCATTTCTTTATGCAAAGCTTGTACTGTTTGATTTTCTAATGTTATTTTCGATGTTTTCTGGAGAAGCATATTTGCTTTCTATTTCCTTTCTGTTTTCCCTTTACTTCCCCATATCTTAGCACCTCCATTTCCTACAGTAGGACAGCTTGCACAACTCTGTAAAATAATGTCTTTCTGTTGAAAACAAAAGTTAAATAAGATCTTATTTTAGCTGAGTTTCATATGTGTCTTTCTGACTGAGTTGTGTGTTCCGGGAGAACAGGCATTCTTCACTCATGCCACTCATCTCTTGGAAACTAGCAAAGTTTAACAGCTTCAGCAAATTTTTAAAATCTGACAGCTTGAAGTATAGCCTCAGTTCTCCTCTAATTGTCAGCTCAGTTAGACTGATGTTTAGTGAACTGGAAATTCCCTTCTGTTATACCTTTACTTTCACTGATTAATGATAATATCATGTATTTTGAGACTGTGTTTAAAATCACACATTTTTGCCTAGAGAAGAGGTACCAGTAAAGGACTTTGCATAAGACCAAAAAATGATAATGATTTTAAGCTTCTTATGGCCAGCACACACCAAACCCTCAGAAGGGCTAGGACAGCTCATGAGAAGGATCTTATAGGTGTAGCTTTCCAAGCCACTAAGCAAATATTATGTGATGTTCTCCTGGATAAACCTCTGCTATATAGATTTTCATCAGTCCGAGGAAAAAAATAAAACCACAAAACAATTTCAACCCCCAGAGACTTCATACCCCAGGGGGGCTGAAGCAAAGATGCTGTTGGTCTTTATGATAACTGCCCAGAAACTCTCAGCAAATACAGAGGGATTCCTAGAATCAGATGTATGAAACTTAAGAAAGGCAGAGGCTACGAGGGCAAGCAGTCTTAGATGTCATCTGACTTAGCTGCATTTCCATAACTCAAGAGGAATGTTTATCTGACTGTGCTTGAAGGAAAGCATAATGCGAGACCAGATATGTCTGTAGGTTGATTGTTTTAAAAGCCCTTAACCTGCTGTTTTGTTCCAGTTACTGAACAAACAAGGAAACAGACCTTCAAATAATTTTATTTTAATAGCTGCTAGTCAGCACTGTGGCACTGGGAATAGAGAACGTGAGCATCAGAGACAGTCACAGAGGTAAGGATTTACCTGGATGGAAAACAAAGCAAAACAAAAAAAAGCCCAGTGCATGTTTTAAGACATGGACACAGCGTTTGAGATGCAAACCTTCACTCAGAGAGACTGTTAAGGCTGGGACTGTTAAAGCTGGGGACCTGCTAAAGCCAGAAAGGGAATGTGTCACTCACTGGATGCTCAATTTCTTATAACCTTTCCCTCTCTTGAACACTGTTGGGTAGGTATAATAGATGAAACACCTCAGTATGACTACATGTAGCAGTGGTTTCTGCTCAGTGTGAGTGAAGAACATCCTAAGTTATATCCAAAGACAATGAAAGACACCTAACATTTCAGGAATGTAGTCAGAGGTACTGAAAAGACAAAGCTGTAATCAGCTCTGTAACAGTGATAAGAAAGCAAAATTGTTTTGACATGTTCTGTTAAGGCATGCTGGTATGTATGTTTCTACTCCACAACACACTGCCTCTGCTATTTGAGTTACAAAGCTGAAACTGGTTCGTCAAGCATAGCTGCTCCCCTTAATAACATTATGATTCTTTATTTTGCACACCTTTTTTATTGTGTGCTCTACATTATATCTTAGTAAAGCTTCATTGTTTTGCTTATTGTTCCTCAAAATGGAAATGGATTTAGGCCAGTTCAATAAAAAGTCACACTATTGCAAAGTGGAAATGAGAACCTGACCATTTTCCTCCCCACCAGTGAACCACTTCAAACAAATATCTAGAGCAGAATATCTAGCAGTATCATGAAGCTGATCACAGGGAGACTAAAAAGTGTAATTTTATCACATTTTCAGCCATGTGCATTCAGAACCTGTATCATACACATAATTTATAAAGTGTTTTTGACTTTTGTCCTTTTCATCTAGACCTGATGTGCTTTAAAGCTGCTGGTGGAGAAAAAGTGTATTGCTGAAATTCCTAAAATTGGAAACATAAGTAAATATGGATTCAACTAAAGTTTTTCTCAAGGTCAATACCTCCTTTTAGATTACTCAAATAACTGCAAGGAAAGTTGCTTTCTATGTTCAGAGTAAAGGAGTGAAGCATTCATTTTAACTACAGCTAGACTCAGCTGTAATGTAGGACACCTTTCCCTATGTTCGAAACTTTTTCTGCACAGAAAATCTGTAGCAATTTAAGAAGATGATGGTCTGTGCTTCTTCAGAAGGAGCAGAACTGACCAAAATGATTAATAAAGAACAAGGAAAAGCAAACAAAAAGGAAATTCTTAGAACAGGATAAAGGACCATAGCATATTTTAAAAAGGCAGTATTTCTAAGGAGGAACTATTTTTGCAAATTTGAACATGGCAAATTCACTGGAATAAAAAAAATTTTGGGAAGGTTGAATCCGAAAAAGATGTCATTTTGATTCTATTCTATTGCATAGTTCATCATCACATGGCAGTATTCAGTGGTATTCCTAACACGCTATTGCTTTCTAGCTATAATGAATTCTATTTATTAAACAAACAAAACCGCAGTTCTTTGCATTTGCAAATTAAAGATGAGATCCAAAAGATGGTTTGTGTTGGGTTTTCATGGCAAGATTTTAGTAGTTGAGAGTGAGGGGGGCTACAGGGGCGTCTCATGTGAGAAGCTGCTAGAAACTTCCCCTGTGACCAATAGGGAAAATGCCAGAGAGCTTCAAGACAGACTGGCCAAGGCGGAGCTCATTAGAGACAGTGGTAGCGCCTCTGGGATAACATAGTTAAGAACAGTGGGAAAAAATGCCTGCACAGCAGCAGTTGTAGCCAGAGACAGGAATGAGAACATGTGAGAGAAACTGCTCTGCAGCCAGCCAGGTCAGTGAAGAAGGAGAGGAGGAGATGCTCCAGGCACTGGAGCAGGGATTACCCTTGCAGCCCATGGTGCAGGCCATGGTGAGGCAGCTGTGCCCCTGCAGCCCATAAAGGTCCACAGTGGAGCAGGTACCCACCTGCAGCACAGGGAAGACCCCACACTGAAGCAGGGGGATGCCTGAAGGAGGCTCTGACCCCATAGGTTCCTGAAGGGTGCACCCCATAGAAGGGACCCACACTGGAGCAGTCTGTTCCTGAAGGACTGCACACACAGAAGGGTCCCACGCTGGAGCAGTCTGTTCCTGAAGGAGTGCACCCATGGAAAGGGCCCACGCTGGAGTAGCCTGTTCCTGAAGGATGCACCCCATGGAAGGGACCCACACTGGGGCAGTTCATGAAGAACTGCAGACTGTGGGAAGGACTCACATTGAACAAGTTTTGGAGGACTGCCTCCTGTGGGAGGGACCCCACACTGAGGACGAAGGAGTTGCAGAGACAAAGTGTGATGAACTGACCCATACCCTATTCTCCTTCCTCCACTGCCACTGGGTGGAAAGAAGGTAGAGAATTCGGAGATAAAATTACGCCCAGGAATAAGGGGACTGGGGAGAAGATATGTTAAGTTTTGATTTTATTTCGCATCTCCAATGTGAGTCTGTTTTGTCTGTGACAGTAATCAGTGAGTGATCTTCTCCTGTCCTTGTCTCAGCCAATGACCCTTTGCTAATATTTTTTGTCTCCTGTCAAGCTGAGAAGGGGGAATGGTAGAGGGGTGCTAAGCCAGGGTCAACCTACCACAAGATGTTTCTGTAGTCCAATGATTTTTACCCGTTTTAAGTAGTTGTGCTGCATGCAGTGTGTATTTGTGTGTGTAATTTTGCTGCATGCTCTATATCTTTCATACATACTTTGTGTGTGTATGAATGCACATGGCACAGCTACAGGTTGGGCAGAGAAGAGATTCAGAGCAGCCCTGCAGAGAATGACTTCGGGGTGTTGGTAGATGAGAAAATGAACATGAGCCGGCAGTGTGTGCTCGCAGTTCAGAAAGCCAAACGTATCCTGGGCTGCATCCAAACGAGCGTGACCAGAAGGTCGAAGGAGGTGATCCTGCCCCTCTACTCTGCTCTCGTGAGACCTCACTTGGAGTATTGTGTGTAGTTCTGGTGTCCTCAACATAAAAAGGACATGGAACTATTGGAAGAAGTCCAGAGGAGGGCCACGAGGATGATCAGGGGACTGGAGCACCGCCTGTATGAAGATAGGCTGGGAAAGTTGGGGCTGTTCAGCCTGGAGAAGAGAAGGCTGCATGGAGACCTCATAGTAGCTTTCCAGTATCTGAAGAGGGCTTGTAAGGGTGCTGGGGAGGGATTCTTCATTAGGGACTGTAGTGAGAGGACAAGGGGTAATGGGTTCAAACTTAAACAGGGGACGTACAGACTGGATATAAGGAGGAAGTTTTTTACTGTAAGGGTGGTGAGGCACTGGAATGAGTTGCCCAAGAAACTTGTGAATGCTCCATCCCTGGTGGGGTCTAAGGCCAGGTTTGACATAGCCTTGGGTGGCATGGTTTAGTGTGAGGTGTCCCTGCCCCTGGCGGGGGGGTTGGAACTAGATGGTCTTAAGGTCCTTTCCAACCCTAACTGTTCTATGATTCTGTGTATGTATTTATGTATATATGTATGTATGTATGTATGTATGTATGTATGTATGTATGTATGTATGTAGTATGGTCCCTAGAGCTGGGGACCTGCTTAGCAGCTCCCCCAGAAGTCTTTCCACAGAATTATCTTAAATACTTCCTTGGTACAGCTGAAACATGGGCAGCATCAACAGTATTTTATGTGGCTCTCCCTCTCCCTTGAACTAGCTCCACAACAGGTTTCAGTCCCCAATTAAACTGTTAGTTAAGAGTTTACTCTACTCTCCACAGACCTGCAGATTGAGTCCCTTGTACTCCACATTCCTTATTGTGAGTCCTTTGAGGAGAACTGAACTGAGATGTGTGCTCTGGCTGTATGACATCTGCAGAATGATCCTTTTCCCAAAAGATGGATGACTAATGCTTTCTGAATGGAGGTGACAGTGCTCTGATATCTCTACTTCAGTATTTCAGCTTCATCCTGATAAATGTCAAATTAGCTTTCTTATCCACAAAGCTGGTGGTGTTAGGTAAAATTCAGCGGATAATTTCTTTGGGTTTCTTTATCCTGCTATTACTCCAGTGAATTTTAGTTTTTGCTGCAAAACTGCAGTTTCAGTAGGAGGGGATGATACTTTCTTTGTCACATGCAGAGAAATGTCTGAAGTCTAATATTTAGGACACTTACATAGGAGGTAGAAGATGTGAGGTTAAATCTGCTCATGCTGAGCAGAAAAATGACCTTGGGTCTTTTGTTTGCAGAACAAGTGCTCTGATCAGGAAACTAATACCAAAGGTCAGCAGGAGAACCACAGTTTCTTCATTTTGAAGAAGGCGGAAGCAGCATCTGCAATTTTTTTTACAGCCTATGAGTTTTAGACAAACTCTGTGTATATATAGTGAGATTAGGGGCTTTGTGGGTTATTGGCATGTCTACCTCCCATATCCTGACATGATTAAATGAGCCCCACAGCCCAGGGTGTCATACATGTGCACTGATGCTGTGTGGGGTGCTTTCTGGAACTTTCAAATCGGACAGGGTCATGAATCAAATCAGCAGGTCTTGAATTTGTAACATTTTTTTTTCTTTACAATCTACAAATCCTTTTTTTTTTTTTTTTTCCTGGCCTGTTGAGTTTCTGCCCCTCACTGTTTACAGTTCCCCAAGCTTCTGAAATGGAGGATGGAGAGGAACTGGGGCCAAGTCCATGCCAGGCATAAAGAAACTAGACTAGAGAGTTCTTTTTTCCTCTTTTTTTTCTGCTTCTCTTTTGCCCAACTTCCAACATTCCACTTTTGGCTACTTAGGTAGTACTGATGTGAATAGACATTTAAGGTCATTTACAACAAGGCTCTAGAAACAGCAGCAGAGATGGCAGTAATTGCTGCTTTTTTTTTTAGTTAGCTGAACTGGGTTTTTCCACTGTTTTTTAGAGTGCAAGTTTTCAGTGAAGCTTCTCTTAGTATGATTATGATCTTTTCATCTGCAGAATAACCTCTGCAGTCAAAAATCAATACTCATGCAATGGGCAAATCAGACTGTTCCTGCCCACAAGTATGTGCAGTATTATGTCTTTAGCAGCTGCTGATTTGCTTTGATTTGGAAAAATGGCTTGTCTGCAGATCTGTGTATGTATTTATGCACATGGTAGTTTAAGATGTAATGCAAAAAAGCTTTAAAACCATAATCTAAAACCAGGGATGGGAAATATTTGTCGTTTCTAAATGACAGATGACATTTCCAATTTTAGTCTAAGAAAAGAGTCCTTCTATCTTGTCTTACAGTGGAGACATTTCAATAGAGGCTGTTTTAAGTGCTTTTATGACAGTGTGTGTCTTGGGTATTTGAATTCCTGGTAAACATTGCCCCTGATTTTATAGACAAAGGGCTATTAAGGTTTGCTCTACCACCAACACCAAGATAAATAAAAAAAATTAAATATATCCCTACCTCATATTTTTGTCGTACCACAGAATGAATAAGCACACGAATATTATGCTTCCCCTAAATTTTATACTGATTGTCATTTGGGATAGCCGGAATAGATCTTCCATTAACACATGTAATGACATTCTCAAATTCATGTGACATTCAGCACAAAACCATCACCTGGATTTGCCGCCTCTTCACATTTTAGATCAGAAACAAATCCATTAATGTGGATAAATGGATACATTCATTAGTCACACCTGAAAAGTCTGGCAGAGACTTGGATCAACAGCATATCAGCATTAAGGGCACATAAATAGATGCACATATGGAAACAATCTACAATATAGAACAGGAAAAAACGGAGTTTATTAATCTTTAAAATCCAGGAGCCGTGTATGCATGTCATACTTTGCAACTTTATTAGGTGATAAATACATATGCATACATATATGTAAAACAGGTAATAAAAAGCAGTGGGCAACATGTGTGCTCCAAACATGCATTTTGACTCTTTTCAGACTGTCAGAGGTTTCATGCAGTAGTCTTTGATTTTCCAAACAGAATTTTTTCATAACCATTTCAGCTCTGTGTATGCATGCAAACAAATGCACATAACCCCCATAATAATTATTGTAAAATTACAAAGTTTTATATTCAGTAAATCCTTGAAATAGACCTAGTATAATTGATGCTGGTTCTGTGAGCATCATGCAAGCTGCTCATTCTGATGCTACTCAGAGTTACTGAGTTCATATATTGGATTTCTGTATCCCAGTGCCACTACTAGACTCTCTTTAGGTGCCAGTGTCTGGCAGCCATCAGTTGGAATCACTGAGTAACATTTGGTATAATGAGCACTTTTTTTTTCTGATGTTGAGTTCCACTGCGAGTAGTGTGAACTGGTGAGAGATAATCTTTCAACAATGGTGTCCAGTTACCAGCACAGCTGGCATCAGCAGGACCAAGGGAAGGCAAAGACAGATGGTGGTTTAAAGGACAAGCCAAAGCCACTGCCAATTGATAGCAGAGTATCACCAACTGTAGCATGACTAGCATCAAAGGGAATTAAATGAAAAATAACTGATACACCTAAATGTAAGAATGAGACTGAAATCCCACTCTGGAAGAAAGTGGGCAGAGCAATATAATCCTGTTGAAAACTGTGTCAGATCTCCTGCTATAAATTACAGGAATAACAATATAGCTGGAGGCTGACTTCTGACTCAGGGGTTGCTGGGTACAGGCCAAAATGTTCCGAAAGAAAAATCAGCATCGCTAACTGGAATGGTCGATATTTTGTATTTTTTGTGCATTTTTGATCAGCTATGCAGAGGTTTTGGAAGAGACAAACAAGCTGGGCATTAATCAGAAGATTGTTTTCTGCCTGCTTTTTGTTCACAGTTCAAGATACACTTGATCTTGTCGATTCTGGGTATGCCTGTGGGGGGCTGAGTGTGACCAATTCTCTCTGCTTTCTATGTCAGTTAAGAGCACTCAGTACTTCATGAGAGAACTCCGCACCTTGGCAGACCAAGCCCCAGGGCCTCATTTTTGTGAAGCAAGCTCCAGCTGGAAGCAGGAGTGGCATGAGTAAGCTCTCTCTGCAACAGTTCAAAATGTCATTATCACACAATTCTGCTGTCCCTTTATACCAGCCATTAATTAAAACTGCATTTCCTGCAAGAGTAAGTCTTTTACTGCATTCCTTTTAATGGAGATTAATTGTCTGAAAATGCATTTTATGGCCTAGAGGAAAATAGCTGCTGCTGTTTCTATGTTCTTTAGCAGTGGAAGCTGGCAGGGATGTGCCCTGATGTGCAAGGGAGAAGGTCTGCCAGGCTCTGCAGCCAGGAACTGCGTGGTAGGAGCAGAAGTTCAGCCTTACTCTAGGGGCAAGTACTTCATAGCCTGTCAGGCAGTGATGAAGCTTTTGATCCTGCAGCTGGCTCGAATACCAGAGTCTATGTTTTGCTTTCAATATATAAGAAGCAAGCATATATTATTGGTGTAAATAACTTTAATTTTAGATTAAAGGTAAGAGCCAAACAAGGAAGAACAGAAAAGTGAACTCCTGGAGAGAGGATTTTTCTGTTTATGCCTGTGAATGACTTAGCATGTTTCTGGGTGTTGTTTATGAACCATGCAAAATGAAATATGCTTTTATGACATCCTGCAGTTGTGGTACAGTGAAACAAGTCAATAGGCACACTGTTAGCCATTTCTAAATGCAGGTATTTAAAACTTTGCTTAGCTTTTGCTTAGCTGCTGCTTTGCGTAAATCTATTTGTAACTGTTGTGCTAAATAAAACTTTTACCTTGTCAGTTTAATCTCTTCAATACAACTACATTAATAGCACCTAAAATACATACAGTAATTAGAATTCAGGAAAGAATCAAATTCCTTTTACCTTAAACTCCCCATATGAAAGAAACCTTTGTTGATATCAGAATATCATGAGCTGTGATACACATTTTTGCATCATGTAACATGATTTCATAAGATAATGTCCCAAAAGTATATCTGAGGAATGTATTGACATGTACAGGAAACATCTTTCTGCAGAAATACACATTTGCATTAAGGAAGAAGATTAAAGGGATTAACAGGTGTGATTTCTGTTGCACAGGGCTTTTTTTCTATACACAGGCATGAATTTTGCCTTAAGGTAGATTTATTAACATTGCAGACCTGATACTACAATATTACATACGATTCATAAGGACAGCCACAAATTGCTACTATTTGACAGAATTTATTAGAAGAATTTGTAAGAGTTTATTTAACTCCAAGGGCAGATAGATTTTAAACTTTATTTACCACTAATTTTTCCTCTTAATTTCTTGTGTAACTGTCCTGGGTTCAGCAGTAGCAGTCATTTTTCTCCTCCTTGGTAGCTGGTGCAGTGTTGTGTTTTTGACTTTCGGTCTGGGAACTGCGCTGATAACACCAGTGTTTTCAGTTACTGCTTGGTAATGTTTTGGACTGACCAAGGACTTTCTGAGACTCATGCCCTGCCAGGGAGGAGGGGAAGCCGGGAGGAAGCAGAGACAGGACACCTGACCCAAACTGACCAAAGAGGTTATTCCATACCACAGCACATCATGCCCAGGGTGTAAAACAGAGAGCAGAGACCCGGAAGGGTGGGGATGCACTGTGGGTTCAGGCTGAGTATAGGTGGTGAGCGATTGTATTCTTTCCTTGTATTTGCCTTGTCATTATTATTATTGGTGGTAGCAGTAGTGGTTTGTGTTATACCTTACTTACTAAACTGTTCTTACCTCAACCTGTGGGAGTTGCATTCTTTTGATTCTCCTTCCCATCCTCCCGGGAGCGGAGGAAAGAAAGAGGGGGGAGTGAGTGAGCGAAACTGCGTGGCTGACCAGACTTAAACTATGACAGTAACTACCCATACCTTAAAACACTACTATTTACAAATGCTTTTGTCTGTGTATTAGATCTGGACAACTGAGAATTACACAGTGTCCTGGGTTCAGCAGTAGCAGTAATTTTTCTCCTTCTTGGTAGCTGGTGCAGCACTGTGTTTTCGACTTTTGACCTGGGAACAGCGTTGATAACACCAGTGTTTCCAGTTACTGCTTAGTGATGTTTTGGTCTGACCAAGGACTTTCTGAGTCTCATGCTCTGCCAGGGAGGAGTGGAAGCCAGGAGGTAGCAGAGACAGGACACCTGACCCAAACTGACCAAAGAGGTTATTCCATACCACAGCATGTCATGCCCAGGATGGAAGAGCAGAGAGCAGAGACCCGGAAGGGTGGGGGTGCGCTGCATGGTCGGGCTGGGTTTTAGGTGGTGAGAATTGTATTCTTTCCTTGTATTTCTTTTGTCATTATTATTATTGGTGGTAGCAGTAGTGATTTGTGTTATACTTTAGTTACTAAACTGTTCTTATCTCAACCGGTGGGAGTTGCATTCTTTTGATTCTCCTCCCCATCCCCCTGGGAGCAGGGGGAAGAAAGAGGGAGGAGTGAGTGAGCAAACTGGGCGAATTATAGTGGCTTAAACCACGACACACAGTCAGTGTTATTTTCACTTGTGTATCCTTGCTATATCCTTACCCATATTCCTGTAACCTTTAAATAAGTGTATAAAGATGAAACTGGACTGCACAGTTCTGTAGGGGCACTCAATATGAGAGTGGTAAATGCTTCCTGCCATTTACAATAGAGTTTATGTAATTATATATCTGGAGCTTTTCATTATTCTGTAGTTAATCATATTCCAACTTGTAGCATACATTTCTGTCCAAATTTGGTGGCACTTTTCCAATATAATTCCACTTTTTATAATAAATCACTTTGATTCTTCCAACTAATATGCTTAAAACAAAGTAGTAATTTTCATACTTCAATGTTAATTTTCAAATATAGTCTCAAGAAAGAAAGATCATAAATGCCTCTCTAACTTTGCCTGTGTATTCCCTTTTCTTGAGAATAGCTGCAGGCTTGATACTATGGTTTGATATAATACTGTATTTCTTTGATTGAGTATTATTCCCTCTCCTGCTTTTTTCCTGCTCTTTAATTTAAGCATGCTGTTAATATGCAGCTCTATTCACCTGCTCTGTGAATGGGTCAGTTCTGTGAAAAACAGTGCACTTTCTTAGGTTTTGTTTGTTTGTTTGTTTGGTTTTTTTTTTAATAATAATAAAATTGACAGCTTTTTTAGTTTGGCTGTTGTTTACAATTAATGATACCCAGCCAGTGGGATATCTTTATCCCATTGTGATAATGGTGATATCACAGATATCACCTCATCCTTGTTCCCATCAGTTATTATTAATTTAGTGAGTTCTCATTTGTATTTCTTACTGTTTTTAACTTTGTCTAGAGAAGTACTCTTAACTGAAAAACTGAGTTTTGTTCCATAAATGTTGTCAAAATAAACTCATGTTTAGGTGCTCCCTGTTGCAGTCACTCTGTAACATGACATTATCTTAACTGAGTCTTATCTTTCCTTTTCATAGAGGTTTATATGGGCACTGTATGTTCTTAGATGCTAATAGAATCTTAGAATCACAGGATGGCTTGGGTTGGAAGGGATCTTAAAGATCATCTAATTGTAACCACCCTGCCATGAGCAGGGACACCTTTCATTAGACCAGGTTGCTCAAAGCCCCATCCAGCCTACCCTAATGTGACACTGTACACTGGTATGCATGTGAAATCTGCTGAATTGTTCTGTATTATTCAAAGAGTAACCAGTGTAATCTTCAGAAACATTTCTCTTGATAAATTATGGTTTCTTCCTGTTTACAACTGGTTCCATTTGAACTGTTTCCAAGCCATATTCTTCTACAAGTGAGTAGTATTAGAATAAACATGATATTTTATTTTTCACACATTGAAATTCTTTGTTGAATAATGTTGAAGAACTGATTAGGCAAATAAATGAATACCAAAAAGAAGGGGTTATTTGATCATCATCAGTATAAACCTCTGAATAAAGTAACTGACTGAACTGAAATTTCACATAAAATCTAACAAAGCACACAGGGAGTTTTCTTCATTTATGTGTTTTAAGTTCAAAGTATTCATAAGTCCTTTGGAGTGTTAGCAGCTAAGTCATTAAAATAAAGCTTTCCTGACATTTAAGTAGGCTATAAACTTTCTGCAAGTTATTTATGCTGGGTGATTTTCACTGAATAAGCACAAACCTCAATCCTTAAACAAGTGTCCTTATGCTTCATATTATTAAATTGTACAAACAATATATAGTTTCAAGTTTAGCCTTTATTATAAACATGAAAAATATAGCACAAAATCTAATTATCAAAATGGTATGCTTGTATTAGGAGCTTCATAATATAAAAAATACACAATCATTAAAAAACTTTGTGATAAAAGACATCAAAGAAGAGTATTATTGGAAGACTGGATACCTACTGAGTATCACATTAACCCAGGGAACAATAGTCCAGGAATTTTATCCACCTGTGATATGGAATTTTCTGATCTTAATGTAATTATAACTAAAATCTGTAAGGAATGGTGAATAATTTAGAGAGGTTTTGTTGTAATTATCCACCAGTGAAAACAAGAGCCTGGGACATGAGGTTCTTCTCAGCCTTAGCAAGTTGAAA
Source organism: Ara ararauna (assembly GCA_028858755.1). Lineage (NCBI taxonomy): Eukaryota > Metazoa > Chordata > Aves > Psittaciformes > Psittacidae > Ara > Ara ararauna. Next base: position 36,500,660 of record CM054379.1, read on the forward strand.
GCACAGCAGACAGGCTAAAGGTACTTTTCATTCTTCTGTTTGAAGCAAAACCCTTCTGCAGCTAGCAGTACTAGGGTTGCATGACCAGAGGGGAGGCAACAAGATGTCTGAAACTGGAACAAAGTGATGCTGTATTTTGCACTAGCTACCACTGGCCAATAACCAGCAGTGATTACTGAAAAGAAATGTTGATCCTGAGCTTTTTCCTTTTATCAGGCTACCTGATTATGACTGCAGGATAAGGGCTTACTCCTTCTTGTTTTCCTCTGCTCTTCATTCTCTAGTTCCCTTTCAGCAGGAAAAGTGATTTCACTCAGAATACCTACAGGTGCAGTAATTCAGGCATGTAAGATGCAGGAGTGAAGGGATAAATGTGCTTGGAGGTTTGCTATTTTTTTTGTCCTTAGAGCATATCTTGCTCAAGATAAAAAATTGCATGTCTTTTTCTCACATCAGAAAGTTTTGAACGTTTTTCATAGGGATAGGTGGCCATGCAACAAGCACATAGGTGGTTTTAGAGACTTACAAATGCTAGACTATGCTACAAAACAGACTCTATTTCTGCATGGAAGTTAAGCATCCTCTTCTGGACAGGCAGAAAGACACATCAGATAAACTGACACAGAAATCTGTGGTGCATAGCAAAATGCCCACCCCGCTTGCAAGCTCTTTAGACTTTCAAGTATTCTGTCATTTTCTCAGTTTGGTTTTTGTGGTTGTTGGGTTTTTTTGTTTTTATTTTTTGACCTTTACTGTTTGAAAATAAGATTACAGGAAGTTAAAAGCACTGAAATTCCCAGTCTCTTTGGGATATTTTATATGTTTGCCAAATATCTCTTAGGTTTATTTCTTGATCAGAATTGTGCTGAAATGAAAAAATCTCACGTTTTGTGCTGCATGTCATACAAAATATTGTTAACTCAAAAGTCTCAATATTTGTTATGGTTCTGCCTCATTTCCTTCCACAGAAAATTTCATTTGGAGTTTAAAAGGCATTTTGTTTCCAGTAGAATTCATGCAATTCATGTCAATATCAAACTGTAAAAATTAATTCCGCAGCAACGTATTTTCCATATTTGAACTAAGAGAGTGCTGCCATTTAGAAAAGTAGCATGTCTTATTTAGGTGTGTATTCATAAGTTAGAACAGAGCAGAAAGAATGATTTAGTCATCCAGCACTTGTCCACAATGCCTGGAAGTAGAGTTATGAGACCCAACCCCAACCTCTTTGCTACAGATGATACTCGATATATCTTTTTATGTCCAAGTTTCTATTGTAATCTTTTTTCTTTTGTCTAGGAGTGACCTCTAAATTCACAAATGTTTATATCATGCTATTGTCAGTTAGTTAGTGGCTGGGCAGAAATCTTTTGATGGTCATAAGCAATACATGATTGTGAAGCATGTCAGGATAACACCTCAAAACTGTTCTCACTGTCTTTACAGGCCCACAACTGTCACATAGTACAGTTCTTGGGGCTTTTTTAACCTATTTTTCTTACCACTCTTTCCTCTCATTATATATATATATTCCTGTTCCTTGCACAAAACCTGGGATTCATCTCACCTAGTTTTATATGTCTGCATTCCAAGCAGCTGAGCTAGACTCTCCTGGTTAAAGAAAAGCTATTTAAAACCAAATTGTAATAGTTTATTATGAATAACACATGTACAGCTGATCTGCCCCTGAGTCATGGAATAGAGTGAGTAACCTCTGTAATTTCTCCCTGCGCCTATCCTCTGAGATTTAATACCAGTGTAAGGTGATCAGACCTGTCAGGTTTTGAATTCGTACAGTAGCAGAATTTCAGATGTTGCTGGAGAAAAATCTAACACAAGTCTTCAGATGAGGAGAGGATTTTAGGGATTATTATTTTGGCTTTAGGTACTTAAATGTTGAATAGTGTAGGCATCTAGCTCTCAGGATATGGTTCAGTGACTTTATTTTATATAGTGAACAGTTATGGGAATTCTCACTAACAGTAGTTGTAAGTGTATTAAGAAAAGATTGAACAAATCCCTAACTTGTGTAGATTCAGGCCTCTGGAAAATTCTGTGCAAAGATTTACTGTGAACAAAATGATAAACTGATGTTGGATGCAACCTTTCTTCACTAGCCTGTGGCCAGTTTTCCCTAAACTAGAAAGCCGTTTTGTTCAGAATAACATACTATGTTATTAAAGCTGGTTTATATACTCAAATAGAAACTGGTTTTCTACAAATAAATTATTTGTAATTGATTGCTGCTGCCTAAATCCAAATAATATCAAGACAGTTAAGCAGGAAAAGAAAACACTTCATATTTTAAAAGTGAAAATATTGTGCTTTTCTTCCTTTTTTTTTTTCCCTCTTTTATAATTTCAGCTTGATATAAGCTTGTTTTCCTGCCTTCTTATCTCCATGTATGGTTGGTCTTTCAGATTTAATCTACTGATCAGTGGAAAACTTAATTATTGTTCAAGCGGACAACACATGACTTCTCCAAGTAATATCTCATAATAGGTGTCATGGCATCCAACAGATAAAGTAACTGTATGCACTAGGAATTATCTCCTTGGGTTAGCAAATATGTCATCTGTTTGGTGACCCATTTCTTTCTTTTATTTTATTAAAGGTTTGTGATGTTGTATTGTTTATTTTTTTTTTAATATTGTCTATCAAACAGATAAAGGGCTTTACAATATCTGCAAGATTTCGACTGGTATAGAATCATTAGGATTTTTTTTCTCTCTTATGATTTTTCATTTTTAAGGTGGCAGAAGTGTCCTCTTAGATCATAGAATCATAGAATCATAGAATAGTTAGGGTTGGAAAGGACCTTAAGATCATCTAGTTCCAATCTCCCTGCCAGGGGCAGGGACACCTCACATTAAAACCATGCCACACGAGGCTATGCCCAGCCGTCTTGAACACTGACAGCGATGGAGCATTCACAACTTCCCTGAGCACCCCATTCCAAAACCTCACCACCCTTACAGTAAAGAATTTCTTCCTTATATCCAATCTAACCTTCCCCTGTTTAAGTTTTAACCTGTTACCCCTTGTCCTCTCACTACAGTTCCTCATGAAGAGTCCCTCCCCAGCATCCCTATAGTCCCCCTTCAGATACTAGAAGGCTGCTATGAGGTTTCCACATAGCCTTCTCTTCTCCAGTCTGAGTAGCCCCAACTTTCTCAGCCTATCTTCATATGGAAGGTGCTCCAGTCCCCTGATCATCCTCGTGGCCCTCCTCTGGACTTCTTCCAAGAGTTCCATGTCCTTTTCATGTTGAGGACACCAGAACTACACACAATATTCCAAGTGAGGTCTCACAAGAGCAGAGTAGAGGGGCAGGATCACCTCCCTTGATATGCTGGTCACGTTCTTTTTGATGCAGCCCAGGATATGGTTGGCTTTCTGGGCTGCAAGTGCACACTGCTGGCCCATGTTCATTTTTTCACCAACACCCCGAAGTCATACTCTGCAGGGCTACTCTGAATCTCTTCTCTGCCCAACCTGTAGCTGTGCCTGGGATTGCTACAACACAGGTGGAGGACCTTGTACTTGGCATGGTTAAAATTCATCAGGTTGGCATCAGCCCACCTCACAATCATGTCAAGGTCCCTCTGGATGGCATTCCTTCCCTCCAAAATATCAACCGAACCACACAGCTTGGTGTCATTGGCAAACTTTCTGAGGGCGCAGTCAATCCCACTGTCCATGTCACAGACAAAGATGTTGAACAAGACCGGTCCCAACACTGATCCCTGAGGGACACCACTCATTACTGGTCTCCAGCTGGACATTGAGCCATTGAGTGCTACTCTTTGTGTGCGGCCATCCAGCCAGTTCTTTATCCACCGAGTGGTCCACCTATCAAATTGATGTCTCTCCAACTTAGAGACAAGGATGTCGTGTGAGACAATGTCAAACACTTTGCACAAGTCCAGGTAGATGACATCAACTGCTCTACCCCTGTCCATCAGTTCCGTAGAGACATCATAGAAGGCCACCAAATTGGTCAGGCAGGATTTCTCCTTAGTAAAGCCATGCTGGCTGTCACCAGCCACTTTGTTGTTTTTTCATGTGCCTCAGCATGCCTTCCAGGAGAATCCGCTCCAAGATTTTACCAGGCACAGAGATGAGGCTGACTGGTCTGTAGTTCCCCGGCTCATCCATTTTTCCTTTCTTGAAAATGGGGGTTATATTCCCCCTTTTCCAGTCATCAGGAACTTCACCTGACTGCCATGATTTTTCAAATATGATGGACAGTGGCTTAGCAACTTCATTTGCCAACTCCTTCAGGACCCGCGGATGGATTTCATCAGGTCTCACGGACTTGCATACGTTCAGGTTCTTAAGATGGTCTCGAACCAGATCATCTCCTACAGTGGGCCCAGGGTCTCCCTTCTCACTGTCTCTGCATCTGCCTTCCAAGACTTGTGTGGTATGGTCAGAGCATTTTCCGGTGAAGACTGAGGTAAAGAAGTCATTAAGAATCTCATCCTTCTCCAAATCCAGGGAAGCCAGTTCTCCCTATAGCTTCCGCAGAGGGCCCATGTTGTCCCTAGTCTGCCTTTTGTTTGTGATGTACCTATAGAATCTCTTCCTGTTATCCTTAACATCCCTAGCCAAGTTTAATCCTAAGTGGGCCTTAGCTTTCCTAGCCTGGTCCCTAGCTTCCCAGACCACATCCCTGTATTCTTCAAGCAAATTCTTATTCAAACCGTGAAACAAATTATAACCGAAAGGTCTAGTTCAGAGCAGTGTTATCGTCTTGTTCTGTACAGTAAATTGCAAGAATTGAATTTGTCAAAATATTCTATATCTATATCAAAATGTTAACCCTATGTGGTGTTTGGAGGAGTTGTGTCCAGCAGAGAGGAAAAGGGAAATGTCGAATGATGATAACTAGTTTTAACAGAATTGATAGCAGTGTGAATCAAGTGAGAAATAGAAGATTTTACAGGTAGGGACAGGGACAGTATAACCTGGAGAAAATACATGTCATGAAAACTAGAAATGGTTAATCAATTATTGTGCTATAGATCTCATACTGGAGGCAGCACAACAGTGTAATAAGAATGAGAATATAATACTATTACAAGAGCAGACATCCCTCAGAAAACAACATTAATCAAGCTGGCTAACACAGTGGAGAAAATGACAACATTTTGCCCTCATTCATGAAGCTTAATTATGTGGCAAACTTTCTTATAGCAAAAAATAAATGTTTAAATTTATTAAGAAAATGCTTAAAACTGAGCTTGAAGAATAGAAATATTGATTCAAAAATACAATTAATATTATTAAGAGTACACATATACAATCTATGGCTGCACAGCAAAGGTTCTATAAAATTAAAAAAAAAGCAACTAGCCATCCTTCCTACTTACAACTCTGCTACCTTCCACCAACATAAAGAAACATGGAATTAAACAACAGAATTTTTTTATAAAGTAAAATAAGTGTGTGTATATGTAGAATAAATATGGATTCCTGTTTCTGACAAAAACAGTATTTAAAATGTGTCATACCATGTATAATTCTTGGCTTGAACTATTTATGAAAAATGCCATTATTTTTTTCCTTGTTTTTATCTTATCTTAAATCAAATAACTGCCTTTATTGGTCTTCAACAAATACACTAAATTCTGAAACTTGGAACAATTCATTTCCCATAAAACTGTGTTCTCTAGTTTTATAATGATAATTTTATTTGAACTTTAGTAACTTAGGTAAATACTATATCTAAGAAATGTCAGTTTAAGTATAAGTGTAAAAGATACATTTTCTTCAAGCTATTCCTCATTTCTGCTCTGCTTTTTCAAACAAATGTGTCATCCTAGCCACTTACCTCTCAAGATGCTGTTAAAAAACAGGGAAAAGGACAAGATCCTTTTTCAGAAGAGAAATGAAACATCTGACAGCTTTTAATAAATTACTGGAAGCTGTTAAAAAATGTTGGATAGGAATTTATAATTATATAAAACCTCCGTAAGTAAGGTGTTTCAGTAAATGGAGGTAGATGCTTTCTTAATAAGTGATGGAACTGTGACAAGCATCTTTTCCAGCTGAAGGGTATACTTATGCTTAAGTGCATGATGCAACTATATAGGTTACAGTCCTATGTCACAATTTTCTACTTCAATGAGGCAAAAAGGAACATCTGCCATGGATGCCGCTAAATTCAATTTACAAAGTGGACCAGGTCAGAGACAGCCTGTGTCCGGAAAACCTCTGTGTGCTTACATGAACACACATGTATGCAGAGTGGGAGTTAGTTAAAAGCCCCTCACTGACACCACTCTGGATCATTGGCACAGCTCAGCCTGGGGAAGCACAGTGCTCAGCCTGGTCAGGCTCAATGTCAGGATCTGGTCAGTGGCTGGGCTCTGTTCATACACTGAGCTGGACACCCATGTAGTGGTGTTTCTCCTAGTTTCTAATCCGGGAGAGGAATTGAAAGTCAGAGAGGACAGATGTTGGCACAAGCCATCAGTCAAGTCAGTGCATGGTGACTGATATTGCATTGCATCTTAGTAGTAGTCTCAGGTGTCACTTGCTGGTGAAAGGCCCCTCCCAAGGCTCATCTCAGTTCTTGTTTGAGTTGCCTTGTCTGCCATGGCTGATAATGCTTAGTCCTCAGCTTTTGGTTCAGGCAAGGTAGTGGCGCTCCCATGACATCTGCCATTTGCCTGGTTGGGAATAAAATCTTCTTCTTTTATCCACCTGCTCCGTTCTATTTCAGAGTATGATGAGAATCCAGTATTGACTAATCAGACATGAAAATTCTGGATCTAGAATGCCCATAAGGATAGCTGTTTGAAGCCCAAATGCTGATTTTGAGATTGCAGTTACTGGGAAAGATAGGTTTTACTTTGTTTAGGTAATCATCTTTATTTTCTTTATAGTAACTTTGTTACCTTCTTTCTTTCCATGTTGCAGTCTGCCCCAGTGCCTTTTGGTTAGGCAAAATATGCTTCCTAAACTGAAGGCTTCGTGAAAATTCCCTATTCTTCCCCACTATAATGTCAGGGGTCATTTCCCTCATAGGCAATAAATACACATTTCTGGTTTCCCTCCTGCAGTATATAAAGCAATGATGAACAGTCTCAATGTCTCTAAGGCAGGCAGTGACATTTCTAAGTAAGAAATTTTTGTCTGAGTATCTGTTGCACAAACTGCCTACACACAGCATACAAAGGATTACACTCAAACATAGTAAACTTAAAAATGCCAAAAGTCTCACTATTGTGGATTTATAGACCAATTATTTTAATTTAATATTGATTATGGATCACAGGAATAGAGTGACTATCAGGCATAACAAAATAAAATCAGACAAACCTCAAGCTCATAGTCTGTATTTATAGAGGGTTGTTATTGATTTTCTCTGTTGTAGTACTGCTGGCAAAACTGAATTAATTACTGCTATATCCTAAGAGACAAATCTTTTGTCTGAAATTCTGTTTTTATTTTCTTTTATAAATTTGTTTTCTAAAAATAATCCCCCAACTTTGAAAACTGCTGAGACTATCACATTTAAATGAAAGCATTATCCTCACGTTGATGTGAAGTTCTTCTCTGGTTGGGAAATAAAAGGTGGCTCATCTTGTTAAATATAGAATATGACATTTTCCAGCGGGCTGTTAGTTTAGCTTTTCCAAATGCCTTATGAGACTTTCAAATCTAGATGTTTTCAGGGTAGTGAAATTAACACTTTCAGATGGGATGAAAATTGTACTATTATGTCACAACAGGCTACATAACATAGCTGGAGATTCTCATAAATAACAAAAAGCTTGGATGCTTAGGGATACAATTCTTAACCACTGCCTTTCCTGCCAGTTGCTATTAATCTCAAATTAAACTGTGTGGGCAAAACATCAGCTGGAATTCTATGACCAGTTTGAGGTACTGTTCAAGTATCCACAGAAGAGCAATGATAAAACTGGAACACTACAAAACCTAACATGTAAGCAACATTGAAATATCTAGGGTTTATCAGTTGGGGGAAGGGAATGGTGATTGATGGAGATGTGAAAACAACCTTTAAGCATGTAAAAAGTTGCTGCAGAGAGGAAGAAAACATTCTGTTATCCAATTGAAAAAGATTTATTCTTTTTCAATTAGATTTACTCCAATAATGGAAATTTATGTTCCATTTAAGAAAAAAAAAAAAAAATCAAATGAAAGCAAAAGTGAAGTGCTGAAACTGGCTGCCCAGAAAATGTGGGGTCTCTAAGAACAGATCTTCAACAATACTATGCCTGAAGAATGAGAAGGAAATTATGGCAGGAACATAAATTTTGATTACTTCATGAACCTTTTTGAAGCTTTATTTTACTTATTTTATTAACAGTCATTCTTTTCAAAAGCACCTGCTTCAAAATAGATGAAGGAATGAAGAGGATTTTCTAACCTCAAATGGATGGGATAAAAAATGGATTCCTGGATGGGAAAGAATGGGCTGCCACAGCATTACCTTTCCCTTTTCATTCTTGTGGTTTATGTACATATGACAAGATTACGAACATTGCTTAAGACTTAGGCTCTGGACTTCTGAGAATTTTAGGTCTGAGAGGTTTGAACATACACCTAGTGTGGCCTAGGGCACTTTGCTAATGAAAATTAAGTCTGTAGGTTTTGTATTCAGCGTTAAGCAGCTACACAGCAGAGCATTAAAAAACACCAGACTTTTCTCATTGATTCTTGAAATGACAGTCAAGTATCTAAGTTATAAAAGTATTTAGGGACCTTATTAATTTTTTTTTTTTGCCTTTAAAACAAGGTATTGAGCTTTAAGTCATTTAAAAGGGCTTGAGATTATTGAAACTGTCAGCTGTTGATTTTTGCATAACTAATTAAGTGACTCCTGCCTTGGTTTCAGTGGGATTTTCCCTAAATAGAGAAAGCAAGCTCAGGACCCCAGAGGCTCATGGAGATGCTCAGGGTAGTCTGACATGGCACATGTCAGAATCAGACCACAGCTTCCACATCTGCTTCCTGGCATTACATACTTGATAATTGCCAGCTCCCAGCTCCCCCGCGAACATGCTTTATAGGACAGAGGCTCATTTGTCAGGCATCAGCTGCAAAGAAAACCTCACAAGAAAAGTTTAGGGCATATAAAGTATTCTTCAGTAGTTTTATTGCTCTGTTTGTTCACATGCCTCTCTTGGGTGGCAGCTGTCAGGGTTTACTTCTGAGTTTGAGACAAGAAACTTGACATATTGTTACACATAGAAGATGCGCAGTGGGTGAAGATAGTTTATCTGGAGAAGGAAAGCCTGTTTGAGAGACTTTTTAGTGTTAACTGCTATCTTACTATTTTCCATTTGAAAGTGTGACTATATTCTTGCTATCTCCTCTGAAGCAGGAAGAGAGAAAGAGCTTTGGAGATGAAGAAAATGTCCTTTAAAAATAAAGTTTGAATGTCATTATCAACTAAATATCGTCTCACCAACAGACAGGAATTCTGATGATGATACAGTGGTGTGTGCAGCTAGACCAGATAAGATAAACAGCCTCCTCAGGCTCTTTGGTGTATAAAGGTAGCTTTAGCACTTTTCAGGTTAAATTCATTCCCCACTTTAAAATGGTGTTTACATTAAAAAGAAAGTCTAGTCCTTCTGAAGTGTTACTGAGCTAAGACAGCCTAGAAACAGGAGGCTTTTCATGTAATCAGAGTTTTCCTTCAGAGTTCATCTTTGTCTGCAATGTGTCATACTCAAAAGTACATTTAATAAATTGTAGAAATAATATGCTTTATAAGACACACTGTAAACCATATAGTGATAGTACATCCTTACAGAACTTTTTTTGTCATTTTTTGCGATCACATTTAACAAAGCATGTTTTGCAAGAAGAGGAGTCAATATGACACATAAATCTGATTACAGTTTCCCCTCTTACTTGGTGGCCATGAAGACCTTCTTGACTATTTGAAAAAATAAGATTGCAGAAGTTTTAAATGTCACCATTTTTCTCAGAAATCACCTTTTAATCTGAGGTTGTTGCAACCACAAAAAAAAGGATTTGAGTCAATCTAGAATATATCTTTAAATTTTAATCCAATTACTCTGAAATAAAACCAGCAATTAAAAAAATCCCACAAACATTAAAATTAATATAGCAGAGAAATGGCCTAGAGTTTTGTTTAATATCAATTTCAATACTTTATGAAATTAGCTTATACACTGCCATTGACAGCCCATTTTAACAGCCAATTTCAGAAATTTTTTATTAAACATTTAGATTTGAAATCTGTTATATACCAAGCATTCAAAATGCTCATCATTGTTAAGTAAAAATATATGAGTTTGGTAAGGCAAATGGTTTGCTTGTATACCCCATCTATTACTCATAATTTAGAAAAAGAGGCTGGTAATATGTAATAAGGGAGAGTAAAATGAATCTATCTCATTTCTTGGTGAAAGCAGGAGGTACTAGCTGTCTTCAGATCCCATCAAGAAAGGCTCAAAACACTTTCAAGAGAGATAGATAGCTTTTTGCGGATACAGTGATACAAAAGGTGATACCAAATTATAAAATCTTAAATCTCCTCTGGTGCACAGAAACCTGAGATACTGCAGCACTGGACAGACCACTGGACAGGGCATGGCATTCTACACAGATCCTGTCCTTGGTGAGCTTTGGCAGCTTTAAGGCCAAAAGCATTACAGGGGCTTGCTCACTGAACTGTTTCATTAATCAGACAACAACTGATCCTGAAACATGGATAAACCAATAACATTGATTACATGTACATGAATTAACTATATATTGATTTAAATTAGTGATTGGATAGACCTTGAAGTTGTACAATACTCATGATATAGAGGCATGTGCCTCATCGGCCATTTTTGCTTGTATAATAATACTCTAGGATGACCACTACAAGCAGGAAGGATTAAATTTGTATGTTGATGAATCTGATCCTTATAGCTTGTGATGCTCTGAGGACGTTTGCTTTTTTTTAGTACAGATCTTTGGACATGCAGAATAGAACAGAAAAAAAATGTAAAATGTGAACTTCTAAGCAATACAAGATGATTTCTACTGAAATAGAAATCACTCATAATCATAGAATCATAGAATACCAGGTTGGAAGGGACCCCAAGGATCACCTGGACCAACCTTTCTCAGCAAAAACAGTCTAGTCAAGATGGCCAGGCACAGTGTCCCACCAAGTCTTAAAAATGTCCAACACTTGGGAATCCACCAGTTCCCTGTGGAGATTATTCCAACGACAGATTGTTCTCATTGTGACAAATTTTCCTCATGTCCAGTCAGAATCTCCCCAGCAGTAGCTTTGCTCATGACCACTCATCTTTTCCAAGTGACTCCTTGTAAAAGGGGATTCTCCATCTTCTTTGCAGCCACCTTTTATATACTGAAACATGGTGATAAGGTCTCCCCTGTGCCTTCTTTCCTCAAGGCCGAACAAACCCAGTTCTCTCAGCTTTTCCTTATATGGCAGGCTTCCCAATCCTTTGATGGTCTTTGTGGTCCTTCTCTGGGCCCCCTCCTACCTGTCCATATCTTTTTTGTATAACAGGGACCAAAATCAAACACAGTATTCCAGGTGTGCCCTGACAAGTGCTGAGTAGAGTGGAACATCTGCTGATGTCCTTACCTCTGCTGCTGATATCCTCACATCTGCTGCTGACATCCTCTTTGATGAAACCCAACATCCTGTTGGGTTTCTTTGCCACAGCAGCACACTGTTCACTCATATAGAGCTTGTTGTCCATAAGGACCCCCTTCTCCCTTTCCACAGAGCTGCTTTCCAGCTGGGAAGATCCCCACCTATGCTGCAGTCTTGGATTGTGGTTACCCAAGACCTTACACTTGTCCTTGCTGACTTTCCTAAAGTTCTTGTTACCCCACTTTTGCAGCGATCCTGTAGAATTGCTCTCCCTTCCAAAGCATCCACTTCCCCACTCAGTTTGGTATCATTGGCAAACTTATCATAGTATATTTTATCCCATCATCCAGATCAATTATGAAGTTACTGAACAGCATTGGGCCCAATATCAACCCTTGTGGGACCCCACTGGTGACAGGTTACCAGTTTGGAAAGGAGCTATTCACCACCACCCTCTGGGTGCAGCCAGTCAGCCAGTTCCCTTCCCACTGTACAGACCACTTGGCTGGACTACAGCAGGTTGGTTTCTCTAGGAAGAGATTGTGGGAAACTATATTGAAAACCTTGGAGAAATCCAGGTAGGCAATGTCCACTGCTTGCCCCACATGAACCAAGCAGATTACTTTGTCATAGAAGGGGGTCAGGTTTGTAAAGCATGATTTATCCTTAGTGAATGGGTGATGGCTTTTCCCAATCACATGCTTCATTTGGCTCGTGATAGCCTTCAGAACTATTTGTGCTATAACCTTCCTGTGGACTGACTTAAGACTGGTGGGCCTATAATATTCTGGAAAATTTCCTTCTTGTAGATGGGTGTCATCTTTTAGATGACATTAGCCTTCTGTACACCCCCACCAAATAATTTTCAAGCCCTATCTTGATACCACCAAGGAGAATATTCAGAGGAAGGAAGATGAGCATGGTATAAAGAAAAGAACATTCCCTTAGCCTTAAGGTTTGTTTTGGGCTTTTTTTATTTATTTTTAAGTTATTCAACAGTTTTTCTCTTTGTAGGCAAATTTAACTGGTGCAATGAAATACAGCCCATAATTTTCATCCACTTATCTGTCTATTGCCTTACCTGAAATAAAGAATTTTAAAAATTCTATCGTAATTAGTGTTGCACATGAAATAAAAACAATTCCACAGAAAGATTTAGTGGTTGTTTATAAATTCTCTGAAGCTACAGCCTCTTATTCTACTGTAAGGTCCACTCTGCCTGTGACCACATCCTCAGCTGCCGTATTGCCACTAGTGTTCACAATTCTTAGTGTGGAAACTGCTAATTTGGGATGCCTTTGCAAATCCTTGGGGCAGATTCCTAAACTAGCTCTGAGAAAGCTGGTACTCAGACTAGCGCCACAGATGAAAAGCAAGACAGCTGCATCAGCATGTTTGGCTTTTCCCTGGTAGTTCATCCTGGTTTTGAGTAGGGCCATGTAGCTCAAGGTATAGTCAGATGGAGCTGTATCACCTTCTTGGAACTGCATGCTTTGGAGATGAGCTGTTAATGCACCATCAGAACTTTCTGCTACATGAGTGCACAGATATTCAATTCCTTTCCTCCAAATCAACAGATATATGCATATATGTATGATGTCTAAGACAGGAGGAAAAGGAAAACAAAGTATGACTGAAACTCTTGAGTCTAATTAAAATATTCCCCAGTATCAAAGCTATAGCCAAAAATAATTTATGCTACACAATGAGTCACGCATCCGGCTTACATCACTGAGTAATGGCAGGATGCGGGGAAGAACATGTGCTACCTACTTAATGAGAATTACAAAGTTATTCATTTCCAACCGCACCAGTTTTCTATCGCAAACTTTAGTATCACATCAAATTAAATCAGTCAGACAGCAAGCTCTGCTGCTAGACATGTCCTTCAGTGCAGAGGCTAGTGCCTCTCAAGCTTGCTGAATGTATCTCTTATACTGTAATTTAGAAAATGATCCCTGCGAATATTTTATGTCTGAGGACTTGCTTCAGACAGGCTTTTGTGCAATAGCAGTGTGGCCACACAAAGCATGATATTAGAGATGTCACCTTATATTAGTGAAGGGTCAGCTCAGAATAAAACTATTGTCATCACTGCTAATCAAACTCAAAAGTGGAACTAAAGTAACACTGAAAATATTAACTCAGATTTTACTCTTAAAATTATTTGCTCTGACTTTGATTATCTGTTATAGTCTCTCTCCGCAGCTGCTGACAAGAATACAAACACACTGTGTGTATCTCAAGACAAAACAAACTCAGAAAGCTCTGTAAAAATAGAATTGAGCAAACACATCATCATTTGAGCATGGCAACATCATGAAATACAAAGTCAGGAAAAGTAATTTTACTGTTACACATAAAAATATAATAAGACATGGTAATGCTGAGTTAAGACACCCAAACAATGTAAGCTCTACATTATAATGACCCCACGTAATTACTGTACCTTTGAATTTTATTGTATTAATTTAAATTATATACATCCTCCACACCAAGGCATCACAAAAGCTCCAGAATAAAACTGCTGTTTTCAAATATAGAGAAATGGTTGTGATTGGTTTAATTAGTTCAGTTGTTTGACTACTCATGTAAAAGTTCCTGAAGCGTTTAGATGGGATTTTCTTTGCCCTATTTAAGAGTGTCTTGGGTTCAGCAGTAGCAGTCATTTTTCTCCTTCTTGGTAGCTGGTGCAGCACTGTGTTTTCAACTTTTGGCCTGGGAACAGCACTGATAACACCAATGTTTTTGGTTACTGCTTAGAATATTTTGTCTGATCAAGGACTTTCTGAGTCTCATGCTCTGCCAGGGAGGAGTGGAAGCCGGGAGGAAGCAGAGACAGGACACCTGACCCAAACTGACCAAAGAGGTATTCCATACTACAGCATGTCATGCCCAAGATGTAAAAACAGAGGGCAGAGACGCAGAAGGGGGGTTCTGTGCTAGGTCAGGCTTGGTATCAGGTGGTGAGCGGTTGTTTTCTCTTTCCTTGTATTTCCTTCATTATTATTATTATTGGTGGTAGCACCAGTGGTTTGTGTTATACCTTAGTTACTAAACGGTTCTTATCTCAACCTGTGGAAGTTGCATTCTTTTGATTCTCCTTCCCATCCCTCTGGGAGCTGGGGGAAGAAAGAGGGGGAGTGAGTGAGCAAACTGCATGGCTGAGAGGCTTAAATCACGACAAAGTGTTAACTTTGCTTACTGATAACTTCTGAATTTACTTACTGACTTTTTTTTCCTCACATATAAATCTGTGAATAAGATAATTATATAGGCAAAGGGAATGGAATGTACATTATTATTAAAATAATTAATGATAACAAACATACAGTAAGAACCATACTTTTAATATGGAAACATTTGGCCTTCATGAAGTTTCTAATTAATTTTAAATTGGACATTTGAAAAGACATATTTTTTTCATTAACTGCATTGAAATCCAGAAGAAGAAGGTGTTATTTTAACAGGAACACATAATTTTCTTTTGTGTATAACAAAAGGGTGAAATGATTTCTTCACCTACAAATCAGATCCTGACAATTCGTGTTGGTCCTTGATTAGCACCCTACCAATGTACAAGTACATATGATACCCCAAATGTTCTTACCGAGTTACACGTTAAAGTTTCAATATGTCTGTTGACGAGGCAGCAGATATTTGCCCTGTGATACTGAGGATGGAGTTGCTCTGACCCTACATATCTAACTGGTCTTTTCTAAGCTTCTACAAACATAAGAGAAAGGACATAACAGAGCATCATTCATGTCATCCATGAACAGGTATTTAAAGCAGGCAAGATGAAAGAGTTTCTTAAGTTTCTAGATGCTAGTGAAGAGCTGTGACATATAATAATATATTGTATAATGATAATATATTGTATTTTTATCCTTCTGTCATTTTTCCATCTAACCTCTCTTCATATATGTTTTAGCCTTTTCCTTACTCAAGATTTCATCTGTTTTTTCTGATGATTAGACTTAGTTCATGGATGGTGCTGTCTTCTGATTTCATACTGTCCTTCTGTGGATTCTGTTGGAACAAAGCCCATAAGCAAAATAAATAACTGATACTATGAATGAACAAGCTCAAGTCATTTTCAGAATATACAAGAGGAATACCCAATTTATACCCCAGTGTGATTGCAAATGCATAAGATCTACTCCCAATCGATAAGTCATAATGAAAGAACAAAACCACAATTTCTGTTCTCAGCAGTACTAGCATGTGGTATGAGATCAATGCTCTCATCTTGTTAAATATTAGATTCAAAAAGTGCGATTTTCCAGTTTCAGTGTGGTCTCTACATTCTTCAATGATCATATAATGGTTTTTGTTGACACAACTGAAAAGTTCATTTTGTATTACTAACTTCCAGCGTTCTCTGTCAGAACAATAATGTTGGTATAGCAACAGAGTAATCAACGTAATCAAGTGTGATGTTATTCATGGCATGGAAAAATATTCTCTTTATTAGACTTTCCAAATTATGATGAAAATATTATGATTACCTCAGGTACTTATGATTCTGACTAAACTTCCCTTTGCATGTAATATTCTAAAAGATATTTGAAGGTGGATGAAGAAAGACCATGTGGTGAATATTTTCAAAGGAAAATAAATGGTTTTCCAATAACACTTGAAGATCTGTGGAAGCCAGAAAAGTCACTGCAAAACTTAATGTGAAAATCAAGATGGGATGACAATAATAATGTCAACTAACACAAAGATAGGACTAGGCGCATAAGCATGTATACACATAGGAAGAAGTTTAGCAGCTGTTCTGAGGGATTAATTTTTTAGCTGTTGTACCTGGGCAGTTAAAAAGTCTTCAAGATACATTGCTTAGTCTTATACAATGGTGTCAGTGTCAGTTATGATGGTGTTTGTAATGTGGGCATCTGTCTGCTAGGAACTGGACAAACTGCCAACTTACTAAATTCGAGCTGCAAAATAGCTGTCAGGTGGACACAGTTTTCAGTTACCAGCCACCTGGGTTGAAATGGTTGACACCATTGCTTAGTCTTGTACAATGGTGTCAGTGTCAGTTATGATGGTGTTTTTTTGTAATGTGGGAATCTTTCTGCTAGGAACTGGACAAAATGCCAACTTACTAAATTCAAGCTGCAAAATAGCTATCAGGTGGCCACAGTTTTTAGTTACCAGCCACCTGGGTTGAACTTGTGGAAAAATAGGGGAAATTAGAGACAGCTTTCCCCAGTCCCCCAAAGTTATATTACAATACTAAGGAAACCTTAGCATAAAATGCAACTGCTACTTCCAAGATGGGATGTGATTGGCAAGTATGGAATCTACCTGGTGATATTTCCCCAGGCAACCCTGTAACCTTGGCATATGCTAAGAGAAACTGAACAGAGAGTGGAGCGGAGCAAAGGCCTGCATAACAGCCATGGCCAGACTCTGTTATATTCTCTGCAAGAGCAGGAACTTGAAGGCACCATGTACTGATAAACTGCACAGCAGCTATCAAACAATGAAACTGTATATTTATTTTTAAAAGCAAAGCAAGAGGATTTAACATGCATCAGTAACAAAGTATGTATGGCTAGAGTCATTCAAGCTCCATGGGCATGGAGTTAAAAAATTGAAACCTGTGTTACTATGGAGAAGCCTGGACAGATACAAGGGCTTCCTTCAAGGTCAGGATGAACAACACTGATGAACAAATAACTGATAGCAGGAGAGGAGGCTTTGCCCTTGTGTAGGCAGATTAAGAAACAGAGCTAACTGTTAGAATTTAGATTAGAGCTAACAGAATCTCTAATTAACAAAGACTATCCTTCATGCCTGGTACATCCTGGAAGCACATGGACATTGTCAACATACGGCTTCATATGTCAGCAAAACATGACCAGGATGTCCTCTTGATGAACGCTAATTAACCGACCATTCTGTTCACTGTGGGAGGGTTACGGAGAGTTACTAACCTGAATCACATTGTATAAAGATGTGAAATCAGGAAAGCAGGAAAGCAGGGAAGACTCCATCATAACTACTGGGATCAGATGATACGATGAATCAATCTTCTTCCCCATAGGGACACCTATTGGGTAAGAATTTTATTTTATGCTCACTAAATAACTAACTCGTGTCAGCTCTTATTAATGATTATAGCCTGGTTGTGTATCACTTCAAGCTTGTTTTTATAGACAGTGCCTATTACTGGCAATCACAAACATTAATTTGTCACAATTTTATATTAATAGTGTTATCACATAAACTGTTAGTTCTTTATGCGTGCTAGCAATCGCTGTCAGAAGAAAACAGAAAGCGGGAAGACCTTCTGAGGGGTCCCCCTTATGCTGTTGGCACATTTCCCTGAAAGAGTCAGTCGAATCACCCTCCAACCCAGCAGGACTGTTCAGTGAAAGGTCCCTATAATGGAACCTGACAGACTGGTAGGGCACAAGGGTCTCAGCTTTCCTGGGGTGCTGATTGATACATCAAACACAAGGGGTCCAGAAAATCTCCCCTCTTCAAGGGACACATGTAGAAATGACTCATTGGGCAAAAAGCTTTAAGCCACATGTATTTCCACTTTTTTTCAGGTATGTATGGCTGCACATATATTGGCATGTTTAAATAAGGTGTTATGTGTGCACTGCCTCAAATTTATTCGCACTGGTTTTATTTTTATGCTTTTTCTTAACATAGTCTGCATATGTGAGCTTTCTTTCACTTGGTTCTCAATCATTCAGTTTTCTGTTCTCTATTCTATCTAAACTGCTTGAATAAGATATTACTCCTACAGTGACCACTCACAGGCCACTGAGATTTTTGTTTACAGTCTGGGATCTCTTGTGCAGTTTTGCGTTTACACTCTTGCAAACCACACAGATAAGTCATTCTACACAGAATAACAACTAGCTACTCTATAAACTACATCTATCTAGACCAATCTTGAGTGCTTAGATAATTTTTACCACAGCTAGAGCAAGGTAAAATTAACATATGCCAGGAGAGCCCAAACAAGTCCTGAGAGCATGTTCTGTCAGGTCAAGGCAAAGACTGTGCCATTTAGCAGTGAGAATATCCTATTCACTGGATTACAGACATGGTTTCAGAATGATTCAGGCTTTCATCTGGCCATGTCAAAGATGCCCTTTTCAGGTTTTCATCTGCAGGACTCATTAGAGTTCATAGGGCACAGTGAACTGAATGTCCCAGATGACAGTCAAATACCCTAAACAACGTTTGGCTTGCACATAAACACTTCCACATTTTAAGAATGAAATGCCACCAATTCTGTTGTATTTTGTTATGCTTAAATCTTAAGTGTTATGCATAGATGTTTGTTTTTCAATGCACTAATCATCTGAAAAGAATGTTCACGTCAACAATGCAAACGTAGTACAAATTAAATGTAAATTCTGCTTTATACTTTAAATTAATACTAATAAAACTATAGTAACAGCCATCAAGTTAATTTGGAATTGCATCAGTGAAGTGCTGTCGTGCTTTAAGACTAACTCACGCAGTTTCTCTCTCTCTCACTCACTTCCCCCTCTTTCTTCCCTCCACTCCTGGAGGGATGGGAAGGAGAATCAAAAAGAATGCAACTCCCACAGGTTGAGATAAGAACAGTTTAGTCACTAAAGTACAACACAAATCATTACTGCTACCACCAATAATAATAATGACAAGAGAAATACAAGGAAAGAATACAATTCTCACCACCTAATACCAAGCCCAACCACGCAGTGCACCCCCCCACCCCCCCTTCTGGGTCTCTGCTCTCTGCTTTACATCCTGGCCACGACATGCTGTGGTATGGAATAACCTCTTTGGTCAGTTTGGGTCAGGTGTCCTGTCTCTGCTTCCTCCCAGCTTCCCCTCCTCCCTGGCAGAGCATATGAGACTCAGAAAGTCCTTGGCCAGACCAAAACATCACTAAGCAGTAACCGAAACACTGGTGTTATCAGCACTGTTCCCAGGCCGAAAGTCAAAAACACAGCGCTGCACCAGCTACCAAGAAGGAGAAAAATGACTGCTACTGCTGAACCCATGACAGTATCCACCCCTTATTCCATACCATTCATGTCATGCTCAGATCCCACATTTTCAATATACCATCACATATATATATATATATATATATATATATATATATATATATCTCCACACACTCACGCAGAGGGAGAGAGATCACCCCTTAGTGCATGTACCTATCCCTATAAAGCTGCTGAGTCCATCCAGTCCATGATATTGGGCTCCATCTCTTGTAACATCCTTTCAGAGCTGGAGAGGCTGTGTGCAGCATTCACACTCATAATAACCTGGGCAATAGTGTCCATTGCCAAGTCCATCCCTCGATCATGAGTCCATCTGTATGTTGCATCTCTGCCCTGATGGCCTGAGGTGTGATGGGGCCACCAGGCACAAAATAATTCACCCACCCCTCCAGCAGTTTCTGCAGCTTGTTGGTGGAGACTTCATACAGCTGTCTTCCATCTCCGATGCTTCCAAAGCACGGGAGGGGCCCAGTGGACTAGATACTTGCCCATACTGTCCCACACACCCTGCCACTCATGACTGTACAACCTCAGGGAAAATCTCTTGGTCATCCTACATCGTAGTCTAACCCCAGACAGTGCCCACACCCCACTCTGCTTAACTCTGGGGACCAGACAAAATGGTTGTGGGTTAAACACACTGTGTATGCATGCCACCATGCTGATGCCCATCACAATCAGCAGGCAGGTCTCAAGGGTACCCAAAGGCCACTCAAACCCTTCAGAACTCTCAAATGAGGCTGCTGTGCTTGTCACTGGGGCTGGTGTAGCTGCTGTGCTTGCCGGCTCTCTCACCACCAGCTGCTCTTTGTCTGAGTCCAGATCTCCCTCCTCTGCCTTGCTGGGAAGTGCTGTGGGGTCTCCTGCATCCCCCTGGGGCTCGGGATCATGGGACTGTGCAGGCAGCGGCCGGGGAATGCTGTCGGCCTCCGCGGGGCTGGGCTCGGCTACAGGGCTCGGCTTTTCCACCGCCCCCTTCCGCTGCTTGGCAACCTCCGGGCTGGGCTTGGGGGGGGGGGGGGGGGGGGGGGGGCTCACCCCTGCTGCCACCTTCTTTGTGGCCTCTTGATCCCCAGGGCCACACTCCCGGGCTGTTTCGGCCGGCGCGGCTCCCGACGCTGCCCCCCCTTCGGCTCCCCACAGCCTCGCAAAGACCGAGGCGAGGACGAGGGCCAGGACGGTGAACAGCAGCCCAACTGCCAGGTACACATCTGCCCCCCCTGCTTCTGGAGCCCTGTGTATTACAAGCCATTCCAATAAAGTACAATGAAACAAGAACCTTAACTCAAAAGCCATATCCGAAAAATGCTGAGATAACAAATACGGGCTGTAAGTAAGGTACAGCAGGCTGAAACCATGAACTCAAGAGAATCAAGAGCAACAACTTTGAGAGCCAATAAATCAGCATTGTGACGAGTGGCTATTAATCCTGTCGTTATCTCAACCCTTTGTGCCCCACATTGGGCGCCAAAAAGAACTGCTGTGGTTTAAGACTAACTCACGCAGACTCTCTCTCTCGCTCACTTCCCCCTCTTTCTTCCCCCCGCTCCCGGAGGGATGGGAAGGAGAATCGAAAAGAATGCAACTCCCACAGGTTGAGATAAGAACAGTTTAGTAACTAAAGTATAACACAGATCACTACTGCTACCACCAATAATAATAATGACAAGAGAAATACAAGGAAAGAATACAATTTCTCACCACCTAAAACCAAGCCCGATCACGCAGTGCACACACACCCCCACCCCCCCCCAGGTCTCTGCTCTCTGCTCTCTGCTTTCCATCCTGGGCACGACATGCTGTGGTATGGAATAGCCTCTTTGGTCAGTTTGGGTCAGGTGTCTTGTCTCTGCTTCCTCCCAGCTTCCCCTCCTCCCTGGCAGAGCATGAGACTCAGAAAGTCCTTGGTCAGACCAAAACATCACTAAGCAGTAACCAAAACACTAGTGTTATCAATGCTGTTCCCAGGCCAAATTCAAAAACACAGTGCTACACCAGCTACCAAGAAGCAGAAAAATGACTGCTGCTGCTGAACCCATGACAAGTGCAAATTAGAAACATATAGAAAATATAATTTAAATTTCCTTTAATAGGTTGCACATCTCTGTCACCTGTCAAAGAGCAGCAAAATGGATGATTCAATGTGTGTTGTAAATTCTGCTGAGCTGAACATCAGTGTCTCACACTTTGCATGTCTTGCTAACAGCAGGAGGAGCAACAGTAAGTAGCAGGTAGGTGGAAAAGGGTCAGGTTGTGGCTGTGATGAAATTCTGTGCTACTGTTCAGTGAGCTCTGGCTTTGAGAGATCTTTCACATGTAAGCTTTTACACAGAGCAGACATTTAGCCTTACTGCTTCAGACAAAGATGGCATGTTTCCTTCCTGATAACTGAGCCATGAAGTGTTTTGAACTGTGTTTGATCAAAAGACAGTGTGTCCTTGGATATTACATAATTTAATTAAGAACCTGTAGCTTCACTTGTCCACCTCCAGCAAAAAAACTCTCAAACCTATCGAATGAGTGAAATACTAGACACAGTACAGGAATTAAATTAACACTGGCTATTATTGTCCTTTGGTATGGGCATGAAACTGAGTTATCATCATGATGCAAAAGGTGTGGGTTCATTTCACGCAGGGTTCATTTCAGGTAGGATTCATTTACCTAAACTACAGAGGCTACAATTCATGTACTGTAATTACCCATGAGGCTCCCACTACTGTCAATAAAGAAAAATAGACACCTTGAAAAGGCAGTTTATCTCATGCTAAAACACATGCCTAAAATAAGGCTGAGTCATGCCCTAAAAAGTTCGTCTCTGAGGATGAAAAAGAAAAAGCTCCTTTGCAGGTAACATGAAACTCAGCAAAAATCTGCACATGGGCAACTAAGATAGACTAGTTAACATCTTGCAAATTCAGACTTGCTTTCCTTGCAGCAACCACAGTTGTTGCTTTTCAGATGTGTGCACAGACACTAACACAGCAGGATTTTTCTTAAGTCACCTCACTCTCAACAATGAAACTGAACCCAACCCCATCCTAGGGGTACGGGAAACAAGTACAGAAGTCCCAAGGTATTGCTGGAGGATAGTCAAAAGTTGCTGAAGATTTCTACTCTCTTATGTGAGGTGGAAAGGCATGGAGGATGATTGGCATGGGGAAGAGGGCAGGACGTTATTGTAAGGAGATTTTAAGTAACTCATGGAGATGAGAAAAAATTAGTGTGGAAGATTTTGAAGTGGGAATTCTCAATTTATTTTTCTCATAGTGTCGTTTTAATTGCAAATTCTCTTTTTGCATGATTCTTTCCCATTTCTACAATTTTTTATTATTGGATTGCCAGTCTTCCCAGGAAAGCAACTCCAGTAGGAAAGAGCTAAACTTGCTGTTTTACTTTCCATGCCATAGAGAAGCCTTTAAACCTTTATCATGACCACTTAATATGGCGATGTTTGAATATCACAAGGAATGTCAAGGGGAGTGCTCTTTTCTTGTGGTGGTGCTTCCCTCCACTGCTATCCTATCTTGAGTGAGCTATCTCGAAAAGCTGGACTCTATGTACAGGGTTGTCTCCCACATCTTTGCTGTGAGCTCTAAATTATTAAGGAAAAAAAAAGACACTCTGAGAAACGCTATCAAACGGATTTTACTGTGGAGTGCATATTCTCAAGTTGCTGCCTAACTGACTCAAAAGCACTTTTACACGCATGAATAACAGGTTCGGGTGTCAAGAAGGGGATTATTAAACTGTTTACATCAGTTCACAGCCAGCTCAGTACACACTGTTTTGGATTTAGAACAGGTGTTGGCCCTTGCTATCACTGAAACAGCATGGATAGGATTCAATAAGGGTGAAGATGCGGACGTTGGTTTTCACAACATGCAATTGTGTTTACTTTATACTAAAGCTTTTCTTTCTTTAATTCTTTTGCAAGCTATGTCTGAGTTATGATCTCTTTACAGTTATTGGTTTTGCCATGGATTGTAGAGGTATAAAGAATATTAAAACTCTGCAGTATTTCCATCGCTTAATCTCAAACTGCTTTTTTATTCACATTGAAGTATCAAGATATCCAAACGTAATGCAGAAATTCACTGATCTGAGATGACCACCATCATGTGCAGGTTAGTCGTCTGAATACTGTCTCTGCTTGATTATGTAGCTTTTGGCTGATATCTTCAGCCTGAAATACAAAATTAATGCTTCATATTCCAGCTGTTATGTCATATTGCTTGCTTGAAACATGTTGCATAATAGTCTGCTACAAAAATCTCAACACAGTTGTTTGCAGTCTCTTACAGTTATTGCTTATAAATTCCTAGTATTTGTAATGGGTGGTGTTACTAAAACATTACTGTTCTTGTATTTGTCTGAATTTTATACAGATAGTGTATTGTTCGTTTATCCATGTCTTTTAGCAGCAATGATAGTAACCGAGGTTATAGAGTTTGCAGGTCATGGAGTACCAGAATTACATACACTGTTGTGGAGAGAATATTGCTGCTGTAGCTGGCCTAAACAATGTGGAGTAATAAATGTAGTGTTTTCTTTATTATTTTTCTCCATCCATGTTATTCAAATGAAAGAAATTTACTTTGAATTTTCTCACTGCAGCTATAAATATGCAATGAAAAGGCTGTGAAAACATTAGTTTAGAAACAGAGTGTGATCTGCAGTAACATTATACCAGGTCTGCTGAAAACTGCAGTAAAATGTACATTCAAATACAGTCTCAAGTTAGTGGTTATCTCTCTATGTGCTTGCCTGAATCTAGCAAGATTCTAAAACTGCAATGAAAATCTTCCTGGGTGACAGTTTTCATCTGTTACAACAGTGGATCAGTCCCTCCCTATTACAATGTACAGTGTTAAAAAGAACTCGAAGGCAAACTGTGGTAAGAAAGTGGGCATTTTCAGTTAAATTACTTATTATCCCATCTACACTTCAGCTGCTCAAGTTAGAGAAATTTGAAATTTCAGGTTTTGCAGAAAACTGAAAGGCATTCTCTCTGTTGGCACCTGGACACCTGAAGTGGAATTAGGATTCCATTTTTAAATATTTTAAAATATCCCTCTCAAAGTATTTCTGCTTGATGACATCAAAACTTAATACCTTTTCAGAGAGGAGTAGACATTGTAAGATAACATAAAGACACTTATTAAAGACTGCATTCATAGATCAATTTCCCATATTCAAGTGCCAGGCAGTTAAAAGCCTTTTATTTAAAATAATATTTTAAGAAGCCTATTCTAAAAAACATACCTCTCTTGAAAGACATAATAGCTAGCTTTCTGATTTGCAAAAAAGTACAAATAGCATTTTGTGCGTGGACTTTAGCCATAAAGCAACAGCATACACCTTGATTTTGTTGCTGCAGTTACTTGCAGTTTCTAGCCCACAGAAGTCTTGAATGCTTCTGAATGTACTCTTTAGTCTTGGTTGGTATACTAAGATCACCAAAAATCAAGGTATATGTTTGTGTGGATAAATATTGGCACATACATATGTGCATGGCCATGCAAATACATACTCTCACTATATGTCTCATATGCAAAACACATAATAATATTAGGTGCATGGCTGCATGTGCCATCCATTTTCTAGATATGGTTTATGATAATCATGAATTTCATTAACATATAAGGGAATAGTGAAGAATAGTCTTTTATAAAATAAAGAATTATACAAATCTGAGACTTAAATTTAATTTTAAGATAAACATAATCCTATATATTTACACTATTTTCTACATTTACTTAATCCATATTTTCCAGTACTCATAGTCCAGTGCTACTAACTGAAGATTCGGTTAGCATTCCTAAAATGAACCTTACTTCTCTATATTGACCAGGAAAGGCAAGAAGAATTTGAAGTTCTTACAAATCAACAAAGTTATATTACATGCCAGTTGAGTCATTATGCATTATGTTATGGCTCGTGTTCATGGTGCAGTGGTATTACTACTTGGAAAAAAAAATGTACATTGATGTATTTTTCTTGGCGTAGTTTCTGAGATCAAGAAATTCTGAATTTTCTCACATCATCCTCATGAAAATAAACTAAACCAAAAAAAAAAAAAAAAAAACAAACCAAAACCTAATCTTGCTGCAAAAAGAAACTTAGAAAAATTTTACCAGCTTAGAAAATAGAAGGTAAATTTTGTGTGAAGTTAATTATGAAATATTCAGTGTGTAAGAATAGGTGATTGGGTGAAGGGTGATGGTTTTAAACTAAAAGAGGGGAGATTCAGGCTGGATGTGAAGAAAAGTTTTTACAATAAGACGGTAAAATACTGGCAAAAGGTTGACCAGAGAGGTGGTAGACGTGCCATCTCTGGAGACATTCAAGACCAGACTGGATGTTCAACTAGATCAGGTCCCGGGCCCTTTTGGCTGCCAGTGCATACTGTTGACTTATGTTGAGTTTACCGTGAAGCAAAACCCTCAGATCCCCTTCTACAGGGCTGAAGTCCAGCCTCTTGTCTCCCCATATTTATGTACATCCTGTGTTACACCATCCCAAGTACAAAATTATCAGTGTATATGCAGAGACTTATGAAATAATGGTGAACAGTGTAGAAAGTTACTAAATACTCATCCCATCTGGAAATAGATCTCTAAGAAAGGCATATTTGGTATCTTTCTGGATGATCCTCTTTCTTTCCACCACTGACAGAATTACTTTAAGAGTTTAACTTAAATGTGGATGACTCATTTTTAGACAGCTGGAATTATCTTATCTGTTTCAGCAGCAATTTGTATGTCAAGCAAGAAGACAAACACAGTTTCATTTTGTCCCACTGAAGTAGTAGATAATATTTAAACTCTTAAATATTTATTAAGTAAATCAGATAAAAAGGAAAAAATCTCTTTTTATTTATCAATTGAATATGGTTAATTAAGTTGCAATTTTTATCTGATTTGCAATTCTGGTCAAAATTTTTATATTGCACATAGATTTTGCAGCAAAAATTGATTATGTATTAGTAGAGAGATGTCTATTATTGACTTTCTTACTTGCTAATAAAGTCGACACTTTGGTGTTTGATACTTTTTCTTTCACTTGTTCCTTGTATCATTCGTTATTAGTTTTTGAAAGTCACTGTCCCCAGTAATAACAATTTAGCTTATGAGTATATACTGTGTCAGCTTTGTGAGTGCTTCAGGGAGATCTATTGCTTTTTGAAGGCAGATCAGTTATAGAAAAAATAGTTTTGTTGTTCTAGCATGTCACATAACTGTAGGTATGTAAATGTTCTTCACTTAAAACCCACCTTTTTGGGTTATATGCTTGTTTTGTCTCTCTCCTTATAGGAACAGTCAAACCTGAGCTAGACTTGAGCTCTTTCTTTCAAATACCATTTTCAAAGAAACATATTAATTGTTCTTCATCAAAAGCAATTTCTGCATTATAAAGCATCTCAAAAAAACCCACCAAATGTATCTACTAATTGCTTTCACATTTGTTATTCTTTTCTCTTTATTTACTTTGGCAGAGTCAGACTTTGACAGAATTTGAATCAACCATATAATTCAAATTGTCTTCATCTGTGATTCACACAGACGTGCTCTCATGTTCTTGTTCACTATTTTCAGAGGTAGTGGGCAGTAACCTCCAAAGGATAACAACAAGCAAAAGAGGAATGCTAAATCCTTAGACCACCATATTTGCAAAATAGCTGTATGTTCAAGTCCAGTTGCTTTCATGAACAATTTCAGCACTCTAAATTACTCAGTGACAACTTGAATAATTATGGAAATACAAATCTCATTCAGCATATAGAGTACTTAGGAACAATTTTCAATAACTATTTTGCATATTCTGCATTCCAAATTCTTTCTAATAGTGAGGCACAAGACTGTTTTTGTTCCACGTTGATGCTTTTCAAGCTTATAGGACATGTATAATGGCAAAAAAGAACAATTCTGGTTTGAACATTTAAACTAATACAAGCTCCACTCCATGAATATTCATAATATCATCTCTTTCCATGGCATTTTTAGAACAAATATTGCCTGATAAAAATGTTTGTAAAGAGAATCAGAGAGGTTAAAATGCCATCAAACAAAATGTTCAGATTTTGCTGTTTGTATAGGTTAACAATATTTTTCTGCAATACTTGACTATAATTATAGGATTACAGGTTTCTGACAAAGTGCTTGATGTTAGTTTTCTGAATCTGTACTCAATAGCTATATAATTTTTGGTTTATCTTTTGCCTATGTATCCATAGTTCGATCTGTCTTTTCACCTATTTGTCTGTCTTCTATTTGGCAGAAAAGTCAAGACAATAGATATTTTTGCTAATTAGTTTGACTGGTTTAAACTGTTGATTACATTGCCCTTTTTACTCTGTTATCTTTCTATTTTTATTTACCAGTGTTCTTCTTCAATACACATAGTTCACTAGATTTTTTAAACAAACTTGAAACTTTATAATTTAAATAATCGCATATATACATAAATAGCTCAGGAAAGGAGGATGCCTTTTATGAAAAAACACAAATGTAGCTATACATGCTTCGTCACCAGTTTTGTTGTAAATACATTTAGAAATCTCCAGTGCTATAAAATCCAAGTATTCAGGATTTTGCTGAACTTTCATATCATATAAACAAAATAATTTGATTTGTGAATGAATGTGGTTGCTATCCAAGGTACAAGAAAAAAGAGTCAGATGAGATTCTTGGAGAGAACCAAAGAAATACTGATTCTTCTTTTTTTTTTTTAGTGACTTCATGCTAGTTAATATGTTTTCACTCAATTTCTAACTACCAATTAATTTTCCCTAGATTCTTTATTTTGAGCCTAAAGGCAAAACTTCCACCAACATAGCTACAGAATCATGTCTGAAAGATGCTGTCAGAGGTCCTTATTCTTGCTTCTAGGCAGGAATGTACCTATCTATACGTGCATGTGGGTATAAACATACATACACACATACATAGGCACTCATGGTAACCCATAAGAGCCCTTGTAAAGAAGTTAACTCAGTCTGTCTTGCCAATTTTAGTCAACTTCAATTGCAGTTAATTGCAGTTTCTATTTTAATCATTAGAAAACCTTTATACACTGCTTCCATACATAAAGTCTTCCATAAGGTCTTCCATGGTACTTTATTTTTCTACTGTGTGATATGGACACAGAGAAAGGATAGATGTCTTGTTTACTGAAACCAGTTTTGTGTCTGAAACCTATTATATAATATCACATCTTTCTAGAACTATAAGGCCCAAGATAGTGCACTACTTCAGCTGAGGTGCTGCCTGTACATAGCAGAAGATCAGGCTGCTTCATATGCTTTATGTGCTATATTCCTTTACTCCCATAAATATGATTTTTTTTTCTTTCATAACAGCATGACTTTGTGATTCGGTGTTCAACTTGTTGCGTAGAATAGTATTTAAACTTTTTGCATCAGAACTGTAACTTGTATTTGTGTAGCAGTGTATCCTTGCATGATTTTAGTTTCAGGTAGATGTATAAGCCCACAGTCTACTCATCGTAAATTATTCCAACCTGAATCTGATGAAAATTTTATCAAAATAAAAATATTTTTCTCAAGAATATTTTTATTTAAGTTCTCACAGTTTTCTTACATCCTTCTTATATTCTCCACCTCATTTCCCTCAAAAAGTTAATGGAGATCAAGAGAGGCTCCTGACAACTGGAAAAAATCAAATGTTGAAAAACCTTTGCAAAAAAGGGCATAGGAAAGCTGAGGAAGTCAGTCTCAATTCTGGCCCGGGGCAAATCGTGATGCAAAGCCTCTAGCCTCATGCTTCTAAACAAATGAAGGATGAGAAGGTAACTGGGAATAGCTAAAATGGGTTTACCAAGGGACAATCATGTCTGACAAACCAGATTGCCTTCTGTTATAAGACTGGTTTTGTGGGAGAGACCAGAGAGACTAGTTTGGTGAAAGTAGTGGATGTCACTTCAAGTCAAGTAAGTCTTCTGCAAGTATAAAAAATTTTCCTGTACTTGTGTTAGGATGTTACAGTCTGGAAGAGTGGACTACTAAACAAATGATCAGAATGACCCTCAGAGGTTCATGATTTAATCAGTCATACACTGTCTGGAGGCAGTTAAAAAATGAAGAGGTTTGTCCTGGGACCTGTCCTGTGTAAGCTTCAAAGCTTATTGTGTCCTCAATACCTTCAAAGAAACAATAGAGTTCTCTCTTGTCAAGTATGCTGATGATGCCAAATTAGGGGCAATAGACTGCCCAATAGCAGGGCTGGCATCCAAAGAGACCTAGCCAGGTTGGAGGAATGGACTCACCAGAACCTCTTGAAATTCAGTACTGACAAGTGAAAAGTCCTTTGCCTGGGAAGAACGGTAAGAAGAGGCTGTTGTATTGACTCCAGCTGGGACATAACGGGCTGAATGCTGAACAAGACCTCACGGTTGTGGTGGACAACGATCTCAAAATCAGTTAGCAGTGCTTATAGAAGAAAAGCCTTCTTCACGATAAGGACAGACAGCTAGTAGAGTTGAGAGAGAGTGAGTGGATAGCCCAGAGGGATTGTACAGTCTCCATAACTAGAAAGTTTCAAAATCTGAGCAAAGTCTTGAGCAGCCTGGTCTGACCCCATTGCTGTCCCTGCTTTAAGCAGCAGGTTGCACTAGGCATCTCCTGGGGTTCTGTGATCCTATGAGTTTAGAAATGTCTTCAATAGCTTGCATATTTCAGAAGCACTGTTTATCCCATAACAGTATAAACAAGTGACTGGTATTTTAGAAATGCCTAATTGCGGGATGCAGACACAGAAATACTGATCTTGTATTCACAACCATATCAAACCTTGTATTTCCATAATAATGCAAGATAATTTGCCATCATTGCTAGAGAATAAAGATTGCATACAGATGCAGAATAAATAAAAAGGGGCTCAAAGATTTTTTTTAGCTAGTTCTGACAGGTGATACTCACAGTTCTGACTATGCCAAGTGATTTGTCAGACAGTTAAAGTTTGGTGGGACTTGTGAAATGAAATACCCTAAGAAAGGGTACCATGTAATATTTTTTAAAATGACAAAGAAAAGAAGAGAATAAAAATTGAAAGAAGCAGAACAGAAGCAGGATAATAAAATAAAATAGACAATTCCTCAGTTATCCTCAGGTGTAGCTTTATTCTTTGTATTCCCCACTACCTTATCCTTATCCTGTATTTCAAGCAGTAACAGGCACATACGGTTATTTTAAACTCTTCATGAGCTTGGATCTTCAGCAAAGCATCTCATTGTCAGATACAAAACTGCCAGCCATGAAGGATTATTTATATTTCAGGACGTTCCAGACCATGTTTGTGTCCATCTCTGAAAGATTTTCTATACTTTATTTTTAATAAACTTATTCTAATGTCATTTCTCGATCACTGCAATCAAGGTGGGGGGAGTGCAGTTCAGTATCCCTCTTCTCAAAGCAAGGTTTCAGCTTGGTTGATTCTAGTGTTTTGAATTTTATCAAAAACTGTCATAAAAATAACAAATATAATGCACATAAATAAAAAAAAAAAAACAAAAACAAAAAAAAAAACGAAGAACCCAGTGACACGGACCAAAGCCTATAGTGTTTTTGAAAGAAGGAGGCAACCCTGTTAATTATTTTCCAGGAACCACTTTTTGACGTTGCACAGCTACTTCTAGAGGGGCACTGAGTTCCTATCACTTGCAAATCATCAGCTTAAGTGGTCTCAAGTGGAATCATAGAAGAGTTACGGTTGGAAAGGACCTTAAGATCATTTAGTTCCAGCCCTCCAGCCAGGGGCAGGGACACCTCCCACTAAACCATGACACCCAAGGCTCTGTCCAACCTGGCCTTGAACACTGCCAGAGATGCAGCATTCACAACTTCCCTGGGCAAACTATTCCAGGGCCTCACCACCCTTACAGGAAAGAATTTCTTCCTCATATCCAATCTAAACTTCCCCTGTTTAAGTTTGAACCTGTTACCCCTTGTCCTCTCACCACAGTCCCTGATGAAGAGTCCCTCCCCAGCATCCCTATAGGCCCCCTTCAGATACTGGAAGGCTGCTATGAGGTCTCCAAACAGCCTTCTCTTCTCCAGGCTGAACAGCCCCAACTTTCACAGCCTATCTTCATATGGAAGGTGCTCCAGTCCCCTGATCATCCTCTTGGCCCTCCTCTGGACTTCTTCCAACAGTTACATGTCCTTTGGATGTTGAGGACACCAGAACTGCACACAATACTCCAAGTGAGGTCTCACGAGAGCCGAGCAGAGAGGTAGGATCACCTCCCTCGACCTGCTGGTCACACTCCTTTTGATGCAGCCCAGCATACAGTTGGCTTTCTGGGCTGCAAGTGCACCCTGAAGCCAGCTCATGTTCATTTTCTCATCTACCAAAACCCCCAAGTCTTTCTCCACAGGGCTGCTCTGAATCTCTTCTCTGCCCAACCTGTAGCTGTGCCTGGGATTGCTCCAACCCAGGTGTAGGATCTTGCACTTGTCATGGTTAAGCTTCATCAGGTTGACAACAGCCCACCTCACAAGCATGTCAAGGTCCCTCTGGATGGCATTCCTTCCCTCCAGCGTATCAACCGAACCACGCAGCTTGGTGTCATTAGCAAACTTGCTGAGGGCGCACTCAATCCCACTGTCCATGTGCGGGCAGGTGCCGGGGACTGCTCTCAGCCTCCGCGGGGCTGGACTCGGCTGCAAGGCTCAGCTTTTCCACTGCCCCCTCCTGCTGCTCAGCAGCTGCCAGGCTGGGTTCGGGGTAGGGGGGGGGCTCACCCCTGCTACCACCTCCTTCGTGGCCTTTTGATCCCCAGGGCCACGCTCCCGGGCCATTTCGGCCGGCGGCAGCTCCCAGGACAGCGCCCCTTCGGCTTTCCACAGCCTCACAAAGACGGAGGCGAGGACGAGGGCCAGGACGGTGAAGAGCAGCCGAACTGCCAGGTACAAGTCCACGTTCACCTCCACATCCACCCCCGTCCTGCTTCTGGAGCCCGCCCGTATTACAAGCCATTCCAATAAAGTACAATGAAACAAGAGCCTTAACCCAAAACCCATATCCGAAAAATGCTGAGATAACAAATACTGGCTGTAAGTAAGGTACAGCAGGCTGAAACCATGAACTCAAGAGAATCAAGAGCAACAACTTTGAGAGCCAATAAATCAGTATTGTGATGAGTGGCTATTAATCCTGTCGTTATCTCAACCCTTTGTGCCCCACGCTGGGCGCCAAAAAGAACTGTTGTATTTTAAGCCGTAAATCGCACAGTCGCTCTCTCGCTCACTCCCCTCTCTTTCTTCCCCCCACTCCCGGGTGGCTGGGAAGGAGAATCAAAAGAATGCAACTCCCACAGGCTGAGATAAAAACAGTTAGGTAACTAAAGTATAACACAAATCACTACTGCTACCGCCAATAACAACAATGACCAGGGAAATACAAGGGAAGAATACAATTCTCAACACCTGATACTCAGCCCGACCAAGCAGTGCACCCCTTCCCCCCCTTCTCTGCTCTCTGCTTTCCATCCTGGGCATGACGTGCTGTGGTATGGAATAATCTCTTTGGTCAGTTTGGGTCAGGTGTCCTGTCTCTGCTTCCTCCCAGCTTCCCCTCCTCCCTGGCAGAGCATGAGACTCAGAAAGTCCTTAGCCAGACGAAAACATTACCAAGCAGTAACTGAAAACACTGGTGTTATCAGAGCAGTTCCCAGGCAGAAAGTCAAAAACACAGTGCTGCACCAGCTACCAAGAAGCAGAAAAATGACTGCTGCTGCTGAACCCATGACACTATGTCACTGACAATGATGTTGAACAAGACCGGTCCCAATTCCTATTGCTTTGTTTCATTTCTCAAAATAACGGAGTAATTCTTGTGTACAGTGGGCTTGTTCTATGCTAGAATTTTAAAACAAAAAAGCAAAACCATCTAACATCTTGTCATGGGTTCAGCAACTGCAGTCATCTTTCTCCTTCATAGTAGCTGGTGCACTGTTGTGTTTTTGACTTTCTGCTTGGGAACAGCTCTAGCACCGATGTTTATAGTTATGGCTTAGAATGTTTTGGTCTGATCAAGGACTTTCTGAGACTCTTGTTCTGCCAGGGAGGAGGGGAAGCCGGGAGGAAGCAGAGACAGGACACCTGATCCAAACTGACCAAAGAGGTATTGCATACCATGGTACGTCATGCCGAGGATGGAAAAACTGGGGGAAGGAACCTGGAAGAGCTCAATTCATGGCTCGGTCATCGAGTGGTGAGCAATTGTATCCTCTTCCCTTGTATTTCCCTAGTCATTATTATTGGTGGTAGCAGTAGTGATTTGTGTTACACCTTAGTTACTGGGCTGTTCTTATCTCAACCCATGGGAGTTGCATTTTTTCGATTCTTCTCCCCATTCCCCCCTCCCTCAGAGTGGGGAGGAAGAAAGTGGGGGGAGTGAGTGGGCGGGCTGCAGCATTTAAGGCTTAAAAAACAACAGCTCCTTTTGGCGCCCAACATGGGGCATGAAGGGTTGAGATAACGACAGAATTTATAGTCACTCATCACAATGCTGCTTTATTGGCTCTCGAATTTGTTGCTCTGAATCTCACAGGTTCAGCGTATGATACTTTACTTACAACCGGTATTTCTTATCTTAACATTATTCAGATATGGATTAGGGGTTAAGGTTCTTGTACTTTATTGGAATGACTTGTAATACAATAGACTCAGTGATCATGAAACTGACCCAGCTTTTGTTCCCAGTGTGGTCACCAACTCTACACTTTGGGTAGTATATAATAGAAGTGTTTAGCAATTACACATCTTTTTTCTCCTCCTCGGGTGGTCAACCTGTAAAGGAGACATTCTTTCATGTTCCCAGCCCCCCCCCACCAGACTGTTTACAGCATTGTCTGAGAATTTTGAAGGTTTTGAGTGGCCTTTAGATACCCTTGAGACCTGCCTGCTGATTGTGATAGGGATCACCATGCTGACACGCATACCGAGTGTGTTTTACCCACAGCCATTTTGTCTGGTCCCGAGAGCACTGCAGAGTCGGGTTTGGGCCTTGTCTAGGGTTAAACGACGATATAGGAGGCCCAAGAGTTTTTCCTCGAGGCTGGATAGTCATGAGTGGCAGGGTGTGTGGGATAGTATGGGCAAGTATCTAGGCCAGGGGGCCCCTCCAGTGATTTAGAACTTCACCAATGAACAAATGCAAAATCCAGAAAAATTAGTAAAACACTTAAAGGAGGTGTGTTGTCATTCTGGTCACACCAGAGATGGACAAATAATGGCAACGTGCTGGGGCTTGGCCTATGCTTACAGAGCCCTGTTCAACACCATCCATCACCTTCAAAAGGAAAAAAATGTCCCTGGATCTGAGGGCAGAGTAATGGATAGCACAGCTACCCCAGCTCCAAGCACAGCAGCTACACCACCCCCAGGGACAAGTACAGCCACTACTCAAACTTCAACAGTAACGGGCAGCACAGCTACTCCAGCTCCAAGCACAGCAGCTACACCACCCCCAGGGTCAAGTACAGTAGCTACTCAAACTTCAACAGTAACAGGCAGGGCAGCTGCTCCAGCTCCGCACAGCAGACGTTAAAAATGTACTGTACATCGCAGCTGGGGAGAATGGTCCTACCTGGAGCCTCTGGCAGAAAGCTCCAGGGGAGACTTGAGGTCAACCCCTCTGCTTTTGGAGTCGGGGATACAGAGGATCTGAGGCCAGCTATACCCCAACTGAAAAAGGGATATTGGCAGCCTGTGAAGGGGTTCGAGCTGCTTCGGAAGTGATTGGCACTGAAGCACAGCTCCTCCTAGCAACCCGGTTGCATGTGCTGGGCTGGATGTTCAAATGCAGGGTCTCCTCTAGACATCATGCAACTGATGCTACATTGAGTAAGTGGGCTACGCTAATTATACAATGAGCTCAAATAGGAAGTCCCTGTCATCCAGGAATTCTAGAAGTCATCATGGACTGGCCAGAGGGCAAAGATTTTGGAATGTCACCAGAGGAGGAGGAGGTGACGTCTGCTGAAGAGGCCCCACTATATAATGAACTGTCAGAAAGTGAAAAGCAATATGCCTCGTTTACTGATGGGTCCTGCGCATTGTGGGAAAGCATTGTAGATGGAAGGCAGCCGTATGGAGACGACAAATTGCAGAAACTGCTGAAGGAGAGGGTGAATCAAGTCAGTTTGCTGAGGTGAAAGCCATCCAGCTGGCCTTGGACATTGCTGAACGAGAAAAGTGGCCAGTACTTTATCTCTATACTGACTCATGGATGGTGGCAAGTGCCCTGTGGGGGTGGTTGCAGCAATGGAAGCAGAGCACTGGCAAAGCAGGCTTAAACCCATCTGGGCTGCTGCACTGTGGCAAGATATTGCTGCTCAGGTGCAAAACCTGGTGGTCAAGGTATGCCATGTAGATGCTCATGTACCCAAGAGTTGGGCCACTGAGGAACACCAGAACAACCAACAAGTGGATAAAGCTGCTAAGATTGAAGTGGCTCAGATGGACTTAGATTGGCAACATAAGGGTGAATTATTTTTGGCCCAGTGGGCCCATGACACTTCAGGCCTTTAGGACAGAGATGCAACATACAGATGGGCTCGTGATCGAGGGGTGGACTTAACAATGGATATTATTGCCCAGGTTATTCATGACTGTGAAACATATGCTGCAATTAAGCAAGCTAGATGGTTAAAGCCTCTTTGGTATGGAGGATGATGGCTGAAACATAAATATAGGGAGGCCTGGCAGATTGATTATATCCCATTCCCACCAACCCGCCAAGGCAAGCGCCATGTGCTTACCATGGTGGAAGCAACCTCTGGGTGGCTGGAAGCATACGCTGTGCCCCACGCCACTGCCCGCAACACTATCCTGGGCTTTGAGAAACAGATTTTGTGGCTACACGGCACTCCAGAGGGAATTGAGTCAGACAATGGGTCTCATTTCTAGAACAGCCTGGTAGACATTTGGGCCAAAGAGCATGGCATTGAATGGGTGTATTATATCCCCTACCATGCACCAGCCTCTGGAAAAATTGAACGGTACAATGGGCTATTAAAGGCTACACTGAGAGCAATGGGTGGTGGGACTTCCAAACATTGGGATACACATTTACCAAAGGCCACTTGGCTGGTCAACACCAGAGGATCTGCCAACAGGGCTGGTCAAGCCCAGTCAGAACTTCTACATACTGTGGAGGGGGACAAAGTTCCTGTGGTGCATATATGAAATTTGCTGGGGAAGACAGTCTGGGTTATTCCTGCTTCAGGTAAAGGCAAACCCACTCATGGGATTGCTTTTGCTCAGGGACCCAGATATACTTGGTGGGCAATGCAGGAAGAAGGGGAAGTCTGATGTGTACCTCAAGGGGTTTTGATTTTAGGGGAAAACAGCCAACGAACTGAATTGTATGCTGTTGTCTGCTATGTGATACTTTTATAGCCCACCAACTAGATGTCTTCAGGTCATCAGCGGCTGGCCCTCTGATCATCATCCCAACAGAGAATGAACTTTAATGAAACCAGACAAGTTCTGCAGTAAAGGAACAATCAGCATCATCAGGCA
Source organism: Ara ararauna (assembly GCA_028858755.1). Lineage (NCBI taxonomy): Eukaryota > Metazoa > Chordata > Aves > Psittaciformes > Psittacidae > Ara > Ara ararauna. The sequence continues at coordinate 36,537,873 of CM054379.1, forward strand.
ACGATCCAACACTGCACATGGCCTCCCCTGCTCTGAAGGACTGTTACAGGAGATGGAGCTTGACATCACGGACCGAATGGACTCAGCAGCTTTATAGGGATTAGTCCATACACTAAGGAATGATCTCTCTCTCTCTCTCTCTGTGTGGATGTATATATATATACATATGTGATGGTATATTGAAAATATGGGATCTGAGCATGACGTGAATGGTATGGAATAAAAGGTGGATACTGTCATGGGTTCAGCAGCAGCAGTCATTTTTCTCCTTCTTGGTAGCTGGTGCAGTGCTGTGTTTTCGACTTTCAGCCTGGGAACAGCGCTGATAGCAGCAATGTTTATAGTTACGGCTTAGAATGTTTTGGCCTGACCAAGGGCTTTGTAAGTCTCATGCTCTGCCAGGGAGGAGGGGAAGCCGTGAGGAAGCAGAGACAGGACACCTGACCCAAACTGACCAAAGAGGTATTCCATACCATGGTACAACATGCCCGGGATGGAAAAACTGGGGGCAGGAACCCGGAAGAGTTCAGTTCACGGCTCGGTCGTCGGGTGATGAGCAGTTGTATCCTCTTCCCTTGTATTTCCCTGGTCATTATTATTATTGGTGGTAGCAGTAGTGGTTTATGTTATATCTTAGTTACTGGACTGTTCTTATCTCAACCCATGGGTGATACATTCTTTTGATTCTTCTCCCCATTCCCCCACCCCCTTGGAGTGGGGAGGAAAAAAGTGGGGGGAGTGAGTGAGCGGTCTGCGTGATTTACAGCTTAAACCACGATGCATCTTTCTTCAAAGAAAATACCATAGAGAAAATTCATTTGAGACATTTGCATATTTTTCCTATCTGGCCCAAGAGACTGCATGCAGTAGACTTTACTGATCTTTAGGACAGTGGGGCTATGTCATGGGTTCAGCAGCAGCAGTCATTTTTCTCCTTCTTGGTAGCTGCTGCAGTGTTGTGTTTTTGACTGTCGGCCTGGGAACAGCGCTGATAACACCAGTGTTTTGGTTACTGCTTAGTGATGTTTTGGTCTGACCAAGGACTTTCTGAGTCTCATCCTGTGCCAGGGAGAAGGGGAAGCTGGAGGAAGCAGAGACAGGACACCTGACCCAAACTGATCAAAGAGGTTATTCCATACCACAGCACGTCATGCCCAGGATGTAAAAAAGCAGAGCAGAGACCCGGAAGGGTGGGGGGTGCACTGCATGGTCTGGCTTGGTATTGGGTGGTGAGCAGTTGTGTTCTCTTTCCTTGTATTTGCCTTGTCATTATTATTATTGGTGGTAGCAGTAGTGATTTGTGTTATACTTTAGTTACTAAACTGTTCTTATCTCAACCTGTGGGAGTTGCATTCTTTTCGGTTCTCCTTCCCATCCCCCTGGGAGCAGGGGGAAGAAAGAGCGGGGAGTGAGAGAGCGAAAACTGTGTGGCTGACTGGACTTAAACCACGACAGGCTAATAGAACAAGATATACACAAGTGATAAAAATACAAATGTAGCAACTTTTCAACAAATTTTTACCAAATTTTTTCAAACCATATTGTCACAGGAATAATTCTCATTATTTTACCAAACTATTGAATAATGATTTGTAAACCATCCTAAGGGTTCAATTCATCGCGTATTGGCATCAGGAGGAGTAATTATTTGCAAATCAGTGTAGTAGGATCAGACTCTAATATACTACATTGAAACAAGGGCCTGAAACAAGATATAGGTGGAAGTTTTAAGTTCAGACCTAAGAAAATGTGTTTTAGTTGTACACAAATGAAGTTATTCCTTATATTTTGGTCTACTAAATAAGTGAAAACTCCAAAATTAATTTAAACACATAAGCATGCCCTGGCTAAATAGTCCCTAATTTCTGGATGACAGCTGGTAGGTAATGTGGATTTAAACATCTGCAACCTGAGAAAGAAATTAGCTTCAGTCTAGAAGACAGGAGCTCAAACTGCTACATCCCTAGCAATTCTCAATCTCCTTTTTCCAACCACATCAGTTTGAGTTTAACAGAAAGTTTTTCAGCTATAACAGTTTAAAACTGCAGGATACTGTGGAAAAGAAGTTTGTTCTGCCAGAAGGAAAACTGATGCTTGTTTCACCTGCCATTTCCAGTAACAGCCCCATATTTGGAGCATTTGGCCAAGAAGTGGATGATCCATGTTAGATTTCATCTTACATTTGACAGTATTTAAATCTGTTTTCTCTTTTTTAGGTATCAAGGTATAAAATGGTAAATAGAAGAAATGGGCTGTGCCAGAAGGGAGGAGACCTGTTTTCTTCTTCTGGGACTGTTGATGAGTTTTACAAGAGTCAAGTCTAGCATTAAAAATTAGAAGACATGATATTTCTCAAAGACCTGAGAAACCCATTGTGACAGCCTTTTTCAGAGCTTATTTAGCACACTGATGTCACTACTTCCTTCATGAAATGCAATGTGTTCACTTTAAAGAAAAGCGATCACTGTTTACACAGTAGCCTACTCATTACAGCATTCAGAGCCAAAAAACATTTCCATGAAAAAGTTCAAGGTGAAGGATATTTCAGCTTTGACCTTCCTACATGGGTTTGAACAGGGAAGACATGGAGTTTGAAACTGCTCAATGTGAGAATGAAATTAGCATGAAATTTCCAGCCTGCTGTTTGAATGATACAGCTGTCAGGCACTTAAAAAAGAAATGGTACAGCAGACTGATTTTTCCTTCTTAAGAGTCAGCTTTGCCTTGTTTCATAAAGATTGATGTACCCAGCCTCAGGATCTCAAGAGATCAGTTAGGTGCCTAAACTCCATGTAATTCATGATACCTCTGTGTGTTTAGTATATTTTATAATTCTTAGAATTCTTAGTTTAGATACAGGATTTTTATAAACTTCAGTGGAGTCTACTCCCTGTCCCCAGACATGATAGGAAACCTGCTGGAGCTTGGGTTTCCGGTTGTTAGCAGTAAACACCAGAAACTGAAAGTACTTAATTGACTTTATTCACTGATTTCACAAGGAAACAGAACCTGAAAGAACTACCAATAGCTCTCTCAGGTTCAACTAGCATTGAACGCTATGGTAATTCCTGTTTACTCACTGTCTCGTGGGTGTTTATAGACCATAACCATTTCTTCTTGTGAGGCAAAAAAAAGCAGCAGTTTGTATTCCCAGTCAGTGCTTGTGCTCTTTATACATGGCCACTATAATTCCATGCATTTTATTATCCGTGCTGTAACAGAAAACAAATAAAAACAATGTTATAAATCCAATAAAGCAATAGGGAAATATACAATATAGGGCCTTGGAGAAAATGTGTGAATAACAGGCAGAAACTAAAATGTGAAATGCATATTGATCTTTTTGTTATGACTGAAGAATGCAGAGTGCAGAAACAATAGAGGGAGGGATGTACGTGTGGGTCTTTCTCTTCTGACAGCACTTAATTTGTTTAGTCAACCCTCAAGCAACAGCAGATGAACAAAGCTAATGCTTCATCATCATGATTATTAGGTGATATGTATCATGAAGGCAGTATCTCCACTGGTAAGAATAAAGTTTATCTTGTCATTACAAGCTCAATTGTTGAATCTTTTCTTAAAATTCTATAAAAAGGCCAACATGGGGTTGGCTGAAATTACGTGAAGTTAACATTTTTCAGGTGTTTTAATCTGTTGCTTGGGAAACACTGAGCAAATAAAAAGCTTACAAAAAATATAAAATAAAATCCCCATTGACTCCATTAGGGCTAGAATTTCACTAGTAACTTTTAAAAAATATCTCTTTGATCTACAATTTATAAGCCATCTTGACTTTGCGTTGCTCCCTGAAAAAATACCACAAAATTGCCTTGAGACATTTAACATAAACTCTTAACCAGACATTACCTCTTACCTTCAACAATTACAGCCACTTGTCCTGGGTTCAGCAGTAGCAGTCATTTTTTCTCCTTCTTAGTAGCTGGTGCAGTGCTGTGTTTTTGACTTTCAGCTTGGGAACAACTTTGATAACACCGATGTTTTTAGTTGCTGCTCAGTAATGTTTACTCTGACCAAGGACTTTCTGAGTCTCATGCTCTGCCAGGGAGCAGAGGAATCCGGGAGGAAGCAGAGACAGGACACCTGACCCAAAATAACCAAAGAGGTATTCCATACCACAGGACATCATGCCGACTATATAAACTGGGGACTGTTACCCGGAAGGGTGAGATCACTGCTTGGGTCAGGCTGGGTATCAGTCGGCAGGTGGTAAGCAGTTGTATTCTTTTCCTTTGTAATTTCCCATATCATTATTATTATTGTTGGTAGCAGTAGTGGTTTGTGTTATACCTTGGTTACCGGCCTATTCTTATCTCAGGCTGTGGGAGTTACCTTCTTTCGATTCTCCTCCCCATCCCTCCAGGAGCTGGGGGGAAAAAGCGGGGGGAGTGAGAAAGCGGCTGCGTGGGTCTGAGTTAAGGCTGGGCTTAAACCACGACACCTCTCTTTGCAATTTCTTGGTGACCTGAACCCCAAAAATAAATATTTAGCCCAAGTCATTTGAAAAATGTGAAAGCTTCTTGAATACTTGCTTTCATTAACATTTGTAGTTCTTTTAGCACCTTTTCCTGTTGCAAATACCCTGAAAGGTGTCAGTGTTCTAATGTAATTGTGAGGTGTGTCTATGTGATGTGACGCATAGGAAGACAGCAAACTTCCCTTACTTAGTGGACTTCTCATGACCTGCAGACAAACTCTTCAGCATACTCACACTTCTTCTGATATTCTTCTAATACTGTAAAATCTTAACAGACTTAAATCTAATGGGTTTCTGCAAGAAAATTCTCTGCAAGACTGAGTACTTTCCAGAAGTGAAAAGCAGCAAGTTGATTCAGCTTGAAGGATTAAAATGATGGTCTTAATTCAGGGAAGTCCCTATTTAAAAGTGATGGCAGTGTTTCATATCATCACAGACTGGAACATCTAAACCAAAAAATAAAAAGTGCTGAATTAGGAAATTGCCAGCTTTACATGTTTGTTTAGGCTTTCTAAACATTTTATTTTTTCAAGATTTTTTACAATATTTTACAGCACTGGGATTCTGCCTAAAGATTCAGTACACCACCATAATGGAAATATTTCATAATGCTGAGAATATACCTATTCTGTCCTTAAGCCGCAGCTTATTCCCCCAAACAGTGTTAAGTTAACTGAAGGTACCCATGAAAACATTTTTTTGGCCTTTAATTACAGAAACATATTTTGATACGTAGTTCAGACAAGTTTCTTTAAGTGGAGTTTTATTCGCTCTCAAAAGAAAAGTTAATCAAGATAATAGATTAGTAAGAAGCACCAATTTCACAACTGATGATTTAAAGACTCAAACTAAGCTCTGTAGTAAAAAATGATTATTTTGTTTCTTCAAAATGCTTCACCGAAAAAACATAATGCGAATAGTACTCTATTTCTACTCACTTTAGCCAATATATCAGATATGGTAAATTTAGAAGAAAAGAGCTTAAAGAAAACTATAAAGTTATTACAGATATAATATGTTAATGTTGAATTTATAATAAAATCAGAGAAATTATTGGAGCAGCAAAATGCATTGAATTAAGCAATTAGTCATTATGAAGCCAGAAATGAAAGACCAGATTGTTCCATAAGTATTAAATTGGTAGCTTACAATTTTTCACAGTCTCCATGATGATTTCTTTATCCATTTATTTACCTGAATTTTTCAGTCTGACAATGCAAAATATGCATGTAGCATTCTGGGTATAATCATATTAAAAAAAAATTAACACCGTTCATATACCCTCAGTCACATAAAGTATCATAACAACAAAGTTTAACTAACTGCTGTGTTTTTAGGAGCATAGAAAAATATAATAGATTTTATGGTATGTCCTGAAAAAAAATAACAGGTTCCAGATATTATGAACCAAGACAGGAAACAGTACCAGAGACAATAGCGAAATGGTAATAAAAGCCTTTTTTTCTTACATATACTGACGTTCAGGTCAGCTTTGTCTCATCTCAGAATTATATAGATGCAGCAGAGGATGAAAGATAGGCAAGTCTCTTATATGTGTGGGTCTCTAGCCATTATAGATCTAAACCCAAATTGTAATATCAATCTGACAGCTCCAATAGCAGCTAATATAGATCATAGTGTACACACATAATATGCTTTCATGAAGAAAAAGCACTGTTTATCAAATGATGCACTACATCTAGTCCCCAAAAGATATAGTACTCTTTTACTGTACCAATATAACTTTAGTCTTGAAATGACTAAGGCATAGATGAAACTACAGGGCCGGTACCTAAAAGAAATGAGCCTAATCTTCAAGCAGTCTAGAAATGAATACAGTCATTCTGTCTGTAACACATGATCAGCTAGAAAGAGTTGAAGTCATTTGGAAGATCTGTAGGCTTCAAACTCCTTAAAATAAACCACGGACAAATGGGTCTGTTTCTGTTAAAGATATCCCTCACCTTTCAAAGTGCTTATCCCAGCCAGTTCATAGTTGTGGAGAATAAGGCACTGACCCCGTTTCTGGTTAGGAAATGAAATCGTTTATTTCCCGAAGGTCCAGGGTTGATATAGGCTATATGAAGTACCCGTGTGTATGAGCGGCTAATACAATTGGTTAGCTATCACCACCCACATGGGTATTTTTGCTTCTTTATTGGTTGATATCTTGCTCACTGGTTGCCTTGATTGGATGACTGCTTCTCACTGTTGTCCCCTCATTGGGTACTGGTTCCTCGCTTCTTTCTTCCTTCTTATCTTGCCTAGCTCTCCCTGCAATACTCCCCTATGGTTTCAAAACTTTCCCAGCAACATTCCTCTGCTATCTCAAAGCTCTCCTAGCAGCTAGTATAGCTCAGAAATCCTTCACATCAAAGTCCTTTACACCCACACATAGTACATGAGGGTAGGTAGGAATACAGCTTACTGGTCTTTACCCAACTCTTAAACTTCCCCAAACCATGAAATTGACACTGTGTATATTGTGTGTAGGCAGCTCTAAATGATACCTAGAAAAATAGAAAGGAAAAGTATTCTGGGAGCCCAGTTGTAGAAGAGGACTCAGAATTTATTATTTACAAAAAATATTTAAATTTGATGAATTCCAGCACATCATTTCTGAATGATGGTTTAGTAAATCTTACTTAACCTAGGTTTAGTAAGAACAGATGTGTGTTTTCAGCATCCTGAGCTTGAGTGTATTTATATAAATAAGGGAAGAGTGGAGAAAAGTGCAATTAAGATGAGCCATGAAGTTAGTCATGCATATAATAAATACAAAAGAAATTATTTTTACCTGGAATCCCAGTATGGAGGGAGAGGGAAGGCCAAACTTTGTAAATTAAAATTATTGTATATAAGCATGCTAAATGGCAACAGATAATTTTTTCATGTAGGATTAGGTGATTACTTAAATGTGATCAATAAAGGAGGTTCTATAATTATTTTTAAAGATTAAGGCTTTTGACACTTTCACATAAGATTATCATAGAGATGCTGTGTCTGTTCAGGCTAGATGAGAAGACAATGAAGTAAATTGAAAATTTGCTCACTGGCTGTACCCAGAGGGTGGAGATGAAGTCTAGCTGGAGGACAATAGTGTGACCCAAGAGTCAATAGTGAGTCCTATTCTATTGCATATTAATGGTTTGGATGATGAGATATAGTGTATGCTCCTTAAGTTTCCTCATGATACAAAACAGGGAGGTATGGCTGATATGCCAGAGTGTCTTGCTGCCACCCAGAGGGACCTTGGACATTTTGGAGAAATGGGTCAACCAATACATCATGTAGTTCAACAAAGGAAAATGCAAACTCCTGCACCTAGAGAGGAATATTCTGAGGGCCAACTGGATGGAAAGCAGTTTTGTATAAAAGGACCAGTGGTCCTATTGGACACTAAGTTAAACATGAGCCAGCAGTGTGTTTTTGAGGCAGAGAAAGAGACTAGTATCATGGTCTGTATTAGCTGAAGTATCACTAGCAGCTTGAGAAAGGTGATGCTTCCTCTCTACTGAGCACTGCTAAGATCACACCTGGAGTAACTTTATCTAGTTCTGGGCTCTTCAGTACAAGAGAGGCATGGACATGCTAGCTAGAACCCAGCAAAGGACCACAAACAAGATGCAAAGACTGGACAGGAGCATCTCTTCTTTGAAGAGAGCCTGAGAGGCCTGGGACTGTTTAGTTAAGGGAAAAGAAGGCTCAGGGGTAGTCTTGTCAGTGAATGTAAATGCCTGAAGGGAGAAGATTGAGCCAGGCTCTTTTTGGTGGTGAGGCTGGCCAAGTAGGTTGTAGAGTCTCCATCCTTCAAGGTATTGGTTTGCAACCGATGGCCTCTGGCGGTCCCTGCCAACCTCAGCCTGTGATTCTGTGATTAACGTAAGATTTTTTTTTTCCTTTATTTTTGAAGTTTTGAGGCATATTCTATCATCACTTCAAAATTGCATATCCAGCTGTCTTCCTTACGTTTGTTAAATAATTTTCTTGAAGGGCTAGTCCCTAGCAAAATATAAACCTGATACAAAAGCCATTGAAGACAGCAGGGTCCTAAGTGACCACATAATCTCATTTCCACACTTTTGTTCTACTTGCTTAACAGAATAACATACCAATGGTAAAAGAACAGAATGAAGGCAAGGACAAAGTGATTATGTGGGCACTTGGGAGGTTAACGCATGCGGTTCTGCTTTTTTCATAAGCTAATACATAATTATTTTCTTCAATTAGTTGAAATCAGTTAAAAAGCTTAACTAATCAATTACATAAGAAAATTTAAACAGTAAAAAAGAGGCCCCAAGGACCTTAATTTCACATTATTTCACAAGTTAAACAAAGACAAATGAATGCAAGTCATGTACTGTGCACTGTAAGAAAAACTTCCCTGTTTCAAAAATTGCATGACTAAGCTAGACTTTCTAGCTTCACCACTTAGTTGCTCATTAGCAGATTGTTTCTGGTACTCAAGCATTAAGATGCCATTTCTCATAGTTTTGCCAACTTTCACCAGTAGTGCTATGTAGTCTTCCAAATAAAGACAATCGGTAGGGTATCTGTGTTATCTTACAAGAGTTGGAGCCAGATCTTTTGAGTATTTTTGCATTTGCAAAGCACTATGGAGAATAGGTGATTTTTCTTTGGGGTTTACTGGGAATGGCATTTCCAAATAGGCTGCAAAAGGATTTTCTAAAATTCATTAGAAGTCCTTCTTGTCTGACTCCCTTGGGCTCCTGCTTCTGCTCTGGCTTGTTCTACAGAACATAGACCACAAGGAGGTCAAGAAGAGTTATCAGACCATAAAAAAAGAAAAAGACAAACTTGATTTCCTGAGTTTATTTGTCTGTCAGTTAAGGCCAGAAGAAACCAATGGAGCATTTTCCTTCATCTCCTACACAAGTCTACCAGATTGTATCCACTTACTTCTTTGCAGTGCCCATTAACATCTGATTTCACTGATGTATATTTTACTTGGAAAATACCTGTTTTCAGATAAAAGTCATTATTAATAGTCTCTATTTTCATTAGTATTCTGTTACATTTCCTTCTTAAAAACAGTGTCCTATTTATTTAAATTTGTGCATCGTCCCATCCTGCTTCCCATCTCTTCCATCCTGCTCTAACTTCCTCAACTAGAGCTGAGAATAATAGGAACTCATTTTCTCCAGAAAGATCCTTTCTTCATCAAGATCAATTGATAATCCATCAAGATCATCAACTGGAGATCCATCAAGAGAATTCTCAGCCTTCTTTTCATGAAGCAGGTTATAGTTACATTGTACAAGTACATATTCTCTCCAGAGTTACTTTTCTCAGAATTCAGTAATCCCTTCTGTCTTATTTCTTTCTATGTGCGCATGCTTTTTCCTCTCTTGAACATGTCCATCTGTCTTATCCTCACCATTGTTTAACTCTAGATGCGGTATCTACAGAATTTTGTCAGTAGTAATTTTGCTTTCACTTCCAGATAATTGATCGAAATGATCAATAGCCTTAGGTTTAATTCTAGTCCTTTTGGAATCTCATAGAAATAACTCCATTCATAGTATTTCCATTTGTCAACTACTATGGGATATTTGCTAGGTAGTCAGGTCCATTTAAAATGCTGTAATGTCTAACACCAGTTAATCTTCATTAAAATGTAGTGAGGGAGATCTCAAAGCAGCCTTCCAATATCTGAAGGGGGCCTATAGGGATGCTGGGGAGGGATTCTTCATTAGGGACTGTAGTGAGAGGACAAGGGGTAACGGATTCAAACTTAAACAGGGGAAGCTTAGGTTGGATATGAGGAAGAAATTCTTTACTGTAAGGGTGGTGAGGCACTGGAATGGGTTGCCCAGGGAAGTTGTGAATGCTTCATCGCTGGCGGTGTTCGAGGCTGGATTGGACATAGCCTTGGGTGGCATGGTTTAGTGGGAGGTGTCCCTGCTCCTGGCAGGGGGTTTGGAACTAGATGATCCTAAGGTCCTTTCCAACCCTAACTATTCTATGATTCTATGATTCTATGTTACGTAGTATGCTATGTAGTCATTTTATCAGTTTCTTATCTTCAGGGGACAAATTCTTCCTGTGTGTATAATGCATGTTCTTTCTTCTTATGTGTTTTAGTCTACATTTTGTCTTTGCCCTTTATTATTAACCCCTATGTTAAAAAACAATACAGAGTGTCTATCCTTATTAATAGGCATCTTGCCATGAGGTTTCAACCTATCATTTTGGATACCAGAACTGAATTGTCTGCAGTGCCACTGTATTTTAACATTTCAGCCTTAACTCCTTTTTAACCCATCTAATACAAACCACAGTGATTTAGTATACACTGTTGTTTGGGGTTTTTGTTTTGTTTGTTTTTCTTAGAATGTTGTATCGAACTGCATAAAATGATGTATACACTATGTGTCAAAACAGTAGTCTGTTTCAGCGTGTTCTAGTTTTGGTTGGTATAGAGTTAGTTTTCTTCCAAGTAACTGGTACAGTGCTGTGGTTTGCATTTAGGATGAGAACAATGTTGATAACACATTGATGTTCTAGTTGTTGCTAAGCAGTGGTCAAAGATTCTTCAGCTTCTCATACAGCTGTTCCAGTGAGTAGGCTGAGGGGCACAAGATGTTGGTAGGGGACACAGACAGGACAGCCCACCTAAACTGACCAAAGGGATATTTCATATGTCAGCATGATGTCATGCTTAGTATATAAACTAGGGGGAAAGATGGCTTGGGGGCTGCTGCTCAGGAACTGGCTGGGCATCAGTCAGAAACTGGTGAGCAACTGTATTGTGTGTCACTTGTTCCGTATATTCCATTTTTATTATTATCATCCCTTCATTTTATGTCCTATTAAACTAACTTTACCCTAACCCCTAAATTTTACTTTCATTTCCAATCCTTTCTTTCATCCCACTGCAAGGGTGTATGGGGTGGATTGATGATTGGTTATTTATGGTTTAGCTGTCTGCTGCATTAGAGCATGACAGAGCCAAACCTGTGACTGAGTAAAATGATGAAATCAGGTAAATTTTATAAAACCTAATTTTTATAACTCTTTACTGCTCTGTAACTAATTACATTATAGCACTTGACCTTTTTATCACCTGATTTCCTTGTCATCTTTTCTCTGATTTTTCTAGGGATTGAAGCTAAACTAAGTTACCTGTAATTACTGTTCATTCTCCTTGTCTTACTAGCAAAAAATAAGCACTTTTGCAGTCTTCACCTGTATCAGCAATCACAGAATTACAGAAGAGCTGTGATTACAAGAGACTTTTGGAGTTTATCTGGTCTGCCTCCTGCTCAAGCAGGGCCAGCTAAAGCAAACTGCTGGCTCCTATTCAGCCAGCTGTCCACCAGCACTCCCAGATCCTTTTCCACCAAGCAGCTTTCCAGCCACTCTTCCCCAAGCTTGTAGTGTTGCATGGGGTTGTTGTGACCCAAGGGCAGGACCCAGCACTGAGCCTTGTTGAACCTCATACAGTAGGCATCAGCTCATCAACCCAGCCCCTGCAGATCCCTCTGTAGAGCCTTCCTACCCTCAAGCAGATTAACACTCCCTCCCAACTTGGTGTCATTTTCAAACTTACTGAGAGTGCACTTGCTCCCCTCAGCCAAATCACTGACAAAGATATTAAACAGAACTGTCTCCAATGGTGAGCTCTGGGGAATCCCACTTATGACTGGCTGCTAACTGGATTTCACTCCATCAAACATCACTCTTTGGGCTCAGCCATCCAGCCAGGCTTTTTTACCCAATGAAGAGTACATCTGTCCAAGCCGTGAACAGCCATTTTCTCCAGGACAATGCTGTGAGAAATGGTGACAAAGGCTTTACTAATGTCTAGGTAGACAACATCCACAGATTTCTCCAGACAGGTGCAGAGAGCAAACTGATCATCTGTAGCTTTTCCACACCTCCTTTACAATATTTATTGATCATCAGGCTTAAGCACCTTAGTACGACATTACAAATTTTCTTTTCTGACTGGACTGTGTCAGACCTTTAACATTAATAATTCAGATACTTTTTGTTTTGGGCAGCTTTTTAAACTTGAGTGACCATGAAAATACAAATTAAAAAAAATTAAAACACTGTTTATAACCAGTGTTTGTACTTTTTTTCAGTGTCCTCAGTAACAAAAACAAATGTGAAATGCAATCATAAATAAGGTTATCAAAAGTGATGTATAAATTAAGGAAAAAGAATATGACAACAGGCTAAATTCAAATCCCTATGTTCATTGGAAGGAGTTCATGTGCATTATTGACCAACTGTAACAGAAGTTAAATAGAGTGTTAACGCAAAGACTGGAAAGGAATCACTTAGGAAAGAAGTTAGAAATATGCTACATACTATAAATGCATCTTTTACTACTTCTTTCTTTTTTTTTTTTTTTTTTTTTTTTTTTTTTTTTTTTTTTTTTTTTTTTTTCCCAATTAAAATCAATTACTGTCGTGGAATGTGTCTTTACATCTCTGCACTGCATTTCCTGCCTCTGGCAGTTCTTATGTGTTTCTATAATTAGCTGTGCTTTGCGTTTTGTATACCTTCTTTCATATCTCTGCTGCACATACTTCTGATAAGCAAGGAACAATGGTACAGTTAGAAATTAACATATTGCTGCTTTTTGAACCAGTAGGTTACTTTCTGGCAAGATTAATTTTATACTAGTAAAAAATATCAGGAAAATGCTGGGGGTGCCTACTAAATCTACCTGAAGTGATGGCAGTGATGTGAGGTACAGTACTCTCCACTTCAGAATTTCACCTAAGTTAGCTGAGATCAAGTGATTCATTATGTTCTCTTAAGGGGAATTACCTATGGACACAAGCAAGGTAGAGAGTAAAGCTGTCTACTTCCGTCAAAGTGGTTGACATGTCTGGTCGTATGACTTTAAATATCCTAAAATCAAAAGTATTCAAACCAATTTACATGAAATAAAATGAATTAAAAGTACCTCTCTTATGGCTTAGGTGTAAATTGGCATGTAGGAATTAATAAAGGTATGATAGCTGTGAACAGAAAGCATCACCACTGATTTTTAAAAGCCATAAAAATCCCTGTGGATTTAAGCTCTGATAGAACTTTGGCTACCAGAGATTTCTGTCACTAATCATTCAGTGTGCTAAAAGGAACAAGAAGAAGAAATTTTATGTTCATCTGTACATTTTTTCAGAGTTCTGCTTAAGAGCAATGTATAAAATAATGAGCTGAAGCATTTCCTCCAAAGCAAAAGTTCGAGGTTATGCAATAAGCACAAAATTCGAATGTGTTTACTTACCACTGACAGATCTTTGACTGAATTTTAAATCTGATGTGATTCCATTATTTTGCTAATTTAGTCCATATTTGCAGCAGTGGGAGCAAGAAGACAAACTGCCCTGTGTTTAGATCTTTTCAATTTCTAGTGATTTTTGAAATAAAACACAAGAGTAGGTTTAATAAAGATTATGTGGAGAAAGAAACCCCATAAAAACTAATGAAAGAGCACTCTTCCAAACCCTTGTACCCTTCTGAAAATGGATGTCCTGGAGAAAAGCTTCTCAACTAACAGAAACAGCGGGTAACTGACATCTCTCTGAACCAGGAGAATGAAGTATAACAATGCTCAGTGATCTAATGTTGATGTTGAATAATTCAACTAGCCAATTTTAATACAGATAATTACTCTTTGAACACTTTACTTCGCAATTGTTTATAACGCTCTGAGGAAAGATATATGTCTACATTGCGTATGCCTACATCTGGCATTTTAGAGATGCAATTTATTTTATCCTAATGTTGACACTTAAAATAGGTCGGGTCAGCCACACCCTAAAAGTACTGCACTGAAGTTAAAGGCAGCCTAAGTGATCAGCGCAGCTGTAGGGGTCTATAACATAAACATCTGCTGGTATATGAGAAAAATCCAGCCACACAAAACAGGTCAAACCAAATCGTGATGCAAGAGTTTCTGACAGAATCTGCACAGCATACAATTTTTCATATCAGGATAGATATCCTAATGCACTTTGAGAATTTAAAACTTAGTAATGTTTTCTGACTTTTATTTCAAGAAGAAAAAGGAATTTGTCTTTATTTACCATTAAATTCTGCAAATTATGAATCAGACAGAAAAGAAGCTATAAATATCTGAACATAATTCTGTTGCCTTCCTACTCCAAAATACTTTGCATTTTTAATACATAGATTTTGCAAAGATTATTAAATCTATCCTTGAGCTGAGACTGAAACATTTCCCAGTTGTTTTGAACAAAGGACCTCTTCCACTTTGAAACTTCCTCTCTGATGGCAGTGGGATGACAGATTTGTAAATACTGCTGCTTACTCTGCGGATCATCTGCAGAGCACTCCGCAGGCAATGATAAAAGGGAGGCTTAGAGGTCAAGCTTTACTACCTCTTGCTCTCTCTAGTTAGTACCAGCCTATTCAGCAGGTGTTCCCATACCGTGTAGCATAGATGTGATTGTTCCATTACAGAATACTTGATCAAGTTAGGAATATATGTATGTTAAACCAGTAATCTGTGAGATCCTGCTATTGTGGAGAGACAGGGAAGATAGCATGGGAGATGCTGGTCCTAGACTAGAATAAGTTTGCTGTTGCTATTGCAATTGTATGTATAAGAGGAATGATTATAAAAACAGCCACAGAAGCAAAATACTGGTTTTCTTTGTTTTGTTTTGAGCCAGCCAAATGTTACTCAAAGAAGTGTTTGTCTATGTGAAATAAGCGTCAGCATTCTGCAGTCTGCATGCCTGAGTCCTGCCACTAAATCCCATTATGGCTGAACAGAATATAGGTGCACAGATGGGAGTCTATATCCTGGAGTATAATTTCTAAGTAAATAGTTCAGAAAAAATAAGATATGTGAGAAAGGGAAATGATTTAGTAAGACAGAAGTAGAACAAAAAAAAAAAAATTAATACTGATGGAAAGACCCTTCTTATGGCTTCTGCATCAGCATTAGAAATTGTCTGGACATTATGTTTCTCAGAGAAAAAGAAAATGGGAAGCTTTTTTTGAAAAATACCTGGCTAACAACACAGCAGAAGCTCAGAAATTTCATGACCTGATTTAGATGCATGTGTGAAATGAGACCTTGATTTAAATTCCTGAGGTCAGTTTTGTCCTCGGTTACATGTCTGAAGCTCCCTTTGAAATCAATGGGGCTTGCATCAGTTAACTGAGAGAAGAATTTCCCCTGTGGTATTTATATCAGCAATTTCTGTTCTTTACTGTTCAGCTCAGTGCTATAGTAAAAAGAGAATAACAAGAACAGAAGACTAATATTTTTCCTTTTCTTCTTCCTTTCTATTTCCTTTTTAATTTTCCTTCCTTCCTTTGTTAAAATATCACTCACTGTATTCAGAATTTTTTCTTATATACCCATGCACTAGAAAAAAATACTCCAATCACAAACTGACAATATAAGGTTATGAAATTCCAAACAGTCTAATAGTAGCCTCTACTTTTAATAGCAATCCATCACAAAGAACAATGTCTGTCCTGAGCTGCAAACCTACAATAAAAACACAGTGTTTTTTTTAAAACAAGGATATTAGCTCTCTTTGTATGTCCATACCTCATAGTGTAATATAAAATGGAGAAATTAAGTATAATCTCATAACTTTAAAGCTAATAGGAATTCACTACAGAATGCTGAAAAGTAAGGGTTTTAGCATTCAGTTTTTCAACTGGAATTTTCACAGTAATTTGCCTCTAATCAGAAAAATCAGAGAAGAATGCTTGCTAAATGTTAAGGAGATGTGCAAGAGATTTTGGCAGAGCCCAAATCAAGACCTGTGGTGTGTTTGCAGGGTCCAATGCAACATGGGGCAGAGCTCACCAAGCCAGCTGCAAGTGAGAAAGGTCCTTAAGGCAATGAGAGAAGTCCAGGAGAGGGGTTTCAGGAGGGCGCTATGCTGACTAGCTGAGAGTACTGATTGGGGTCCTCTTCATTTGCCAGTTCTGCTTTCAGTTCCACTTTCAGTTCCAAGGTGAGCTACTCAGAGCTTGCTTAAGGAAAATCTGCACCACAGAAAGCACTGTAAATATTCCCCTAAAACAGAGCCTCATTTCCTGGTGGACTTTAAACACAGCGAGAAGATGAAACATTCTTACTATTTTAAGGGTGATTTTTTTCAGAGGTCTTGAAAACTATTTTGAAAGGAGCTGGGGAGATTCATGTAGCATCTTAAAGATGTTTTCATCCTCACTGTAAGATACAGGGAGCAGGTTTTTACGTTTCCCCTTTGGAATGAGGTCATTGGAAGCAGACAGAAGAGCTGTATAAACACTGAGGGCACAAAAATGTTCTTCCAGACCAAAGAAATATAACCTTGCAGCCTATTGTTTGTAAAAAGCAGTAAGCTCCATTCCTTCACTAGGTTTGAAGTGATTTTTTTTTTCTTCTGCTTGGTGAACTTGTAAACTCTTTAATCTATGAATATCTTTGTCTGGAGATGTTTTGTTTTGGTAACTTGATAAGTTTTGATTTTGTTACACCTTCCATTAAAAATATATAAAAAAATACAGCTCCCAATACAAATTTAAATATTCAAACCTAGCAAGGAAATTTACACATTTTGTTGAAAGCAAATAAAGCATTTTCAAATGTGAAAATTATTTTGACAATATTACTGCATTCATCTTAAAGTCAACAGATGGTGGAAACAGATCCTACTTATAAAATTTCAGGCTCTACAAACACTATTTCAAGCATTTTCATAATAAAGCCTAGGGCTTTTCATCTTCCACTTGCATTTTAAAACTCAAGGGAAAGCAGAATTAATATATGTGTTTCTGTCCAGCAATGAGAAATTCTTTTTTTACTTTTAAAACATCTGAAAGAATATTTCAAGGTATTTCTCATTCAGAAGATGAGTTGTAAACTGTCCATGGTTTCGTGATGAAGTAGTACTTGCAGTCTGGCTGCTTGAAGCAGTTAAATTATAATACTGTGGATATAGATACATATGTGCTGGAGGAAATAGGGCAAACCAACACCTTGGCATAATAGAACTTTAGTAGAATTAAAATGCCAAGGCATTCTTGTCTTAACACTGAAGAGACTTGTTTCATGAGTATTGTATGTAAGGAATAAGTCTGATTAATTACAATTTTTAATTTTTTATTTATGCAAATAAAAATCAGGCTTATACATAAAGGTAATATTTACTATATGAATATTTTTTGTGCTTTTTACCCACCAGAATGTATGCAGAAAGAAACAGAAAAAACTCTTTCCACCTTCCCTTTATTAAAAAAGTAGATGATAAAATAAGTAGTTCTTCCTCGCAACCTTGACTGACAAGAGAGGTGAAATGACAACAGAGACTAAGCACAGAAACAGTGGATGTGAAGTGTTTAGAGGAACAGAAAACTGACAAACATTCAATTAAAAGTGTCTTGGGGAAAAAACATCATCAGTCATTCTTTTCAGTCATCACAAAAGATCACTACAAAAAGAAGTGTCAGTCCACCAAAAGTAGACAGAAAGGCATTAATACAAAAAAAAAAAAAAACCAAACAACAACTTACCCTGAATTCGGAGACAATATGTGGCAATCAAAATGAAATGTTGCAATAACAATGCACACGTTAAAAGAAGTACTTTATCTTTTAAATGCAGGTAATGTTTGTAGCTAATTTAACATGGTATTATAGGGATATATGTAAAGTTTCACATACTCCATGTTACATATGTTTTCATTACAGCATAGTGAATCAATATCAGAAATGGTGTTTTTTTTGGTCTAAGATAAGGTGCGATTATGTAGTTTCCTTTTATTTTATTAAGCTGGTGTCCTTTTAGACACATTTGCTGACATTTTAAGTTTCAGATTTTTTTATTTTTTTTTTACAAATCTCAAACCTCAGGCTAATTACAGTTCAGAAACACAGATTCATTCAAAGTTTAGAAGGCTGATAATATGAGGAGTATTAAATTTATGAGGTTAATGTTGTAATTATTATTATTATTTATAATACAATTCTAGCAATTCAGTATAGTGATCTGGCTATATCAGTTTGTGAGGTCACCCCTGAGAACAGATGCAAAAGGGTGCTTCATTCCCTTACAGTGTTTCCGGGAAAACCCAAATGATTTTACATTCCAGGAAAAGACATTAACCTGCTGTCATGGGAGCAGTGTCACCAGTCACCACAAAGCCAGCTGTCCCAGTGACAAATGCCACACTGATTGATCTCTGACAGGTTTCTGGAGGCTGCTGAAATCAGCTCCTCTGAGTTTTGGGATCACATTGCTCTCCAGGTGGAGAATGATACCACTGACTTATGGATAGAAGGATTCATAGACACAATGGGAACTGGTACTGATTCAGCAGTACCGTAGAACTGTTTTAGGGACCCAACCTGATCTTGGCTTTCCTCTGTGATGTCAGGCTTACACAGCCGTAGCACAGCAGTTTGTCGTTGTGCAGACCTACTGCTGCTCAACAGCATGGCATCCAAACTTCATTTCGGATGGGTGAAAGCACACAACCCTATTTTACCAATACTGATGTTTTAAATTTTTAATGTGATATAGAGTCAGAGAATGGTTTGAGTTGGAAGGTATCTAAAAGTTTCAACCCCCTACCTTCCACTAGACCAGGTTGCTCAAAGTCCCATCCAACCTGGCTACATTATTCTTTGCATTTAAACACTGATCCAGGAGAAACCCACTTTATCTTCTCAGATGCTCCTCAGTGTGCAGCTTCAGCCCTCCAAGCCTGCTTGGAGCCCCGGCAATAAATAAAGTGGCAGACACAGCCTGAGATACTGCCTAATTCCCATTTCTTCTTTCTTTACCTTAGCTACTCACCTGACCCACCTGTGCCACTTACAGGCACCCACATTGAGGCTCCAATGCCACCTGGAAAATACAACCATCCAGGGATGCTTCTATTTTCAGCAAGCTTACAACACATGAAAAAAATGCTGTTTCAGCCCACTTGTCATTGCTCTCCTTGCTTGAGTCAATGCCATTGATTTATGAGATGATATTCATCTGCTGCGCATCCCTGCAGAAAGGTGCACATGTCCAGATGGTCAGTACTGCATTTCTCATGACTTTGTCATACCTGCCATCAGCTGCAGAGACTGAAATGAAACAAAGCTCACTGGCATCAAAACCTGACTGCAAAAGCAGGCTACAAAAGGCTGATGAATACTCTTCCCTTTACGATAGAAATCCCTTTTCAGCTCCTGAACACACGAAGAAGGAAATGTGCTCCTTCCCAACAAATCCCCCCTCTATTTGCTCACCTGAATTACCTGAAGCAGCTACTCCTCAAGAGCTACTCTCCTGAGCCGTATCCTGCATTTTGCAGCTCCTCTTATCTTTTAGAGATACTGGGCTCTGCTGCAAGCCCACCACATAAATGAACTTACAATGTTTATAACCTACTAGGAGCCTACAGCAAGCATCACAAGTTCTGAAAACAGTGTGGTACTCTCCAAATAAACAGAAAAGGCAATAAGCCATCCCATACTGTGAAAGATACAAATTTTTTAATGTAATTTCCTTGACAAATGTTAGAACTCTACATAAAAGTGCACACAAAATGGTCACCCTAACCACTGCTTGATAATCTCACCATTGGTCCTGCTAAGAGAAATTATAACAGCTGCTTACATGCTTGCCCGCAAATGCTGTGAAAAAATCCCCCTATAGTTCCATCTTCAATAAAGTAATGAATTCCAGAAAATTACAATGCATCTGGAACTACAAAATGCCCATACCATTAAGCCATCTACCATACATAAAACCCCAATACAAAACCACTAACCTGGAGAAAAAGATTTCTTATGATAGTCCTTACTGATAAATATATTACTGAACATTGACCCCTACTGAAGATCTCACCACAGCTTCTCTAAGCATCAAAACCCAACTACCCCAAAAGATCAGACAGCTCAAAAGATTCAAAGGACTGAAGGAGCACCAGAAAACTAACCCCAGAAAACCCCAGAACCATATAAGATGCCTGATAAGAGGCTGTGCCTCATATACTGTGGAATCCACCAACTATCCCTTCCACAACCCCCTGGGAATGGGGAGGGGCAAAGTGTGGGCAGGCATAAAGACAGACACAGGAGCAGTAGCCTGTTTTCTTGGCTGTATGGTGTTCGTTGCTTGTGAAGGGCTGAAATAAGAAAGCAACCCTTCCTCAAAGTGTCAATGCCTGTTATATCAATGATCTGACAACATAGGTAATTAAAATTTACTTTTATGGGGTCTAAATAGGAAAAGATAGATGTTCTACTAACCTGTGTAAGGTTAAAAGTAATGACAGTGTTATGAAAATTGTTATTCTAGAATCACAGAATAGTTGTTGTTGGAAGTGATGCTAAAAATTCTCTAGTTCCAATTCCCCTGCCATGGGCAGGGACACTTTCCACTAGACCAGGTTGCTCAAAGCCCCATCCAACTGCCAGGGATGGGGCAGCCACTGTTTCTTTGGGCAACCTGTTGAGTGCCTCATTGCCCTCATAGAAAAGAGTTTTTTCCTAATGTGTAATCTAAATTTCTTCTCTATTCATTTAAAGCCATTCCATTTTGTCCTACCACTATTTGCCCTAAAGGTGAGAAGTTCCTTTCCAGCTTCCTTGTAGGTCTCTTTAGGTACTGGAAGGCTGCTCTAAGGTCTCCCTTGAGCCTTCTTTTCTCCATGTTGAAAAAGCCCAACTCTCACAGCCTGTCTTTCTAGGAGAGGGTGTCCAGTCCTCTGACCATATTTGTAGCCCTCTTGTAGACTTGCTTGAGCAGGTCCATGTTCTTTCAATATTGCAGGGCCTCAAAGCTGAACACAACATGCTGTTGATATATACAACACAGCCAGGCCTGGTCAGAGCCTACCTTAAAACAGCCATTGGTCACAATTTTTTAAGAGCTAGCTTTTCCACTGGATTTTCTTGAGCTTATGTTTTGTGTTGTTCGGAAACTGCAGTTACTTTATTGTTGATCGTGCAGCTAGGAGAGATAAAATACAGCTAGTTTATCATCTCAGCATCCATCAGTTTCCTGAAACAGCATACAACACAAATTTCAAATTTAGAGATGGCTTCATAGTGAGCTTGATTTAAAACAAGATCCCTTGCTCGGCCTGCATGCAGCGTGCTACCTCCAACTGCAATAAGTAATTTCTGTGCGGTGAGACTGGAAAAACCTTGAAGGAGGAGGTGGGCTGCTCCGTGCAGACAGACAGACTTGTCCCTGTGACATGCAACCTGGCTGCCTACATTCCAGTCTGTGGCCAACCGAGGCAGATTTAAAATTGCATACCAACCACTTAGTTACTTAGTGGCAATTAATGTTGGATAAAGAACTTCAGGGGACGATTTATCTTAAATAAACATGAGACTTAGTGATGGCTGTGGAAGCTGTGGTACCAGCTGACAGTTTACCTCCTGCTACAAGTCTGTTCAGTAAACTGAGTCTTACCAAATGTCAGAAGGAATTTCACAAAGGTGGCAAAGCAGAAATTATGCTTTCTTGCATAATCCCAGGCACCAGCCATTTCTTGTGTTTACTTTAATAATGGGAAATGTACATTGTAGAGTGAATTATGCGGAAAAAGCCTGATCAAGTGTTTCCATCTATGGAGGTACAGAGATGTTGGAAAATATTGCCCACTTACAACTCTTTTTCCTTTCAATACATTAGTACCTGTCACTATCCAAGCATTTATCATTTGTATTACTGACTTTCCACCAAAAAACAATTAGGGTATTTTTCTAGAACTTCAGATTTCAACCAAATCTGTGTTCTAACCAAAGCATTTGGCCTGAGGATAATTTTTTTCTCTTATAAACTATAATGTCCTTTCACTGTGGCTGTCTTTTATTCCTGCACAATCTGTATGTCATCAGTGGTAATCAAAATCCAAAAGTAGAAATAGAGAGGGAGTAGAAATTAAAAGCAGCTTTAATTTTTATTCAGAACCTATTCTTGGTTCCACCTGTTTTCCATCTTAAAGAAGCATTTAAAAAAATCAGGTTTCTCTCTGACTCTAGTTTGGTAAAGCACTTCATGCTTAAATTTAAGGTAAGGAGTTGCTTATTATGGTTTTGTTTGAAGAATATGGATAAACATAGTACTAAAAGAGACAATATATGCTACTTCACTAGAAGATACGTTACAGAAATGGATCATCGAACTCCTGAATGTTGAAATTTCCTAAGGTGTTACAGAAAATATAATAATCACACGTGTTTACATTACACATTAAACCAGACCAGAACCTGTGCTTATGTCCTGTATTATATCTTGCCACAATGGTAGATTCTTGAAGTACGTGTTTCCAACCTCCATTTTCAACCTGAAATCAGAGCTGAGTTCTGAAAGCTGCTCTTCCTCTTTCCTCTTAGGAAACAGAAGACTTTATTTTAAGCATGGAGTGAGCCTAGGTGTCTCTCGGCACACTTGTTCTCACTTCATTTCAAAGACAGTTACAAGTGCTTTGTGGACGTGGTGGCTTCCAGTCCAAAACCGAGAATGATGCTATTAGTTTCTACTCTCCATCTTAAATCATTCTGTCAATGTTTTTTTGATCTATTCTTCCAGTGCTGGCATAGACTGGTTTTTAAATCAAAGGTGGGGCACAGTAGGGTAAAAGAACTCACATAGACTGACTTCAGCCCTATGTAGGAGATGACAGATACTGAAAACCTACCATTTCTCAACCAGAAATGATGCCTAGTTCTGTGAACTTCTCTACTCCACTGAACCAGAAGATTAAATGAGGCAAAGTGATGGCAGGCAGTGCTTTCTGAAGCTTGGTGCTGTCATTGTGCCTGTAAACACAACTGTGATAGATCTATTTGGTCTCTGAGTCAAATCCTGAGTTCAAGCCAGGAAGCTATATGCATAGCCAGATTTATTCCTTCTTCATTGGAAAATAATATCTAGTAAGCTGAAGGATTCAGTGAGTGGTTAGTAAAAGAAGGATGTCTTATGCATATATTTGAAAATGTTAAGCAGAAGTGTAACAGTGACACAGTGGAAGTTAGGCATACAACAAAGAAAAATACTTAAGTAAGGTAAAAATACTTGCAAACAAAATGACTTTTCTTTCCATTTCACAAGATACCAGATTGTGATCTGCACTGTTTGAGGGACCTTGAGATAGGTGATTTGGAAGAAGTACAGATGAAAGAAGTGGTTTCCCTAGCAACAGGAACTTTGAAAACTCTTCAAATACATTCCTGTCCTCTTTCTTGTTTATGCCTTGCTCAGTGTTTTGGTTAGTGCACACTGTACAATTAATCGTTTAGAGTGTTACTCTCCAATTTGCTAATATGCAAAATACTCCCTTACCTTAAAAACAACAGTGTCCCTTAGAAGTCTTTCCAATGAATTTAAACAATTTTCAAAAAAAATGTGCATTTTACATTTCAGCAGATTTCCCAGAGACACTATTCTGCGAATTATTTAAGATTTAGGTTGTAAAACTAGCCTTATTCACAAAGCCCATCCAGAAGTTCAATGCAATTTTTTAAAATTTCTACTTATGACAGATTTAATGGATATCTCTAGACTAAAAGTTTTCATTTCTCTCTCATACATAGAGTCTTTATATATGAGCATAAACTAATCATTTATTAGACTGATGAATAGTCAGCTATGCCATGAATCTCTGTTAGTATATCCAATTGGACTCAGAAAAGATTGTAATGTTTTCTTAATGGCTCAGTCTTTGTAAAACCCCAAGGGATATCTCAGCTAGGGAAATGCCTTTATTACAAATGTTTTTCTGGCTGCAGTCTGCATGTTTTTCAGGCATTATAATACATATTCACAGATAATTATTGCCTTACTGTTTTTCCCAGAACAAAAGCATGATAAATTACTCTTTACTTTTCGTCTTCTTTTACGAGTACTTGCATTACAGCTGCGTTAAAAGCAAGAAAAACCCAATCAAGTTGACCCCCATGTCACTGGTTGTTACCTACGTGCTTTTTCTCTTTTTTTCGATTGATGATTTGCATACATGTCAAATTCTCAGGCATAAAAATCAGTTGTACTGAAGTCAAGGGTTTTATTCCAACTCTGTCTCTGGGAGTTACAAGACTGGATACAGTCTTCAGTTAGGTTGCCTTTGGAAAAGAGAACATTTAATATTGAATAGAATTCCTGAGACTTTGGTATAGATACGGTCAGAACAGCCTTCCCACAAATATTATAGCTAATCAGGAAAGCTCTGTCAGGCTGCTTAAGATCAAGCAACAGGGTGCTTGTATGTATGAATTTCTAGGGGTCTCTTACCTGTTTTCTCAAAAAGTATGCCTAACTTTGTGCGACATTCATAAAGTTAATTCCACAGTAAAATAGGTTGTGGTGGTTAAGAATACTGTTGTGCAGCATGCGCAACCTGTATAATTGTTTCAGAGCTTTGGAAGTTTGTTGTGTCAGTTTAAATGCTGTCAGACAGGGCTTAATTTTGGTGCTTGACTAAGTCCTAAGTTAACAGGCACCAAGAGTTTGTAGGCAAAACACATCAAACTAGCCTTCTAAGATGTCATTCATATCCATGTCAAGTCTGCAAAGAGCAAATATCCAAGCAAGGGAGAATCATATCTGTAAAGATTTAGAAATCATAGAATCATAGAATAGTTAGGGTTGGAAAGGACCTCAAGATCATCTAGTTCCAACCCCCCTGCCAGGGGCAGGGACACCTCCCACTAAACCATGCCACCCAAAGCTATGTCCAATCCAGCCTTGAACACCGCCAGCGATGGAGCATTCACAACTTCCCTGGGTAACCCATTCCACTGCCTCAATACCCTTACAGTAAAGAATTTCTTCCTCATATCCAATCTAAACTTCCCCTGTTTGAGTAGTAACTGTGCTGAAATATATAGGCTGCTCATAAATTCATATTAATTTTTACCTTGCAGTCTGTTGAATGACAGTTGTTCATCACAGCTCCAAATGATATATTTTTTCCTTAGAAGAAAATTCTAAACCCTGATTCAATTAATGTGCAGGAAATATAAACAAATATGTGCAACTTTAAAAACAAATAGAGACACGGATTTATTATGTTGAGTCTGCATTTTCTGAAGGCAGATATGTATAAGAACAATAGGTTTATTAAGGAAAATGAACCAATATCAACATTTAGTTGTACTTGGCCAATGGCTCAGTGGAAAAAGTAGCTGTCACCAGTACAGAATGCATATCACATAGTTTTAGAATTGCAGTAGGGATTCTTGTCACACAAATAATTACATATAAAGAATCTTGGATGGATAAAGCCTTGGGTGACATGGTCAAGAGTTAGGCATCCCTGCTTATGGCAGGGGGCTTGGAACTAGATGATCTTAAGTTCCTTTCCAACCCTAACCATTCTATGATTTTATGAAACACAGATGAATAACAAAATCAAAGTTGATCAAAAAGTGCAAAGTGGGTTTTCAAATAGTTCTCCTTTGACAAAAAAAATTGAGATCTATGAAACCTTAATTGTCAAAGGGCAATAATGGGGAAGAATAGAGGTAAAACACAGTGGGAACAACAAAATTATGACATAGATCAAAGCTAGTGCCATGGTTTCACTCCAGGTGGCAGCTAAGTTTCTTGCAGCTGCTCACTCATTTCCCCATCCTCTCCTCCCTGTCCCACAGGAAGAAGAATTGGAAAAAGGTCAAACCTGTGGGAGAGACAGAGATTAAAAAAAAACCCAAACAAAAAATCTAAAAACCCAACTAGTGGACCTGACCTACCAAGATGGTGCGTAACCATGATGTTGATATGGGAAACTTGTTTGGTAGTCTACAGCTAAGAGTAAAAGCACAGGATGATATCATAGGTCGTATGATAAGAAGAAAAAAAGAAGAGCAGAGAAGCGGACTGCTCTGGGAATGCCTCTCCCAATTAAGTGCATTGCCTTTCCCAGTTAAGTGCACTGCATGCACGTTGTCAGTAACCTATTGTAGGTCCCCACATTCTCAGTGGAAAAAAGGAGTAATGCCATTCATCACATTTTGCATATTTAACTAAATGATCATATGTAAATTGTTACCCTGTGCTACGTGTGATATGTAGGCTACCATTTTAAAGAGTAATGTGTATGTTTTTGCACAAACCTGTCCGAACAATAGAGGTGACTCTTTCTACAACACTGGGCAACTGTGAACCTGGATGTAGTAAGTCAATTTACATTTCCAACAAGCTGTTGGCAAATACTCTCAGGTAAAGAAGTCAAGCTAGTGGGGCATAAGAGGAAGTCCCCACATGGGTAAGTAACTAGTTAAAATAAGAAACAGAGCAGGAATAAACATTTCAGGAGAGAAGAATTATGTCAGCAGTGGAACTCATCAGCGATATGTGCTGCAATCTGTGTTGTTCAAAATAGTCATAAATGATGTAAAGCAGAGAGAGTAGAGCAATAAAAAAATTTGCTGAAGATACTAGATTATTTAGGGTACTAAGAACAAGGGTCAGCTGAAGTTATGAAGAGTTATGAGACTGAGTAACTGGGAAGTTAAATGACGGATAAAATTCTGTGTAGATAAATATGAGAATGCAGCTGAAAAGTTGCATACAAAATTATAAACTCTGAATTCAACAATACCATTTAGGAGCAAATCTTGTTTTACCGCAGATTGTTCCATAATATGTCAACTCTGTTCAGTAGCAGTGAGAAATAAATGTTCAAGATTCTTAGAAAAGAAAAAAAAGGAAAAAACTCTTGTAAGAATGTTTATTTACACTTTGAATACTGTCTACAGTTCTGGTCTCCTCAGCCTCTGAAAAGATAATGTAGAACTAAAAATTGGAGGAAGATAAGGATGATACAAAATATGGGCTAGTTCCAGTGCAAAGAACAACTAAATTTATAAGTCTGGAAAAGAAGAAAGATATGATGGAGGGGATAGGGATTGACGATTTAGTATTTCTTCCAGGTCAGAGATTAGAGACTAATAAATGAAACCAGATCAGAACAAAGAAAATAATATGCTTCTGAAAGATAGAATTCTTCATCAAAAGGCATGGTGGAAATAAAAAATTGCCTGCCTACAGAAGGAAAAGGTCCTATCTGTATAAAGGAAATGGATTTAGGATACTAAATGTGTAGAGATTTTGACTAGATCAGCAAGCCACTGAGCTGCAAACAGAACATTGCAGTTTTCTTACTGTTGTCTAAATACTCAGAGCCACTGCTTGCAAGAGGAAATGAGAATCTCAAAGATTTTCATATGTTCTAATTTATCTGCAGAGATTCTATTAAAACCTTTTATCAAATGCTTATGGTATGTACCGATATAATCCTGTATATCCTATTCTTATTTCCTTATGTTAATCACTTATTTATTATTCATGTCTTCTTTCATAAATTTTTACCAGACTGCAGCCACTTTTATCTTAGTCCTTCATATTTATTCAGAAATCATATTCTTTAATTGAGGTTGAGCTGAAAGATCTGTTGCTTTTTGTTTTCCTCTGGATATTTTCCAACCTAATGTTCCTACAGGATTTATCCAAGTGCTGCTAAAAACAGTGGTTAAAAGAACAGTAAGCAAACAATCTAAATCATATTATTTCATTTCCATCTGTTCCATATTTTTGGGCCATGCTCAAATCTTTTATTTCATTTGCCTTAATTTACTTTTAGACAATTCTGCTATTGCCCTTGATTTTAAGACTCTAGGATTCCCCTAGTAATCCACATTCCACTTTCCCTGGTAAGCACTGAAAGAGACATCCTAAAATATCAAGCATTTGTTAAGTTTTGATCCCTCGGAGACCACTGTTGACACTGACTTCTCATATACATTAATATTTTTTCATTATCTGTCCATGTTGACTCATATAATTTCATTTGTTTGCCTTATCTTTTAAGTGTAACAGTTTAAAGTTCTGATTTTCTGGATATGCCTGTTGGAAGAGCTATGGCCCATGCCTGGGATTCCTAAATAATGCCTAAACTCTTTCAGTTTGTATACTGTGTAGTACACAGAATTGTTTGGCTTTAGCAATGGTATAAACACTTATTTTCCTTGATTTAAAAAAAATATTTATTTTGTATACCACTAAAATAGCTTGCACTTAAAATGGTTTCTCCGTTTGCGTGCCCTGTGTCCTGGGTTCAGCAGTAGCAGTCATTTTTTCTCCTCCTTAGTACCTGGTGCAGTGCTGTGTTTTTGACTTTCGGCTTGGGAACAACGCTGATAGCACCAATGTTTTTAGTTACTGCTCAGTCATGTTTACTCTGACCACGGACTTCCTGAGTCTCATGCTCTGCCAGGGAGGAGGGGAAGCTGAGGGGAAGCTGAGAGGAAGCAGAAACAGGACACCTGACCCAAACTAACCAAAGAGGTATTCCATACCACAGCACGTCATGCCCACTATATAAACTGGGGGCAGTTACCCGGAAGGGCGAGATCACTGCTCGGTTGGACTGGCTGTTAGTCAGCAGGTGGTGAGCAGTCATATTTTCTTCCCTTGTAATTTCCCTTATCATCATTATTATTGGTGGTAGCAGCAGTGGTTTGTGTTATACCTTAGTTACTGGCCTGTTCTGATCTCAACCCATGGGAGTTACATTCTTCCGATTCTCCTCCCCATCCTTCCAGGAGTGAGGGGGGAAGAAGGGCGGGGAGTGAGAGAGAGACTGCATGGTTTTCTGGGTTATGGCTGGGCTTAAACCATGACACCTTGCTAAGACCTTATGCTGTTATATCTGGTGTATGTTTTCCTGGTCTCTGCTTTTGAACATAATTCATATTTATTCAGGAATTAAAACTCTTCTTAGTATTGGTGGAGCTCTGAAAGTGGAGCTTATACCAGTTGAACAAGGAATATTTAATTTCAATGCATGTGAAAACCCTGGATGCAGAAAGCCCAGATTTCCTTTCTTGAAGTGAAATTCATCCTTTCTCTAAGTGAAGTTCATCCACTTGAATTGTCATCTCTTTATTTAGCCTACTGTCTCACAATGCCTGAAGATCAGCTGATTCACTTCAGAGGAGAAATGGGATAAGAGCAATGCCAATTTAATGTATAGATTTTCATTGAAAAAAAAAATTGGGTATCCCTGTGTGACTTCGTATCACCTTGTGTGACATGTGAATGATTTTCAATTTACAGATTTACAGGAAGGGAGAATTTTTCTTGATGAGTTATTCCAGTGGCTACCTAACCAAAGAGTTAAATAATTCCACTTTATTCATAGCTTCAACTTCTAGTGGATCTTTTTATATCTTTACTTGCTTTACATGTTCAGGAGTTAGGAGTGAAGGAGTAAAGTTGAGCATGGGAAAAAGGCGATGGTGGGAATAACCTGCTGTTTCAATTTTGATCTTTCTTTCTCATTATTCAAATGGATTCTAATTAACAAAAAAATAAATTTATTTTACCCATACCATCAGAGTATGGAACTCTGTCTGGGGACAGGTGAGCATTCGACAGAGAGTTTGTGGATCAGGGTCAAAGAGAGAACAGCGATGGGAGATATTATTGTGGGTATCTGTTACAGACCACCTGACCAAGAGGACTCAGTGGATGAAGCGCTCTAGAGACAGATAACAACAGCCTCACGCTCACAGGCACTTTTTATCATGGGGGACTTCAACCACCCTGATGCCTATTGGAGGGATCGTACTGCCCGGCACAAGCAATCCAGGAGGTTCCTCAATTGTGTGGAAGACAACTTCCTTCTGCAAGTAATAGTGGAGCCGACAAGGAGAGGTGCCATGCTTGACCTTGTGCTTACCAACAGGGAAGGGCTAGTAGGAAATGTGACGCACCAGGGTGGCCTTGGTTGTAGCGATCATTAGATGGTCAAATTTGAGATCCTCAGGACAGTGAGAAGAACGTGTAGCAAGCTCCCTGCCCTGGACTTCAAGAGAGCAGACTTTGGCCTCTTCAGGAACCTGCTCAATAAGATTCCATGGGATATAGCACTAGAGGGCAGGGGGCCCAAGGCTGCTGGTTGATATTCAAGGATCACTTGCAGCAAGCTCGGGAGCGTTGCATCCCTACTAGAAGGAAGTGTTGCAGGAGGGCCAGGAGACCTCCTTGGATGGATAAGGAGCTGCTGAGGAAAATTTGAAGGAAAAAAGAGGCTTATAAAAGGTCGAAGCAAAGACAGGCAGCCTGGGAAGAATACAGGGATGTTGCCCGGAAGCTAGAGACCAGATTAGGAAAGCTGAGGCCCACTTAGAATTAAACTTGGCTAGGGATGTGAAAGATAACAGGAAGGGATTCTATAGGTACATTGCAAATAAAAGACAAACTAGGGACAATCCTGGAGAAGAGAAGATTGCATGGCGACCTCATAGCAGCCTCCCAGTATCTGAAGGGGGCTTATAGGGATGCTGGGGGGCAACTCTTCATTAGGAACTGTAGTGAGAGGACAAGGGGCAACAGGTTCAAACTTAAACAGGGAAAGTTTGGATATGAGGAAGGAATTCTGTATTGTAAGGGTGGTGAGGCACTGGAATGGGTTGCCCAGGGAAGTTGTGAATCCTCCATCACTGGCGGTGTTCCAGGCCAGGTTTGACAGAGCCTTGGGTGGCATGGTTTAGTGTGAGGTGTCCCTGCCCCTGGCAGGGGGGTTGGTACTTGATGATCTTAAGGTCCTTTCCAATCCTAACTATTCTGTGATTCTAAGCCTCTCTTGCCTATGGCAGTAATTAAGTAATCTCTGTCTTTACCTTCATCCATGATTTATGTAATCTTGAACGTGCATCTTTTGAATCACTGGCAAGTATCTGTTCTTTTTCTATGAGAAGAATTGTATTTTTGTGATATGAAAGTTCTTCAAATTAAGAGATTTATCATTTCCTTCAGTTTTACACATTCACTTCAAATTAATCAGTTTTACTCATTTGTTACTACCAGTCTTCACTCAAGGGGTTTCCTGACCTGAAGAGCAAAGTGTCTTGCTTTAGTCCTTTGCCTTTTAATAAATATAATTGTCAAATTTTAGCAATTTCATCTTTCAGTGCTTTTCTTATGCCTTCCTAGATGGAGCCATTTACAGAAAATATCTTAATTATATTGTCACTTTAAATATGTAGCATATTCGGCACAGCAGAACAGTTATCAGCAAATGTCTATTTTATTTTCCCTCAAATTGTATTAAAGATTATTTGACCTAAATCTCAAATAAATAAACATGGTGTTATCACAGTGGAACAACTGAGAGTAAATTGTACTAACAGTTTATGACACACAAAAAAAAAGCAAATAATTGATTCCTTGGTTTCCTTCTAGTTACAGTAAGTATAATAGTAAAATATAATCAGCAGAAAAAAATAAAACTAAATTCAAGCTTCTGATATTTTCCTTATAGTCAATTTCTTATTCCCGTTGACTATTAATTTCTTGTTTTGTAATTCATTGGTAGGTCAAACACCTGAAATACACATCTTGATAAGAGTTCTTTAACCTCATCAAGGTGAAACCATTTAAAATATATAATCTATATAGTGTCTATGCTTCTGTAAAAGTTATTGAGCTCAAAAATCAAAGGGTGACTGAGTGAATCAGCAATAAATGTACTTTAACACTGACACCTCTGCAGGCATGACCCTAAAGAGCTATTCAGAGTGTTTAAAATGCTGACATCGGTTAATCTATTTGTTACATCATAAATTTAGGCATCTGTTAAATTTTTTGCTTGATTGCCTTGTTTAGGCTTATAGATCTAAATACGATGTCATCACTCCTGTATGTGGTGTTACTTTATCTCTATGGTGTTTCTACGCTTCATTGGTTAATCCATTTTGGTTATTATCTGTGAGTGCTATTAGCAACTGTAATTTCCAAAATTCTTATTAATTCATTTTCACACAAAAATTGAGATTTTTATGGGATATATACATAATAGCTCAATTTAATAAGAAAAGTGAATTCAAAGCTGACTGGCTTGCTTAGCAGCAGATAAACCAGTTTGATCATGAAGCAATAACTGTTGATCACCTTTTAGAGAAGATCTCAGATGTGACATGGAGTATTTCAAAATATGGCAATAAATAGCCACCCCCAGTAAGCAGCATTGCTACTTCATTTGAAAGAGAGCTCTGCTGGAGTTGCTACTGAGCAAAAAGAGGGAGAATCTAATGTCTTCTCTTCTCTGATCTTTATGAAATATATTCTGAAGATTAGGGCCAACTGTTTTGTGGTATGTATATTTTCCAATTAATATCTAAATGCTTTATACATCTGGGAAAGTTTTCAGCAGGGAAAATGGAAGAAAATATTTTTCCTCTCACCCTGATTGCAATAGAGTCATTCTGTGACACTACCCAGGGCAATAAGTAACTGGATATCAAATTTTCTGACAGTAATTAAAAAATTAAAGTACTAATTTCAGTGGTGTTTCCTAAATCTGCATTGTTTCTTAAATCTGACTGCCCATGATGGGTTTTCCTTATCAGTGTAGAACATTTGTCTTTGAAATTTCTTCACCTTCTATAGCTGTGTCTGGTGTTTAACCACAGTGCTGTTGTAACTTTTATATACTAACACTTAAGCACTCCCCCATCCCCACCATGAGATAGCAAATACAGCTACCAGTTTTACAGATGAGGAGCTTAAGCACAGAGAGATTAAGAGCCAGATTGTAAAATTATTTAAGAGCTCTGACTTGAATGGTGCAATTTCTCACTCCTAGGTGTCTTTCTGATAGTAGACTACACAATGCGAACTTGTAGTTAAGTCATAGGTACAACACATTGGGAAACTAGACAAGTAGGAGCTATAGAAATAAATATCCAAATACTGACTTAACAAATTGAGAGTGCTGAGGAAGGGAGGGGAAATTCAGGGTTAGCAAGAATTAGGTACTATACAATTGCACTGTTTTCAGTTGCTGTCCCCATGGCATTAACTCAGGATAATGCATGCCCTCTGAGATTGCATAGACCTATTTTTAAATCTTCCTTTTAGGTCAACCATAGCAGAAATTTGTATATGGTTTCTTTCCTCTTAAAGTTCCCATCTATTAACTTTGGCTGTTTGAAAGCAAGTGTTAGCATTGAAGACTTTTTATCTTCTATGATTGACTAATATATTAAAAAAACTCCTCTCGGACTAATATCAACCTCTGATTGTAGCTTACAATGGCCTCAGGTGGAAAGCAAATGCTTAAGATCAAGACAGCCATTCAGAATGTCTTGCTCAGAGGTGCTAAGCTTCATTTTGGACAGCAAAGTCACCAGTTTACATATGGAAAGGCTCTCGCATCCACAGAAATCATAATTACAGTTTATGCTAATCGGTATTTAGAAGTTTGTGCTTCTGTCTGAGATGGAGCTTAGAAGTTTGAGCAGTTCAGTAGTTAAGAAGAAATCTAAATGTCATGTAAATCCATTAACGGATTCTTATCCATTATAATGTTAATGCCTTTGCATTTTCACTTTTGAGCATTTGCCAAGGGATTAGAAAAAGGGTTCTAAGCTCAGTTCGGCTTCAGGAAGCAGAATTTTGTCATAGGTAGATTGTGCCAGGTGAAGAATTTAAACATTAATCTGGACATTAGACAAGGACACTGAATAATATAGTAATAAAGCTAGATTAAATTCAGTATCAGGAAGCATACTTTATTAGATCAGTAGAATGAGCAGGTGATTAGGAAAACAGTGAACTCTGGATTCCTGGGATGGCTTTTGCAGTTTTTCATCAAATATATTGGTTAAATCAATAAAATTTTGATATGTTGTCAGTTTATTTAGTTATGTAAATTTATTTACATGCTAATATTACTTCTGAAAGTTCTAATACTATTAGCTATCTGCTTTTTCATGATGCTTTTTAATTTTCTTGTGTGATGATACTTTAGATCCACTGTTAACATGTACCACATAATAATTGCAAGCATAGTGAAAACATACCGAATATGT
This sequence comes from Ara ararauna, assembly GCA_028858755.1. Lineage (NCBI taxonomy): Eukaryota > Metazoa > Chordata > Aves > Psittaciformes > Psittacidae > Ara > Ara ararauna. The sequence goes on from CM054379.1 coordinate 36,572,215, forward strand.
TAACTAGAAGTAAACATTCTTTTGTAATGAATCTTTGACTTTACAAATAATAGAAGAATGTGAATGTTTATGAAAGGTTGTGAATTTCACATTTATGCTTTGTGGATGAAAATGAGAAGAACAAACTTGGTACATAAATTATAATTCTCCAAAGAATAATTAATTTTACTTTACAATAAATGATTTTGAAACTGAATATTCTGAGTTGACATTAAATAATAAGTGGTTAAGTATTGGTTAGTGTCTTCAAATATTTCATAGACTTTATTTTGCAGCAAAGAAACAAACAAATGAAGTAAAATATTAATGTCCTATTGATCCATTTGACACAATAACTTTATCTGTCATTTATCCTCTTAATATCTCATATTAGACTATGTAGCTTGATGAGGCCGAGCTAAGTGCTGTCAGATAAGGTTTAGAAGTCAGAACAGATAGATTTTTCTTACTTTACTACATAAATCCTTTGTGGAAAAATACATTATGTTGATAAGTTCAAAATTGTCCAACAAAACAGTGATGTAAAGGAGCATCATATTTAATCAGCAGATGGCAGACTCTAGTAACAAAGGCTGGATTTGTCTAAAGAATGAATAATTGTTCTGAAGTTACAGGAGCGATATGGTTAGCCCACATTATTTGGGTTGGCTCCAAGTAAGAAAACAGAAGACATTCTTATTCTACGTGTAATGTCGATACAGTTTCTATTCACTTTTGTGAATGTTATCACTAATAAAATTGCAGATTAACTGGAGCTGAACTGGTAAAGTTCTGTGGTCTGTAGAAGGAAGAATGTAAAGAACAAATGAAAAGTCTCTGTGAGAGGAATATGTTTTCAAGGGCTAGTATTGAGGACGTTACGTAGAAGTACACAATTGTGCTAAGCAAATTCTCCCATGGCAGGAAAAAATGAAGGCGAAAGAACCCTTTTGTAACTTCACAGTTTAGCTACAAGTAAAATTACTTCTTTTCTGTCTTTAAAGTTCCTAAGCACCTTTGCCTAGTTGCCATACAGTTATCATGCACTAGGATTTGGTTGTTGATATATACCAAGTGATTCTCAAAGGGACCTCAAGTAACCATTAAGTATGCTTGTTATTTTCTGCATAGATTATTGTGGCATTTTCTCAGATCCATTATCTGACTATGATTAAAATTCAGGAAATGTTAGCCTGTTGCCCACATTGAGGCCACAGAATAATACCTCTATTTTGACATACCTTTAATAAAGCAGACATTTATCTTTGGAAGATGGAGTGAGATTGCTGGCTTATTTATTCTTCATACACATTTGAGATGTAATTGGGAGAGTTGATGTTACTGACATATTATTAAACTATTTCAGCTGTATATGTCATTCTGCAATAAATCAGAGGATATCAATTTTAAGCTGTCTGCTGGCTACAAAATAACAGGAGTGCCTTAGAGTCTACAAAATAAGTATCACCCAGTTCCAATTTTACAAGTTTTAATTGAATCCGCTATCATATAATGACTCCAGACCAGAAATAATTGTTAAGAAATTTCTGTAGATCGTATCTGCCCCTGGTGCTATAAATTCTAACTACCCCAGCTAAGGGATAAAAGCCTAGATCTACAGATTTTCTCTCAGAAAACAGGGTGCCTATTAGAGTGAGTGAACAGAGAGATAGAGTGGATATATAATGTTTCTGAAATTAGCACTCTTGAAAACTGCTGGCTGGTTTCTCTGGAAACTGAGATCTTCTGCTCTGCAATATGGATGACATTTGCATTAACATCTGAAGTTTTACAGGTATGTGCCAAGTTGTCGTGGTTTAAGCCTCTCTCACTCACGCAGTCTCTCTCTCACTCACTTCCCCCTCTTTCTTCCCCCCGCTCCGAGGGGGATGGGAAGGAGAATCGAAAAGAATGCAACTCCCACTGGTTGAGATAAGAACAGTTTAGTAACTAAAGTATAACACAAATCACTACTGCTACCACCAATAATAATAATGACAAGGCAAATACAAGGAAAGAATACAATTCTCACCACCTAAAACCAAGCCCAACCACGCAGTGCACCCCCCACCCTTCCGGGCCTCTGCTCTCTCTCCTTTACATCCTGGGCATGACGTGCTGTGGTATGGAATAATCTCTTTGGTCAGTTTGGGTCAGGTGTCCTGTCTCTGCTTCCTCCCAGCTTCCCCTCCTCCCTGGCAGAGCATGAAACTCAGAAAGTCCTTGGTCAGACCAAAACATCACCAAGCAGTAACTGAAAACACTGGTGTTATCAGCGCTGTTCCCAGGCCCAAAATTAAAAACACAGCACTGCACCAGCTACCAAGAAGGAGAAAAATGACTGCTGCTGCTGAACCCATGATACAAGTCCTGCCAGAACATTTCCCATGGGACTCTGCGCTATAAATCCAATAAGCAGGATCAGGGAATGGACACAAATGCTGTGTTGCAACGGTTTGAGCGGCTAAGTTGTTAACGTGCTCACTCGCATATCCTTGGACCACACTAACTAAATTGGCCCTCCCCTGAGGGGTGTGGACGAGGCAACCTCTGGGGTTCTCTCTGAAGGAAGTGATTCTATGATTTTGTGAGCCCATGCCTCTCCTAGGCAATGCCTGGGCTTGAACTAGGTACTGCTCTCAGCATGCTGTAAAGGATGGAGCATTCTTATTTTTTGATAGAAAAATGAAGGTGGATAACTAGTTTATATCATTACATGTTATACATATTTTTGGGACCAGAAAGAAGTAAAATACTGGCACAGGTTGCTCAGAGAGATGGTAGATGTGCCCTTCCTGGAGACATTGAAGGCCAGGCTGGATGGCGGGTAGACTAGATGATCTTTAAAGGTCCCTTCTAACCCAAAATATTGTATGATTCTTTGAAAGTCAGAAGGATCCTAGGAAATACCACTATCTCTTTTAGTACCTGAATTGCACTTTAGCACCTAAGTCACCTCATCCTAAAATAGTTTGGCACTTTTGATCATATGTATTTTTTGTGCATCAGAGATGAATGGCAAGTTATCAGCCAGAGTTCCCAGTATTTAAATACCTTGTTTGTTTGACATTTAAGATGTATGTAAGCAATTATATCTCAAATAACCTCAGGCAGAGCCCATAGAAATGTGTTTGTAACACTGTCCTCTCAATATTAACCTTACTTGAGCTTCTGTCAATCAGATGTAGCTTCATTTGTGCACCAATCCTTTCCTTAATTTAGAATCAAACTAGGGCATGTAATGATTTCTGTATTTCTCTGTGTGTGCATAGCAGTCTACCCAGCTGATGCCTCATTTCTCTCCTGTCTGATACAATTGTCCCACAGTGTTGTGAAACAAATAAAACTGCAAAAGAACTTTTCTCTGCATAGTGTATTTTTTTCTATGCTATGTGTATGGAAGACAAAGTTAATGTCACCCATAGGTTAATGTAATAGAAGTGATGATTTACTTTGCTGTGAACTCTGAAAAGGGATTTTTGGGGGGTTTAATTGCCTTCATGCACTTAGTTACCTGCAGGCTATAGATGTCTTTTTCTCAAACATTTTCATATTGGTTTGACAGTTGAGATTGATGTGGTATTTACAGTAACAAAAGTACAGTAATATCTATAATAAAAACCCTGGATGTTTAGTGTAGCAGGTACTCCCCTATGCTAAGTAGGTACATAGCATATGAGTGTCCATCTACACTGACATAAAAATTTATTAGAACTTCTTACTATATGCTTGCATTGTATGACTGTCAAAAGTAGCGAAGCAATGGTAGGAAATTGACAAAATCTACTGCAGGAAAATAGAGCAAAATGAATAAATAAAATGAAGTGGAAATTAACCAGCTAGTTCAGTGCTTATACAGGAACACGTAGCCTTGAGAGCATTAAAAGTCTGATCTTCAGAATCTAAATTCAAAGTGCTATTTTTAATATTGTAATTATTGAAGAATTTTATTCTTGTCAGTCCCCAATTAAATAGAAACATGAAAAATGTTTCTCAGATCATAATTTATCACTATAGTTATAAGCAGAAATAGGAGTCAGAAAGCTCACACTTCTTTGTATTTTGGGATTATGGTACAGAATAGGGGACAGACTTTCCTTGATTGTCTCATAATAACCCATTTTTTCAGGAAAATTTGCCCAATTTCTATAGATATCAAAGCAATAATAAAGATGACGAATTAGTAAGCATCATCTAAGTGGTTTAGTAGGAGGTGTCCCTGCCCCTGGCAGGGGGGTTGGAATTAGATGATCTTAAGGTCCTTTCCAACCCTAACTATTCTATGATTCTATGAATAAGGGCATCAAGACAATTGGCAGCCAGAAGCGCAATGCATATTCTATGATTCTATTCTAAGCTGACAGCATCACTCATTAATGATAACCTTCTTATAAATTTATAATAAATGGAGATTTCTCACTGAAACTAAAATTGTTACTCAGAATCTGACCTGAAAAGTGTTTTTGGAGGAAGTTAAGAGTATTTCCATTTTTTCCAGGTTAAAATATGGGTATCAAAAATCAAATTGCAACCAGAAACAGACATTTTCATAACAACTTGCTGCTGATAAGCTTCTCTTTCTTTTTTTTTTTAATTTTAGATGCTTGTTATAGATTTTTAAGCATTTGTTCCTCAAGACTCCTCACTAAGTGTAAATGCCATATTTCTGTAACACTATGATTTTTTAATTTTACATATTAGAAAGCAATTCCATCATTCCTACTTGGCAAAGTCACAATGATGGAGTGAACAAAAAAAAAATCTGTGTTAATCAAAATAATGATATTTACAAACTTCTTTGACTTGCATGGTAGCACCTGACTATTAAAAATGTAAACACCTACTAAATATGGATCATCTTAGATTTAGATGGTATCGTCTTGTCATGTTCTGGGACTATTCCTTTAAATGACCCAGAGTCAAATTATTGGTCAATTAAATTAATTTATTTGTGTTGTTATAAACTGCTTATCACTATACAGCAAAAAGAAGGAAAGAGCATCTTAAGATACTTGAAGTGTTTAAGGCTGGGTTGGACATAGCCTTGGGTGGCATGGTTTAGTGGGAGGTGTCCCTGCCCCTGGCAGGGGGGTTGAAACTAGATGATCTGAAGGTTCTTTCCAACCCTAACTATTCTATGATTCTATGAATAAGGGCATCAAGACAATTGGCAGCCAGAAATGCAATGCAAAAGCAGAATAAAATTCTGCTTGCTTAGAAACTCCTCAGTTAAGGTAAATAAAAATAGTCTGGATATTTGGCCTTCTGTATCCCCATATGGTAAAAACAGGGTGTGCAAAAGCTGACCTTTGAGACTGATCCTTTTTTTTTTTTTATTCTCCAGATACTGCTGCATTAGCTGTTGGCCACATTAAACTTAAAGAGAACAGACACAAACTTTAAAAATACTGGAGAACCATACTGTAGATTGACCCTACTGAAAACCACAATCATTCTGCAGTACCTGTGTCAGGAAAATTATTGAAAGTTATTGAACTCCAAGGAGTTAAAAAAGAGCATTAAATAACAGTGCATCTAGCCACTGAATATAAGAAGCTTTACATCATCACCTCAATTGGCTGAAAAGGGGAGCTGAGGATGCTTTTCTGTGTGTGCCAGAGTAAGAAGATTAATACAAACTTCCTGGACAAAACCTCATTTCATAACAAGATAATATTTCTACATATAATTAGTTTAAAAAAAATGTTTCCATTCAGACAAGATCTTTTTCCTTAGAAAAAGAAGCAGTCAAGGAGTTGCAAGAACTTCTAGACAAATTTATTTTTTTCCCCCTCATAAAATTCTTTTATGCTAGTGTCCTGGGTTCAGCAGTAGCAGTCATTTTTCTCCTTCTTAGTACCTGGTGCAGTGCTGTGTTTTTGACTTTCAGCTTGGGAACAGCGCTGATAACACCAATGTTTTTAGTTGCTGCTCAGTAATGTTTACTCTGACTAAGGACTTTCTGAGTCTCATGCTCTGACAGGGATGAGGGGAAGCCAGGAGGAAGCAGAGACAGGACACCTGACCCAAACTGACCAAAGAGGTATTCCATACCACAGCACATCATGCCCACTGTATAAACTGGGGGCAGTTACCCGGAAGGGTTAGATCACTGCTCGGGTCAGGCTGGGTATTGGTCAGCGAGTGGTGAGCGGCTGTATTCTCTTCCCTTGTTATTTCCCTGATCATTATTATTATTGTTGGCAGCAGTAGTGCTTTGTGTTATACCTTAGTTACTGGCCTGTTCTGATCTCAACCCGTGGGAGTTACATTCTTCCAATTCTCCTCCCCATCCCTCCGGGAGAGGGGGAAAGAAGAGGGGGAGTGAGAGTGTGACTGTGTGACTGATTTGCCGACTGGGCTTAAACCATGACAGCTAGCCAGCCTGTTTTACTATCTCTATATTGTGAATCAGAGTTTGCCACAAGTAACACCTCAGAACACTGTACCAGAGATGACTTTAGGAGGTTCATATGTATGGTTCTGCCTTCATATCCATAAGGTAGATATTATATTTACAGGGTAGAGAGCAGAATCAGAAAAACACCTCATAATTAATTTTTTAAGGATTTTTTTCTTATATTTTGTAGAATCTAATGCCTTTTATTGAATACAATTAGCTCAAAATTGCAATATTCTGAAAGACTTGGTGTAGCTCATTAGTGGATTAAATTCTTTAAATAATAGGTCACTATTTTAGTTTACAGTTTTCTACCAATTGTTCATAATTGGGATGCTATGTGAACAATAACCTATGCAATGTATGTTTCAGCAAATATTTCACTGTTTGAATTCACTGAGTTATATCTAAACTGTCTCATCTCCATAGAAATTGCTTGATTGTTAGTTAAATTTGAGTGAAGGTACACCTCCATGTCATTTCTGCATTTCAGTGAAATCAAGGAAAGTAGGAAACAACTGAGATATCCACTTCACTAGCTGAAGTAAAAATTACTTTTTTAAAAAAAATAGTAAAATAAAATTAATCTTATAAACTATTAGCTGATTCATTTAATTTAATTTTAGATAGTATTTTTCTATAAGCACAATTGTTTTTCAGTGATTAATGTATTTTAATTTCAGATTTACACATGCTGCAGTTTTAAGAGTAAAACGTGCATCACATGCAACTAATAAGTTTTCTTCAGTATATAATTATAATTGCACATTTAAGTTTTGCAAGATATTTCTTTCCCAGCAATTAGGTACTGGTTGCATGTCTGCTGCAAATAGTATAATATAATACTTCAATGAAATACCACATGCTATGAGCAAACGTTAATATATGTTTAAGTTATATAGCATAACCTGAGTTCTATAGAACTTCATAACTCAGTTCTGATTTGATCTTAGTTTTGAATGAGTCTCTGTAATGATTCATAGTGGCCTCCTATCTAAAAACACTTTTTTCCAAAATGCCCAAGAAGCTATGAAAATACTCTGAGGAGTACCTCCCTGCAGGACTTCAAACAACTTTTTCAATCTTTTTCTTCTCAATGATTTTCCTTATTAAATGGTTTCAAAACTGCCAAATCATTTCTTCTTTAGCTTGCACTATTCCAAGCAGAATGTAGAGAACTGAAGATGAAAATGTCAATTTTTCCTACCTGGTTGCAGCAGCATGAAATTTGAGATGAGGAGAAGAAATTTGGTTATTTTCCACTTTTTGAAGCATGATCATCCTGTCTGCATTAGCAGAAGTTCTTGTATTCATGCAACTAGTACATTTTTAGGTTTTTCTTTTGCTAACTACAGACCAGATCCTAAAGATTCTTTTATATTATTCTCTCTCATACCAAATTTTCAAAACAAAGTTTTATGCTTGTTAACTTTTGGAGATTTTTTTTTCCCTCAATGTGATTGCCATATAGTACTGCTTTGTTACATATGGTAAAAATAGATCTGTCTTACAAAATTTTTTTAGTATTGTTCATAGAAAAAGGAAAGTAAAATCATCAATATAAGATTACCAGGTTTTAATTTGTGTTATATCATAATCTATCATAAAATATCTTACTTATATTTATTTTTCATTGAATAATAACCATGTCCTGAGGGAAATAGACAGTGAATCACTATTCACTAAGTTAATATTAAGTAACATTAACCTGACTGAGAAGACAAAAAAAGATAATGTCACTTTTATAAAAAACTTGGACCAAAGCGTGAGATAGTATGAATCTGTTTAGCTTAATTTAAACATCAATAAATGTGATCCGGGAATGCACTGTTGCATATCAAAATTCTTTGAACTTGCAAACATACATGGCTGCAATAACAGGAAGAAAAAAGAGCCAGGAAGAAGTTTTTCTTTTTGATTGAACTAAAGAAAAAGCTGTAGAAAAAGAGTTACAAAGTAAGCTTCTTCTATGAGGCAAATTGACAAGGCTTCAAACTAAGACAGAAGAACAGAGGATGCAGTGCTAGATCAACCTGAAAAGCAACAGAATCAAATGGAATAAAAGGAGAGTATAGGTCATATCTCAAGTTAGACAAACTGCAACATGTCCAGAAAAGCTGTTTAAATAGACATAGTCAGAAACTCCATTTCCCTACAAGCATCACATTTAGCTCAATACTCAGATATGCCAGTATGTTGTTTTAAATATAATTTCTGTCTTCCACCCTTGCCTTTATTCTTTTCTAAACTTTGTTTTTCTGTTGTTATTTTTAGAGGGAAAGCATGCTTCCCAATTATTTACTATTACAAACTATTATTGTGGTTTTTAAAACTGATTTGACACTGCCACTCTACATTCAAATTGCTGTTAGTGTGACATTGCATGCACCTTGCTAGCACAGTACTACCATGGCCTTTAGACAAAATATGAAGTAACAAGAAATGACTGGAAGCTACTGAGAAGAAAAGCAGATGATCAATACTAAGTCAAGTGCTAAATAATACGTGGACAAAACATCACCATGAGGTAAAATATGTTCCTATTTATCTGTCATCCATGCTTGAGATTCATGTTAAATTGCAGAAACTGAATGATTTTATGTTTAATTTGCCAAATAATTGTCCCATTCAAGCACCAAATGCATTCTAGTTCACATTACAGCTCTATAGAGTCTTTTCCAAGTTTCCTGTCAGATTATCCATAATGCAGTTTCTTGGCACTTTGCCATTTTATACGTTGCTTAGGGATTAGTAGCTATAGACATTCTTACCCTTGCTGGCAGCCACTTAAGAGGCATCACATTTTCTATAAAAACTACACTGTTCATTCGCTTAACGCAGCACTTTACTTTCAGCTGCTTCTCCATCGATTAGACTGGAGAAAAAAATCCAAATCATTCAGTTCTAGGTATTAGATAAAGAAAAGCTATAAATAATACAGTGACATTCAACCTTTCTTGTGTGAAACTGCTCTCCGATAATTCTCTTGCAAATCTGGTGCAAAACTGGGGGTAATAGGAAGGGCTGGGTAGTCTTATGTTCTGCCTATTAAAAGAGTGTCTCTGAAAAAGAATGCATGCCACTGGGCACTGAAGATCTTTAAGAATGGGCCACATGCAACAAGGAAGCATAATTTCTTCTCTGTGCTCCAACTCAGTATTTCTAACTGCAAGAAGGCAGTTAACAGCTGCTTGGCAGACAAGGAGGTCTGGCCCATATAATTATCTAAACTAGAGAAGAGTTATGTCAGAGAAACCATTAAGAAAAAAAAAAGTTCAATAGCTTTATCAGCTACTTTGTGCCATTATGCTGGCACATTTTTTACTTCCAGATTCCCATGTGTTTAAACAGTGTTAAAATGACTGCCAGTGTAGTAGACTGGAGCCTTGTCTAATGCCTAGTATTTTCTTCATTATGATGTTACAAGCACCATCAACACAAGAGGAATGATAACGCAAGCTTATTCCAGTGGAAGGATATAGCTATTGAAATAATTCATATGGTTTGGATTTTTTTCAGTTTTTCCCCCTCAGCACATTGCATCAGTGGACTGTGAAACAGTCTGACATCTCCTGTGTGGGGATTCATTCTGGAAAACTACAATTTTGTTTCATTGTCTTAAGAAGTACCAAGTTTCAAAAAAATTACTAGATGACTGACCACAAGTGAGCGTAGCCATACCATGGATTTTTACATTGACTGTGTTAATGGGGAAATAAATTATTGTTATTTGATTATGATCAGCAGATTAAATGTAACAATGCTAGGGATTAAAGATATGAAGGCTGCGGGGCTGACTTCCTTTCACATATAAATGAGGAGGTCCATTTCATTACCTTTATTTTAGGCACCAAAATGGAAGTGTTGAAGGTAGGAGTTTAATCATTTACACTGCCTGTGCAGGAAGAAGCACTTCCCAGGTACTTCACGTGTCTGATGGAAAGATTTTCTCTCCTGAGATAGTTCCTAAGCTACCCTATATGTACATTTGTCATATATTACCCATACCTGATATAACCCCTAAACCTACCTCCCAAAAAGAGGACCACATATATGAACCTAATTTCTGATGCACTCACTTATGGCAGTCTACCTTAGAAGTTTATCTTAATTGGTTCTGTAGCAAAAAAAAAAAAAAAAAACAAACCAAAACAAAAAAAGCCCAAACATAAAAAGCAACAAACTAACAAAAATCTAATACTTTATGCTATTTACATTTTTCATTTCTGTGTTTGGTCTAGAAGTTTTCTCTGAGATGATATTCATGCTTATAATATGGGTGAAGTATAGCAGTTAATAGGCAAATAAGAATAGGCAAATGTGTTACAAAATATTCTAAAATCTGAGATCCAGTGTAAAAGGGATGTTTTAATTTTCCCTCAAGAGACAGGCAAGAATGTAAAACGTAATCTACAATTATGAGAAAAATAAGAGAGGAGTAGCAAAAGATGATGCTTTTCTTGTAATCAGCCTAGATAGCGTAATCAGTTCTTCCAGTTATGCTCAGCCTTTTTTTTACCATCTGTAGTGGTGCCAGATAGGAGAAAAACCTCATGATCTGAAGGTTTCATTAGCTAACTAAGAGCCTACAGTTAATAGTTATTAAAAGTTTCATCTGACGATGTACAATCCCTTCTATAATATGAATTTCAAAAAAACATTTTTGCTCTCTGCCAAAGAGGAAATCTTGCTTGCTGCAGCTACATAGAAAAAGAAAGACAAAATTGAGGATCATAATGTTCCCAATAGAACTACTGTAACTAGCTCATATTGAGTTTTGGGCTAAAGAAAATCATGAATGTCATAATAGAAAATTCCATTGCGTTCCATCATGGAAAAATGTCTAATTCCACATCCATGACTGAGAAAAATGGAGTAGGTAACAGCTTATAGAATTTTGTTTCAGGCTAGTTTTGGTCTCAGGCTGCATCATTGCGTCTGCTTACATTTAATATCACAATTCTGTTTACTGTAAATAGAAGAGTTTGAAACACCAAAAAGAAGATGAAATAAAAATAATGTAAGTAAAAGAGAAAATACTGTCTTATAAACCTTAAAACACGCACCAGCCTGGACTCGTGGGGTTGTTATGGAAAGTTTAGAGCAATATATTTACTTCAGTGGAAACCTAAAATGGCTAAAGACAAGAGCAACATATCCACTCCTTTTCTCCTGTTACTTTAATACAAACAACATGGAAGTTGAAAGTAAAAAAAAAAAAGAGGAGGAAAAATTATGAGTCTAAATAACATCATTATATGTGAATTAAATATTGACCCAGGCTTCACAACAAATCCTGTCTTTGAAATTAATCTATACTGTGATCTCTGATAAATCATTCTTTCTACCATATCCTAATTTTTACCATCTGTAAAATGTAAAAAATAAGTAAATAAAGTATATTTAAAAAGTCGTAGAGCAGATATACCTGTATTCAGAAAGGCAACTATTATTATCTGTACAGAAGTGCAGGGACTATCCTGAGGTATTGAGTCATTCAAGCTTTGCCTTCTCTTCTCCCATTTGCTCTTTGCCTCTTCTCTTCACATTTGCTGAAACCTATTCTAGGCTTACCTGGCAGTTTATTGTTGAAAATTTTCGCTGTGGGCTCAATACATAGCAGACCCATTTAAGATCTCATGAGCCTCATTCAAAATTGTTTAAGTACCGTATATGCCAATAGAAAAACATTAACAAGTCTTATTAGTGGCAGAACAATAACTCAGAAATTCTTGGCTCTTAACCCTGATTAGAATCTTCATAATAATGAAATAATTATTGACACAAAAGTAATTGAGCTAAATATTGAAATATTCTTAGGTAAACAAGTTTATTAAACTAGTAGACTGCACAGCAAGATAACATTATGGGAGATTTTTTGCAGCCTAAACCAGTCAGAAAATTCTCTTTTTTTGCTGTTCAAGATGTGTAGTTTAAGTCTTAGGCATCTAAAATAACACTGATCAATCACCAATACCAGTTTCATGTCTCTTTATCATAAAACAGATATATTGTAATTCATAAGGAATGTGCTGTAATCTCTATTATCTAAACATCTAATAGAGACAAGTATGTAACACATATTCCATGGATGAATCTCTTCTATTAAGCCTCAACAAGGCATTTATGGATGATTCATAAGTGTTGACAAAGAAACAAGCCATTTTCGCAGATGTCAGCTATGTTTTGGAACTTGGACAAACAGTTAACTAGGACACTGAGGTTGCTGTAGGCTTCATCAGCTATTTGCAACTTGAAGGTGCACTATATCACTGGGGACAGACAGCACATTATGGAACTGTTCTGCCAGAAAGCTTGCTTCATGCTTCATTGGAAGGTGCATACAACAGCAAGACCTCACACACATAGTGGGAAAATCTGAGCCATGTAGATGATGTACATAATGTAGGAGACAAACCCTGGTAAATCCAAAAGGGTTTTAAAAGAATGTGGAGGAATAAAAGGGAACAGAAAGGAAAATGAAGATATTGTAACAAAATGAAGAAGATAAGACAAAAGTGGTACAGAATAGTTGAGGTTGGAAGTGAGCTGTGGAGATCAGCTGGTATCCCTTTTTAGAGCAGATTGCTCAGAGCTGTGTCCAATCTGTCTAAGGATTGATGACCTGGACCAGAAGGCAACTTGTTCCAGTGTCTAACCATGCTCACAGTAGATCGGTTAAGTAGAAATTCCTGTAGCTCAGTATTTGTTCAGTGGCTACTGTAATTTCACTAGATTCCATGGTGATTTTGGTTGCTTCTTCACTTCTTCACTTTACTAGGTACACCACGAGAAGATCCCCACTGTGCCTTTTCTTCTCTTCCTACTACAGCTCTTCTGTCTGTTGGCCTTTTCTTCAGAAGAACATTGCTGGCTCACATTCAACTTGACGCTCACCAGGGCTCTTAGGGCCTTTTCAGTAAAGCTGCTTTCTAGTCAGTCAGTGCCCAGTGCATACTTGCGCTTAAGGACATTCCTCCCCAAGTGTAGGAGTTTGTATTTCTTTTTGTTGAACTTTGGGAGGTAAGGCCAAATCCTCTTTCTTCCCCTTCTTGAAGATAGGTCTGGTATTGACTTTCTTCCTGTCTTCAGAAGCTTTCCCCAGTGTCCTGGGTTCAGTAGCAGCAGTCATTTTTCTCCTTCTTGGTAGCTGGTGCAGCGCTGTGTTTTGACTTTCGGCCTGGGCACTGCGCTGATAACACCAGTGTTTTCAGTTACTGCTTGGTAATGTTTTGGCCTGACCAAGGACTTTCTGAGTCTCATGCTCTACCAGGGAGGAGGGGAAGCCGGAAGGAAGCAGAGACAGGACACCTGACCCAAACTGACCAAAGAGGTTATTCCATACAACAGCACGTCATACCCAGGATGTGAAAACAGAGAGCAGAGAGAGACCCAGAAGGGTGGGGGTGCACTGCTTTTTCTGGCTGGGTATAGGTGGTGAGCGACTGTATTCTTTCCTTGTATTTGCCTTGTCATTATTATTATTGGTGGCAGCAGTAGTGATCTTGTGTTATATCTTAGTTACTAAACTGTTCTTATCTCAGCCTGTGGGAGTTGCATTCATTTGATTCTCCTCCCCATCCACCCGGTGGGAAGAAAGAGAAGGGAGTGAGTGAGAGAGCGACTGCGTGAGTTATAGAGGCTTAAACCACGACACCCAGTCACCATATTTAGAAGATGATTGAGAGTGGCACCACAGTGACACTGGCCAGCTCCTTCAGCACTCGTGAGTGTATTCCATCAGGCCTTATGGACTTCTGCATGTTCAATTTGTTCAAGCCTTCCCTAACCAGATTCTCCTCCACTGAGGGTAAATCTCTCTTTCTCCAGACTTTCTTCCTATTTTCAGGGGCCTGGGATTTATTGAATATTGGCAGATTATATTATGAATATCCTTTTTGCTCTATGTTTTATAAGTTTATATTGGTTCTGATCCAAATCTGGTGAAGTGACAAACATGGAGAAGCATACAGAAAGAAAACCAACACCAAGGGAAAAATGATGCTATTAAACCTTTCAATTTTACATATTGAAGTAATTCAGTATCACAAATCAGCTTGAAAAAAGGGCAATACCTTGGAAAAAGACTATGTGCAAAAAGAGGACAATGAAAAATCAAGGCTATGACAGAAAACTAATCATTGCCACTATTCTGTTTTTCACTAAACAAATGTAATTTCACACAGACCCAAAATATCTAGAACATCTGTCACTTTCTCAGAATGACTTGTGTTACTAAAGACAGTAATTTCTCACAATTTCACTATTCTGTCTCATAAAAATTGATCATACACAAATAACCTCTATCTCCATGTTCCTTGACATTTATTGTGATTGATATTTTTGGAGGCATGTCAAAAATTTTGAAACAAAATGAATTTTCTCGTAGCTAAGTAAGTGGATAAAGCTTACCCTTCTTTGTTTCTTGAAGAGGATTAACTCAGAAATGATACTTTCTTATTTCCACAAGACACATATTTAGAAGGAAAATCTCAGAAGCGTGGTATTGAGTTGTAATATTTTTATTCCCTTGTTAGAATTGAACTCAATAAAATTTACATTTGTGCACACCATCACTGACCACATTTTTGTCTACTGATTGCATTTATTGAAAGCAAAATAACGCTGCATATATCCCGGTATCTGGACTCTGATCCTGAACAAGTTTTACTTGGAAGAGGGAAGTTACACAACCACAGAAAGCAAATCCAATAATTTTCTACTGAAACAAGTGTTTTCTTAGCTTCCCAACAACAACAAAAAAAGTGAGTTTTTTGTTTCAAGATATAAATAAGTAGTCTGGTTATCTGAGCTGTATGTCTTTGTGCCTGAATAAATTGTGAAAACATACAAGGCTTCTCTGGATGCAGCTAGAATCATAGAATCATAGGATCATAGAATAGTAAGGCTTGGAAAGGACCTTAAGATCGCCTAGTTCCAACCCCCCTGCCATGGGCAGGGACACCTCACACTAAACCATGACACCCAAGGCTCTGTCAAACATGGCCTGGAACACCGCCAGCGATGGAGCATTCACAGCTTCCCTGGGCAACCCATTCCAGGGCCTCACCACCCTTACAGTAAAGAATTTCTTCCTCATATCTAGTCTAAACTTCCCCTGTTTAAGTTTGAACCCGTTACCCCTTGTCCTATCACTACAGTTCCTCATGAAGAGTCCCTCCCCAGCATCCCTATAGGCCCTCTTCAGATATTGGAAGGCTGCTATGAGGTCTCCACATAGCCTTCTCTTCTCCAGGCTCAACAGACCCAACCTTCTCAGCCTGTCTTCATAAAGGAGGTGCTCCAGTCCCCTTATCATCCTCGTGGTCCTCCTCTGGACTTGTTCCAACAGTTCCATGTCCTTTTGATGTTGAGGACACCCGAACTGCACACAGTACTCCAAGTGAGGTCTCACAAGAGCAGAGTAGAGGGGCAGGATCACCTCCCTCGACCTTCTGGTCACGCTCCTTTGGATGCAGCCCAGCATACGGTTGGCTTTCTGGGCTGCAAGTGCACACTGCTGGCTCATGTTCATTTTTTCATCAACCAAAACCCCCAAGTCCTTCTCCTCAGGGCTGCTCTGAATCTCTTCTCTGCACAACCTGTAGCTGTGCCTGCGATTGCTCCAGCCCAGGTACAGGACCTTGCACTTGGCATGGGTAAACTTCATAAGGTTGGCACCCGTCCGCCTCACAAGCATGTCAAGGTCCCTCTGGATGGCATTCCTTCTCTCCAACGTATCAACCGAACCAGAGCTTGGTGTCATCGGCAAACTTTCTGAGGGCGCACTCAATCTCACTGTCCATGTCACTCACAAAGATGTTTAACAAGACCGGTCCCAAAACCCATCCCTGAGGGACACCACTCATTACTGGTCTCCAGCTGGGCATTGAGCCATTGACTGCATCTCCTTGCTTGTGGCCATCCAGCCAGTTCTTTATCCACCGAGTGGTCCACCTATCAAATTGATGTCTCTTCAACTTAGAGACAAGGATGTCATGTGAGACAGTGTCAAACGCTTTGCACAAGTCCAGGTAGATGACATCAACTGCTTTGTCCCTGTCCATCAGTTCCGTAGCCCCATCATGGAAGGCCAGCAAATTGGTCAGGCAGGATTTCCCCTGAGTGAAGCCATGCTGGCTGTCACCAACCACCTTGTTGTTTTTCATGTACCTCAGCATGCCTTCCAGGAGAACCTGCTCCAAGATTTTGCCAGGCACAGAGGTGAGGCTGACTGGTCTGTAGTTCCCTGGGTCATGCATTTTGCCCTTTTTGAAAATGGGGGTTATATTCCCCTTTTTCCAATCATCGGGAACTTCACCTGATCAGAACTAATTAATGATTACTTTTATGAAGTTTTTTTTCAGGGGAAAATTTTAACTTTTGAAAAATTGCATAAGCCCAATGAAATGTCTCTGAAATTTTCCCTAGGTTGGCATTTATGACAAAGCCAAAACAAAGAAGGAGCTGAGTGTCTAGAATCCGTCTTAGTGTCATCTGTCTGCATCACCACGCTGAATGCTGCTGGATTCTGCATTTCGCGGTTTCTCTGGCCTAATCTGCTCCTTTTTTTTTTCCGGGGAATACAATCTGGATCCATCTCCCACATTAAAAGAATACCTCAGCTGCTGAGTATACTGATAGTTGTTTCTGATTTATCTGTCACTTTGTTCTCAAGCAAAACAAAAAATGAAGCACTTTAAACAGTCTTTAAAAAAACGTATTTATAACTTTTGCCTGGTTAGAGCACAGCAATATCTTAGAAACGTTAAGTGTATTTTCAGCTAATTAATGCAGTTTCCCCTTGACCTTGCTTTTGGTGTGAATTATTCCAAAACACTATGCACTCCATAATATATAATCATAAGAGTATATGTGACCAAAGTTACATTTAGTCACTTCTATATGTACTACTATTTCTACTAAATAAATATATATATCAGTTGTGGGGTTTTTTTTGAGCTTTGAAGTTCTTGTTCTCAGATATATCTTAAAACAATTAGTTTTAGAATATTAAGTTAATGCGATACCTTTTGGTTTTTTATTATTAGAAGGTATAAACAGAATGGTGCTTTAAATTGAACTATTCAACATTCTTTCAATATTTTTGTTACAGTGCCTTTATAATTAAAAAAAAAATTTTCGATTTTTTAATAGTGAAATCTTTCCACATAACTTTCTTATCATCAGCCTTGAAATCTGCACTTGCTTACTATATATATTTAAGAAGGATGACTAGAACAGAATACACCATTCCAAGTAGTGGAATATCATTGTTAAAATAATCTCAATGTATTTTTACTGATTTCTTTTTTCTGACTCAAAAAAAATTTCATCATGTCCATAAAAAGGACAGTTCTGTTCAGATAATAATGTAATGCAAGATATGAAAAAATATATTAAAAAAACACACACACATTATGAGTGTAGATACTAGCTTATCTAACAGTATATGTAGAACCCTCTCCAAATTTTATTGCTGACATTTCATCTAACATAATACTTAAAGAAGTTGAAGTGTACTAATTTCTCTCTTGTACCAAAATATGATGTATTTTTGTTGTGTTCTTCCAAGAGTAGCAAGAAAACCACAATTCTTCTCTTGCAATGTTTTATAGTATTTATTGTGCTGAGGTTTATTTTATTTTATTTTATTTTATTTTATTTTATTTTATTTTCATGGAATCATAGAATACTTAGGGTTGGAAAGGACCTTAAGATCATCTAGTTCTAACCCCCTTCCAGGGGCAGGGACACCCCCTTCCAGGGGCAGGGACACCTCCCACTAAACCAGGCTTATTTTATTTTATTTTATTTATTTAATTGATTTAATTTTTTTTATTTATCACTTTGTTTTGCAGCTGAATGCTGCCATCACAATAATCACATGTACCTGACAGCAGAATTTAACTGCAAGAACAATAGTTCATGAAAAAAAGAGTTTGGCTTCCCATTGTTGGTGTCCAAAGTGACAATTGTATTTCTTTTTGTCATTCCTTTATTCAGACAGCTTCTGCCAAAACTTTATAGCTCCCTGAAGAAAGTCATGGTAAGCGGACAGAAAGAACTTGCTTCCTTCAGGAGCAGCACAAGCTAATGCTCTGCATGCATTTTTCATGATGTAGAACATATTCAGTATTATAATTTTATCAAGAATGAATTAATTTTTTTATAGTTAGCTTTTTCACTGGATATGCTTGCTTTGCTCTTATTTTCTTCTATCTTGTTTTTAGCAATTATAGGTATCTGATATGCTATACAATCTTTATTCTCAGAGTTGTATAAGAGCTACAGCATCCAATCATATCATAGAATCATAGAATGGTTAGACTTTAAGATTGTGTAATCCCAATCTCACTGCCATGGGCAGGGACACCTCCCACTAAACCATGCCACCCAAGGTGATGTCCAACCCAGTCTTGAACACCGCCAGTGATGGAGCATTCACTGCTTCCCTGGGCAACCCTTTCCAGTGCATCAC
Source organism: Ara ararauna (assembly GCA_028858755.1). Lineage (NCBI taxonomy): Eukaryota > Metazoa > Chordata > Aves > Psittaciformes > Psittacidae > Ara > Ara ararauna. The sequence goes on from CM054379.1 coordinate 36,591,075, forward strand.
CACCCTTACAGTAAAGAATTTCTTCCTTATATCCAACTAAAAACTCCCTCGTTCAAGTTTGAACCCGTTACTTGTCTTATTGCTACAGTCCCTGATGAAGAGTCACTCTCCAGCATTCTTGTAGGCCACCTTCAGATACTGGAAGGCTGCTATGAGATCTCCATTCAGCCCTCTCCAGGCTGAACAGCCCCAGTTTTCTTAGCCTGACTTTGTACGGGAGTCCCCCATCATCCTCGTGTCCCTCCTCTGGACTTCCTGCAACAGCTGCATGTCCTTCCAGAATTGCACACAGTGCTCCAAGTGAGGTCTCATGAGAGCAGAGTAGAGGGGCAGGATCACCTCTTCCGACCTCCTGGTCACGCTTCTTCTGATGCAGCCCAGGATATGGTTGGCTTTCTGGGCTGCGAGTGCACACTGCCGGCTCATGTTCATTTTCTCATCCACCAATACCCCTAAATCCTTCTCTGCAGGGCTGCCCTGAATATCTTCTCTACCCAACCTGTAGCTGTGCCTGGGATTGCCCTGTTAAAGGTGTAGGACCTTGTACTTGGCTTTGTCCAACTTTATCAACTTGACATTCTCTCAAGTGTGTGAAGGTCCCTCTGAGTGGCATTCCTTCACCCCAGTGTGCCAACCACACCACAACCTTGCTGAACATGCATTCAATCCCATGGTCCATGTCATCAACAAAGATGTTGAACAGGCGAAGACCCATCACTGATCCCTGAGGGGCATCGTTAATCACTGGCCTCCACATGGACATCAAGCCATTGGCTGCAACTCTCTGCATATTCCTAAAATAGATATACCTTCACTATTCTTTTTATGTTATAATTCTTTTCTGATCTTTCTGTCACACTTATTTCAGCTGCAACTTCTTGCAACCTAGTTGTTAATTTTTTGAAACTTCTGATCTGACTGTTAAGAATCCAGGTATCTTTGGAAATCTAAACTCACTCATGTTTGAAAATAGGATTTAGGTGAATTCAAGAGTTTTTATTCACATGTTACTGTAAATCTACTGTTATATGGAATAACTGGTATGTTGCAGAGCTAACACATATACATAGCTGGGAAATAGCAGGAAACAATCATAGAATAGTTAAGGCTGGAAAGGACCTTAATATCATGTAGTTCCAACCCCTCTGCCAGGGGCAGGGACACCTCCCACTAAACCATGATACCCAAGGCTCTGTCCAACCTGGCCTTGAACAACGCCAGCGATGGAGCATTCACAACTTCCCCAGGCAACCCATTCCAGTGCCTCACCACCCTCACAGTAAAGAACTTCTTCCTCATATTCAATCTAAACTTCCTCTGTTTAAGTTTGAACCCATTACCCCTTGTCCTCTCACTACAGTTCCTCATGAAGAGTCCCTCCCCAGCATCCCTATAGGCCCTCTTCAGATACTGGAAGGCTGCTATGAGGTCTCCATGCAGCCTTCTCTTCTCCAGGATGAACAGCTCCAACTTTCTCAGCTTATCTTCATATGGGAGGTGCTCCAGTCCCCTGATCATCCTCATGGCCCTCCTGTGGACTTATTCCAAAAGTCCCATGTCCTTTTGATGCTGAGGACACCAGAACTGTGCATAATACTCCAAGTGAGGTCTCACAAGAGCAGAGTAGAGGGGCAGGATCACCTCCCTCATCTTGCTAGTCACACTCTTTTTGAAGAAGCCCAGGAATCAGTTGGCTTTCTGGGCTTCAAGCACACACTGAAGCAGGCTCATGTTCATTTTCTCATCAACCAACACCTCCAAGTCCTTCTCTGCCGGGCTGATCTGCATCTCTTCTCTGCCCAACCTGTAGCTATAGGTGGAAATGATAGTCATGTAGATGAGGCCCTCAGTGGTATGGTCAGTAGTGGTCTTGGCAGTCCTGGTGTAATGGTTAGACTTGATGATATGAAAGGTCTTTTTCAACCTAGTTGATTCTATTATTCTATGACTCCAAGCTCAGCCCCTGATGTTTTGAGGATTAGCTGTTTTCTGGCTCCATTAAGATAAATCATTAGCAATTTTCAAAGCAGCTGTTAAAATGCAAACTTAAAAGATCTATTGTGAGAACTTGCATCTTTTCCTCTTTCTGATACTTGTTCACAGATTTCTTTCTTTTCCTACAAAATTAATTAGCTCAGTAATGATACAGTAGTCATTAAAATAGAATCTGGCTTCTTCAGAAGCTGCATTTTCCTCAGTAGCAACAAATAAAGGATCTGAGACATGACTAACTTTTACTCGGCTTCCCCTACCACCCTCGTAATTAGTCATAACAAATGACAGAAAGGGTGCAACAAATTAATACAGAAAAATATTGAAAAAGGCCACATCACATTTGTTAGATCTTAGCATGTTTTGCTGCATTAGCTGCTGTAATTACCAACTTTGAAGCATATTAGTATAATGAAAGAGGGAATGGGAAGCAGTGATTATTGGTTAGTGTATGTGACAGAATGAATTTTTATACTTTCAGGACCAATCCAGAATTTATTGAAATAAGCAAAAATGTTTTCTGGATTATGTTTAGACAACATTTGAATCAGACTGAGAGACAGACAAAAACTGTCCAATCAGAATTTCATCAGTAATAAGTGCCATCTTTTTTTTTTTTTTTTTTTTTTTATCCTCATATGAGTAGGTTAGTGAATTGTATCTACTGGAAACTGCTTTTGACCTCCTAATCTTCAGATCTTGTTCCTTCTGTTCAGTCACTTAGAATTATCTGTTTCTCACTTAGAACGAAGATTTTCAAGTTTAATATACTGATCTACTGAAATTAATTTGCATTCTGAGTTTCATTTAAGATATTTGGATAAGTATTAGATTAGATAGTTTATAGAATTCTTCATATTTCCTGTATTTCTTGTTCTAGATGTATTCCAGATTTATTATTCTAGATTTATTGTATCCTGACAAGAAAATACTTTGCTTGCTATCAGATATACCCAGTGAGAAAGGTTTTACATGTACAGTAAATTTGTTAATATTTCATGTGGGATATGTCAAATAAAGAAAACAAAATCTATAGAGAAGGGGAGGTACAGGGGAAAAATGCAAACCATACATAAAAGAGCAATCAGCATGATATTTCTGTACCCTATTTTTGTCCAAAATACTTTTCTTCTGAAAGAAGTACTGATACATATCTTGACATTCCATTTTAGAATAATAAACATCCAGTTTATCTGAAGATAATGACTCCTCCACAGTCCCCAGAAGATCTTAATCTGGTTTTATTTTACAAGCAACAGCCAATATTCTGTCTGGATTGCGCCTAAATCTAAGTGTACATCCCAGCTTCATGTGGCTTAACCTAGATTTGACTTAAACTGTTGTAGAAATCTTCTTCATATATATGTGTATACAGAGAAATTATAGTATGATTTAGTAACAGATAATATCACAGGAATTCTTTTTTTGTATGGATTTGCTTTTCCTGAACCAAAGTCAATTCAGCCTAAACTGGCACAGAAATCGTGGACTAACTGTTCCTTTTCATTTTAATCTAATTTTTAGGACCATTTCCAGGGACAGTAATTTTGTATTGCTCATTCATTTTACCTGGAAAAAGACCAACATTGTGCAATCCTAGAGTTAATATTTTACAGTAATGTACTGATTGTACATCTCCTTAACTGAAATTTAACAAATTATTTGCTGCCCATTTTTCTCTTGACTTTTACTTCATTTCACAAATGCTGGCACATACATTACTTTCTATGTTTAACATTTGAGAGCATGAATGTATAAGGAAAATATTTTTGCACTGCAGGTTGCACAAGTGCGATATCTCATTATTCCAATACCTCCTTTTTCATCTTGGCCTAGATGTTTTCCCACAGCCATGTCACATGTACTCTTGTTCAAACAGAAACTGATAGTTTTTCACTCCCAGGTAGAAAATAGCTAACCTCTGTACAAAATGGCAGAAAATGGCACTAAACAGATTTGTTCTTGCATTTGCATAGCAAGCAGTTAGGGGCAGAGCAACATCATGATGTGTAGGAATCCATAATTCAAACCAAGGAATATCCAAGACTTAAAATTAGGTTTTGGGTTCTGTTCTTGATTTCCCTTTCTACTGCATTATGTACGATTTATATCATTGCTTTAGAAAACAAGACTTGCCTTTTCTTTCATGTTGAAGTGACATTGGGTTTCTGAGTAAAACATGCCATGCTGTAATAAATACACATTTTAAATTTTACTCCCTAATACTTAAGATCTTCTCTCAGCTGTCCACATTTATGGCTGAGTGCTTCTAAATGTCTTCTGGTTGATGGTATTAAGATACTAATGCAAACCTTTTTCTTTGAAGAAAATGATCGTAAAAATCATTAAAACATTCTGAGTTAAGAGAAAAAAAACCTCAACAGAATTTCTAATTAATATTCAGATATGGATTACTTTGATAGAAATGCTTCATCACTTATTAAAAAAAATATGGTAAGATTAAAAGACATCAGCTGCCCAACAATGAAGATTAGGTCTTGGATAACAAAGTTACCATAAGTATCTGGAAAACAGAAATAGTAGCGCAAAATCCTTTTCACTATGTAGCCACAGAGATCCAGTAAGCTTAAAGCCAGAAGAACTATTCAATCATCTAATCTGTCCTTATGTATCTATCATAGTTTTTTAGAAATCATTCACTTATTCCTGTGTTGGCCCAGTAATTTTTTAATTTCTGCCAGGTCTTCATTTGGGAGCTATGTCTTTGACTACATGTGCAAGGAAACTACCAAAGTGGAATCCCAAAGTCTGCTTATGTCTCTGCACATTATTTCTATATAAATATATAATACTAGAAAGTCTAGCATACACTTACAAAAGTGGTTTAGCTGTCAGAATGCAGTGAATGGCAAAAGTGAAAATAAAACATGAAGCACACTGAACTGAATGGCACACAGGCACTCTGGATCCTGGGAGAACTCTACCAACATGCAGTAACTGAGTTCATTCTTATGTGGACCAAAAGCAAACAATACTCACTACTAGAAGAAGTAATATCCTGACTTCTTAGAGGGAAGGGTTGTGTTATTTCTGTGACTAATTTATGACTGTTATTTTATGGAGGTATATATAATTCCAGAGAAATGTTCTAAAGCAGTATAATATAAAAATATAGAGAAGACAGTATTATAACTAGAGAATAATTTTCTTTCTTAATTGCAAATTTTTTGAACAAGGTCAAAATTGTAATGGACAACATTTTAGTTTAGAAGCAAATTCTTTGAATCATACCATTCTGAGCAGAGATTTTATGTTTCTTTATTAATTAGAAACAAAAAGTTATGGGTGAAGCTTTGTCAAAGCCCAATAGATATCCCCAAAAAAATATCTCCAATAATTTTAACAGCACCAGCATAAAACTAATACATTGTTATAGTTAAAATCCATGGGTTCAACTCTATCTCAGATGAAACCAGGAGAGTTAATAATATATTTATGTAATGTTACTTTTATATGTGAGTTATAGAATATAAACAATGCCAATAGGTCTAGAAAGTGAACCAATGATAGATATAAGCAATAGCTCTGTCCTTGAGCCAGAAAACAGAGGTCGGGTTCAACAAAGTATCAGCCTAATTAATGACAACTTCTCACTCTCATGTCCCCTACTACGTGCATGTACCTCAAAATCATGAAGCAAAGTAGTACAGAAGATTTTCTCCAGGGTCTCCCAGCTTTCAGTTCTTGAGATGATTTCTAAACAGAGATGCTTCTATTTATGGATGGAATTACATTCTAATGTGCTAATAATAGCAAAAAATAAAATAAAATAAAATAATAAACTGTCAGAGAGAACTGAAAAATATTTTATATTTCAACTAAAAATGTTATATAGTTAAAATTGATAACTACATTTATAAAATGTTTTATTTTGACAGTTTTCAATAACAATTTTTTATTGCTCTTGATATGATATTATTCATTTGAAATCTGTTATTTTCAAGTGAAAAAAATACTTACAAAGAAAACAAGAGCTTTTTTCTGTCTTGAGACAAAAGATATATTTTTTACTCAATCAAATTAAACTTTTTTAAAATTTTTTCCTTAAAAGTTCTAAGCACCATTTTTCTTATTCTACCTTACTTTAATATTTCTGACATTATAGCTTCTAAAGAAATCTACCTCTTACCTGTGACACCAGTGTTGCAAGATGAGTTTGCTTTTCTGGAGAACAAAAGAAGAAAAGGTTTTTTTCCTAAACATATGTCAGTAGCCTGCAGTGAGGGATCTCCAGTTTCATCTTTCTTTTTTTTTTTTTTTTTTTTTAGGACAAAAAGTAAAATAAATCCTCTCTCCCTATCAAGTGTGCACTGTTGGCAGTTTTCCAAAGTGAGTTAACACTCCAAAATGGCGTGCACGGACTAAAAAAGAAAAAAGCTATGTTGGTTTTTTTTCTCTTGGCTAATGTCTAGTCAGCTGACTGTCATAGGTGGCTATGATATATCCATTCCTATCAATTAAAGTAAACATAACTTAGTCCAGATTCAATTTTCAGATGACTAAAGGAAAAGTAGTAAACCTACAACTATATTTGCTGTCCCAGCTATGCAGCTTAGGATAATCTTATTCATAAGACTTTCTGAAGTAGCACAGATGAACAACTTGGATGCTAGATGTATTATAGCTCGTATGCAGTGTATATAAAAAAAAAAAGAGTTCTCATGCTCTGGTTAATTGATTGGATTATGCCTTCAAAAGTATTGACACTTCATATGCCCTCATTCTAAGCACTCTTTAAGAAAGTTTGCAGAATAATCTTCAGAAGAACAACCTGAAGATGAACTTTCAATTTATGCTATAATACAGTCTTCTCTGGAAAACGCAGTTTTAGAGTGCAGGAAAAACTGTTAAGCAGAAAATGAAGCACCACACTTCCATGAAGTGTGGCATCTAGAGAAGAGATAAATCCTTAGTGCCACCTTAAAAATGTCATTATCATGATTCTTAACTGCCTTTCTCTGTAAATGTCTTCTTTTTTCTTATCAGATAGACTTTAGGCTAAGGGCTTGGTCAAGTATGTCCTGAACATCAGTAAATATGAGGAATTAGACACAAAATGATACAAACATTTTTATTAACTAGTTATCGTTTGATATTACTTAATTCCTTAGTCTCCACTCTTACATAGACTTAGGAATAGTCCGAATATTAATTTAGCATATAGAAGTAGACATTTAATCTAACTAGAATAGCATAAAGAATTCTGGAAAAAATTAAAATACTGCCTTATTTTGGATTTTCGTTTTATCTAGAAAAGCTCTGTATCCTGTATTCATAGGCATTAACAGTGTCGCCTGAACAACCCTGAAATCAAAACAAGAAGTTTAACTTATTTCGAGGGTTTTTCTCATTTTTCTATCACTGCACTTGAACAGACTATATATGAAGGACTAAGGAAGGAATTAGTAATTTCCAAAGATCTGCATACTAGTTAAATAGTCACAACGTACCAGAAATACTGAAAACTCTGACAGGCTGAATATATTTGGAGGCTCGCACTGATTCCAGGTTTGAAATGAATTCAACTAATCTGTAGGTTTGTGGAAATCACTACAGATTGCTGTAGAAGATTTCTGCAGAAGTTTACAGACATTTACAATAGTGCATAGTAACTTGTAAAAGATTTCAGCTGAATGGTTGACTAAGTTGTTTGGGCTGTTAGATATCTGTAGGTGTGTAGTCTGTGAAGGACGTGCAGGGCTGCTTAATCATACTACACTCTGATGGCTAACCTTCAAACTGTTCTTTCTTCAGATGCAAAATTTCCCATTTTTATGATGGTTCCCTGATGCTCTGAAATCCCAGTAGTCAGAAGAATTCTGGTACATTAGGCATTTCATAAAACCTGGTAAAACTTTATTCCTTGCATCAAACGCCCTGCCATTAGCCTCAGTAATCACAGAATCATAGAATCAATAGTTAGGGTTGGAAAGGACCTGAAGATCATCTAGTTCCAACACCCAGCTATGTGTTCCTGGGGGGGGGGGGGGGGGGTGACAGCAGAGCATTTGTTTAGATCTATGCACATCCAGGGGATTGTCACATATCACATATGTGAAAATGTTCACAAATCAATGGAATAAATATCCAAAAAAAGATCTAAACTAGGTTGAGGGCAGGAGAATAAGATTTTTATGTAATCTTTGGTTAATAATTCTGCTCCTGGGAGGGAAATAAATGGTTTTTGAAGTTTCATATAGCTGAACTACTCAAAACCTAAATTTTTACTGAAACTTTTTTGACTATAAAATGCTTGGGGGCAGAAAGAATGGTGCTTTGTAACTCAGAATTGCTGCAGGACAAGAAAACCATAGTTTTAGCATGAAAGCAGTTTTAATGCTACATATTTTATACTAGCACAGCACTTTTCATTTCAAGGGGCTGTGGAAGTTGGCATGCACTACTCCATAACCCGACATTCAACACAGCCAAAAGGAAGAAAAAGGTACCTTCTTGTCTTGATATCAGTGGCATGACTACCCAATATCAATTTATCTGCAATTCTTAATGAAAAATAAGGCAACTGATATGCCTATTATATAAATCCTTTTTCAGAACGTAGAAAGATCAAAATAAACTCCAAGTCACTATGTACAAGTACTCTGAAGCTTAGAAAAAAAACTTAATAGAGCAATTAATATTTAAAACTTGTTTAGGAAGATCTCTCATCAGTATTTATAAGGCATCTTAGAATTTTAAATACTGCAGAAATGCTTAAAATTCAGAATGCAGGTCTGCATCCCTTACACCTTTTTACCTTTTACAGCTCCCATGCAGATTCATACAGCAGATACATTTTTATATATAAAAACCTTGCCTAACAGAATTCCATCTCCATTGCTTAAATAGCTGTTGAGCCTCTGAAGATATTTACTAATTGCTATTATGTAAACTCTGTAATAACTACCCTGTAGATTATTTGGTATGCAGAATGAAAAAATTAAAACTCTCTCATTTCACATTCCATTTTTGGTCAACCCTAATGTAAAAAAATCAAGAAGTAAAGATTTTACAATTGTTTAAAAGACATTTTAGTTGGGAATTAAGAATATCTGATTCATCTTACGAAGTTAGCCAATGAATAAGAAATATAAAAATAAAGAGATTTATGCATTGATCTTATTTTCTCCTCCCACTTTTTCAATTTTGTGACTGCTATAGAAGAACTGATAATAATAATTTGGTGTTAGGACTTCTTTGCACCTTGTTGATAGTTTTGTAAACCCACGCCGAGCCAGAATCAGCCAGACACTCTGAGGGCCACGCACTGTTGCAATGTCTTCAATGTCAAACCTTTCTGGAAAATTTAGCTAATAATGGAAATAACCAAATGACTGTTTAGCACTTTTGGGTGGTAGGCAGGATCCACACAGAAGTGATGCAAGTGATGACAACAGGAACTAAGTAAATCTCTCCCCATGCTCACTAATTTTATATTTAAAGACTGTATTGTGAAATACGTCTATAATTTCATCAAATATAAAATGCTTACATGTGTTGGACATATGTTCTTAGTTTACCTGAAATTGGTATTACTCAGCTCCCAACATTTTCTTCCTTCAGTGACCAGACAACTGTTCCCGAAGATGGAACAAACTTCTCCAATTTATTATGAAATGTTTCAGATAAAGTGCTTCATTTTAAACTTGTTTCACACAATTTAGAGCATGTAATTCATAAGATGTTATTCAAATAATTTGTTTTGCCATTACTGTTCAAGTCTGCCCAGGCATCATTTCATGTACTGGTATTCAAACCATCCTATGAAAACAGACTTTTATTTTTTTTGGGTGGGGGGAGGGGTTGTTTTTTTTGGTTTCTAAGCGTTTGGCTCTTGCTGAATACTACAGTAATTCACACAAAATCTGGTGAAATAATAATATCATATATGAGTGCTTACACATTGGGAATTTAGAAACAAAAGGATAAAATGCAAAATTAACTCTGATTTTGGATAGCTGACATTAAGTATCTAAGACCAATTTTCCAGAGTCTTTAGTTGATATATTTCATCATAATTTCTACCATGTATCTTTTCAAAAGTTTTTTAGGTAAGAAGCCAAAAGCTTATCACTTAAAGCCTTCAGAAAATGCAGTATCTGTTTTCCTGACTACCCTGAAAAAGCTAAAAAAAGTAACAACCTTAACTACAAGTTTAATTTATACTAAGAACAATAAGGCAATTATAAAAAAGGTGGGTATTCTAGTTCCAGTTCCCAAACTAATTCTTATCACAGCCAAATCACATTTTACCTAATGTTGCCTTTAAAACTTACTGACTTGCTGGAGCATTCATGTTGGTCCTGAATACCACAACACAATTAAAAATTTGATTAAAATGAATGCATTTTTGTAATGCAGTTACGTGGGGTTTTTTTTAGAAAGAGGCTACCAGAAACAAGTAATTTAAAAGCTCTCTAATGTTCAAATAATAATGATTGCATTAAATCTTCCAGTGTCTGCTGTCTAGTGCTCACTTAGACAATGCTCTAGGAGATATTACTTACATTATATCAGAAACTGATGCTTCATGATTTTGCTGTGCATGGTTTTTACCCAGGAACTTGCAAGCATTTAGGTTTTCTGTAGGGTCCAATTCTGGACAGTTACATTTTTAAAAAGTGCACAGAAAATTAACAGTTCAGTCAGAATTTGAGAACCCTAGTCATGCATTATAAGCAAAAAATCATTTTTTTCTGCATGTGCATGGAACCTGCATCATAAAACATTAAAGTTTATAATCCTGTTTTCTAGAGGGTTCAGATGGTCCAATATTCATAGAACCATAAAACCATAGAAGAGTTTGGGCTGGAAAGGACTTCTGAAGTTGGATCATCTAGTCCTGACCCCTGCCAAATGCAGGCACATCTTTCACTAAATTAGGTTGCCGCGTGCAACCTAATCTTGAAGACTGTTGATAGTAGGGCATCCACAACTTCTCTCAGCAGCCTATTCTGGTGTCTCACCACCCTCATCTTAAAAAATATCTTATGTTCAATCTGAATCTACTGTCTTTCAGTTTAAAATTGTTGTCCCTTGTCATGCCATTACAGACCTTAGAAAAAAAGATTTTTTCTGACTTTCTTATAACCTCCATTATTCTGAAAGACAATTATGTGTCATAGTCTCCATAATTCGAACTACACTGATACTTAACCCACAGTCACTTACAGCTGTTTTTCTGGGCTATCAGGAAAAAAGCATCTCCCACTGTTTTGCAAGAGATGTAGAATAGAAACCAGGAAGAGAAAAAAAACCCGAACTTCTCTACTCTTCTCAACTCATCTATGAAGGGAATGTGACAATCATGTATGAAAAAAAAAAAAGTGTTATTGCTGAAGGAACAATGGAATGAAGATAATTTGTTCTACAGTGGCACAGAATTAAAGAACAAGGTTAGCATGTGCTAGGCTATTTCTAGTTTCACAGCTCTCTGTAATGGTACTTCACAACAGTAGAGTGGACATTGCTCATTTTCTGCCTTTCTTTTTCTAGTGCCAGGCTAATGGCTCACTGGAAAAGACTGAGGGAACAATAGAAGAACTGATAAATGGTTTGGAAGAGTTAGTTTATGATAATAGCTAAGCAGCTTAGAACCTATTAAACCACCAACTCATAGGTCAAGGTCAGAAGTATACAGTAAAACTAACCATCCCTTTCATAGTGATTGTGGAAATCTCAGTGCATCCTGTGCAAGAAAGATAATTCAGAGATCCATGTGTACTAGGTTCTACAGTAGCATTTTAGGGAAAGAAAGGAAAATGTTCATATGTCTTGCTATGTAAGTATTTTCCCCCACCCTGATATTGGTAGGTTTCTACAGACCTTCACTGTTGTATAGTTAGAACCTAGGAAATGTAGGTATGTAGCTAAATAGATGCAAGACGTATTCCAGGTATATAGATAGATGGCTTCATCAACCTATTCCAATTCGTGACTATCTTCTAGTTAAAAAAATAATTTAAAAAAATCCTTATAGCAAGTCTGAGCATCTCCTGTTTTAATTATGCCTCTTGTCTTCCCATGCACTGCTGTGAAGAGGCTGGCCTGCCTGGAGCTCAGCTTCCCCTGCAGCCTGTGGATATCACCATACCGATGCAGGTTGTCTCTCTGCAATCCATGGACCACCACAACGGAGCAGATAGCCACACTGCAGCTCATAGAGGACCCCACGCCACAGCAGGTGGGTGTGCCCTGAAGGAAGCTGTACCATATGGAGAGTATATGCACAACCGGGCTCCTGGCAGGAACTGTGTTCTGCGGAGATGTGACCACACAGGAGCACATTTTCTGGCACAAGATGTAGCCCATAGGGGACCCACACTGAAACAGTCTGTTTCTGGTGCACTGTACTCCACGGGAAGGATTCACACTGGAGCACTGCTTAAGAACTACAAACCCTCGGAAGGATCTGTGCTGGAGCAGTGTCGTGGTTTAAGCCTCCCAGCCACAAGCCCGTTCTCTCACTCACTTCCACCCCTTTCTTCCCCCCCACTCCCGGAGGGATGTGAAGGAGAATCGAAAAGAATGCAACTCCCACAGGTTGAGATAAGAACAGTTTAGTAACTAAGGTATAACACAAATCACTACTGCTACCACCAATAATAATAATGAGAAGGCAAATACAAGGAAAGAATGCAATTCTCACCACCCAATACCAAGCCCGACCACGCAGTGCACCCCCCATCCTTCCGGGTCTCTGCTCTCTGCTTTCCATCCTGGGCATGACGTGCTGTGGTATGGAATAATCTCTTTGGTCAGTTTGGGTCAGGTGTCCTGTCTCTGCTTCCTCCTGGCTTCCACTCCTCCCTGGCAGAGCAAGAAACACAGAAAGTCCTTGGTCAGACCAAAACATCACTAAGCAGTAACCGAAACACTGGTGTTATCAGCGCTGTTCCCAGGTCAAAAGTCGAAAACACAGTGCTGCACCAGTTACCAAGAAGGAGAAAAATAACTGCTGCTGCTGAACCCATGACAAGCAGTCCATAAAAGAGTTTCTCCCATAGGAAGAACCTCATGCTAAAGAAAGGAAACAGTGTGAGGAGGAAGGAGCAGCCAAAGATAAAGTTATGAACTGACTTCAACCCCCATTCCTCATCCCACTGCACTGATCAGAGCAGAAGGAGGAAGAAGAGTGAAGGAATGAGGTAAAAGCTTGGAGAAAAGGTGGGCATATAGAGAAAGCATTTTCAGGTTTCTCTTCTTTTTTTTTTTTTTCTCTCACCTTCCTGTTTTGCTATTAATTGGTAAATAAAATTAAATGAAAATTGGAAAAGTAAATTACATTAATCTTCCGCAAGCCAAGTCTGTTCTGCCCATGACAGGAATTGGTAAGTGATCTCCCTGTCTTTATCTCAGCCATGAGCTTTTCCATCTTATTTTCCCACTGCAACATGTTAAGGAAGGGGAGGGAGCAGAACATAGGTGTTGCAGCCAGCTAAGTCCAAACTCACCATGCTGTCAATGAAGGCAACTAAGCTGACTTTAGTAAATCCATGATGCCTATACCTGAAATGTGTTCTAGGGGGTCTATGACTTTCCCAGAGATCCTAAGACCCTAGGCTGCATCAGTAGACATATTCATGGCAGAAAAATCATTAAGATAAGAGAAAGAGGAGTTTTAGGAAGGCAGCAATTTGCAGATGAAGCATCTGACATAGATACATTTCTAAGAGAAAAGGTGTTTACTGTACTTGTAGTTAAGGTAAGGCTAACATTATTTGTTTCCCCTATTGTCATGGGTTCAGCAGCAGCAGTCATTTTTCTCCTTCTTGGTAGCTGGTGCAGTCCTGTGTTTTCAACTTTCGGTCTGGGAACAGCACTGATAACACCAGTATTTTCAGTTACTGCTTGATAAAGTTTTGGTTTGACCAAGGACTTTCTGAGTCTCAGGCACTGCCAGGGAGGAGGGGAAGCCGGGAGGAAGCAGAGACAGGACACCTGACCCAAACTGACCAAAGAGGTTATTCCATACCACAGCACGTCATGCCCAGGATGTGAAAACAGGGAGCAAAGACCCAGAAGGGTGGGGGTGCACGGCTTGGTCGGGTTTGGTATTAGGTGGTGAGAATTGTATTCTTTCCTTGTATTTGCTTTGTCATTGTTATTATTGGTGGTAGCAGTAGTGATTTGTGTTATACTTTAGTTACTAAACTGTTCTTATCTCAACCTGTGGGAGTTGCACTCTTTTCGATTCTCCTTCCCATCCCTCTGAGAGTGGGGGGAAGAAAGAGGGGGAAGTGAGTGAGAGAGAGACTGCATGAGTTATAGAGGCTTAAACCACGACACCTATAAATACCATTTATTAACCATCAGCATGTCTCTAATTTCACAAACATGTTTCAAGAAGACCTATTACGTGATATCACCTACTGAAATGAAATGCCACTCAGTAAGAGAGGTTATAGATCCTAGCAAGCATTATTTTAAGTCTTATGAGATCTCATAGTGTAATGTCATATCACATATCAGAGTAATATATAAATCTGCTTGCTGTCATACAAGCTAAACAGCAATTATAATGTGCCATGACATGATAGAACCCGATGTGTTCTAAAAATCCATCAAGTTAACAACTCACTGTTCAATTGTTCAATTGTCTAAGTTTCAACCCATTACCCCTTGTCCTATCACTATAGTTCCTAATGAAGAGTCCCACACCAGCATCCTTATAAGTCCCCTTCAGATACTAGAAGGCCGCTATAAGGTCTTCACGCAGCCTTCTCTTCTCCAGGCTCAACAACCCCAACTTTCTCTGCCTATCTTCATACAGGAGGTGCTCCAGTCCCCTGATCATCATTGTGGACCTCCTCTGGACTTGTTCCAACGGTTCCATGGTCTTTTGATGTTGAGGACACCAGAACTGCATACAGTACTCCAAGTGAGGTCTCATGAGAGCAGAAGAGAGGGGCAGGATATGGTTGGCTTTCTGGGCTGAGAGAGCACGCTGCTGGTCCATGTTCATTTTCTCACCAACTAACACCCCAACGTCCTTCTCCTCAGGGCTGCTCTGAATCTCTTCTCTGCACAACCTGTAGCTGTGCCTGGGATTGCTCCAACCCAGGTACAGGACCTTGCACTTGGCATGGGTAAACTTCATCAGGTTGGCATCAGCCCACCTCACAAGTGTGTCAAGGTCCCTCTGGTTGGCATTCCTTCCCTCCAACGTATCAACCGAACCACACCACTTGGTGTCATCGGCAAACTTGCTGAAGGTGCACTGAATCCCACTGTCCATGTCACTGACAAAGACGTTTAACAAGACCTGTCCCAACAGCCATCCCTGAGGGACACCACTCGTTACTGGTCTCCAGCTGGGCATTGAGCCATTGACCACAACTCTTTGTGTGTGGTCACATTCCAGCCAGTTCTTTATCCACCGAGTGGTCCACCTACCAAATTCATGTCTCTCCAACTTAGAAACAAGGATGTACGGTGGGACAGTGTCAAATGCTTTGCACAGGTCCAGGTAGATGACATCAACTGCTCTACCCAGTTCCGTAGCCCCATCATAGCAGGCCAGCAAATTGGTCAGGCTGGATTTCTCCTTAGTGAAGCCATGCTGGCTGTCACCAAGAACCTTGTTGTTTTTCATGTGCCTCAGCATGCCTTCCAAGAGAATCCGCTCCAAGATTTTGCCAGGCACAGAGGTGAGGCTGACTGGTCTGTAGTTCCCCGGCTCATCCATTTTTCCTTTCTTGAAAATGGGGGTTATATTTCCCTTTTTCCAATCATCAGGAATTTCACCTGACTGCCGTGATTTTTTTCAAATATGATGGACAGTGTCTTAGCAACTTCATTTGCCACCTCTTTCAGGACCCGCGGATGGATTTCATCAGGTCTCATGGGCCTGTGCACGTTCAGGTTCTTAAGGTGGTCTTGAACCAGATCCTCTCCTACAGTGGGCCCAGGGTCTTCACTCTCACAGTCCCTACCTCTGCCTTCCAAGACTTGGGCGTTGTGGTCAGAACATTTGCCAGTGAAGACTGAGGCAAAGAAGTCATTAAGCACCTCAGCCTTCTCCAAATCCCGGGTAGCCATTTCTCCCAATAGCTTCTGGAGAGGACCCAGGTTGTCCCTAGTCTGTCTTTTGTTTGCAATATAGCTATAGAATACTTTCTTGTCATCTTTCACATCCCTAGCCAAAGTTTAATTCTAAGTGGGCCTTAGGCTTCCTAACGTGGTCCCTCACTTCCCAGACAACATCCCTGTATTCTTCACAGGCTGCCTGTTCTTGCTCCCACCTTTTATAAGCCTTTTCTTTTGAAGTTTCTTCAGCAGTTCTTTATCCATCCAAGGAGATCTCCTTTTATATATAGATATATGTATAGATAGGTTACAGGTGACCAGGAAATATGGTAACTTTTTCTCTGCAAGAAATTACATAAATAAATTCAATAGGGAAAAAGAAAAAAAGTTTTTTAACATTTTTTCTCCAGTTGATTCCTAAGAGGAGTAGTCTTTGAAAGAAAAAGGTCTAATAAAGTGAATACATTTGATGGCTTACAGTGCTGAGGACCTCTTCCTTTAAAAAAAAAAGAAATCCTACATTTTGCTGTTACTGAAAAAGAAAAAAAAAATAAGTAACAGTTTCTAAAAGGGCAATATTGTTCTGCCCTCACCCAACATATTTTTGATCTGCCTATTTTCCAACCATCCTAAGAAAAGTAAGATGCAGAAAATTCCATATCCTCTGTTATTTTCCAAGCAGTGTGTTTTTGGTACTGGCATACCCTATAGCTCCTAGAACTGAGCTTTCCGTAATTCTACAAGCCTAGTGAGATTGAAAGATTTGCACTCCCACCAAATAACTACAGGTAGCATACGCCTTATCTCAGTAGTCCTGTGTATCTGGGAAAGTAGTCAATTACACTTGAGTATGTCAGGAAGGGAGAGACCTGGGGGCTACTAGGACACAAGCTCTTACAACCATCCCTCAAACACAGTAGATCAGAGATGATATAAAAAATCTGTAAACCATATATACTGCATTCTAAGTACCACACCTGAATACTTAACTCTGTTTTGTAATTCTTAGCAGTATATAAGTCAGTAATACTTAGCAATGTACCGGAATCCTGCTGGTATGATTTTCAGTATAGGCTTCTACATATTACAGTAGCACCTGGAGGTCTGAACACCATTGTTGCTCTGTTAGTCTGCTTCCCTCAATGACTCTCTTCACAGTCCAACACCCACAGGAAAGTTGCTTCTGCAGAAGCTTTCTCCTTGAAATATCTGATTTTGTATTCAGTGAGAGCAATGTGATTATAGATCTCTTCTGTGTTTCCCTGTACTGTTCTGTTCTTTGCAGTGGATAAGACAGGTCAAGAGCAAAAATATTATGTCCTTTCATGTATTTTTAGAACCGTTTAAAAAACTGCACATTCCACAGAGATGGCACTATATATTTTGATTCTGAAAAAAAAGCAGATTTTTTTTTTCTCAAGCAAAAGTTGAATTTTTAAGCTTCCTTCCAAAAAAGAAAACTCATTACTTTTGAGAACATATTAGAGAATATTCATTAAGTTGCATACTCAAAAGAAAATTAAAAAAAAGGGCAAAAAAAAAAAAGCATACAAGCCAGAAGCACATATAAAAAGAGGAAAAATTGTGTATAAAAAGGAGATGAATAAATGTTAACCTTGTAGACCAAGAAAGAACAAATTAGGAACATTTTCTAAAAAGCTGCTGAAAATCCTCTATGGAACTGTTGAAATGCTGCTCCTGCAGCAATTGTAAGACATTTTGCTTTTCTTTCAAAGAACCTGTTAGACTGGCATTTCACTCTAACTGGGCTCTGACAACTTTTGTGTTTCCGTAATATTTCATCAAAAGAACACCAACTCTTACTGTCCACAGAGATTAGAAGGCAAGATGCTTTACACAAGCAGGAGACAATACAAATAAGTTGGGAATCCTCTAAAAACATTTCACTAGGTAGAGAAGTGACAAAATTACTGAAAAATTAGGAAATACTCGGATTAAGAGGTTATGAAAGAAAAAAACCTGTTAAGGTCCATGAAAATCTATGTAGAAGGTTTTTGTTAGCTGTACAATTTATAAACATCCTGTTTCCATAGACTCAACTGAAGTCTATTTTTTTCCATTTTCAACAATGGAAATTTGGAGGATACAGCTGCTAGAATAAACTCTTTTTTTTTTTTTTCCAAATTATTCTACCAGACAAAAGGGTTTTTTGAACATATGTGTGCTGAAAATTAAAAATCATTGGCACTTGAAACAGCTTTAGTTGGATTTGATCATGATTTTATAGTGTAATTTTAAACAAAATCAAAGCACAGTTAATTTGAAAAAAAAGATCAGTGGACTATAGTATTAGACGTATTTCAAAATAATAACTAATTCTCTTTCCCCTCACTCAATCTTTGGGAACCCTAAGACAAGAACATATTCTGGCATTTGCAACGTGTATGCACTAAATCTAATCTAAAGTTCTGCCTTAATGAGACAAAGGTATTATCCATTAATTGTCAAAAGGTGTATTAACTTAGTTAATGATCCCACCTTTGATAGATGTTCTTGGAAATAAAATCCACTGCTTGCTAAGTTAGACTCAGTAACACAGAATAAAATATCTGTATTTTTAAGATCTACAGAAGAGTACTACATTTGTATACAGGGAGCTTCCTTTAATCAGCCTTTTTTAACTTATAAATTACACAAGATAGGCTGTGGAGTTGCTGCTAGAAACTAGTCCCTTCACAGTAAAGTACATATAAAAAATTTAAATAAGGCTGAACTTCAGTGTACACAGTTTCGGCAATAACTCAGCGAGGCTGAGTGTTGAAAAATAGACATCTTTTATACTATTGCTTATAGTAAAAAACTGAATCAAAATAGCAACTGTAGATTTTCAGAATTAAATACAACTGCAAATATTCATTAAATGCTATCTGAGTTCCATCTTATTCAACTGTTCCATCACTTGCTGCTTGAACATTCACAAGCAGCTTGGTTTCACCTGGCTGATAGAAGCAGCAGTCTGTCTCAGAATCTCTTCCATCTTACATAGGCAATATCCTCAGCTTGTACCTGAAGCATTTTAAAACATTATGTTCAAAAGCTGTGATATTTCACCAAAGTCTGTGCCTACAAAAACCTCTGTAGACTCATTAATGCTCTGTCTCACTTTTTGGTGCCTAATTCCCAGAATTCCTAAACTGAGGCTGGACACCTAACTTTACTGTTCTACATTAAGAGTATAGAGGCCAACACAGTAGCCAACAGTACACATGCGGCAATGTGAATGACCAAGGGAAGAATAATGAATTTATTTTTTTTTTTTATAGAATCATAGAATAGAATCATAGAATAGTTAGGGTTGGAAAAGACCTGAAAATCATCTAGTTCCAACCCCCCTGCCAGGGGCAGGGACACCTCACACTAAACCATGCCACCCAAGGCTCTGTCCAACCCAGCCTTAAATGCCACCAACGATGGAGCATTCACAACTTCCCTGGGCAACCCATTCCACTACCTCACCACCCTCACAGGAAAGAATTTCTTCCTCATATCCAATCTAAACTTCCCCTGCTTAAGTTTGAACCCGTTACCCCTCCTCTCACTACAGTCCCTAACGTAACATCTTTATAGGTGACCTTCAGATACTGGAAGGCTGCTATGAGGTCTCCATCCCTTCCTCCCTTTCCCAAACTCCAAATTTTATCTTCGTGCACATTGTTTCCAGTTTTGCATTCCTTCATATCAATTTAGGTTTTGGTGGGGATTTGGGTGGATTTTTCTGTATTCTTCAGAGGTAATTTGACAAATGGCCTTACTCCCGATTCTGTAGAAACAGTAGACATTATTGCTTTTAATTTAATTTTATAATTCTTTCATGCTTGACAGTAAGACAGGATTACTTGAAAAACCAGAACACAGATAACTGTTGTTGTGTGTGTGAAATCAAAATGAAAAAAAGAAAAAAAGGGGGGAGGGGAATGGAATAAGGAAGAAAGAACTATAAGATATAAGAACATGCTGGGAGAGAAAATTGAGAGATGGAGCAATGGAGAATAAAAATGGTAGTGCAGAGGGGAATGGAAGAGAAAAATATTTTAGATAGAAAAGCTCAATTCAAGGAAATTAGACCTAAAGAATCAGAAATGTCTATTCACAGAATCATAGAATCTAGAATGGTCTGGTTTAGAAGAGACATTAAAGGTCATCTACTTCCAACCTCCCTGCAATGGGCAGGCCCACCTCCCACTAGACCAGGTTGCACAAAGCCCTATCCAACCTGGCCCTGAACACTTCCAGGGGTGGATCATCCACAGCTTCTTGGAGGCCTCCTGTTCAGTGTCCAACCAGTGTCTCACCACCCTCACATAAAGAGCTTCTTCTTAATAGCTAATCTACATCTACCCTCTTTCAGTTTAAAGCTATCGTCATTTGTCCTGTCACTACATGCTTTCATAAAAAGTCACGCTCCAGACTTTTTGTAGGTCCCCTTTAGGTAGTAGAAGGCAGCATTAAGGTGTCCCTTCTCCTGGCTGAACAAGCCAAACTCTCTCAGCCTGTCTCCACAGAAGTACTCCAGGCCTCTGATCATCTTCATGGTCTTCCTCTGGACTTGCCCAAGCAGGTCCACATCTCTCTTGTGCTGAGGGCCCCAGAGCTGTACACAGTATGCCACACAGGGTTTCACAAGAGAAGAGTAGAAAGTGAGAATCACCTCCCTCGACCTGCTGGTCACGCTCCTTTTGAGGCAGCCCAGGAAATGATTGGCTTTCTGAGGTGCAAGTGCACATTGCCAGGTCATATTGAGCTTCTTGTTAATTAACACCACTAAGTCCTTCTTCTCAAGGCTGCTCTCAATCCATTTTCTGCCCAGCCTGTACTTATGCTTGAGATTGCCCCTACCCACGTGCAGGATCTTGCACCTGGCCATGTTGAACTTCATGATATTCACACAGGCCCACATCTTGAGCCTGTTTAGGTCCCTCTGAATGGCATCCCTTTGCTCCAGCATGTGGATCACAACACAGAGCTTGGTGTCATCAACAAACCTGCTGTGGGTGCATCAATCCCACTGTCCATGTCACTGACAAAGATGCTGAAGAGCGCTATTAACAATACCAGCCCCTGAAGGACACCACTCATCACTGGTCTCCACTTGGACACTGAGCTGTTGACCTCAAATCTTCAAGCGTAACCATCTGGCAGATCCTTATCCATGGAGTGGTCCATCCATCAAATCCAGGCCTCTCTAGTTTAGAGACAAAGATGTTGTGCAGGACAGTGTCAGAAGCTTTGCACAAGTCCAGGTAGATGATGTCAGAACTAAATAATGTAGAACGATTAAATCCTTTCTCATTTACAAATAACTAAAAGGCATATAATTTTTTCACCTCTTAACTCATTATGGGGAATTTAAGTCTAACTGATTAGGAATTATATTTCATGTACATAAACATTTTCACTGACTATAAATGATTGATAGCACCTTCTATCAATTCTTTTTTCCATGAAAAACTTCAGGAGTCAAAGAGAAAAGGACAAGTATGTTTCTTCTGTATTTCAGTAATCTGTAGGTCAAAAACATATTTTTGAAACCATTGGCAGACTCATATTTAGTTAGTAATTTCAGCTCTGCAGGTAATACATAAAGAATCTGAGTAGGAAAGTGTAGTAATGTGTAGAAAAAACAAAGCTGATAAACAGACATTGAAAGGACATTATTTGTCTTTCTCAACTTTTGTATGTTTAGCTACATATTATAAGGGCTTTTTTTATAAGAAACTTTGTAAGTTTCATATCAGGCTAAAAAAGAACATTGCCCATAAACAGATTTTCATTTGATTTTTTTCACGTGAAACCCTGTTCTCATTATTTGTATACGTCAGACTCTCTTAATAATATTTTCTTCCAGTTTCACACATTTTGTAGCCAAACTTTTTATGCAAAGAAACTTCATATATACCAGGGGCAATTCTAGCTGCAGTAAATCAGCTACTGCTACAAAATTAATGTTCATATTAATGATTTCTGTGATAACATTGAGATCATTTGCACTCACATCATATGAGATCATAATTATTGACATTCTACCCATTTTCTGACCTCAGATAATCCTCTTTCTCCTCTGAAAGGATTCAGAGAAGAAAGAAATAAAAAATACCTCATAAATTCATAAGATACCAAAGGTGTTTCCATATTTAAAACTATATTTTTCTTTATTATTTCTTGTTCCCCTATAATCTATCACTTTTTGATTGATAGTTTTACAACTTTTGGAACACAACCTAGCATTTAAAGTTTTTTTGCAATGAGTTTGAGAAAGTATGTATATCTGTTTCCTATGAATTCCAGTAGAAATTATTTCTTTTTATGTTATGGAAATTTCCAGAAGTCTTCAAAATCTTCTTTGTAACTGTTGAGTGCTTTAAAAAGGGATTATTTTGTTTTATATACTCAAGAAACTAAAATCTTATGTACTGATTTCTCACACATCATTTTCATTAACTTTTTTTTTCATTGAATGCTGTATTTGGATATCTTGCAAATGCTCCTTCACTCCACAAATGTAGGAGTCGTATTACTAATAATTTATTTCTTACAGCAGTCAAGGCAAACAATATTTTTCAGCTATCTGGCTCCTCTAGTTCATATAAATTGCCAATTTGAAGCAGTTGTATATAGAATTCATTCAGTCATATTTATTCTATGAATCTGAGAACTCTAATTAGTGCGTGCTCTAATAAAAGTTGCAAATGTCTGCATTTTTCACATAGCATTTCTCAACTTTTCAGGTTGCTGAGCCTGCAGAACAACAACAATGCCAAGATTTCTTAAAAAAGTTTTAATGATTTTGGACTTTCTTTTAAGTAAATGTAGATCAACTTTTTTTTTTTATTAATTTTTTATGGACCCACTGGTTAGAATAATCTACTTACCTTTCAGAATTATTGTACATCTTTGTGACTGTAAAAAGAAATACTTCTGGAATTCCTTGTTTGTTTTTTCTCATTTGTGATATCTGATTTCTTTCTGTATCTTGAAAAAGCCTCTTAAAGTCTGAACAACGTGAATCAAATGCTCTTGTACAAGAGGGGCCCCATAGATAGGGACTAAACAGAGGCCTCATAGATATTCAGTTCCACAAAGATGAGACTTATGAGGGTGACAGAGTGAAAGAGGACCTAAATTATACACAATTCATTACTGTTCTTTTGTCATAAGTTCATTAATGATTTATATTTGCTTGTGAATGGAAAATCATATCTAGGAGAAATAATCATTGACATTTTGAAGCTTTAGAAATTCTGTCCATCCATTTTAATATTAACATATTATATAAAATAAGTGGTAGTAAAATTCCAATTTATGCCCACTATTAACTTCCAAATTATCCATTAAGGATAAGAAAAGTTTCATAAACAGAAATAGTACTTGGATTTCTTATTGGTTTTGTACTTTCATAGCAAAATTACTTTTCAAGGAAAGAACATATTTTACATTGTATAAATCAGACAAGAATCATACTCACTGATGCTTTAAAATGCTAAAAAAAAATAATGAAACATACATATACATAATTTTGGCAGGTTATTCAGTACATCTGTCATATTATGATGAAAAGTGCTGTCACACACACATGAATTCAGAAACTGATTGCAAAGAGAAGTCAAACAGTATCTGAGTCATTGTAGTGGTTTAAGCCCAGCCAGCAACCCAGAACCACACAGCCGCTCTCTCACTCCCCCCTTTCATCCCCCTGCTCCCAGAGGGATGGGGAGGAGAATCAAAAGAATGTAACTCCCACGGACTGAGATAAGAATAGGCCAGTAACTAAGGTATAACACAAACCACTGCTGCTACCAACAATAAGAATAATGATAAGGGAAATAAGGGAAGAGAATACAACCACTCACTACCCACCAACCGATATCCAGCCCAACTCAAGCAGCAATCTAGCCCTTCTGGGTAACTGCCCCCAGTTTGTATAGTGGGCACAGTGAGCTGTGGTATGGAATACCCCTTTGGCTAGTTTGGGTCAGGCGTCCTGTCTCTGCTTCCTCCCGGCTTCCCCTCCTCCCTGGCAGAGCATGAGACTCAGAAAGTCCTTGACGAGAGTAAATATTACTGTTCAACAACTAAAAGCATCGGTGTTATCAGTGCTGTTCCCAGGCTGAAAGTCAAAAACAGCACTGCACCAGCTACTGAATAAGAGAAAAATGACAGCTACTGCTGAACCCAGGACAGGTGTCTTTGTAATCCTTCCAGATGGGTGATCTCACTGTTGCTCCCTACCATGACCAAGTGTTTCCAGAAGAGTTCATGTTAAGCTTCATTGGTACAGCTTTGAATTTTGTCTCCAACTGGCACATATTACATGTTCCTGTGAAGTGGCATAAGGTTTATTGTCACTCTTGGAGAAGTGCATATGAACATCATCTTCACACTCTTTAAAGTCATGATGCGAGATCCCATAAACATTGATGCAAACGCACTACAGTTTTTAACTGTAATAGCACTGATAAGTCATTTTGCAACAGTGGTAATTCCTGTAATCAGATATTGGTGGCAACCAGTTACCAGTTACCGTTGTGTTTGCCCATTTAAGTGCCTTTATGTGTACATGCTTTCTAGTACACCTTCTTCATAGAACTATTAATGAAATAGTTTATTCCTGACAAGGTTGTTCTAATGTTAGCTGCATTAGCAGGAAACCCCAGGGTGAGAGCTGCTAAGGAAATGCAAGCATGAAATGTTAGCAATAGCATTGACATTACAAGGCCATGGATGAAAACAGAGGCCCCAGGCCCTCCCACCAATGATCAGTTATTGGTCATTAAAGAAAAGAAACCCTAGGAGTTGGGTATAATTGTTTTAAGGATAACAAAGAGAACAAGGAAAACATATCCATACTGATTAAACCACACCATATGCAGTCTATTTGGATATAAAATGTAGTGATGAACCCATAAAGGAGGTTAAGGTGTAATGCACACTACAAAACATAACAAAATGACCCTAAGCAGACTCTAGAGTAAGGAGTAAGTAACCATTAACATCAATATTAAATTCCTCTGGCAAATAACTTGGAATGCTAATAGCTCTATCTAACCCTGTATTTTTCTTCATCGATCTTTGAACCCAGAAGAATATAGGAAAGGCAAGCATAACACCAGAGAAAAGAAACAACTGTAAATCATTTTTAACTGTGTAATTATTTGGAATGAGTTATAATAATTTGATAATTTGGACTATAATATTGTAACAGGACTAATAATTAATAATTTGATTGGATTTTTAAGATTTTAATTTTGCTAGCCATAAATATTTGTCTTTACACATAAAGTGTGCTTTTTCAGCCTAAGAAAAGCACAAAGAGTGGATTTTTTCTGCTAACCTACCCTTGACCACTGGCTGTTAAACCTGCATTTGGTGCTATGTGATTCTGAGTATTTCTGTCATTCCATTCTTGAGAATACATGGGAGAAATGAAGCCACAGGTCTCTAGACTACCCACTGGTTTGTTTCCCTAAGATTTTCCACTTGTGTTTCATGTATTTGAAAACTAGAAAACAATCACATGAATTTCTAGCTTGTTAGATTATTTAAAGTGACTTTGATCAGTCTTTTGTCAAAATTAAACTTTTCTAGAACTGCTATCACATGCATTCCACTCTTTTGGACTTTTAAAAATTGCTTTAAATCTTAGAAATGCACAAACTGTAACAGATTATCCAAAATGTTTGTCATGCAGATGGAAGTTTTATCACTTCATTGATTATCTTCAGGTTACATTTTTACATATCCCACAATGCATTTGCATTCTCTGCAGCAGGATGACATTGCTGATTCAAGTGTCTTCTGACACATGGCACCATTATAAGTTTTTTTCTTCAGTCGATCTTGTTTTCTTCCTTCATTGTTATAGATGATACATATAGATGTTCTTGTACCTTGTAGTTAAAATTGCAACTTAACCTTTAACTTATTTGTTGTGCTTTCTGTTTGAGATTTATTTGAAGCTCCTTGTAATATTAAGTATTTAAGTAATAGTAATGAATCCAAAAGTCATTCATATGTTACCTTCTTACATCTTCTCATTAACAGTGAACATGATCTCCAGACTTTTTTTCTAGTACAGCAGTTTTATGCAAAAAATATGCAAATAGCTTCACAAATTACACTGATTATAAAACTGCAGTATGAGACAGGTAAGCAAACAAAACGTGTCTTAGTTCTAAACCGACATGAAGGCAAATGATCATGTCCACTTATCTCAGTTGAAATAATATTACTGTAGGTCATAATATCCAAGGTTTAGAATAAACTCAAAGTTCATAGTCAACAAAATCCAGGAGCTTTCCTCAGAGAACATGAATACATTAGCAAAACTAATCAAGTCATCAGTATGCACTGACTGTAGTAAGAAGTCTTTTAAAATCATTAGTCAGTGATCTATAATTCATAACTTAGTTGACATCTACACCCACATTGCACTGAAGGAATGCGTAAGTATAAATCTCTGCATATAGAAAGATGGCAAATATAAGCTGCTTAAATGTAATACTGCAATTTAATAAAGAATATTCAAAATATGTTAGGAGTGTTTTCTTATACCAACATCTGTACCAACCAAGAAAACAAAATCTTCAACTATTTTGTTGAGTCAGCTATTTAAACTGTATCTTATTACTTTTTCCCATACTACTGCTGAGGTAGTAGTGAGTAATGATGTGAGATAATTTGAGGCTCTGGCCACAGTATTGATAAGACTGCTTTCAGGTCTTCTCAAATTTGGAATTCAAGACATACAAGAGGTGGAATTGCTACAACTTATGCATTTCAGATGATAAAAAATTAATCCACATCTCGATAAATGTGAGATGTAAAATGATATTTCATATGAGAGTAAAAGACTTAATTCAATTGTCTAAACACATACATGTCTATGATGATCCAAAGTAGCTAAGATAGCATGTTTGGCTGGCAGATATAGCACCAGAGCTATAGGAGATCTGCAACTATGCACAGGGTGACCGAGTTACCTAAGAATGTTACAACTGGGATTAAGAATCTATGCATAGGCAAAAAGATCTAGTACCTTGTTCTTTCTTGATTGTAACTGGAATTTAAACACAGCAGACATGTAAACATCTATATATGTGTTTTACTCTATGATCTGAATCCCTCCTATATTGGACCTGGAAGCTCGATTTACTCATATATTATAAGCTTGAGGCGAGACCCAGCTGGTATGCTTAGAGTAATGTGGGATTCTACCTTGTTCTGCAGAAGGTGGAAGGATTTATCTATTCTGCCTGGGATGATCTGACATTCTCCACCTAATCTACCTTTTGTGATTGAAGAGATTTTCTCCTCCAGTATGTTTTATTATCTATATTTCCTTGATTCTTACTTCATTTATGCATGCTGGTATATGAAAAACTTTGTTTTGCCCAGTACTTGCATTTGATAGAGTCTATATAGACCTCATGATCCCCATGAAGCATAATGTTAATGTAGAACATCATATATTCTTTTCTGGTTTATATTCATTGAAATTTGCCATGTTTTCAGTGGCCCCAACCACAAAGTGAACTGAGTACATTTTGTATTTCAGGAAATTTGCAGTATCTTGCTGTAGAACATGGAAGACACTTCTCCATTAAAGCCATACTATACATCTTAACACAGCTCATGCTGCTGAATGGAGACACACTATTAGTCTTGTGGAACTCACAAGAAATGTAGGTGCACTGTGAGACTGGTTTGTATAAAAGGATAGTCCCCTACATGGAATTGAATGTCTACTGCAATCAGTTTGCTCAGATACAGTATGATCAGTGAAAAGACATGTCAGTCTTGTCTATAAGGATTCATAATATAAAAAAAAAAAAAATTGAAAAAGCTCTTTCTGCCTTCTTAAACATAATCTTAACTGTCTCCAACCAACTATCTCAACAGTCTTGTTTGGTGGAACATAAATATCTGTATCTGTTTACTGAAACTAGAGATTTTTCATTTCCCTTACATCAGCTACATGATGTTGACTTCCACAGCCAAAGGACAGTTTAAAAATCTAGGAATTATTGTGTACTTTAGATGATACAAAGCTTTTTAGAAAATAATCTAAACTTTAAATAATTAAAAAGAGCCTGGCTCCATCTTTCTGCAGACCTTCCCTTTGTATATTTGAACTGACAGATGAGGTCCCCTGAGCCTTCTCTCCTCCAGGCTGTGCAGTCCCAGCTTTCTCAGACTTTCTTTACAAGCTTATGCTCCAGTCCTTTATCATCTCTGTGGCCCTTTGCTGGACTGTCCAGTATGTCCATCTTTCTCTTGTACTGAAGAGGCCAGAACAGGATCCAGCACTCCAGATGCTTCCTTACCAGTCTTGAATAAAAAGGAAGGAGCAGCTCCCTCATCCTGCTGGCAATGCTTTGCTAATGCAGCCTAGGATACCATTAGCTTTCTTGGTCTTTCAGCTACCAGACTTCCATTATTAGTGAAATAAACACTGACTCCACAGCAACAAATTATTTATTTGTATTGTCTCAAAATATCTTATATTTCCAACAATTGTCTCGTCACCTTAGCTTTAAAAACAAATACAAAATTACTGATCTGAAACAAAGAACTCAAAGGAAATGAAAGCCCACTAAAAAAGAAAACAAACCCCTTCTAAGAGGGTCCAACCTGTCAAACAGCTGCAAGCTGGTTTGTGTTAAACAGCTGCAGGAGTTTGTAAGCCAGAGATATCACATGAACAGAACAACTCTTCATAGGCTTACTTGGGAAAACTTAAATACAACTTAAATTTGTCCACTTGGGTTAAAAAGCAAGTCTGGAAGCTTCAAGTACTCGTAAACTTAAATTTGAAGGTTTGGCAGTTTTATCAGAGAACTCATTAAGGATGATTCTTGATATTCTAGAAAAAAAGCTGCACTTTATGCTGTTGCTACAGCGTGTTGACTCACTCTTGGGCTGATAGGTGTGCTTGTTCTGTCAGGCTTCTTCCCTCTGGGATTTAAAAATCTCTGAAAAAATTTAGCTAATGTGAGGAGTATTTGATACACAGACCTTCTGTCCCCTCCCCCCCAAATTATTAAAGTTAAATGAGAATAAAACAAGAAATGTCTGCTTTTCTATTTACTTGTGATTACTGAAAGAAGAATAAAAATTACCTTACACTTGGAACAAAGGCTGTGATGAGCTTTGAAGTGACTTTTTAAGAACTTATTTATGTTTTTGTTTCAAAAAACTAGCTGGTGGAAGGAACATAGATTTTATTTTCCTTAATTAATGCTTTAGTAATATAATTAAGCTGGGTTAGCTGTAATTTCTAATTAGTGCATGTCTTTATTAGCACAGACTAGATAAGAAAAGAATCCAAAGTCTGCCTAGTTAGTTCTTTTACTATGCAGAAAAAAATGACATTTTGTTAGTGAGAGAAGAATGCATAGGTTACCTACACTGTTAGAATCTAAATAGGAAGGATCAGTGTTTTAAAACCCTGAGATGGTAAAAACTGGAATTCTCCTTTCCTAGAAAAAGAAAATAAGTTTTTCTCCGTAACTCCAGATTACGTTTATATGTACTTTCTACTTTCATTCCAGAACTACTGTTCAGTTAAACAGCTTAAAAGGCAAAATCACTGTCTCAATGATAGCAAAAGGCAAAAAAGACATATAAATTAAAAATCCACCATGTGAGATCTATTCTACATATTTTATACAGTGCCTGGCTTGAATTTTCTGTTTTTAGCGTTGGAAAGAAACTAAATTCTCCCAAAGTAAACGCGTATGCTTCACATAAGTCCACAGAAAATCTCCAGGTGAGAAGCATGTCTGGTTAATTGAGCTGCTTTTGGAATGGTACAGTGAATGCTCAGGAACTTTTAGGCATCCATTGGGACTCACGGTGTATTACACCTAGTCTTATTTCGAAGGTAGATACCTAATGAATTACAAGAAGTGCCCGGCTCCCCTTATTTTTTTACATAAGTATCTAGTATTTTGAGTATTCACTAAAGTTTTTCATGGCTGCAAAAGTGCCACAAAATTAAAATTCATGGTATATGCAGCATGGAACATTTTACCATGTCTTTTGGAAATGAGACACTCTGGAGTGAGGAATGAAAAGGTCGTGGGGCTAGAAAGATCTTTAGCCTGACCTATCTGTGACTGACAAAACCAGTGTTGCAGTCTGCTCCTTGAAATACCTGCATACTTTGCACTGTATCATCAATGGCTATTGGTAAAATATCCACCTGAACACAAATTTTTAATAGAGACTGTAATTAACGTGAAAAACTACAGATACAACCACATTATGAAGTTGTTGTTTAAGTCCAGTCAGCCACGCAGTTTCGCTCTCTCACTCTCTTCCCCCTCTTTCTTCCCCCCGCTCCCGGAGGGATGGGAAGGAGAATCAAAAGCAACAACTTTGAGAGCCAATAAATCAGCATTGCGACGAGTGGCTATTAATCCTGTCATCTCAACCCTTCGTGCGCCACGTTGGGCACCAAAAAGAACTGTCGTGGTTTACGCCGCAAATAACGCAGTCGCTCTCTCACTCACTCCCCTCTCTTTCTTCCCCCCACTCCCGGGTGGATGGGGAGGAGAATCAAAAGAATGCAACTCCCACAGTTTGAGATAAGAACAGTTTAGTAACTAAAGTATAACACAAGACCACTACTACTACCACCAATAATAATAATGACAAGGCAAATACAAGGAAAGAGAATACAACTCCTCTCAACCCAGCAGCGAACCCAACCCTTCTGGGTCCCTGCCCCTCTTTTTCACATCCTGGGCATGACGTGCTGTGGTATGGAATACCTCTTTGGCTAGTTTGGATCAGGTGCCCTGTCTCTGCTTCCTCCCGGCTTCCCCTCCTCCCTGGCAGAGCATGAGACTCAGAAAGTCCTTGATCAGAGTAAACATTCCTTAGCAACAGCTAAAAACATCGATGTTATCAGTGTTTTTCCCAGGCTGAAAGTCAAAACCACAGCACTGCACCAGCTATTAAGAAGGAGAAAAATGACTGCTCTAGCTGAACCCAGGACACATGTCTATTTTTGCATTCAAATTTTACATATTTATGAAATAACAGCAGGTTTAATGTCATCTAATTTTGTGTAGCTACATAGAATATAGGTTGATTTGAGCAAGTCATCCTGCACTTCTTCACAAGTTAATGGAGTGAAATAGACACTTTTAAGGGACCATCCATGATGTGTGATATCACTGCTGGGAACTGCATATATCATACCGCCTAGAAGTGCCTAATATTTTCTAATAATTATAAAGGATCACGCTACAACAAATTTTAAAGTGAAAATTTACAAGATTTGTAGTTCTATTTCCAGTTCTCACCTACAGCTTCTCCATATCCCAATTCAGATTCTTTTCTCCCTATTTTTCATTTGTCCTTTATAGGGCTTTGCTGACAATCTGCAAAATTCTGTGTGATTGGGTTCTTATTTTTTTTTTCCACTGAAGTGTATGCATTAGAGATAATTGCACAATTTAATTATTGGTGTTCAAGATTCCTTTTCATGTTCAAATTCACTTTGGATTTACAATTCAGAAATATTTTAACTTATCAGAATGAGTTCATATGTCATGGACTGCCTCCATTTATCTGTTATTGAAAGTTGCTTGGGGTAAGTTTCCTTATTTTTGGACCAAAAGTGTTAAAAATGGTGTAACATGGCAATTGCACTTTTAATGGTAATTAGATGGCACATTCTTTTCTACAGCAGCTGAAAAAAAGCAATGAAAGCAGCCATGCTTATCCAGACCAAGATGAATTTCCCATACATGACTAGATGCATTATATCTTGGGTCATGACACCTATCAGTCAACAATAAAATTAATGCATCAGCTAAAGAGTTCAATTGTTTTTTTCTGTCCTGATAAAAATCTCCAGTGAAAACTTATGATCTAATAAATATATTTATAAAACCCTTTTAGAAGTTATTTGTTTAATTTTGCTGTTCAGCGTTTAAATATTAACTTCAGGGACCTTGGTGGTCACACCTTTTAGTATCTGTATTTCTGAAATGAAAGCAGTAACTGAGTGTTTCTTGATTCAAATGTAAATTTACAGGAACACATATATTAAGATACACAGTGAGAACAATACACTTTATAAGCACACAATCTTATTCTTTTCCTCTTGGAAAAGGTTGACAGGCCTTGTAATATAAGACAGCTAATAGACACTTTGTTACACCAAATCTTAGACAACAAATAGCAAGTTTGTTCTCCAAATGACTGTCAGGTTTTGGAGAACAGAGGTTTGAGAATGCAGTAGAAATAAAATTTAAATGACTAATAATTCTGAGTTGCGCACATTTGTCCCAAGAAATCAATGACAGGACGGGGAGGGAGTTTACATAACTGATTTATGAATTATATTTATTTCAGCACATGAAATCCAGGATTTTTACACTGTTTAAGTTACTAAACTCATTAAAATTCCAACTCTGAAATAGAAGGCTGCAAAAATAATGCTTTAGTTAGTGCTATATATTTATTTTACTGCATCATTGCATAATATGGTAAATTACTGTTTTGCTTTAATATTATAAAGTCTGGTTTCTTCTTCAGTTCTCTTCTTACAGCTTCTTAAGCAGTTTCATGACTAAGAGATGAATGACAGTGAAATGCAATGCACAACAAATCAATGGCTTCTCCAACAGGCAAGGACAAAATCCAGTAGTTCTAATTCTGTGAATTTGCTTGTGTATTAAATGATTAAAGTTTCTTCTTTAATATATACTCAGCTTCATATTCCACACATAATATTATTTAGTGCAACTTACCTTGCTTTTAAGGATTACGTGCAATACATCAATGTTAAGATATGTAATACATCAATACCAATGTTGAGGTAAAATAGACATGGTAAATGAAAGGCATCACTGTGAAGTACTTCTTCTATAACCTTAAGGTCTATGACTTCTGTAAAACAGTGGCTTAATTTGGTCCATTTCTGAGAATTCCATGCTGTCTCATTCACATCTCATTGTTATTGTTCAAATGCTTATTAATAATTCCTCTTATCCTTCTTGTCACATATCTTCTAATAACAAAAACTGTCTGGTTTATAACTGTCTCCAAACTTTTTTCTCTGTTTTTCTAGAGATAAATATTATTTCTGCCTTTCTCCAATCTTAGGTACTTAATTCTTTGGCTACTCAAGTTGGATAGCTTAGACAAAGCAATATTGCATTTAAGTACCTGCTCAATAACTTGATTCCTTTTTCATGATCAGATCACTAAATTTTTCTTCTTACTGATGGTTCTTAGATTTTTTGCTACCATACGTAACACATAGATACTGTTTTAATGAATGTGTCCACTAACTCTTTAAAGATATTGTAAGGGTAATAATACTGCCCTTAATTTCTTATGTCTGTACTTTTGGGCTAGTAGCATTTGCTTGTTCTTGTCTTTTCACAGGTTTTTCTGAAACCTCAGCTGTACATTCACCAGTTTTACTTTCATTCTGTTCTTAATAAGAACACTAAATTCCTGTTTATATGTCATTGCCTGAACTTGATAACATAATTACTGCCGAGATTTTCCCAGTTTAATATCTGTGATCATTAAGGCAAGAAGAAAATGAGTGTTCATACTTATTCCTGTTTAAAATGTTCCCTTTCCTGCATGCCACACTGGTTATCTTAGTAAAGTTAATTGCCTGTATGTCTGATCCTTACCGTACTTATTTTTCTGTTTTCAGAGATTTGAGGGGAGGTGTATTGTTTTCCTTTCCTGAGAATTTTACTTTTTTAATTCTACATGAGTTTTTTTTAATATGTGATTTGAATTCAGAAAAATATTATTCCAGGGCTGTCAATATAGTTGTAACTGTTTGGTTTTGCCTAACAACAGTTTACCAGAGAAGGGAGCTGTATTTTATGCACATGTCACTATGTTCTTACTGTTCCTTTCTTTGTCTCTCCATAGCTGTCAGTCGCTCTGGAGAGTATTATTTCCATGTGACTTAAAGATCTCTTCCATTTCATACCATAGTCAGGAAATATGAATCAGGGAATCATGTCCAAGTAGTTGCTACAGAGAAGAATTTAAAAAATCACCAGGTTGGGACTTCAAAATTGCTAGAAAATAAAAACAAATCACTGAGTTTTTTTTATAGGTCTGGTTATGTTTCCAGATCAAAATGAAGATTGGGTAAGTAGAAAGTGATCTGATCTCCTGGGTCAGTGAATGTTATTTACTGCTAAACCAAGCTCATTATCCAAAAGAAGAACCCAAAAGTAAATATATAGAGAAGCAAGTGCCAAGGATGTTTAAAAGCCCAGGTGACAGTGAACAATACATTTATCTTAGTGTCCTGCACCCTTTCTGCCCCAGCTGTCCACAACTGACACTCGGACTGGAAATACAAAAATAACTAACATGGTAAAAGAAAGCAGGGGGAGGGAGAGAGGATGAATTACACAAATAAAAGTCTTTTAGAAAAATAAACATTAACAATCCTACATTTGAGTGCAATTTTTATACAGACTTATGACTTGGTGGAAAAAAAAAAAAGAATCAATATGAAGTGGCACCCAAAGTAAAATAAAATCTATGCGAGCTTCTCAAAGAAAATTACAGTAGACAGAAAACTGATGAAGTGATATTTAAGCATAGGTTGAGAGAAAATTTTTCAAGATCAAAAAATTTCCATTATCCTTTGAGGATTATATATAAAATATTTGATCTACTTGTCATGCATGGTATTGACATTTTGCATTTTGACTCACAGTATGAGGTATATCTAGTTATTTTCAACATCATGTTATTTAGAATCTTTGTACAAGTTTTAATTCACTTCAAAAAGTAATAATGTAAAACCTATTAATGATAAAATAGCTTAAAGCAACTGTTGAAATTCTGTATTAAAAAAAAAATCCAAAAATTTCTGTGTATTACCACATGATCCCCCTCAAAGGAAGTGAAATCAATCTGAAGATTAAAAAAAAACCCAACAAATAACAAAACTAAAAGATACCTCTTCATAGCTCCTAACCTTTGCAAAAGAAACTACACCTTACTGCATGTAACTGCTAAAATATATGAGACAATAGTTAAACAGTATGAATGAACTGTACATGACCTTGGCTGACAGTCTTTAAAAGCAGTAAACTAACTTTTGTCTGCCTCGATGACAAACAGTGAGTAAATATTACTGTATATAGCACTGGATATCAGCATGTACAAATATAGTATATGGAGTGGGATGATTTCCCAAGTGAATAACCTCTTCTTTTCACTGTGTTAAACAGCGCCTGTTAACTCTTACCGTATTTCTTTAGTAGAATATACTTGTTTCACAAAGAAAAATTCCTGTATATACCTCACTGATACAAACACCACTTTATTAAATTCTGTTGTTAACTCCTTAGTAGTTATAGAGACACACAGTTATAGAATCATAGAATCATAGAATAGTTAGGGTTGGAAAGGACCTTAAGATCATCTAGTTCCAACCCCCATCCCATGGGCAGGGGCACCTCCCACTAAACCATGTCAACCAAGGCTCTGTCCAATCCAGCCTTGAACACAGCCAGGGGTGGAGCACTTAAAGCTTCCCTGGGCAACCCATACCAGTGCCTCACCACCCTTACAGTAAAGAACTTCCTCCTTATATCTAATCTAAAATTCCCCTGTTTAAGTTTGAACCCTTTACCCCTTGTCGTATCACTGCAGTTTCTAATGAAGAGTCCCTCCCCAACACCCTTATAGACCAGCTTCAGATACTAGAAGGCTGCTATGAGGTCTCCACACAGCCTTCTCTTCTCCAGGCTGAACAGCACCAACTTTCTCAGCCTATCTTCATACAGGAGGTGCTCCAGTCCCCTGATCATCCCCGTGGCCCTCCCCTGGACTTGTTCCAACAGTTCCATGTCCTTTTTATGTTGAAGATACCAAAACTTCACAAAATACTCCAAGGGAGGTCTCACAAGAGCAGAGTAGAGGGGCAGGATCACTTCCTTCAACCTGCTGGTCACATTCCTTTTGATGCAACCCAAGATACTGTTGGCCTTCTGGGCTGCAAGTGCACATTGCCAGCTCATGTTCATTTTTATTGACCAACACTCCCAAGTATGATAGCAAGATGAAAAGTAAAAAGATTTCTTCCAGCAGAGAGCGAAACAGATAATAGTAACATATTAGCCAACAGGTGTGGATCAAATCAATATGACAATTCAAAGATAAGATTGCTTTATTTCATTGTAGTGAAAAATGTAAAATTATTATGAAGTTTAAAAAAATAAGAATCAGTTGTCACCATAGATTTCTGACACCCGTATGAGTTTTCAAAACCTATCTCTCTGTTTACAAGCTTTGCTAGTTCCTGTATGTTGTAGCTAAATGCCACAGAGACAAAAGAATAGGTTGTCAATGAAGTTTAACTCATCTACAGAAATGCAGAATATGTGTGAATGCTATTAATCCACAAGGATAAAAAATAATATTCTGTTTCAGATCAGCTGAAACAGAATATGGGGGTCTGTTAATCTGCAGGGTAACTGGTCACAGCTGCCCTTGGTCTCTCCTGTGGCCAACTCTGAGACTTTTTGATCTCTATGGTACCCAGCCCAGATGTATGGACTCCCCTGTACTTGGCTCCCAGAGCTCTTACTCTACTCAGTAGTGATCCTGACTTTCTCTCAATGATTATCCTACACTGCCTTACACAGCCACACAGTACCATCACTCTATTCAGTATATAAGTAGACACTTTAAACTACTCAATTTTCATAGATTTAGGCAAAGGCTTCAGTTGTCTAAGAGAATTCACACATAAAATTCAATTACTTGAGATATTTTTCAGCTGACACAAATAACAGTATTATGCACTTACTGTGTTTTTGATCAATATTTGTCCTTTCTCTTTCTATCAGCTAGTTTACCACAACTCCCTTTAGGCAGAATTATAATCCTATATTCTCCCTAAAAAATAAATTTACTGATAAATTTGGAGAGGTTTACAAAATGTTACATTTAAATCCCTGATGGCTAGTGAAAGAATAAAAATGCAAGGTTTGGTTTTTTTTTTTCTGTTTTCTCTATAAAGTATCTATGTTATAATAAGTTATTAGTTTACTATGCTAGTTGCAGTTGTTATATGTATTTTTATATGTATATATGTATATTTTAATAACTGCATTTTACAGAGCAACACTGAACAGCAAATAGGTTTTTCTAAAATGCATAAATATGGTTGCTAAAAATGTGAACTTCAT
The DNA here is from genome assembly GCA_028858755.1 of Ara ararauna. NCBI lineage: Eukaryota > Metazoa > Chordata > Aves > Psittaciformes > Psittacidae > Ara > Ara ararauna. The sequence continues at coordinate 36,628,340 of CM054379.1, forward strand.
AACACAAAACAACACAATCTTTCTTTACATAAAGCATTCCATTGTTTTAAAACTTATATCCTAAAATAAATGAAAATATTTTTTGAGCTCAATTTGTAAGAAGTCAGATTATGGTCATTCAACTCACAGTTATATACCCTTCTATCCAGAAATCTTAAAGTATTCAACAATCTTACAAACAAAAATGCACTAATTCTTAAGGAATCTCTAGAGTTTGCATCTTAAAATGAGTATAATGGCTTTTATATATTTTCCATAACTTCCATATCAATGCCATCAGTTTAAAAGTGAAAAGATTAAAGTTCTTGATAGCCATATTCAACTATTCTGAATCATCCACAGGGATTCTTGAAGTTAACTGTTAAAAAAAAAAAGAAAAAGAAGCTTCATTTTATCCACACTGCAGTAATGAGGAAATATTGAATCAGAATCAAAAACTGATATATGTGATATATGGATAATTACTTTACAAATCAATATTATTCATTCATGTGTTCATATGAAGCTCAGCTTCTTTGAGAATCTCATGTTGGTTTGTGCACATAAAATCTTCATCTGGACTGACTTTCTTACATTGGAGTGAAACAAATTTGACAAATGACTCAAGGACTAGAATTTATTTAACGATCTTATGATGATACACAGCCTTGAAGAAAATCCAAAATATTGATCTCACAGTTGAAAATACAAAGAAATAAAACAAAATAAACAACTTCCTTCTTTCATTAGCATAAGCAAATACACAGAAAAAAAAAAAGAAAAAGAATAAGACTGTGAAATTCAACCTTGCATAAAGAATATGAAAAAAAACCCCAAAAACTGGACATTGATTAACATATTTCAAAAGTTACTTCAGCTTAGGTCTATGAGGTTTTCTCCACATTCTCTGACGAGTGGTGATTTCACTGTCAAGCAAGGTTACAGAAATTAATGAAAAAAGTAATGAGGGTTCCCTTATTGCAGTCTAAGTAAAATATTTGCAACTATTTTGATTCTTTTAATGAGTTCTTCCTTTGGGCCTAACCATTATAATAATCAGTTAAATTTAGGATAATGATGAAACCAATGATGTCATAAACATCAGCACTCAAGAAAAAATTTGGAAACAAAGAAAACTTGACAGCGAAAATATTCAGTAGAACACTGAGCAAATTTGTACCTATCTTTAAACATCTGTGGTCAGTCTATGCTTAGCTGTGTTTTCATCTTGGCTAGTACTAGCATGCTTAGAACTGCCAAAAAAGAGAACAGGTTGACAGTGCATGGGCTTTAAAATCTGTACATTAAACTTTAAAAATGGCCCTCCCCAAAGTTTATGTTGTCAGATGTCAAAGATTACTTCTTACTGTCCTTTTCCTTGCATCTTTTACACTTTTTAATATTTTTTTTCTTATAGTAAGGATGTATGAATGAAAGTCAGGACAAACAATGTTTTCCTATCACATTTAGCTTTTGTCTCCATAACTTTCTTCACATTGATGGTATCTTTATATGTCTTTTAGAATCTATTACCCTAATTCATTGTTCCATGGCATTTTGAGTGGCCATTTACACCTGTGCAGTGTGAATGCAAACTGAATGTAATTTTATCACATTCTGATTAAAGCATTGTTTTGTTCAAGAATAACTCCCTAGAGAAGGGTCAGGACTGTGAATTGTTTTGACAATCATCTTTATGAGAAGGGTAGAAAAGGTAAATGAGCTTGTACTGGGATTATCATAATGTCCTGTATTTTATACATTTTTTTTCTCAAAGTCTCAGTTTGAAATGGTTTTAGCCATCTGATTTCCATTACAGTCAGGTGGAGCCAGGTGGCTTAAATACCACATGTCACTATACAACACCGGGGAAATAATTATAGACACTATAATTGCATAAGAATAAACACATATTCCTCTTAGTAGATGTCCCAGCTGTGTTAACTACGTATATTTTTGTGTATTTGAAATTTCTCATTGATAAGAAGCAAATTTAAACCAGCAATTTTTTGAAACACTTTTATAACAAATGTGGGCACTTTTTTGATGCTGGAAGGCTAGTAGCTACAGAAGTCTAATAAAACTACAATGAACAGGTATACTAGAATGCCTGGTTTTCTAATTATGATACTACTACTAGTGATGATAGTACTATTGTGCTATTTTATGAGATCATAATCCTGTTCCCAAACTATGAGACTGAAGGATGAACACTTTATTCCAAGACTAGAACTATATTATTGCCTTATGAAACAGTTCAGCAGGACATTATGTGTATTGTGTGACTTGGGTTAGTGCTACTGTAGCTATTTTGTACTTTTTAACTGTTTAGACAGTGTAGTGAAAATCTGATTAGAGTTATATGTCACTTATGAATATATAGGGTGAGATGATAATGAGTTTGGAACTGGCAAAATCACAACAGACTGCTTGAACCAGTTCTGCCAATTACTACTTTGAAATACATATTCACATCACTTTGAAAGGAAAGTAAAAAACATATGTGTAATAATGCATATTACTGTGGGAACTGTTGATTTACACCGTAAATGTAGTACTTCACTCAGTGAAGTCAAACACATAATGCTGAAAATGCTGCCTTAGGTTCATCTGCTAGCATCTGTACTTTGCATTACTCATATGAGTAGTCTTAATGAAGTAAATGCAGCTACTCAGCTATGTAAATTTACCCACATACATTAGAATATTAAGGGTCAGAATCATAATTCTTTGTTTATGTTTCAGCATTTTAATATTAGAAAATAAGAATAAACCCTTCTCATTACCAATGCAGAGAGAAAGAATATATGTGGAAGGCTCTCACTACCATCAGATTATCCACTGATGTGGGGGAGAGTTGCCTAGCTACTGATCAACAGACAAGGCACGTCACATATGTAGAATGCTGTGATACATGTTGCCTGTCAGCTGTAGGCAGGCTACACTTCATTTTTAACCCAAGCTTTCTCTATTTTCTTATTTAGAATATGACAAAACTCTGACATTCCTCTCTATGCTAGTAAGCTTCTTTTGTTATGTCCCCTGTGTGCTGGCACCTTCATTGTCACTCCTTTGATCAGTTTTTTTTTGTTGTCAAGTTGAATATCTTTGGCAAGTAAATGCCTCAGAAATTGCCTGTTTCTTCTCTAGATACTTTTAAAAAAGTAAATATCCAACTGCTTGAAGAGGAGTGGTAAAAATCTATTCCCAGAAAAAATGAAATGTGAATAATAACTCAACAGAGCACAAAACTGGGTAATACAATCCCTTAAAGAAAGCTGGAAATTCAGCTAGGCATATACATATTCTCTTTTCTGTTTGGTTGTGGCATCATTCATTTATGACCTGGTTCACCTAACCAATCAACCAATCAAATCACCTTATGTTTATGAATGTCTCATTCCTGGGATTTCATACATACATCCCTGAAGTATGGCTCTCATCTTTTCAGAAGACTGTACACAATAATAAATAAACTAAATTTGGTGGTGTTGTGGTTTAAGTCCAGTCAGCCATGTAGTTCGCTCACTCACTCCCCCGTCTTTCTTCCCCCTGCTCCTGGTGGGTGATGGGGAGGAGAATCGGAAGAGTGCAACTCCCACTGGTTGAGACAAGAATAGGCCAGTAACTAAGGTATAACACAAACCAGTACTGCTACCACCAATAATAATAATGACAAAGGAAATAAAAGGAAAGAGAATACAACCGCTCACCACCCGATACCAAGCCCAACCTAGCAGTGCACCCAACCCTTCTTGGTCTCTGCCCCTCGTTTTACCTCCTGGGCATAACGCGTTGTGGTATGGAATACCTCTTTGGTTAGTTTGGGTCAGGTGTCCTGTCTCTGCTTCCTCCCGGCCTCCCCTCCTCCCTGGCAGAGCATGAGACTCAGAAAGTCCTTGGTCAGACCAAAACATTACCAAGCAGCAGCTGAACACACTGGTGTTATCAGCACTGTTCCCAGGCCGAAAGTCAAAAACACAGTGCTGCACCAGCTACCAAGGAGAAAAATGACAGCTACTGCTGAACACAGGACAGGTGGCTATTTTTAAACTTACTTAAACATTTGCACACAAAGATTCTATTAAAAATTTTAATTTTAATCATTTTTGTTTACTATTTTAGATGTTAGAACTAATAATAGTCTTTCTACAATTTAACTCAAAAGCCTTAACACTCCTAATGTTAAAAGAATTTGTTTTTCTTTCAAATTCTGAAACACTTAAACATCAAAGTAGCAATAAACAGAAAAATGAGAAAGAGAAAGGAAAAATAAGTAAATATATATTATATATATTTTATATTAATATAATTATATATATAATATACTTATTCCTGTCATGGGTTCAGCAGTAGCAGCAATTTTTTTCTCCTTGGTACCTGGTGCAGCGCTGTGTTTTTGACTTTCGACCTGGGAACTGCTCTGATAACACCAGTGTTTTCAGTTACTACTTGGTAATATTTTGGCCTGACCAAGGACTTTCTGAGTCTCATGCTCTGCCAGGGAGGAGAGGAAGCCTGGAGGAAGCAGAGACAGGACACCAGACCCAAACTGACCAAAGAGGTATTCCATACCACAATGCGTCATGCCCGGGAGGTAAAACGAGGGGCAGAAATCCGGAAGGGTGTGGAGGTTTGCTGCTGGGTCAGGCTTGGTACTGGGTGGTGAGCAGTTGTGTTCTCTTTCCTTGTATTTACCTTGTCATTATTATTGGTGGTAGCAGTAGTGATTTGTGTTGTATCTTAGTTACTAAGCTGTTGTTATCTCAACCTGTGGGAGTTGCACTCTTTTGATTCTCCTCCCCATCCCTCCAGGAGTGAGGGAGGAAGGGGTGGGGCTAGCTAAAAAACTGTGTGGTTGATTTATGGCTGGGCTTAAACTATGACACTATACTTACTTACTATCACTAACAAATGCTTCTGGCTAGCAAATCTGACTTCACTAGCAAATTAAACAGTCAGGGCACTAAGGCCAGCTGACACAAAGCATTTTCTTTTAAATTCTCAGCCTCCTAAATAAAGGTGACGCAATGACACACAGGAACTGTTTACTGGGAATTGTCACTGGCCTAGAGTTTTCAGCAGAATGATCGACGATTTGTCCCTCATCAATTTAGATGTCTACAGCCTAAATATTCATACTGGTCATCTAGACTCCCTGTAAAAAAAAAAAAAAAAAAAATAGGAGGGGAAAAAACATAACATTTTCTAGAGCACAAGTTATTTTGTCCTGAAATGACTGCTAAAATCAAGAAAAATCACTCATGCCTGGAAGTGAGTATTTGTCCCCAGTGACCATAGAGTAGGTCTTTATACAGAATAATTAGATGGTTATAGGTTTGTAAAGGTAAGTGAAATCAATTTCACTCAAGGAGTCTAGGCGACTAGATGGGATTAGCAAAGTCCTTTGGACAGTAGAGGGCATTTCTCTGGCAGTGAAATGAGCTAAGGGCTTCACCCAGATTCCCCTCTCTTACTTAAAGTTCATTTGGTTTTTGGAAAGGTATTTGGCTCATGCTTTCAAGACTTGTATTTGGGCCTATTTTAAAGAAAACATTGTAACAATATATTTGCGGAGTTTAGACAACGTGTTTGTCCAATTTATGAAGCTACAAAAAGTAGTCATGCCTTTCAGAAGAGTGTTTTCATCAGGCTTTTCTGCTTTACCTAGTTATGACTCTTGATCTAACAAGTGGTATTAGTGTTCTTTGGTTTGTTTCATTTACATAAAGCCTTGTACCATGCAGCCTGTTTTGCCTGACCAGACAGAAGATTACATTTCAATGCCATTTTCTGGTTCAGTTCTACTGTAATTGCCTACTGGGAACTGAACAGTGATGACAATAGGAGGCTCATTACTGAGGGGAGAGAATTGGACGGGTAAAAGTGAGAAAACTTGTTGGTTGAAATGAGAACAGTTTAATAATTAATAATAACAATATAGCAATAATGATAATAATAATGTAATGAAAAGGAAAATAACAAAGAGAGAAATAAACCCTAAGAAAGACAAGTAATATGAATGAAAACTATTGCTCACCACCAACCAGCCAATGCCCAGCCAGTCCTTGAGCAACAACCCCCCACCTATGTGGAGATATAAGAGGCTTCTTTTACTTGAGCTGCAGTCCTCTGGATTACTTTAGGAGTCTAGCTTTTTTCATTTCCTCAGACATTGTTTTTACTCCAACATGGGTGCTTCATTCAATCCAGGGTCCTTTCCCTGATGTGGTCAGCAACAGATGCTTAAGAACAGCAGATGTTTAGGAAACTGCAAGATGATACTTCTGAGGAACATTTTCTCATTCTTGAACATTTTGTGAATCAGATTTACATAAGGATCGAAATTAATCATCACAGATTTGCACTGAGTTAAACATCAAGTTTTTGTCATGATTTAGGAATGGGCCAAGATATATCAGTGTTTCTATTGTAATAACACACATTAATTAAACGTCAAGAGAGATGAAGATATCACATACCACAAGTCTAAATCACTCAATTTGTATTCTGAGTTGCAGTACCTTTTCCAATCCAGTTCACTGTTTCAGATTCAGCAGCATGTATCCAAATCTTTGCTTCTTACAGTGGGCACTAACTAAATGCTATCTTCTCCTGAACTCACACACACCCTGAACTCCTGTAGATGGTCAACCCATAAACATTGGGTAAATAAATAAATAAATAATTTCAGAAAGAACTGATCTTCATTATGGGTGAAATCTGTAAAACATAATATGAAGTTTTCTATGAAAAGATCAAACATCAATAACAATAGCAGATTAGTCTTCTCTCATAGCATACAGAATGCATATTCTGTTACTCCTAATACTGTGAACATTTTATAAATGGTAAGTGAAGAGTGGGAGAATGAGACAAAAATAAAAGGTGATTTTTTTCCTTAAAAGTAACATTAAAATGTTTCCATTTTGTTAATGAATCATTAAGAAAAAAGCAATTACATAATTTCATCTTCTTCAAGTAAACTACATAGCTGTTGTTTCTCATATGTACACAGTATAACGAAGAGGATTTCTACATAAAACCAAAAAGATATGTAAATTAAAAGCAAGACATAATGGGATAATTTTTATTTTGTATATTTGACATATCCCTATTAAAAAAATTGAATTCAGTATGATTTAATTTAAAGATTTTAAGACTATAAGAAGTGAAAGCAATCATATTACATCCTTAAAGCTTATAAAGTGACCTTCTAAAACAAAGCAGAAAGGCAAGCTGAACAAAAGAAGTAATACTACACATTATTTACAGTGAATTTGAGAACAGTTACTTGAAGGACTAGTATTTCAATCATTTACTTAACATTTGAACTGATGCATCTCTCGTCTCACCAGTAATTGCTTCCATGCAAGAGAATTGTGGGGTTCTGCAGGATCAGAGTAGGGGGATTTTTATTGTTGCTGCTATTGCACGAAGATAGAGTATAAAAGATATATAAAGGGGAGAATTTTAATTATTAATTAGAAACCAACTAAAAGTAGGAAATAGGCATAGAAAAATGTTACTTGAACTACAATGTTACACAATCTATCGGTTATGATCCTGTTTTTCTGTTTTTCCAGTTCCACATGTGGGGGCAAAACAGTCCTAAGTATCAAAATAGCCAATAAACAAGAAGTCAACAAAATTAGTTAAGAAAATACAGCCATATTATTGACAAAAAAAGAGTCTGAATCCAAGGGAAGTGAATATTTTGAAATGTTTTGATGTGTGTTTTCAGTCATGGAACATTAGTGATTAAAAAGATTATTATCCAGCAATCTGTAGTTCAAATGCTAAAATCCTTCAGCCCTGATCCACTCATACAAGCTCCTACTTAAAAATTAATATCCTTATACTTAACAATGAACAACATTCATTCATAGTCTTGTTGAAATGTGGACATTAATTTACTAAACTTGTCCTGTCATGATAAAGAACTTAACAGGAGTAACAAGACACAGAGACATTCAGGGAAGATAGTATTTTGATACTGAAAAGGTTGGATGCTGTAGGGAATAAAAACAAATGCAGACTTTATTTTCTCAAAGCAAGTAAATATTTGAGTATTTTTCACTTTAAGGATTATTTATAGGTTTCTTTAACTATGCATTCTTCCTAATGTTTACATATATTTATTATATATAGAGAGAGATATAAAGCAAATATAATTTTCAATCTGTGGAATATATTCCTACTCAGAAAAATATTTAACTGAGAATTTAAAATTAAAAATAAGCCATATTTTCACAAGATTGTGATTTTTATTTATGCTTACTGTTCATATGAATGTAAAAATCCCCAGGTTTAGTTTTGAATGTAATTAGATCTCAAACTAAACTAGATATTTTGCAGTGATCAGTTCTTTCTTTAAAGGTGCACCATAATGAACCATACTTTTTATTCCCTACTAATTACAATTAGACCTCATAATTCTGCTATGATTAGCCTTTAATTATCACAGCACTCTGTGAATAAAAAATTAATGGCTTCATTTAATTGGTGATCGCAAACCATAGATAAAAGCATCACATCTTAAAAATGCAAAATATGTAAAATAATAAATTAAAAAATAAACCATGCTTATCTTTATATGCCCTTTTACCTTCAGTTAGTAAAGCTTGAATATATTTTCATTTGCATCAAAATTCCATTCTGTAAAAAGGTCTAGTTATATTTATCCTTCATTTCTGTCATAGACTTTATCTGGAGCTGTACTGTTTGTGTTAATATCATGGGTAATCTGATTTCAAATCCATCAACAAAAATTATCAGCACACTTGTAGTTTAGTTGCAGACATTCTGCTTAAAGGATTGTTAGAGTGAACTCTTGCTACTGTAACTGCTAGTGATACTTAGCTATGAACTCTGCAGGAATCAAGAAGCTTAACAGGCATGGACAAAGCTACGCGCATTATTATCAAAAGCAAGATATTTTACATCTTAGGCATTTCTGGTGTTCATTGCAAATCATCCTTGCATCTTCCAGAATAAATACATTTTAGAAAGGCTTTTGCAAGTGTTTGAGAACTGTTTTGTGATTATCTTAAGAACAAAACTATTGTTTTTCAGAGAACATACATACAGTCATTCTCTGAGACAGATTTCATAGACTCCTAGAATACTAGAATGGCTTAGGTTGGAAGGGATCTTCAAAGATCATCTAGTTAAACCCCCTGGCATGGATAGGGACATCATTCACCAAATCAGGTGCTCAAAACCCCATCCAGCCTGACTTTGAACACTGCCAACAATGGGGCAACCTCAGTTTGGGCCAACCTGTTCCAGTGTCTCACCACACTTGTAAAAAAAATTCCTTTTTTATGCCCGGTCTAGATTTATCCTCTTTCAGTTTAAAACCATTGCTCTTTTTTCTGTCGTAACTGACCTTTGTAAATGGCCTCTCTCCATCTTTCTTAAGCCCCCTTTAAGTATTGAGAGGCCACAACAAGGTCTTGCCAGAGCCTTCTCATCTCCAGGCTGAACAACCCAGCTTTCAGCCACTCCTCAGAGGAGAGATGTTACAGTCTCCTGATCATTTCTGTGGCCCTCCTTTGAACCCATTCTAATAGTTTCATGTTTTTCTTGTGCTGGAGATCCCAGAGCTGGATACAGTGCCCGAGGTGGGGTCTCACAAGAGCAGGCTAGACGGGGAGAATCAGCCTGCTGGCCACACTTCATTTTTTGCAGCCAAAGATGTGACTGGGTGGCTGGGCTGAAAGTGGACATTTGTGACTTGTGTTCAATTTTTCATTCTTCAGTACACCTAAGTTCTTCTCTGCAACTCTCTTCTCAACGAATTCATTCTGAGTATCAGTGTATGGTGATATTATAGATTGCACCAACTCAGGTGCAGGACCTTGCACTTGTTTTGTTGAATTTAATGAAGTTTACATGGACCCACCTCCTCAAGCCTTCCAAGGTCCCTCTGGATGACATCCATTCCCCCTAGTGAACCAACTGCACCCATCAGCTTGGTGTAATCTGTAAGTGTGCTGAGAGTACACTCAAACACACTATGTATTTAATGCATACATTATATGGTATCGGCACCAATAAAGACTCTTGAGGTACTCATTACTGGTATGATGGGTTGACCCTGGCTGGATGCTAGGTGCCCACCAAAACTGCTGTATCATTCCCATTCCTCACATGGAAAAGGAAAGGAAATATAATAAAAGGATCATGGTTTGAGATAAGGACAGGGAGAGATCACTCAGCAGTTACTGTCACAGGAAAAACAGACTTGATGTGGGGAAAAAATAATTTATTACCAATAAAATCTTCACAATTCTTGTAAAATCTTCATTCTTAATATATAAATGTCAAAGACTTTAAATCTACTTAGTGTTTGAGAGAAGAATAAAAAGAAGCAGATATTCACAAGAAAAAAAAAAAACAGCAGAAAACAAGTTGAACATGAGAATGGATATCTTGCAATTGCAGTCCAGTGATGGATATTAAAATACTGTCCTTCCTGTTTCATACAAATATAGTTGTTGTGACATGTTGAGGTTGCATGTTAGCAAATTCTAAACTGATAAAAAAGGAAATCTTTTCATGCAAGTTGTGACTAGACCATAGAACTGTGTCACAGAAGATCATTGAAGTTAAGGATATAGTCAGATTCAGATAGATATTTAAAACGATTAAAATATAAGAGTTTGAAATAGTAAATGAGAATAAAAATTTATACAAAATTCATTTTTTTAACAAGACAGAGCTTCCCACTTTAGTTTACAGTATTTTCTAATCACAGTAAATTAGAAAGAAAAGAAAATTCTCACATGTGCCTCTTGAAGGATTCTTACTACAACTAAGATACTAATCATTGTCAGACGTACTGCATTTCTAATCTATCAATACTGATTAGCAGACTAATTGCATTTCTGATCTAAAGCAGTTGCAATTCCTATGCTTTGAGTTTTATGTGATTATTAGTGGCTTAATTTTCCAGGGTCTTCCTTCCTGGCCCTTTTGTAGAGAGGCATCACATTGGCCAGCCTCCAATTCCCTGGGACCTGCCCAATAGACCAGGACTGTGATAGATGATGGAAAGTGCCTTAGCAAGCTCCTTCTGGGAATAGATATTGTCTTTTTGTGAAATGTTAGATACACTCATCTACTCCATAAAAATCCCCATTACTTACGATGTCATTTTTAGAAAACTGGTAAGTTTTGTTTGCCAATAAACCTACTTTCATCAGTATTTTCTTGATAGTGGCAAAACTTGATGTTTTCTATGATGACTTGCCCTGCAATGCAATGTCTATCATCCCATATTTGAAAGACTGGTAAAAATGCTCAGTATTTATTTATACTACAGGGAAAAATCAGAGCCACACAAGGATCAAAAGGACATAACATTGTTTTTCAGGAAATTTAAGAAATCTGTTTTTAATTTCCTAAGAAACATATCAACCTTCACTCAGTTGCCTGAATAACATATCAATAGTATGCGATTCAGAAAATTCAAAATGGTATCTCCTTTAAACAAATCAGAGAAGAATCTGTGTTTAAGTAAGCAGTCAGTCTAAACAGCATACATTTTTACACAGCTCCAGAAAATGTTCGTGTACTGCAACAAGGTATTATATTTTCTGATGCGCACTACTGAATATATTACTGCATGACTTTGTCAAAATGGATTGAATATCAAAATATCATAGAATCATAGAATCATAGAATAGTTAGGGTTGGAAAGGACCTGAAGATCATCTAGTTCCAGCCCCCATCCCATGGGCAGGGACACCTCACCCTAAAACCATGCCACCCAAGGCTCTGTCCAACCCAGCCTTAAATGCCACCAACGATGGAGCATTCACAACTTCCCCAGGCAACCCATTCCAGTGCCTCACCACCCTTACAGTAAAGAATTTCTTCCTCATATCCAATCTAAACTTTCCCTGTTTAAGTTTGAACCCGTTACCCTTTGTCCTCTCACTACAGTTCCTCATGAAGAGGCCCTCCCCAGCATCCCTATAGGCCCCTACAGATATTGGAAGGCTGCTAAGAGGTCTCCACGCAGCCTTCTCTTCTCCAGGCTCAACAGCCTCAACTTGCTCAGCCTATCTTCATAGAGGAGGTGCTCCAGTCCCCTGATCATCCTCGTGGCCCTCCTCTGGACTTGTTCCAACAGTTCCACGTCCTTTTTATGTTGAAGATACCAAAACTTCACAAAATACTCCAAGGGAGGTCTCACAAGAGCAGAGTAGAGGGGCAGGATCACCTCCCTCGACCTGCTGGTCACACTCCTTTTGATGCAGCCCAGAATACGGTTGGCTTTCTGGGCTGGGAGCGCACCCTGAAGCCAGCTCATGTTCATTTTTTCATCGACCAACGCCCCCAAGTTGTTCTCCACAAGGCTGCTCTGAATCTCTTTTCTGCCCAACCTGTAGCTGTGCCCGGGATTGTTCTGACCCAGGTGGAGGACCTTGCACTTGGTATGGTTAAACTTCATCAGGTTGACATCAGCCCACCTCACAATCATGTCAAGGTCCCTCTGGATGGCATTCCTTCCCTCCAACTTATCAACCGAACCACACAGCTTGGTGTCATCAGCAAACTTGCTGAGTGTGCACTCAATCCCACTGTCCATGTCACTGTCAAAGATGTTGAACAAGACCGGTCCCATCACCGATCCCTGAGGGACACCACTCATTACTGGTCTCCAGCTGGACATTGAGCCATTGACCACAACTCCTTGCGTGCAGCCATCCAGCCAGTTCTTTATCCACCGAGTGGTCCACCTATCAAATAGATGTCTCTCCAACTTAGAGACAAGGGTGGCATGGTTTAGTGAGAGGTGTCCCTGCCCGTGGCAGGGGGGTTGGAACTATATGATCTTCAGGTCCTTTCCAACCCTAGCTATTCTATGATTCTATGTCATGTGAGACAGTGTTAAACGCTTTGCACAAGTCCAGGTAGATGACATCAATTGAATAAATATTGTCTACATATTCTTCTAAACTACCTTTCTGCTTGGTATACATGTATATAATTTAATCGAGGAGGAAAGCTAAGAAGGCTGCCCTTCAGATTTCCCAAAACAAAGGGTGAGTAAAAAGAATTTAAAAAGCAAAAAAAGTTTTTGTTTTGGTTTGTTTATTTTGTTAATTTCTTTGCGTGTTTGTGGTTTTTTTTTTTTTTTTGTTTGGTTTGGTTTCTTGTTTTAATTTTATTTCTTGTTTGAAAATCAACACAAATGTTTAATGAACAAAATTCTGTGTTTTCACAATCTTGTCTTATGATATGATCATGGTATATCATCTCGAGAAGAGACATATATGTCATGCACATTTCTTTTCCACCTCTGTATATCTGGTCACACAATCATGTCGAATCGATTTTCAGTTTGAGAATACCGACTGGGAACTGATTAAGAATATGCCTCAGCAACATTATGAGAATAACAGCTGTCACATTCTAGAAAAAAAAACAGCTAAAGGTTCATATATTTTTTAAACTGATGCTATAAGGCACCACTGAAATAATTGACAAGAAACTTTAAATAATGTTCATGAAATCATTCACTTAAAATTTCACTAGAATTTCAGATTATCCCAAATCATTATTATTTTACCAAGTCTCAATATACAGTTTTTCAGTGAGGCATTCAAATGGTTTCTAAAGCTTTCACAGATTTTCTTCAATTATCTAGTGGAAAATGCTGCAATAGAATCTTAAGTACTGCGAATTTCAGCACAACACAAGACAATCAAAACAATTTCTCTTCATAAGTGTATTGCTCAACGCCACATTTTTATTCCTGTTGCGTTTTGATGCAGCTTGCATTGAACAGAATTAATGTTACATAGAGGTGAACATATCTTTCATACTAAATTATAATTGCTATAAAATATTAAAGTCCAAAGCAAATTGAGAGAAATAAAGTTAGTACAGTCCATTTAGTGTTTTCAAAATATGAAGAACTTTTATATAAATTATGCCTCTGCATCACTCAAGAGTTCACTTTGATTTCTAGGTAACAAAACGAGCAAAAAAGAGTTGAAGGCTTTCAGCTGACAGGTTAATTTTAAACAGAAACATACACAGAAATAACAGTTTATACTTAGAAAGAGAAAAGAAAAAATGTGAAACACCAAAACTTAATTCACTTTGAGGAAAATCTCAAACTCTACTATGCTTCAGTTAGTACCCTTTATATGTTTTTACTAGTATAAGTACGATGGGTGGTTGCCAAGTGCCCACCAAAGCCATTCTGTCACTTCCCCCCTCAGCTGGACAGGGGAGAGAAAATACAGCGACAGCCTCATGGGCTGGGATAAGGACAGGTAGAGATCATTCACCAGTTACCATCATGGGCAAAACAGATTTGACTTGGGGGAAAAAAAAAAAAGGATAATTTATTATCAGTCAAATCAGAGTAGGATAATAAGAAATTAAATCAAATATTAAAAACTTCTGCCCCCACCCCTCCATTCTTACTGGGCTGAGACTTACTCCCAATTTATCTACCTCCTTCTCCCCAGTGGCACAGGGGGATGGGGAATGCGGAATGGGGAATGGTCGTTGTGTCAGTTAATCACATGTTGCTTCTACCAGTTCTTCCTCAGGGGGAGGACACCTCACGTTATTCCCCTATGCCAGCAACTTTTTCTCCTTCTGAAATATGTTATCCCTAGGTATAACATGACTACATTATCATCTTCTCTGATAAGCTTAGTTTTGGGCAGTGGCAGGTCTGTCGTGGAGACACGGGGGAAGCTTCTAGTAGCTTCTCACAGAAGCCACCCCTGTGGCATACCTGCTACCAAAACCTTGCCACACAAACCCAATACATTCCACCCCTTACCTCTGTGAATCACGTTTATGAATTAAAGTCCACATATATCACACAGTCTTCACAAACTTCAATCACACCCACATAAAAGAATTCCCCCCATCAAAATCAAAGTGACATCATCACAACACCAAATGAAAGTGGACAATTTGCACATAATCCACCCCTCATTCCTTCACCACAATTACAACTGCAGAAACTCCCCATAAGCATTCTGTTCTCTAACATTATTCAGTCCATGTTTTGTCTGTTATCTCTCCCCATTACTATTCTTATTCCTCATGTACCATGCTGAGAGACAAAAAGGATGGTGGTTTATTGACCATGGTAGCACAGAAGGTATGACCACCAAGTAGCTCTATCACTCCTCTCTTCAGCAGGATGGGGCAGGGGGAATAAATAAGTTGGAAAAAACTCATAGGCCAAGATAAAGGCAGTTCAATAAAGCAAAAGCAAAGGCCACATGCAGAACCAAAGGAAAACAAATCATTCTCTACTTCCCATCAGCAGGAATGTCCAACCACTTTCCAGGAGGTAAAGCTTAAGTGTAGCAGTTACTCTGGAAGACAAGCATCATAAGAACAAATTCTCTCCATCCTTCTCACTTATCTCAGCTTTTACTGATGAACAGATGTCATATGGTATGGAATATCCATTAGGTCAGTTTGGGTCAGCTCTCCTGGATGTGTCCCCTCCAAGATCTTGCTAACCCCCAGCTTACTGGTGAGAATGGAATAGTGGAGGGACAGCTATGATGTTGTGTGAGCATGCCTCAGCTGTAGCTGAAGCACTGGTGTATTATACACACCTTTCTAGTTACCAGCACAAAGCACAGCACATTGCTATGGGGAAATCAACTCCATCTCAGCCATACCCAATACAAGTCGAAAGTCAGCATAAGTTTTGAGGCTGACGCTACAAAATCAAATATCTCAAATATGTATTACCAAAGACAGAATGCAGTAAAACAGTGACTTCTAAGAATCAATAAACTGAAAGTTGACATGTAATCAATACATAAAAAATAATTCAATTGTTTCAAGAACTGCCCATAGCTAAAACTGTCTTTATTCTTCTCTATATACTACACTTATTTTAGTTTCCCTTATTTGAGGAAAAAACCCAAACAATCAAACAACGCAAAATAAACCAAAACTAAAAGAATAAAATGAATGTTTTACTATAACATCAGTATTGCAAGTATTAGAAATTTTAATTTTTTCTAGAGTTTTTTTTTCTGATTTTTTTCTTCTGCTTTATTGTTGTAATCTTGGGCAAATCACTTTAAATAAACACTGTGTATTTTCCTTTCTATATATAGAATCATAGAATCATAGAATAGTTAGGGTTGGAAAGCACCTTAAGATCATCTAGTTCCAACCCCCATCCCATGGGCAGGGACACCTCCCACTAAATTATGCCAACCAAGGCTCTGTCCAACCTGGCCTTGAACCCCACCAGGGGTGGAGCGTTCACAGCTTCCCAGGCAACCCATTCCAGTGCCTCACCACCCTTACAGGAAAGAATTTCTTCCTCATATCCAACTTAAACTTCCCCTGTTTAATTTTTAACCTGTTGCCCCCTGTCCTCTCTCTACAGTCCCTAATGAAGAGCCTCTCCCCAGCATCCTTATAAACCCCCTTCAGATACTGGAAGGCTGCTCTGAGGTCTCCACACAGCCTTCTCTTCTCCAGGCTGAACAGCCTCAACTTGCTCAGCCTATCTTCATAGAGGAGGTGCTCCAGTCCACTGATCATCCTCGTGGCCCTCCTTTGGATTTTTTCCAACAGTTCCATGTCCTTTTTATGCTGAGGACAACAGAACTGTACATAATAAAGATGTAAACATTAATTGTAATTGGTAAGAAGAGCCTACCCTGTTAGCCAAAAGTACAAAGGAGTGAGAAGGCAAAATAGACTCGTAGAATGGAATGGTTTGGTTTGGAAGGAATCTTAAAGATCATCAACTTCCAACCCTATGCCGTGGGCAGGGACACCTTCCACTACTCCAGGATGCTCAAAGTCCCGTCCAGCTTGGCTTTGGACACTTCCAGAGAAAGGGCATTCACAAATTCTCCTGGGCAACCTGTTCCAGTGTCTCACTGTACCCACACTAAAAAGTTTCTTTGGAATATCTAGTCTAAATCTACCATTTCTCAATTTAAAGCCATTTCTCCTTGTCCTATTCTTACATGCCCTATGGGTAAAAAGTACCTCTCCATTTCCTGTAGACCCCTTTTAAGTAAGGTCTCCCCTGAGCCTTCTCTTTTCCAGGATGAACAAGAGCAACTCTCTGCCTGTCCCCATAAGAGAGGAGCTCCAGGCCTCTGATCATCTTCATGGCCTCCTCTAGACTCGCTCCAACGATTCCATGTCCTTCTCATACTGGACTCAGTACTTCACGTGGGGTTCCATGAGAGCAGAGTAGAGGGAAAGAATCACTTTCCTTGACCTACTGGTCACAGTGTTTTCAATGCAGCCCAGCCTATGTTTGGTTTCTGGGCTTCAAGCATTAATTGCTGGATCATGTTGGGTTTATTATTAACCAGCACCCTCAAGTCTTTCTAATATCTAGTTCCACAAGGCCCTCAATAATTCTCTGTATAGTTAACTCAGATGTCTGTGCAGTGTTCCTGGATCAACAGCTGTGGATAGAAGAGACAAATATTAGAGTATCCTGAGACCAAGGAAGGCAAGTCATAGCATCATAGAATCATAGAATAGTTAGGGTTAGAAGGGACCTTTAAATCATCTAGTTCCAACCCCCCTGCCAGGGACAGGGACACCTCACCCTAAAACCATGCCACCCAAGGCTCTGTCCAACCCAGCCTTGAACACCGCCAGCGATGGAGCATTCACAACTTCCCAGGCAACCCATTCCAGTGCCTCACCACCCTTACAGGAAAGAATTTCTTCCTCATATCCAATCTAAACTTCCCCTGTTTATGTTTGAACCCTTTACCCCTTGTCCTCTCACTACAGTTCCTCATGAAGAGTCCCTCCCCAGCATCCCTATAGGCCCCCTACAGATATTGGAAGGCTGCTAAGAGGTCTCCACGCAGTCTTCTCTTCTCCAGGCTGAACAGCCTCAACTTGCTCAGCCTATCTTCATAGAGGAGGTGCTCCAGTCCCCTGATCATCCTTGTGGCCCTCCAACCTCATTTACTAGCTAAGTAGCAGTGCCTGTAACAAAGCTCACAGGGAGTGAGAAAAAGGTAGTAGGATCCCTGATGAAAGGGCAGACACTATGCAGCCAGACTCATGAGGCATGGGATACTGCCTTTAAAAATATTTGGAGTCATAGTGAGTAAGATTCAAACTAAAATAACAACCTAAATGGAACATAGCCAAACTTAAGCATCTTAGCATAAGTTAATCACATAACACTGGGGTTCCTTGAATGCAGAGTTTTTAGTGCACAGGGCATTCAAGGAATGGCAAATGGGGATAGGAAGTACACACTCCAAATTGGCTGAAGATGCTTGATTCTGCTTGTGGTTCCAAGTCACAGGGTTGTCACTTTTTGTGGGAGGTGAATAGTTTCTGCTCTTTTTATTGGAGCTATGTACATGGACACAAGAATCATGTCCTGAAGGAGAGCAAGAAAGATGAAACAGGGCTAAAAATGTTCCTGTGTAAGAATGAGCTATCTATTTTATTTTAAAATTTCACTGGGGGTTAGGAAGTGGGTGGAGAAGCACCACAAAGAATCCTCAAGGTCATATCCCATGTTTTTTCTCTTTCATTTGAATCTGTGTCGATCTTTGAAAAGATGTCTTCTTCAAGTAACAAAAAATTCAAGTAATATAAAATTATCTTACTCATACAATTATTTACAAGTTGGCATCATTCATCTTTAACTCAGGTGTCTCTGCATGCTACTCTGATGTACCTTATTGCTAAGAACTGAGGTCTCGTGTCTTCGGGTACCAGTACTTTTTTCCCACAAGACTGGGGACATGGACTCTTATACCAGTCTTTCTCAGTACTGATCTTAGAGGGATTGGTCCCTTAGAATGAAGAAGCCCTCTAACGGCTGGCATTCAATTAAATATTTCTTTCTTGCAAATGAAATTTGCTGACATCTTCTGTTGCAATCAATGTTTATGGAAGGGCCTTTCTTTGTTAATATGGAAGAAGTTAACCTTGTATTATCTTTGGTGTTGGCAATGCTACCTTCCAATGTTAGGATATTAATATGTTCACCACTATTGCCAAAGTAGTTCAACAGACCAACCTCACTGCATTTATATGACCATATTTAGTCTATGTGTACAACCCAGAAAGTCCAGCTGGGAAAGGAGGGCATACAACAGAGAAGAAATCAAATAAAATTTAATTTTAGTAAAATATTTCAGATTAAGTTTATATCCTCTGCCAAAAAAATGAAGAGAATGACTAAAGATTACGCTACCTCAGGATGTTTCCTTTCTGATGTTTCATGCTGTTTAAGGTTTGGAATTAGATCAAGAATTCAATAAATCCATTTACTGTATTACCTAGTATTAATTTCACTCAAATTTTTCCATGATCCCATAGCAATTGATCATATCTACATTTACCAATTTTCATTCTCTTTTAGGTTCTGAACAAAACTGGAACAGGCACCAGAAGAAGCACCGAAAAAAACTTGTCCTCATAAATTGTCTTCCTTATCAAGCTAAAACAATTCAGCTCATAGGGTGCTGAAGTCAGGGAGCATCTCAGTAAAGTTGGACTTCAGTTCCATTTTTTCCCCGATGACTGCATAAGTATTTCCCTCTAGTGGGTGTTCTTCCATGAGATACTACAGCTTCATCATGTCTAACTGGAAATAATTGCTGAGAAAAGAAGATTGCACTGAAAAACTAGGTCAGAAGTGAGATAACTGCAAATATGGTCACACTTGGATTTCTACATATTAGTTATACAGCTGAAATGTTTTTGGGAAGATTTGCAGAGAAACTGCAAACTGAGCTGTGGGAAAATGTGAAAATGCCAAATACCTGCAATTTAATCTTGCCTCTGCCTATCAGAAACTTAACCTGGTGTTGGTGGAGGATATATCCAACCCCAAAATTTGGGTGTAATAAATAATGAGTTCAAACTTCCTTCTAAGAACATGTGCATGCACAGAGCCACATAGAGAAGATTTTCTAGGAGAGGGAGGTTTGGATCACTTACGATAGTGTGAACAAAATAGCAGTGGTTATTCTTACACTGGATTTTTTTCCAGAGTGTAATGGGAGAACAGCAAAGTTCTGTATCTCCTGAAGCCTTAACCTCTCATTTCTCTGTTCACTGATCAAGAGCACAAATATTGTTTGAACCATATACTCTGAAGCAGGTACACAGCTGCAGGAGAAATAGGTTTCTGCAACAGGATTGTAGAAGATGGAACAAGGGCAGCATTGATTGCCTTCAGGAGTTAATTGCTGAAGTAATTTGTAGTATAAATGATTTCTTGTGATGTTGGTACATTGATCTTTCCCTATCCACTACAAACTAAGGCTCAACAAATTTCAGTTCTTAGAAATATGGCTACCTTTTGACACTCATGTTTTTTTTCCCTACCCTTCCATTCATAAAGAAAAACTAAAATGTCTCTCTAGAGAAACTCATGCTCTCTCCAGGTGAGTTTTGGTGCTTCTTGGACCAAAAACAGCATACAAATTTTCTTGGGCACACAAACATATAGATAAAGTAATATGTAAACTAAACCAGTTAGCACAGTTACTTAATGCTAGTCAGAAAGCTTCTCAGCTTCAGTTAGCAGAACTTTATACTGTATTGTGCATTGTGAAACAGTTATTGCTTTCACATCCAAAAGGCACAAAAAACCAACTTTTTGTAAATTTTAAACAAATTGCATATCCACTACTGGATAACAAAAAAAATCTGGTTATTAATACAAAACTTCACAGTAAGGGTGAAAGTGTATGGGTGTTTAATGAGAAACGAATGTTATAGCCTATGTTTTTACTGATGTTTCTCACAGTTAAGCAACAAGGCATCGAGTGTGCTGCTAAGGGATGTGCGACAGGCCACAGCATGATTGCAGTGGCCTCAGTTAAAGATTGGGTAATCAATTTCAAATCCCAGTGTTTCATGCAGACATAAGTCAGGAATTGCTGTGCTCTAGTATTACACTACAAGCTTAACAGATAAAACCAAATGTAGTTTTGAAGACAGATTGTACATGCCTTTTAATATAAATAAAATAACATACTGATCTGACAGAAGTATAAAAAGCACATTTGAACACACTGAGAACTGGACAGAAATTGTACAGGTTTACCTTAGCATTTTTCCTTTGCATGGTAAATAATTCAGTGGTAACAAAAGCTCAAAAATTTAATCCTTCTGATAATTAGAAAACCATTTTGTCTCAGTTTTGCAGTAAGACAATGATTTGTGCTGAATTTATGCTAGGATTTTTAAAAATATAAATTTAGAATCACAGAAAATTAAACAATGCCGGTCCATCTTTGGTCAGGTTTTGGCATCACATTTATAGAGTATCTGATGCTTAGTAAACACTTTTTACTCCCAGTTTATTTACGCATATGCCAGTAAATAGCAAATCATAATGCATTAATTAATTACAGTAAGCAATCTGCAGCTGTAAAGAATTTAGTAATTCATGTAAAAGTACTTTCTATGATAGCTTTGGTAAAAACAGAAGATATATATATAGTGTATATACATTCATTATATATTTTGTATTAGAAGTAGCAGACATAACACAAAGAAGCTGTAAAAACTCATGCTCTGTACTTCATGCTCTAGGAATGGTGTGAGGTATTTTCAATTGCGGTATCAATATAGGCAGCAGAATATGTTGGAAATGGGTTAACATCTGTCACTCACCCTTGTTTTAGCTAGAGTTTGGTCTTAAGCTAGTCCTAAAAATATGTCTTTCATAAGACTCCTCAGTTTTAACTACCTCTTGCAGTGATTCATTAAATGCTTTCTTTCTGATATTTTTTTAAAGAATAAAATGATTTTGACTTACTCCTTGTTTATTCTGTGACTTTCCTCAGTATAATCCCTGTATGAATTACAGGCTGGTAAAGCCAGGAAAGCATGGTGCTGGATTTAGTCCACTACACTGCATAAATGGACGTGTTACATTTGAGAAACAGAGTAGTTCTGATCTAAATTTCTAGACTTGGCACTGGGAATAAGACTGTAAAAGCAAGAAGAGAATCACATATTCATCTTTCTCACTGAACAGCAGGGAAGAAGTATGTCACAGGAATAATAGCAGCAGCTGCTTGAGGCTTAAATTTTATGTGGAAAAATAAAAATATGCAGAATGCTAATTGCCTCAAAAATCTTGTTTGAAACAGTAAGAATATCAACTTTTTCAATCTAATCACTCCAGCTGAGCTACAGTTATTCTTAATAGGTTAGTTGTGAGAGTTTTGGAAATAAAATTTATAGCAGAAAACAAAAAATAGTTATCATCAAATATGAGTCTATCTTAAGATATATTTTCATATTTTAATGCATCTTACATTAAGACTTACAGTGCAATGCCACTTAAAATAAGCCAGGAAAATGAATTGTTGCCTCCTGAGCTCCTCCTCCTGCCTCCAGATTCAAAGGACCTTTATCCTGGACAATTTTTGCAACATTCAGGAGATGCTGCATCAAGATCAATTATGACAAAAGACTAATTCAGCAAGCTGTGCCTTCTCTTTTCATATTTAAAGTTTAACCTAAGCTATGAGAGAAAGCAATGTTTTTTCATTTTTTTCAGATCTATATATAGTGTAGTATCATAAAGAAGGCTTAAAGAAGCTATCTCTACGTAACTAGTATAATTAAATATGTCTTGAAGCATTTGTGAAAAGGCATCTTTGGACTTATAATGCTAATCAATGTAAAAGTTTACTTTAAAGCAATTTTGCTGAAGTACCAACTCCTATATTTACTTAATCTTCTATTTGAACTTTGCAGCAATAACTAGAATCTACTACTTAATTATCGATTTGCTATTCTCCATCTCAGCTGTCCTACTTCAGAGGTCTAATATTTTCTTACAGAAATGAAGTTGACCCCTTTTAATAAGCTTCTTTTCAAAGATCAAACTTACCTGCAATATTTTCTCAATTTTTCTGATTTTGCTACCTGTGCTTAAGTATGCATGAATATCGAATTCTGTTTATTTTGAAGTTATTTTGACACTGAAAGAACCTCAACTTTCTTTATCTTAAAGAAATGTTCTATATAAACTTTGCTTATTTATCTTTCTCCCAATATGCACAGCCTCATTATTTTGATAATTCCATATTTTCAGGCTCATTATGCCCTTCAGTTTAGGTAAGTTCTGTCTAATGTGTAAATCCTTCACTTCAGTTTAGTTAGACACAGAGAAAAAACAATACAACTATGCCCTTCATCAGTTTCCTTCAAACTTTGATGGCACATAAAAGTAGTTAATACACTGTAATTCATTCAAAGCTCTCTTTTGCAATGAACTAAATAATTCCTTCAAAAAGTGAGGCATGAAATAGGGGATAGTGCACATAATAGTGCTAATATCCCATCACACCCTATCAACTTCACTTGCAACCCACCTGTCCTGTGGATCCTTTGAGGATGCTTTGGAGACAGCTTTTTAGGATCCAGGCTCTACTTGTGGCGGCAGCAGCACACTGAGGCCAATTAGACCCTGGGGAAAGCAACACAGAGATTAAGGAGCTATGCCATGCCTACTTTTTTTCTGGCATTTCCTGGAGTGTGGATGAAGCAGATGAGCCATGGTGTTTGTAAAGAGCTCAAGTGCAAAGCATTCTGGGATAGCTTTCACACTGTGATGTTTTGCTGCTGATATGCAGGATGAATATGACTCAACACACTCAAAGCCTTCCCAGAATAGTGATTGACTTATCTGGTCCCAGAAATGCAGAGTACTTTCAGGTCACAGTAATGTAGCCTTAAAGAACAAAGAAGCAAACTATCCAGGATCCTGCAGATTTCCTCCTACCCCTTCCCAGGGACAGATTTTTAACCTGCTTAACGTACAAAGCCATGTACAGTGGTTGTGGTAGAGATTTTGAATGCCAGCTAAGAAATTTATTTCACAAAGCTCATTCATTTCTGCAGGAAAATCTCTTGAAATATCTTAGTCTCTACAAATCATACTGAATCTGGGACATTTTGCCTTTAGGATACAGACCCATGCAATTTAAAAATCCTAGTCCTTTTTAGGGGAGGTTCTGCAGCAAAACACATTCATTCAATTTGGAGTTAACAAAGGTAATTTTATATCCCTTAACTGAAGTGAAACCATTCCTGATTTATACTGGTACAAGTTAAATAAGAATCCAACTCGAAACACTGAACTTTCAGGAGACTACTATCCAGCAGAGGCGTGAGGATGATATTAAAAAAAGTCCATTCACGTGATCTGCATGGCAACTGTGTGGAAAAATAACCTGCCACTGAGTCTAGATAGTACAGGTGGAAAGACAAGCTTGGACAAGACAAGATGGAAGGAGCATATACTGTCCTCTCAATCTTTCTCTGATCTATCAATTTCAGTAGGTTTATGTCCTCACACATTCTGAAGGCATTATATGCTACATATAGGTACACATCACTGTTTTGCTCTTAGTCGCAGGTCATCCATTTTCATGCTTTGTAATATATATTTCTATAATTCTACATTGAATTAAATTAATGAATAGTGGTAGAGTGAAAAATTACATAGTAATAGTACTGATAATATATAGGGCCCTAACCTATAAGGACTCTCCTAAAAGAGGGTAAATACTTCTCTTTGTTGTACATATGACATAACCGTGGATTTCGGCTTCCGTGTCTAAAACCATCTGAATGAAACATGAGGGTGTACAGCACTAAGTATACCATACATACCGGATTTTCTGCAATTTTCTGAGGTTTGACTTAGAGCAAAACTGGCAGATAACAGGGAACCAGTGAATATCTCTTCATGAAATGGAAAGAGTTGGGAAAAGTAAGAATATTTATTTGATTTTGCCATATTATTCATAAAATAATGTTTTAGCTGCATCGGAACATCTGTGAACTAGGAATATACTGTTGCAAGAGATGCCAAATGAGTTCCACAAATACTGAATAAAATTATGTCTGTCAGTCCTCGGTATGAGTACCTCAAGAACTTATGTTTGATCCACTAGCAAAATTTTTTTGAGGCTTTGTATTGATCTGAAGGAGCCCTGGAAACATTTATTTAAATAAACAAGTACTGGTTCATCATATATAGAGAGTGTCAAACTAAATAAGGTATACAAAAATACCTTGCAAACAAAGATCTTTTCTTTTGATCGGTAGATGGCAAGCTTGCTACACCCAGCTTTCAGAAAGTATTCAGCTATAATTTACAATACAACTATTACATTGTATTATTATTTCTGAAATGAATAAATTCATATATAAGTTGTTGAAATAGTGACATATATATAAGATGCTCTATATAGGCAATATAGATTTTAAAAACATTCTAAAGAAATAAATTATAATTTAGAATATATGTGCTTATTTCCCTCAGCTAGTTTTAATCTTAAATGACTACATGCTTTAAATCTTCAAGGTTTTTATTTTTATTTATAAAAATACCTTGTTTATTAATGACACAAAAACTGAGGAATAGTATTCCTTAGTGTTTGTGTAGTTCCTGTATTTTAGCATTTGTCTTTCTAAGAGAAACTTTGCCTGCAGCTCTTTATAGGGTTTCCAACACACAGCTAATAATGAGGATTATCTTTAAAACTTATATATGTGTAACCGCAAAAGAGCAATAGGAATATGCTTTGTTTACTATATAACTGATTTTTTTTCCTAGATGTTCCTGGCATCTATCTTATCTAATAGCATGCTAATCACATTTTTATAGTCAGGGATTTTTAGGTAGATGTAATATGACTGAAGGGAGAGAAGTAAGTAAATAAAGTTGATAATATGAATACAAGAGAGTTGAAGGAGAATTAAATTCTTAAATATATGAATAAATAGGATTAAGGAGATGATAGGCAAACTGAGAAATCACAAGTTTTAATTATCGGGGGCCGAATTGCACATCAAGTTAGTTCTTCCCATGATCTTTAGTAGTTTGTCTTGTTTGCTGTCTTGAATATTCCAGAATGAGCATGAGGAATCTGTAATCACTGCAACTACTGTATCAGGGGTTGTTTCAGGATTAGCACTGAGGTTTATTTGCACAGGTTTAGGAACAGAGACACACATTGCTACAGCCTGATCTTGGGACATTATGTATCTCTGCAGAAGGAAATTAAACAGGGGAACTTTTTATCTGGGGGGGTGGGGTGGGGGTGGAGGAACTAGGTGTGCTTGTTTGGTCTATGTGTTTGGGCGCATTCAGTTGTTTCTTTAGGTCGTTATGCTGGAGGTTTGTTTTTTTTTTTTTTTTAAGGAGAAATTTCAGCAAATATTTAACATTTAATACTTAAAATTGTTTTAAGGTGAGAAGAAAATAGAGTTTAAAAAATGTTACTTGCAATATAGTATGATTTAAATAATAAAGGCTTCTTTCAAGTATCTGTTGTATACAGGGGTGGAGAATGGAAAACAGTATGGAAGTCAAGAGCTAAATGTCTCAACAGCCATTGTTGTTTTCCTCAACAGGAAGGAAAAGTGGGGTGTCTGTTGTTTTTATCATTAGGTCCATCAAACACAATGGAAGTCATCCTTTCAGATTTTGTGTTAGGGATAACTGAGCCTAAAGGGGAGACAAAATCATTCTGACTAAAGCCTGTTTACAAGCAACAGACCTGTTGCTTGTAAATAAGACCTGTTCACAAAACTTTTTTAAACCAAGACATGCACACTTGTTTGCATTGAAAATGTTGGATGGATCTTTATGTATTTTGCTGATTCTTTGGCTGAATTAATCTGAAGCTGTTAATGATACTATTGCAAAATGAATTGCATTCTCACTCTTTCAAAACAGGTGCCTCTGCTACCCCATGTTTTGTTGTTGACACAATCTGAGACCATGGAATCTCAATTTTCCTTTTTTTTTTTTTTCTTATAGGTACCTCATGAAAGAGATGGTCATCAACTGCACATATAATCTATCTTACCAACAGGTGTACAAGCACAGCATATTTAATTATAATAGGAAATATTTTTATTATAGTATAAAGAAGTGAGTGAACTGAAAACCAATAAAGTACGAGGAAAACAGAACAAGGTATGTACACATGCAAACAAGCTTGAAATTCCATAAGGTTTGAATATAAAAGACTTCACAATAAAATGCTCTAAGTTTTATCTTGTTAATATGGCTTCAAGAAGACCAAAGTAGGTCAGAAAGTTTTTTGGTTTTTTGTTTTGTTTTGCTTTGTTTTGGGTTTTTTTCCCAGGAGTTCTTTTTCCATTATAGCATAAAATAAAATTCCATGGTATTGCAGCTGTACTATAGCACTAATCAGTATATCAGACAAATTCCCACTTCTGCTTTAGAGATAGAAATAGAATAATGGCCTCAGTGACCTTTTGTGGATCTCTCCTGTTACTTTCCAGTTACTCTTCTCTACTGCAACTGCATAATCTACTCTGGCTTTATTTTACATAAAACAAATACATACAGAAGTTTAAATAATTTGGTTTCCTGTCAATATAGACTCCATATTACGCAATGCGCAGAAATAATGTTTAGCAATAATCAATTTTGTGTCTTTTTTTCCTTATGAAATTCAAACATTTAGAAAGTAAAGTCTATACCTGGCATATGAAAAATTTGCAAAACCCACAAATGCTTTCTGTCAAAGCCTGCTGCTAAACATAAACTACCTCTAATACAAAGGTAATTTTGAAAAAAAAAAAAAAAAAAAAAAAAACAACCAAACAAAAAAGACAAAAAAAATCCCCCAAATCCCAAAACACCAAAACCAACAAAAAAACCCCAACACAACAAATAACCAGACCTTTCTTAGAAGAGAATCATATAAAATAAGCAAATTTGTTCACATACACATACATCTTCTAGCGCAAAAATTTTAGATGCTAAATTCCATGTATTTTTTTTTCATACCCTAGTATATGTAAGTTCCACTGTGGACAATGTGAACACCAATAATTTCTTTATAGCTTCAGAATTTTTCTGATCCATATTAATAAATTAAAGCTATATTGTATAACACAATTAAGCAAGACTGGAAAATGTTTTATAGGAGAAATTTAGAAAAAAATAGCAATTTTCAGATATATTTTTGAATTTTAGTTGCTATAGTAACAACACATTTCTTCTTTGCTGTACATTTCTTTACTGTAGACTCAGAGCTCTACGTGACAAAACAACAATTTTACAGTCTACAATTTAGTCTCAAGAAAAAGATTTTCCCCCTCTGGGAGAACATGATTAGACTGGAGTTTACAGAGCTTCTAAAAGTTTGGGGTCTGTCAGCATTTCTGACTTAATTTCAGGGGTTTATGACCTACTTATAAAAGTTCTTTATAGAAGGAAGCTTGGCACAGTTGTCTCCTTTTGGAAACAATCTTTAGTGAGTTTAATCAATATTTTAAAAATCCATTTCACAGCTTAATTTATAGGCAAATTAAAAAAACACTAGACTAAAGTAGTGACTTCTGACAGCATTTATGCTAGCTCATAACTTCATTTTTTTTGTTGCGTGAATGTGATAAAAACCTGATGGAGTGAACAGGCAACACAAAATGAAAGAACTTATAAACTGAGGTGGTAAAAACTGAGTAACTTCCTCCGAGCCTCAAAAATCTTTTCACATCTTCATATACATATAGTATATACATTTTGTAGTACAACTACCTATTTGTGTAATAATGTCAATAGTACATTTTATGTATATAAATATATAATATATTTCATATTAAGCTATAAGAATTTAAGACTTGTTTTCAAAAGCAAACTAGATATTTAATTATTTCATAAGTAATGTGATTCCTATTCTGATTATATAGGGGTTTACTGCTAAAATATATAAAAGTATTTGGGTAGAATATATATATATAAACACATATAAACACTCAACAATATACACTAAGGTTCAGACTTTCCACTGACACCTTTGGCACCCTATTATCTCATTTGGTTTGGTGCTTCTGAAATTTTTAACAGATGTTTATTTGCAACATTAAGGATGCAGATCTATTCTAACTGGTCAACCGATAGTACTCAATTGATGTCTCAAAGTTATTAGCAGGAACAAATTGTTCAAATCAAGGAAATCAAGCTAGATAGACCATGCTCTGGGGAGCTTTCCAGGTTTGAAGGACAAGCATAGGTGTCCCTGCATGATCAGTTGTACTCCTTTGTTTGTGCTCCAACATTTGGAGCAGAAATGCCCAAAGAGGCTGCTACACGTGGTGAGTTTCCTAAAGTAGTAAAAGTTACCTAACTATGATGTGAGCATATCATATGTCCTTACATCACTTTTAAATCCTGGAAAATATATTTTTCAATCTCAACTCTTATTTTCTTTGTAAAGTTAAAGGATATACTTGCATAAACAGAGTTACTCCAGTGGTTAACTTTTCAATTAAAGAATGATCTCATTAAGAGATTGTTTTTGGAGACTAACACAGGGCCAACAAACTGTCAGCTCATACAACATAGATTTTTCACTACAGAATTCAAAAGGGAGAAAGACTTCTTCTCTATCCTGTTTTATACAGTATTTGGGTATTAGGGAAAATCTTTCTCTGTAAGCAGCTAAATCCAAAGCAATTTCTAGCCAACAAGACTTTACTCAAACTAAATGTGTTACCTTGCTTCTATAAGCTGAAGGAAAAATATGATCTCAACCTCTAATATTGGGGCTACCGAAAGTCTTCTGTCTTGCATTTTTACCAGAAAATGAAAGCAGAGCTGTGGTTTTACAGCACCTCTAGCGATTACCACTTTTGATCACATATTTAGCCACACCTCTTGAGGGTTCCTGGGCTTCAAGAGTGGCAAAATCTGACAGAGAAAAAGTCATTACTTTAGTCAGAAATGGCAGTACAAGATCTGTCAGGAGAAGCATATATCTTCACATTAGGTAACTCGGTAAGTGCTTCACCTGGATCATGCCTCCTAAGCACAATAATAGTACAAACAATAACTTCTGCTCAGATGTGTTAAGCACATGCATAATGAAAGAGAAACACTAAAAGCCTGCAAATTGAAAATTTTGTTGCAGGAATTATTCTGTCTGACATTCCTGCTATTTCTCTCATTGAAATGTGTTTCCAGTGAGATTTTAGAGTTCACACTTTAGTAAAGTGAAAGGGATGTAGGAGATTTCAGTTTCCTTCTTTGCTACTGTTGCTTGAAATGGAGGCTATTCATTAGTCTTTACTAATGGCTGTGATGGCTGTATCTTTGCAATGGAAAAGGTCATCCTATTATAAAAACAGCAGGCACAGCATTTTCTGAACAGCATTGGATACAGCCAAATCCACAATCAGAGGACTCAACACTGCTGTTTTTTTGTTGTTTTTTTTTTTGGTTTGGATTCTTTTTTTAATCCTGACTTTTTTGTATTATTATGTTTGGAGTTTCAGCCAGACATTTGCAAACTCTGCAGCCTTGTTCTTTTTGAGACCCCCTGATTAGATCAGTAGAGGGAGCATGCAGGAATTTCACATTAATAAACCTTTGATCTGAGTGCTGATACACAGTACCAGATGCTTATGATGATTTTTAATGGATGCAAGTGCTGCTTGGTTAGTACATTTTCAGTCATTCTCATGCTGCTTTGATATGCAGAGGAAAAGATAGGGTCAAATCACAGCAATTTACCTCTAAATTGGTTACAGGACTGCAGAGACATGACTTTTTCTGGTACAGCTCAGGAACACTCTGTGACCCAAACACTCACAGGAAAGAGGAGGGCACAAAACTACTTCCTCCCCATCTTCATTAATAATGCAGGCTGCAATCTTCCTAACTCTACTCCCACATGAAGGCCATCACAAGATAGTTCTTTCAAAAGACCATAATATATATGTATAGGATATCAGCAACTAAATGTCATATAAGTTATGTAGAAACCTTCTGAATTCAATGTGTCTCTTTATTCCTTTCATATTTTGGGGTGGATTTTTTCTATAATTTGATTAAGAAATTGAATTGGCAATAGGAAAAGAACCACAGAAAAAGAACATTAAGCTAGTAACAGAAAATCAAAAGCAGAAAGAAAAATATTTTTGCTCATTCCCATAAGGCAGCTTGGTTATTGACTGTTCTCTTAAGGCAGTGTTCTGGGCTGGAATGCGAACTGTAAGCCCAGCACCTTGAGGTTCCCTGTCAGTGACTTCAGTTTTTCACCATCACATTTGCCCAGTTTTCCTTTTTTCTTTTTTCTTCTTTCTTTTCTTTTTTCCTCTGTGAATGCCAATTTCAAGAACTAAATTGCCCTTGTGTTTCTAGAGACAATTTAAGGTTTTACTTGGTCACAGATTAACACCAGCAGTGGAAATTTTGCAGTACAAAGGGTAGCCTTGATTATAGTAGGGCAGTCTCACTGGAGGCTGATATCAATAGCTAGGCTGCAAAAATCCACGAGGTCACCATTTAGCCTGGAGGATCTCAAATCCTAGCGTAACATTCCAATAGCACAAACCAGAAATCATCAAATATATTGCATTGAGTAAACAAAGATTCTGGTCTTGTGTGCCTATAGGTGGTATGAGAAGAAAAGAATCAGACCCCAGGATATATTCACTGAAATGACAGTTAAGAAAAAAAGAGGAAAAAAAGAAAAACAACCCAAGCAAAACAAAGCAAAGCAAAACAAAACAAAACAAAACAAACCACAATGAATTTTAAATCCAACCAATGACATCCTGCGTCTTTTTCAATAAAACAATCTCTGAAGTCACTCTTACGCTCTTAAAGAATGTCTGTTTCACTCATCTCAGGCTAAGCGAATGAACTTTGTTCACTTAGCTGGTACCTCGCAGGCTGCAACACAGCCATCCACTTTAGAATTTTTGTTCGTCAGAGAGAGACACTTTTGTATCCATTATTGGGGAACAGATAGTGGTAATGAGGTATACAGGACAAGAAATCAGGATTGTGGGACTGTGGACTTGTTTCAGGCAGATTTCTTGCAAGTGAAGCTATCTGTAGCATAAAAACTCCTGCAGAGAAGGGGAAGAGCTATGAAATGGGCAAAATATTGGGCTAGGAACTTTGTGCTCTAAATAGTGCAAATCTAGTCTAGTGCTGGTGGGGTTTCTGCCGTTAAAAAAGTCCCTGCAATAGGTTTAAAACAAATTTGTGGAGGAAGCAAAACCTCTAGAATTGTACAGCTCTAGCATTGTGAACATTTCCTTATGCCTTTTTTTTTTTTTTTTCCCCACTAGGAATTCTTCTATGAGAGCTCTAAGTTTGATCCAGTGCACACCCTGAGGAATTTTTAGTACTGAAAAATGACACTGAAGATCTTCACAAAAATGATGTCACATGTCCAAAACAGTGTTCTCTAATGGTAGGTGCACAGAAGCTTAGAAGAAAAGGTTCTGTAGCTAGCTCTGATATCAGCTCATGACAAGACAGCGACTTTTTCTTTCTGTGCTCTACAATCAAATAAAAATTGTTGTGATGTTGAGACCATCACATGGTGACAGACCTCTTCTGATCTGATTGATTTTCTTATCAAAGGACCACATGCAACGAGAAAAATTATAAATTCTGGATTCTGTCACAGTTTGCAGATGGTCCAGACTCACCTATTACCAGATGACCCAGAGAGCTTCAGAAAATGATATTCCGTCACTATGGATGAAGAAATTATACAAAATATTTTTTGTCGGTAAAAAGACATTCATATGTACAGGAGTTCCTCTGAAGATATACTCC
Organism: Ara ararauna; assembly: GCA_028858755.1. Taxonomy (NCBI): domain Eukaryota; kingdom Metazoa; phylum Chordata; class Aves; order Psittaciformes; family Psittacidae; genus Ara; species Ara ararauna. The sequence goes on from CM054379.1 coordinate 36,660,942, forward strand.
AGATACTTCGTCTTCTACCATTACTCTGTCCTCCTCCCAAGAAATTTGTTTCCTGCAGTACTCTATTGATCTGTTTAAATAAATTTTCTAGTTTCTACAAGAGCTGGTAATTTTTCTTTCCTCCAATGGAAATAGACCTTTTGTGGTAGAAAACAAACCTAGATTATTTTTTACAAACCTAGACTAGAGAACTCAAGTTTAAAAATCCCATTGACCTCATTTTCCCACTTTTGTGAAGGTCAGACTTCATCTTTTATCTTTGGTTGTATTTGTTTTCCCTAAACTCTGGTGTTATGCAATAATCTGCTGCAGAATTCTTGCCTAGGTAGTCAGAGATTTGAACTAGGTCTTCTCATCTCTCAGTATTGCCCTGTGATCTTCTTAAGTGGGCAACATATAGGCAGTGCTTTGAATATAGGACTTCTCTTACCACCTGCATGTAAAATTAGATGTCTTTTATTACTTTTTTTGTTGTATCATCAGTTTTCATTCTTGCCTGTACTGCAGCCCCTCTAACAAAGGGCTATAAAACAGCCATATACCTTGAAATTTTTTAGTTCAGCCTTAAGAGAAGAAAAATCTTGCAAATTAGGAGCAGAAGTTATATAGCACGTCACACTAACCTGGTCACATATTTCACTGTTCTATTTTCAAATAACTGCTCCTTTCCAACTTTCCCACTAGAAGTCTCATTAATTAACATCTGTTTGTTTCCAAATAGAGGACAGCTACAGGAAATGAGAAAAAGCAGCAAAGAAATTGCTTATAAAAATCAGGAGAAAGTAATACTTCATTTTTTTATCACAATGATCTCTTACTCTTTCTGAAGATATTATCTATGGTAAAAGGATATTTGTCTTAGTAGAGTTTACTACTATTTAACAAAGAACAGCCCTTAAGAAAATTAAAATAATGTATAAAATATGAGAGTAATTTTTAGTTATTAGTTTCAGGCAGGGAAGAGAGAGTAATGTGATAGTACCATAAACCATGTTTCAAGCAGATTATTATTAAGCAAGTGGTTATTTATCACAAAATAAGAGTTTGCACAGCTGCTGCTTGGCGATGAGCTTGAAGAGCTAGTATATCACTACACTACTAGTGGAACTAGCCATTCAGCTAAGCCATGGTATCACAGATGTCAGAAGCTTAGGCTCAGATCTTTAGGGAAAAGTTCTGTATCTCTCCCTATAAACATGAATCAGTATCCATTTTTGTTTCTGTTTCCTCATAGCACTTTATCAAAATCTACATTAACTCAGTACATATCTGTGATGTGAGAGTAATGTAGCACTACTGTAATTAGTTTTGTAATTAAAATTCAGCATTTCACAGAAATGGTTGACCGTGTTTTGCATACTTTACATTTTATTCTCTCCTTGTTATTTCAGCCTGCTATTTGAGATGCACTAAATTTTCCTGCAAACACATTTTCTCTTTGCAGATTGAAAGATAGAAGGTTTTCTAAAAAGCTGTCAGTGTTGAAAGCTCAGTAGATGTAGGGAACTGCTAATTTCATAATATGGTGCTGCAAAGCTACTTAATTTTCTTAATGAATGCCATTAAGTAGTTTTCAAAAAGGATCAAAACAGGAAATCATGCTGAGTGACCCTTATTTGGAAGTCACTTCTGAGACAAACAGGAAATATATATATGCAGACCTGGTATCTGATTCTTCAAGTACTGATTTACACCCTCAGTTTTCTGCAAGTCAGAATTTCCACTGGAAAGAAGTTCCATTGATAGGGGAAGTTATGACTGGGTTACCCCATGCAAAGTCTGGGTACATGGGAATGGTGCACCCTCCCCATGGCAGTCTTGAGGCACCTGTGGAAGGATGACTGTTTTCACCCCAATAGTTCCATTATTTACAGTCCTGGGGGCTAAAATGGGGTCCTGGGGTTTGGGTGGGTTGGGAGCTGAACAGGATAGTCATGTCCATTACTGTCTTCAAGGACCTGAAATCACACATCCTGAACTTTCCCCCTCTTTCATTAGCTCTCTTTAAAGAAAACAGCAAGTCTACTATTTTTATCAGAATGACAATTTAAAAAAACAAGCAGAAATTGAGAGTTTCAGATGCTGAGTTCCTGTTTAATACAAGTACCTAAGTTTCCTTGTTAAATGCGTGATGATCTTGACTGCCTAACTCTATTCATAATCCCTAGACCCAAAGCGTTTATAATCCCTAGACCCAAAGAAGTACTTTTAAGATATTTGCAAATATAACAGTGTCGTTTCTGGATGTGGTTATTTTGGCAACAGGACATGAATCTTTTAATTATTATAGAAAAGTTTCTGCCATCTGTATACTTGATTACTTTCTTTAGGATTTGATATGTATGTATATTTATTTATCAAAATATATTCTGGGGTAAGAAATTATTTATGAAATATTTAATCTGATACAAAGGAACCATTTATTCAATGGCTTACCTAAATGTGTTATTTTTTTTTCAGGAGAAGAGTTTCTTATTCAGCTCTGCGATACATGTACCCTTTCTTAGCAGCTATTGCCAATACATGTTCATGAAATACAAGATATGCCTATTGTATTTTTATTGAAAATATTCTACAAGTAAATTGACATGTAGATGAAAATAGTCTAGTGGAGTATTATTATGTGTATTATGCCAAAACACTGAGATTTTCTGTTTAAGTTAGACATTAACCTCTAAATTAGTGCTACAAATAAAGTAGAATGAAATTATAAGTTGAAAGTAAAATGCATTTGATTGCCTTCTCATTACCCAACATGTTCCTTTCCCTCACCCTGCCTGCATAATAAATGTGTGGGCTTTCACTCCACTTCTCCATCTTGCTCTTGGGCTAGCCTCACTGGATTCTAAAATTCATCAGTACTATGACCAGAAGCACCAGGAAGTTGGTGGCTATGGTCAAAGTTCGTAAGTGAGTCACTAGGCTTTAATGAGCTGTTGAAATGCATGCAGAGGTAAATGAAGTTACAAATCAAACACAGACTTCACCATTTTTGCATCTTCAAATAATAGAGGAAAAAAATATCAGCCAAATAGTAAGATTTACCTTTTAAGACCACTCAAATGTAATCATTCATCTAGAAAACAAGAAGCATGGCACAAATTACATTTTTGAGGCTGTTCTTTGAAATCAATGAACTTCAGGATTTGGTTTTTCTTATGAAAATCATTGTTAATAGTAAAAGCAAAATAATTACTATTTTTTGTGGATTATATATGACTTTAAGAAAATCCCACTCACAGTATGGCCAAGTTGGATGGCACTTGGAACAACCTGATCTAGAGTAAGGTGTCCCTCCCTGTGGTAGGGGTGTTGGAGCTAGATGATCTTTAAGGTCCATTCCAACCCAAACCATTCTATGGCGCTATGAATGTAAGCACTCCTGAGTCTTTTTGCATTTGCTAGCCTCATATGCTTCATTTTAGAACGTAGCAGCGCACTGAAATTAACCTTCTAAAAAGATTCAAACGTAAACTTAGGTGTCATTCAATATATATTTTTCCAGCATGCCAGAATTACAAAAAAAATTTAGCTCAATAAATTTAGTGCCATTTAGTGAAATGATTTCACATTTAGTGATATCTGTTTTATGATAACACGTCACATTTCCTTTCTGTGGTGAAAAAAACTAATGAATATGAGTTTCTAGTCGTCAGCAGATTTGCTGAAAACCCATTTAGAAAAATAGATTCAGGCCCTCACTAGAGTATTTCATTAAATACTACCTAATTACCCAATTGTTTTCTTTTCTTTTGAGTATAACCTGTTTTGTTTATGTAGAAATATAGGAAAAGACAAGGGATATTTTTTCAGGCAACACAAAATCTGGTGAAGCTCAACTAAATTAAAGATTTATGTCAGGTATAAATTTGAATTACTTGATTGACTGGATAAAGCAAATGAAGCAAAGATTGTGCTGAAATATAAACACTCAGAAGAGGAGGCAGCTAGGGCTAGTGATTCTGCTTTTGAAACTAAGGTACTCCACAGTAAGAGAAAGCAAACATTGCAGCAGAGATGAGGGATCATTTTCCGCATTAACTTTTCTCTCACTGTCCTTCATTGATAAGAGGTCTCTATGTTTAGTTTACATCACAAAACATAGAATTTAGTATCTCTTTTAGATAGTTGTTAGTAGTGACTGTAATCCCTAAAAGTAGCCAGGCTTAGATTTTACTATGTCGTCCTGGGTTAAGGTCTCCCCTGGAGTTTTCGGTCAGAGACTCCAGGTAGGATCATTCTCACCGGCTGTGGTGTAGAGTACATTTTTTACATCTGGCCTGGTCCGGACTGGTCCGAGGGCTACTGCATGAACTATTTCTCATTTAATTTGCTCAAAGACCTGTTGTTGCTCAAGGCCCCATTTAAAACCATTCTTCTTCCGGATCACATGATAGAGAGAGCTTACAATCAAACTGTAATTTGGGATGTGTATTCTCCAGGACCCCACAGCACCCAAAAAAACTTGTGCTTCTTTCTTATTAGTTGGTGGCGATATTGCTGTTATCTTGTTGATCACATCTGAGGGGATCTGGCAACGTCCATCTTGCCATTTTATTCTCAAAAATTGAATCTGCTGTGCAGGTCCCTTGACCGTACTCCATTTTATGGCAAAACCGTCTTTCAGTAGGATTTGGATTATTTTCCTCTCTTTCTCAAAAACTTCTTCTGCTGTATCACCCCACACAATAATGTCATTAATGTACTGCAGGTGTTCTGGAGCTTGCCCCTATTCCAGTGCAGTCTGGATCAGTCCATGGCAGATGGTAGGGCTGAGTTTCCACCGCCGGAGCAGTTGGTTCCAAGTGTACTGGATGCCCTTCCAAGTAAAAGCGAACTGTGGCCGGCACTCTGCTGCCAAAGGAATTGAGAAAAATGCATTGGCAACATCAGTCGTGGTATACCACTTGGCTGCCTTTGACTCCAGTTCATACTGAAGTTCAAGCATGTCCGGTACGGCAGCACTCAATGGTGGTGTGAATTCATTCAGGCCACAATAATCTATCATTAGTCTCCAGTCTCTGTTAGACTTTCACACTGGCCATATGGGGCTATTAAAGGGTGAGTGGGTCCTACAGATCACTCCTTGGCTCTCCAATCTATGGATCAGTTTATGGATGAGAATCAGTGAGTCTTGGTTGGTGCAATATTGTCGCTGGTGCACTGTTGTGGTCGTAATTGGCACTTGTTGTTCTTCGACCCTCAGCAACCCCACAACAGAAGGATCTTCTGAGAGACCAGGCGAGGTTGGCAGCTGCTCAATCTCCTCTGTCTCCAAAGCAGCAATACCAAATGCCCATCAGTACCCTTTTGGGTCTTTGAAGCCCTCTCTCCTGAGGTAGTTTATGCCAAGGATGCATGGAGTCTTTGGACCAGTCACAATGGGTGTTTTTGCCATTCCCTCCCAGTCAGGCTGATTTCAGCCTCCAGTACAGTCAACTCTTGGGATCCTCTTGTCACTCCAGAAATAGAAATGGATTCCACCCCTTGAAATCTTGATGGCATCATGGTACACTGTGCATTGGTATCTACTAAAGCCTTATACTTCTGTGGGACTGATGTGCCAGGCCATCTGATTCACACAGTCCAGTAAATCCCACTGTCCCCTACCTCCACCTGGCTGGAGGCAGGGCCCCTCTAATAGTCATCACAGCATTGGACACTTATGTCTTGTTGACAGGGATTATTCTTTATCACAGGAGCTGGAGTAAAATCAGCTCTTCAACTGCATCTGGGAACCTGCTCACCAGAGACTGAAGCTGCAGTTTTCATGGGATGATCATCCTTGGCCTTTGTTCTCCTCTTCAATTTGTGTGCCTGTTCCTCCAGAGCTGAGGTAGGTCTTCCATCCCACTTTGTCATGTCTTCTCTGTGATCCCACAGGTAAAACCATAGGGTGGCCCATGGGTTTTATCTCCTGTATCTTCTCTATCGAGCAGTAGGATGCCTTTTGTTTACAGCTGAGACATGGGTTTGTACACGTGGGGATGTGGATAGATCATATAGATTGTCTCTCAATTGCTTGAGCTCCTGGGATGGTTTTTCCACAGGCTGAGATGATGGAAGGGGTGAGATTGTCCTCCAACTCTCGGAGTTGACAAATCATTTCATCCATTGTTGGTGGTGCTATATCATTCCTGGTTATTGCTGTCAATTAGCGGGATTATGATGACAGTGCATTCCGTGTAAATTTCTGCCCCATGGGTTGTGTACATTTGACTTCATCTGGATCTCTGGGTCCTTTCCCGGCATCCTGCTTGTGATAGATCATCTCTACAATGGATGATTCCCTCAGACACTGAATGCCTTTCTCTAGAGTAGTTCACTTGGCCAAACGACTCATAACATCGTCCTCTTATGGAAACCTTTCTTTCACAGCTGCCAAGAGCTGCTTCCAAAGGCTGAGGGACTGTTTCTCTTTCGCAATTGCTTTGTCATTTCCCCCTTCCCTAGCAAGTGATTCCAGCTGTTTGGCTTCTCTACCTTCTAGTTCATGACTGTTGGCCCCATTGTCCCAGCATCGGAGCAATCAGGTGATAATGTGCTTCCCTGGTTGATGGGTAAAATCTTTTCGCATATTCCGTAGCTTGGTTGAGGTCTGTCATGGGTTCAGCAGCAGCAGTCATTTTTCTCCTCCTTGGTAGCTAGTGTAGCGCTGTGTTTTTTGATTTTGGGCCTGGGAACAGTGCTGATAACACCAGTGTTTTGGTTACTGCTTACTGATGTTTTGGTTACTGCTCAGTGATGTTTTGGTCTGGCCAAGGACTTTCTGAGTCTCATGCTCTGCCAGGGAGGAGGGGAAGCCGGGAGGAAACAGAGACAGGACACCTGACCCAAACTGACCAAAGAGGTTATTCCATACCACAGCACGTCATGCCCAAGATGGAAGAGCAGAGACCCGGAAGGGTGGGGGTGCACTGCGTGGTCGGGCTTGGTTTTAGGTGATGAGAAATTGTATTCTTTCCTTGTATTTGCCTTGTCCTTATTATTATTGGTGGTAGCAGTAGTGATTTGTGTTATACTTTAGTTACTGAACTGTTCTTATCTCAACCTGTGGGAGTTGCATTCTTTTCGATTCTCCTTCCCATCCCTCCGGGAGCGGGGGAAGAAAGAGGGGGGAGTGAGAGAGGCTTAAACCACGACAGTTCTTTTTGGCGCCCAACGTGGGGCACGAAGGGTTGAGATAATGACAGGATTAATAGCCACTCATCACAATGCTGATTTATTGGCTCTCAAAGTTGTTGCTTTTGGTTCTCTTGCGTTCATGGTTTCAGCCTGTTGTACCTTACTTACAGCCGGTATTTGTTATCTTAGCATGTTTCAGATATGGGTTTTGGGTTAAGGTTCTTGTTTCATTGTGCTTTATTGGAATGGCTTGTAATACGGGCGGGCTCCAGAAGCCGTGGGGGGCGGATGTGTACCTGGCAGTTCGGCTGCTGTTCACCGTCCTGGCGAGGCTGTGGAGAGCCGAGGGGGGGCTGCCTCGGGAGCTGCCGGCCTCCGAAATGGCCTGGGGGAGCGGACCCAGGGACCGGGAGCTGAGTCCCGCGGCTGCCGAACAGAGGAAGGAGGTAGCAGAAGGGGTGAGCCCCCTGGCTGAGCCCAGCCCGGCAGCTGCCGAGCAGCGGGAGGAGACGATGGAGGAGCCGAGCCCTGCAGCCAAGCCCAGCCCCTCGGTGCCCGAGAGCATTCCCCAGCAGTCGCCCGCAGAGCCCCGTGAGCCCGAGCCCCAGGATACAGGAGACCCCGCAACACTTCCAAGCAAGGCAGAGGAGGAAGATCTGGACTCAGACAAAGAGCAGCTGGTGGTGAGAGAGCCGGCAAGCACAGCAGCCACACCAGCCCCAGTGACAAGTACAGCAGCCTCATTTGAGAGCTCTGAAGGGTTTGAATGGCCTTTGGGTACCCTTGAGACCTGCCTGCTGATTGTGATGGGCATCAGCATGGTGGCATGCATACACAGTGTGTTTTACCCACAACCATTTTGTCTGGTCCCCAGAGTTAGACAGAGTGGAGTGTGGGCCTTGTCTGGGGTTAGTCTGCAACCTAGTATGACCAAGAGATTTTCCCTGCAGCTGGACAGTCATGAGTGGCAGAGTGTGTGGGACAGTATGGGCGAGTATCTAGTCCACTGGGCCCCTCCAGTGCTTTGGAAGCATCGGAGATGGAAGGCAGCTGTATGGAGTCACCAGTGACAAGCTGCAGAAACTGCTGGAGGGGAGAGTGAATTACTTTGAGCCTGGTGGGCCCATGACACTTCAGGCCATCAGGGCAGAGATACAACATACAGATGGACTCATGATTGAGGGGTGGACTTAGCAATGGACACTATTGCCCAGGTTATTCATGAGTGTGAACACTGCACACAGCCTCTCCTGCTCTGAAAGGCTGTTACAAAAGATGGAGCCTGACATCATGGACTGGATGGACTCAGCAGCTTTGTAGGGATTGGTCTATGCACTGGGGGATGATCTCTCTCCCTCTCTCTGTGTGTGTGTGTGTATGCATATACATATACATGTGATGGTATATTGAAAATGTGGAATCTGAGCATAACGTGAATGGTATGGAATAAGGGGTGGATAATGTCATGGGTTCAGCAGCAGCAGTCATTTTTCTCCTCCTTGGTAGCTAGTGTAGCGCTGTGTTTTTTGATTTTGGGCCTGGGAACAGCGCTGATAACACCAGTGTTTTGGTTACTGCTCAGTGATGTTTTGGTCTGGCCAAGGACTTTCTGAGTTTCATGCTCTGCCAGGGAGGAGGGGGAGCCGGGAGGAGGCAGAGACAGGACACCTGACCCAAACTGACCAAAGAGGTTATTCCATACCACAGCACGTCATGCCCAAGATGGAAGAGCAGAGACCCGGAAGGGTGGGGGTGCACTGCGTGGTCGGGCTTGGTTTTAGGTGATGAGAAATTGTATTCTTTCCTTGTATTTGCCTTGTCATTATTGTTATTGGTGGTAGCAGTAGTGATTTGTGTTATACTTTAGTTACTGAACTGTTCTTATCTCAACCTGTGGGAGTTGCATTCTTTTCGATTCTCCTTCCCATCCCCCTGGGAGCGGGGGGAAGAAAGAGGGGGGAGTGAGAGAGGCTTAAACCACGACAGGTCCCACCTCTTCTTCCCTTCTTCCCCTGATTCATGTGCCATTAACTCCTGGTCAGATGCTGTCCCAGGTGGTGAGTACATTGTTTCTTCATCTTGCTTTATCTTTCTTGCCTCTTTTTTGATTTTCTCCTTGGATACAGGGGCAACCGATACTGGCACGAATTGGTCCTCTGGTTTAGCTGCAGTGATTATCACTCTGGTTGGAGTGGCTACAGTATCTGTTGTTGGGGATTGGGTAGCTGCTGTACCTGTCGCTGGGGCTGGTGTAGCTGCTGTGCTTGGAGCTGGAGTAGTTGCACTGTCTGTTGCTCTCAGACTTTGCGTAGCTACTGTACTAGTCACTGGAGTGAGTGTAGCTGCTGTGCTTGGAGCTAGAGTAGCAGCACTGTTTGTTGCTCTCAGACTTTGAGTAGCTACTGTACTAGTCACTGGAGTTAGTGTAGCTGCTTTTTTTGGAGTTAGAGTAGCTGTGTTGTTGGTTGCTTTTCCATCAGATCCTGAGATATTTTTTTCCCTTTGAAGGTGCTGGGTAGTGTTGAACGGGGATCTGTAAGCATAGGCCAAGCCCCAACACGTTGCCATGATTTGTCCCTCTCTGGTATGGCTGGGATGAAAACACACCTCATTTAAATATTTTCCTAATTTTTCTGGATTTTTCACTTGTTCAGTGGTGAAGTTCCAAAGCACTGGAGGGGCCCACTGGCCTAGATACTTGCCCATACTATCCCACACACCCTGCCACTCAGGACTATCCATCATCGGGGAAAATCTCTTGGTCCTCCTATGTCATTGTCTAACCCTAGACAAGACCCAAACCTGACTCTGCTTAACTTTCGAGATCAGACAAAATGGTTGTGGGTAAAATACACTCTGTATGTGTGCCAACATGGTGATCCCCATCACAATCAGGCAGGTCTCAAGGGTACTCAAAGGCCAGTCAAAACTTTCGGAACTCTCAAATGGTGCTGTAAACAGTCTGGTGGGTGAGCTGGGAAAGTAAGGAAATGTCTCCTTCACAGGTTGACGCCCGAGGAGGGAAAAAAAGGTGTGTAATTGCTAAACACTTCTATTATATACCTCTGAAAGTATAGAGGTGGTGACCACACTAGGAACACAAGCCAGATCAGTTTAATGATCAACAATTCTATTGCATTACAAGTCATTACCATGAAGTACAGTGAAACAAGAACCTTAGACCAAGGCCCCCAGTCAATGAACACTAACACAGCAAATACTGGCTGTAAGTGAGTTACGACATGCTGAAACTCTGAGATCAAGAGCAACAACTTTGAGAGCCAATAAATCAGCATTGTGATAAGTGACTATTAATCCAAAACAATGAATGCTTATCACAAATAGGATTTGACAAACTCTGGTCAGATCTGTTGTTATCTCAGCCCTTCGAGCCCAACGTTGAGTGCCAAATAGAACTGTGGTTTAAGCCCAGCCGGCAATCCAGAACCACACAGCCGCTCGCTCACTCCATCCCCTTCATCCCTCCCCTCCCAGAGGGATGGGGAGGAGAACCAAAAGAATGTAACTCCCAGGGGTTGAGATAAGAACAGTCCAGTAACTAAGGTATAACATAAACCACTGCTGCTACCACCAATAGTAATAATTATAAGGAAAATGACAAGTGAAAAGAATACAACCTCTCATTGCATGCCGACAGATACCCAGCCCTACCCGAGCAGTGATCTAGCCCTTCTGGGTAACTGTCCCCAGTTTACATCCTGGGCATGACGTGCTGTGGTATGGAATACCTCTTTGGTCAGTTTGGGTCAGGTTTCCTGTCTCTGCTTCCTTCCGGCTTCCCCTCCTCCCTGGCAGAGCATGAGGCTCAGAAATTCCTTGGTCTGATTAAATATTACTGAGCAGCAGCTAAGAACATCGGTGTTATCAGCGCTGTTCCCAGGCTGAAAGTCAAAAACACGGCACTGCAGCAGCTACTAAGGAGAAAAATGACTGCTACTGCTGAACCCAGGACAGTATCCACCCCTGATTCCATACCATTCACATCATGCTTAGTTCCCACATTTTCAATATACCATCACTCTTATCTCATATATGTATATATACCTATATATGCACATAGTATATGTATATACATTATGTATATATATGTATATAATATATGCATATATATACATCCACATATATGTACACACACCCATATATATACATATGTATATACATATATATACTCATCCACTCAGAGAGAGACAGAGAGAGACATCATTCCTTAGTGCATGGACCAATCCCTATAAAACTGCTGAGTTCATCCAGTCCATGATGTTGGGCTCCATCTCTTGTACCAGTCTTTCAGAGCAGGCAAGGCTGTGTGCAGTGCTGGATTGCTGCCTGCTGATGATACCATGGAACTCGTCTGGTTTCATCAAATTCATTCTTTGCTGGGATAATGGTCAGAGGGAAGCCAGGGCCAGTCGCTGGCGACCTGAAGACATCTAGTTGGTGGGTTATAAAAGGGCTACATAGTAGGCAACAGCATGCAACTGAGTTCATTGGCTGTTTTCCCCTAAAATCAAATCCCCTTGAGGTACACATCGGACTTCCCCTTCTTCCTGCATTGCCCACCAAGTATATCCAGGTCCCTGAGCAAAAACAATCCCATGAGTGGGTTTACCTTTACCTGAAGCAGGAATAACCCAGACTGTCTTCCCCAGCAAATTTTTTATGTGCACCACAGGAACTTTATCCCTTTCTACAGTATGTAAAACTTCGGACTGGGCTGGGCCAGTCCTGTTGGTAGATCCTCTCTTGTTGACCAACCAGGTGGCTTTTGGTAAATGTGTATCCCAGTGTTTGAAAGTCCCACCACCCATTGCTCTCAGTGTAGCTTTTAAAAGCCCATTGTACTGTTCGATTTTCCCAGAGGCTGGTGCATGGTAGGGGATGTGATATAACCACTCAGTGCCATGTTCTTTGGCCCAAGTGCCTATAAGTATGTTCTAGAAATGAGTCCCATTGTCTGACTCAATTCTCTCTGGAGTGCCGTGTAGCCACAAAATCTGTTTCTCAAGGCCCAGGATAGTGTTGCGGGCAGTGGCGTGGGGCACAGCGTATGCTTCCAACCACCCAGAGGTTGCTTCCACCATGGTAAGCACATGGCGCTTGCCTTGGCGGGTTGGTGGGAATGGGATATAATCAATCTGCCAAGCCTCCCCATATTTGTGTTTCAGCCATCATCCTCCATATCAAAGAGGCTTTAACCGTCTAGCTTGCTTAATTGCAGCATATGTTTCACAGTCATGAATAACCTGGGCAATAGTGTCCATTGTTAAGTCCACCCCTCGATCACGAGCCCATCTGTATGTTGCATCTCTGTCCTAAAGGCCTGAAGTGTCATGGGCCCACTGGGCCAAAAATAATTCACCCTTATGTTGCCAATCTAAGTCCATCTGAGCCACTTCAACCTTAGCAGCTTTATCCACTTGCTGGTTGTTCTGGTGTTTCTCAGTGGCCCGACTCTTGGGTACATGAGCATCTACATGGTGTACCTTGACCACCAGGTTTTGCACCTGAGCAGCAATATCTTGCCACAGTGCAGCAGCCCAGATGGGTTTAAGCCTGCTTTGCCAGTGCTCTGCTTCCATTGCTGCAACCACCCCCACAGGGCATTTGCCACCATCCATGAGTCAGGATAGAGATAAAATACAGGTCACTTTTCTCGTTCAGCAATGTCCAAGGCCAGCTGGATGGCTTTCACCTCCGCAAACTGACTCGATGCATCCTCTGCTTCAGCAGTCTCTGTAACTTGTTGTTGAGGACTCCATACAGCTGCCTTCCATCTATGATGCTTTCCCACAATGCGCAGGACCCATCAGTAAACAAGGCATATTGCTTTTCACGTTCTGACAGTCCATTATATGGTGGGTCCTCTTCAGCACGTGTCACCTCCTCCTCCTCTGGTGACATTCCAAAATCTTTGCCCTCTGGCCAGTCCATGATGACTTCTAGAATTCCTGGAAGACTGGGATTTCCTATTCGAGCTTGTTGTGTAATTAGTGCAGCCCACTTACTCCATATAGCATCAGATGCATGATGCGTAGAGGAGACCCTACCTTTGAGCATCCAGCCCAGCACGGGCAACCGGGTTGCTAGGAGGAGCTGTGCTTCAGTGCCAATCACTTCTGAAACAGCTCGAACCCCTTCACATGCTGCCAGTATCTCTTTTTTAGTTGGGGTATATCTGGCCTCAGATCCTCTGTATCCCCAATACCAAAAGCTGAGGGTTTTATGTTTAAATTAAATTCTGTGCCTTTTAATTGACAACATAACATCTGTCAATAATCACCTTTCTTCTTTTATTTTTCTCATAAAGATGTGACCCATAGAGTGATCAGCACAATACAGCTGAAAGTAATAGAATTTTCATGGTTCTGAAGATCTTTTCTGGTTTGTCTTTCACTTGTTTGTATTTAATTTGAGTATTTGTGGATGTGATCCTGTACAGGAAAAAAAAAAGCCAAAAATCAAACTGTTCTATGTAAAGCTCCCACAGTTGTGCAGGGTTCTTGGGAGGTCACAACAGCTGGCGTTCCTAGAAGGACTTATTCTACAGTAAGGTTTCACAAGTCCAGTCACGAATAATGTCTGAACAAAATATTTTTAAAAATGCCATCTGCAGAGAGCAAAACTTTTTCTCTGAGATTTGATTAAATGCCCAAAATCTCAGTTGTCTTCAGACACAAAACTACTATAGTCTCAAATAGCTTCTGATTTTATTAAGAAAAGCTCACAAACCTTTAAAAGTAAGTCATTCTTATCTAAGTAAGAGTTCTACAGAGAGGAACCAAAATATTTGGTTTCTCAAAAAAAGTATTTGACTGATGCTGGGGGAACAGGAGTACTTGGGGGCAGAGAAGGGATTATCAAGGCAGAAACAGAATAATTTAGTTCCTTCCTGTATTTTTCCACTCCATATAAAACCTACAGCTCTTAGGTTAGGTCCTTGTTTCAAAATGTCTTGATTCAAGCATATCTCATCTTTAGTTGAAAACTTCATTATAAATTCTTAAAATTTGTAAAAGAAATCAGTTATTTAATTACAGTGTTTTTATCTTGAATTATTGGTTTCTGACAAGCTTGCCTCATTTGCCTGAAAAGTTTAACCCTCCTTTCCTAACCCTTATCACAGCTAGTGTAGTTTGACACTGGGAATACTTTGTAGATAGATAGCCTGCAGAAACATAATTTCCCCCTATTACTCAATGGGTAATTCAATAAGTATAGCCCAAGAGACCTGTCACTCACATATTTTCCAATGCTCTTTTCATCTGAGCACTAATCAAAAGACTCTGTATTTGTCCAAATATAATAATGATATCTTTATCTTGTATTCTGAGCACAGCTTGGACAATAATAAGAGAACTGTATTTTGATTATTTATTCCAGAATCCAATTACAGAATTTGAACTAGTGTTTATCAAAGACCAATAAGTTTCAGTGAAATGCTGCAGCATGGATTAGATTTAAGAATATTTCAGTACAAAGTACTTCCATGTAGTGGTGACGGATGATTATGTCTCTTAGATAAATTATCTTAAAACAATAAAAAAAAAAAAAAGGCAAAGTTTTAGTGACAATTGAACAGTTTTTATTCTAGACAAAATGGAAAATTTTAAACTGGTAAATTATGTACTTTGAAATAAATGCAAGAGCTATTAAGCAAACCAAATACATTTTCCAAGGGAAATTAAATATCTCATATGCATATGATATTTTTCCAATTTTTTTGTTAGACTAGAATTCAAAGAAAGCATAAGTGTGAAAATGCTGTTGCTGTAGACGCTTGTCATGGGTTCAGCAGCAGCAGTCATTTTTCTCCTCCTTGGTAGCTGGTGCAGTGCTGTGTTTTTGACTTTCAGCCTGGGAACAGTGCTGATAACACTAGTGTTCTGGTTACTGCTTAGTGATGTTTTGGTCTGACCAAGGACTTTCTGAGTCTCATGCTCTGCCAGGGAGGAGGGGAAGCCGGGAGGAAGCAGAGACAGGACACCTGACCCAAACTGACCAAAGAGGTTATTCCATACCGCAGCACGTCATGCCCAGGATGGAAAGCAGAGAGCAGAGACCCGGAAGGGTGGGGGTGCACTGCATGGTCAGGCTTGGTTTTAGGTGATGAGAAATTGTATTCTTTCCTTGTATTTCTCTTGTCATTATTGTTATTGGTGGTAGCAGTAGTGATTTGTGTTATACTTTAGTTACTGAACTGCTCTTATCTCAACCTGTGGGAGTTGAATTCTTTTTGTTTCTCCTTCCCATCCCTCTGGGAGCGGTGGGAAGAAAGAGGGGGAAGTGAGTGAGAGAACGGGCTGCGTGAGTTAAGAGAGGCTTAAACCACAACAGCGCTCAACACACGTGGTTTATTTCTTTTCTTCATTGATATGGATAAAATCTTTCCAGTGGTTTTCTTTGAAAAGCTTACATGGCGTCCTCCAAAGGATGCTATAATCTGACTACATGTACATATCTATGTTCCAGCAATCTATGTAGGCTCCCTTTACCCTTAGAGAAAAGATGTTTTCTACTATCTGATTCATCTCAGTTTACAGAAAAAATTTAAAATAGGTCGTTCAGATCTGCCCTGAACATGGCTGTTTCTCTCCACTGACTATGAGATGAGCTCAGGCTGAGTAATTCAAAAGCATATGCATGCCTTTTAGGAAGTTGAGTGAAATGAATCCCATACTTGAATCAGATTTAACGTAATTAGGCAGACAATATCTCTGCTGCATTTGTTGTGCTTAATCTTGCTTCGTAAATCTAAAGTGTTACCCCACCTGTCTGTTTCAGGATTTTGCCTTTACAATGTAATCTACAGAGGGGAATGTTTCTTCACCCCCCCCCCCCACCCCCCCCCCCCCCCCAGCTACTCTGTCAGTGATGCAGGAGTAGTTTCCCTTTTACTAATTCTACAGTTCTAAATCACCCTAGATCCTTGACTTGCAGCTGCACAAATAAAGAATATCTTGTCTGATGAATATTTATAAGTAAGAGTTTTCCTTTATTGTTTTTAAGACTGGAAATCAGCATCCTCTGTGTGATCTGGCAGATTTGTTATCACTGATAACAGATTACATTTTAAATTTCTAAAACTAAGAGGCTATAAGGAGATATTTATATATAAACACATTAATGGTACTTCAGGTCAGGCCTTTCTACTTCTTTTTCAGTAGTATTTTGCTATGGTGTGTGACATATTCCCTGAGTGTTTTCTGAAGAAGAGCCAAGAGAAATCTAGTGGTATGTTTCCAGCATTTAATTTAATATTTTAACAATGCATTATATTCTATGATCTGGAGTACTTTTGGTTTAAAAGCAGTGGAACTCACCAATAAGGTAGATATGCTGTGACAGCTGAGCAAATATATGAGCCTAATGAATTGGGTTGGTGTTATTCACTTTCTTTATGTTAAGGAACATTTTTAAGTCCATCTGATTAGAAATTGGTCTACATCCATAAGCAGTGAAATACTGTCAGAATTTACATAGGTCTTGTTGGACTGCTTGGAGTTATGTTAATTATTATTTGTCCTTTACTTTCTTGAGACTGCCTTTCCCCTTTTTTTAGTACCTTTTAAATTTTCAGACTTGCATCTTACTCAACTTAAGTACAGACTTGCTTCATTACATTCTTCTATAAACTCCTTTGCAGCTTTTTTCATGGAAGTCTTCCAGCCCCTCTTCCCTTGTATATTGGTTGTAATTCACTTCCATTACATGACTGTGCCAGTAAATTGTTTCTTCCAAGTCTGGCATTCTTTTTCAGGACTTCCTGCAACAGTCACTTGATGCGGTTTTTATATCACTTGTTACCATTAATTCTGTACAGAGAAGCTGAGCCTCTCCGAAAACGCCTGGTTGTCCCTGTACTAAAAAGAGATTATTAAGTCAAGAGTCTACATGTCTCAATCTTTTCAGTGAAACTATTTCTACATAAGTAGGTAAACATACATATGCTTAGATGTGCATTGTCTATTTCAATGAGTTCTCTCCAGACAAGGGCTGTTGCAGTTCAGGAGGATGATACAGATCAGAGCCTTCTTCCAGCTAGCAAAATAAACAAAACTCTTCTCCAAAAAAAAAAAAAAAAAAAGTGTTTAACAGCATGGAGAAGGAGTCATGCTGTACCAGAAATAGAGCTTAATTTTCTGTGGCATTGATAAATTAAACTAGCAGAACAACAAGCAGAAACAGAAGGAAAAAACTGGCCTGCTGTTAAGCAGGAGGGGAGTGTTAGTCATGAACAATACTGAAAAGACAGAGGTTCTCAACACTTTCTTCAACTCTGTCTTTACCATCAATCCTGAGCTCTAGGACTTGGGAACAAAAGTCCTGGTTGTCAGAGAACCACTGCCAGTGAAGGAAGAGTTGGTGTGTGAACTATTACAGTATCTTGACCCCTACAAATCTGTGGGCCCTGACAATATGAACCCAAGGGTGTTAAGAGAGCTGGTTGATGTCATTATGGAGCCACTCTGCATAATCACTGAGAGGTCATGGAGATCAGGAATGTCCCAGAAGAGTGCAGAAGTGTGTGTAGCACTACAAGAACAGAGTGTCTAATGACAAATCAGTGTCCATGGGAGTTTGTGTGATTCACCAGACACACATTTATAACATCGCTACTAATTTATTGCAGTACCTTGTCATGTATTTACAATAGAATTGACAGTATATCAGAGGATACTAACCTATCAGCTGCTTGTTTCTATCCAATGGCCCTATAACAGATAGATTAAAAGAAAAAAATTCCCCCTAGAAGGGCATATTTTTCTTGCTATTATCTGTATCACACTATAATTTCAGGACAGCATATTTCAGTTTACACAGTTGTACACTGACTGCTTTTAATACAATTATTTACAATATTAGAGAGTGAAGTACAGTAGAAAACTTGCTCAGCCTGTAAAGCATATATTCTACATACCTCTGAGTCAGCTACAGTAAAAAAAAAAGAAGTTTCATACTCCTATGAAGGAATCATTCGACCAACTGTGTATGTATGCTGTTCAGTGATCTATTATTCCATGTTGATGAGAAAGGTAGACATTTCTAACGTGTGATTTATCTGTTCTATAAGAAGTGTCCTTTAAAGCATGATGAATCTTACAGAAGTGTTTTGTTCTAGCTGCAGAGTGTAGAAGCAGTTTAGATAACCACCTAAAATATAAAAAAGTCAGATTAGAGACCTTTACCTTGCAACAGACAAAACCTGGACATTATTTGGATTCAGTTCTGTGCACTGACATCCATATTACTGGGTACAAAGCTGTGAAATATTTAAGATTTTAAATTCTTCTCAGAACAATTAGTACATTGATTTAAAAATATGAAAAAAAATGAAGAATGTCATATAATAAAAGGCAGAAAAGTAGGGTCTAGACTACTGGTAGATGAAAGGAGGGAAAAGGAAGCATGAAGAAATATAGTATTTCAGAATGAGCTACTATACACTGTGTTCTTTCAAATATGCTTGTACCTAACAGGCAAAGCATTGCATCACAGCTCTAATTTTTAATGTATGTTTGTGTCTGATGCTATATAGTGTTGAAAAGACTTCATTGTGAAAACATGAATAACCACTGTATTCGGAATTTCATTGTGTTGACAAGCAAATAATTTTAGTAGTTTAATCTTTTCTTTAGGAAATACAAAAGCATGATCACAGTGGCTAAACACATTACAAATGAGACAACATGCCTGCAAAAAGACTTGCATGTTCATTTATTTGACTGGGAGATTTTGGAAATAACAAAGGCCAAAAGACACTTGCTGATAGCTTAGGCGAGCAGGCAGAGTGCAAAACCAGGTAATCTTTAATTGACCTGTGATGATTCTCAGCAGTATAGTTAAGTGAACTCTTATTTGGTATTGATTTTAAGACATGCATGATTTCTCTAAGGAGAAAGAAACTTTGTAACATGATGAAAAGTTTGTAGAGGAAAAGCCAAACTTCATTTTAAATGTATCTAAATAAGGCATCATATTCATATTCCAGAAACTTTCTTAGAGATATACTTACTGAACATATAACTAATTGATCCAAGAAACCCTGCAACAAAAAGATGCACAGACCAAAGGACAGATCCAGTACATAATTTAAGAGACATAATGCTAATTGCTGAATGACTGTGATTTGAGCATGTGACAGTACATTAGGCGTCCACATTCCAAGCAATGTGTGTGGAGAGTTACATTCTTCAGAATGAGAGACACAATAAACAGTAATTGACAACTATAGAGGTAACTAGATATTATAAAGCGTTGTTGAGTACAAATATCTTGATTTTTATCCTCTAACTAGTTCTTGGATACCTAGCTAAACTGCCAGTAGTTAGAAGCAGAGTGTGGTGGTTATTTCCTTAAAATGATGGCATAAAAGGTAACGTTTGTATTTTTAAGTTAATCTTTTCCAGGCTTCTGTTTCTTACAGCCCACCTTTTCAGTCCTTTTCTCACTACAGACTTTTTTTTCCATCAAATTTCACAATTCTCAGAAGACTACAAAAGCCACAAATCTGCAGACTGAGTGTAAAAGCAGGCAGAGATGGTAGAATAAAAAGGGATTAGGAATTGCAGTTTTCTCAAGTTTATGCAAATCCATGCTGGAGAAAATTATTAATAACTCATTTGGACAAAAAGTAGAGATATTTAACCTTGTGATTAGGACATAATATGGGATTCCAGACTTACTTTTTTCTACAGTCATTTTCGGTAAATTTTGCATCTAACAACTGCTCCATCAAGTGCTTCAGCTGACGTCAAAGGTAAACATCCAAATCAAAAATCCTGCTGTAACTTGGATTTTCATATGCAAAACAGAACATTATTCACAGGAGAGCTGAACAAACCAACAACAAATGAATAATTTTTTTTTTCTTTTTTTTTTTTTAATGACACATTAACTGTTCCTGTAAATATTGGAGGTGCAGTAGATATACATCTTAAATTTCATAAGTCTTTGACTTTTCAGTTTTGGTTAGCAAGTTAAGAAAACATTATCTAGATAAAAAAACATATGTTGGGTGCAAAATGCACAAGCATGGAGTGAAGGAACAAGGTAGAATGAATCTTGATTTTCCTTCTACCCTCTAAAAAACCTCTTATTACTGACGTCTGTATGTTGCTAATAGTCTTATTCGTACTTCACAGATTCTTCAGAAAGTCTGACAGTAGCACTGAAGAAACAGATGAGAACATTCTGATATGCATAAGGTTCATGAAAAAATGGCTTTACCCAGTTTAACACCTGGGGACAATAAATGATGTGTTTCAACCCTAGCTGACAAGTAAGTACCACACAGACTCTCACTCACAGACCCCTCTGTCTCCCGTAGGATGGGAAGGAACATCAGAAAAAAGTAAAACCCATGACTTGAGATAAAAAAAAATTTAATAATTGAAATAAAGTAAAATACAAAGCCATCATCAACAGTAATAAAAATAATTTGATAACAGAGAGAGAGGAATAAAACTCAGGAAAAACAAGTGATGCACAATACTATTACTCACCACCTGCTAACCAATACCAAGCCCACCCTCAAGCTCTGATTACCACCTCCCACCAACTCCTGTTAACCAGGGACCCCAGTTTACATGCTGAGCATGATGTTCTATAATATAGAATACCCTTCTGGCTAGTTTAGGTCAGGTGTCCTTTGTTTGGTTCCTGGCTTCTTGTGCCTCTCCTCACTGGCAGAGCATGAGAAACTGAAACCCTTGACCAGGGTTAAGTGCTACTTAGCAACAACTAAAACATCGGTGTGTGTATATCAGCATTATTCTCAGACTAAAGCCAAAACAGCACTGCACCAGCTACTAGAAAGAAAATTAACTATGCCAGCCAAAACCAGGACAATGTAGCAGTTAAGTAAATTATATTAATGTAATGTAAAATTTCATTGTTGACGTTATGAGCTTACTAATATAAACATTGCACATGGTGAAGTTTTAATTTGTTGGAAAAATCTGAACAGTACATACAGTAGTTACAATGTACTATAAATTCCAAGCAAAATCCACCCTCTCATAACTAACAACGTTTGTATAACTGAACAAGAGTTTAACTTTTTTTCTAACTAACTGAACTATAGATTACAGTCAATGCTATAGTATTTAAGGCTTTCTTGTCTAGCAGTAAGCAGTATTGATAGCATCTGCATCATGTTTAGGTTGTCAGTCTCAGACGTATAGGTCTTTTTGTGGTTCTGTGGTTGATTTTGTTATTGCTATATGTTTCTAGCTATGCATTTAAGTAAGACGAAGTTGATGAAATATGTCTTCTACTTGGAAGCAAAGAAATGCCTTGAAGAAATGAAGTTTTTAATTGTGCGTATATCTTGCAAATATTATGAGTTCTAGATTATTTTTATTATTTCACTTCTGTCATGCCAGATGATGCCAATATCAGCCCCAGTGTATTTCAAAACAATAGAAAGCCTATGATTGTGCTGATCCCCAGACATAGAATTCAGTGAAAATGAAACTAAGGAAAATTTGACTAAAACCTCCAGTCTGTAAACTAGTCTGACAGGACGTTTCAGGAATTTGTTTTATTTAATAGTGTTGAAGAAATGCTCTGCCACATTCCAAGCTAGCTAGAGTTCTTCAAACATTGTGCATGTAAAAACATTAAATAGAATTAAGAAGCTGCTATATAAGAACTACTCTGTAAAACACTGACAGGACAAAATCAATCACAAATGTAACTGAGTTAGTTTTGATGTTTTCCCCTGGTGCAAAATCTAGATTACATTGTGGCTGGAATATCAGCTTTTATTATGTAGATATGTAATGGTAACTCTAGCTTAATACTTCATGTGCTTTTAAGAAATAAAAAGCTTGCCCAAGGGTGGTAGTTGCCTACAGCCAAAATATCCAAGACTTCATCTGGACTGCTGAGTATTTAAAATAAAATTGTACCCTGCTCTGGGCAGGAATGATTCTAGTTATGCATGAGCTTCTAATAACCAGAAGATCTTTGAAGCAAACTTGCATCTTTTAGTCTGTAAATCTTGCAAGTGTTCAGTATATCTTGATTAATGAATGTTCTGAGCTTCAGAGATGCAGGTGGGTTGTTGCTTTTTGGATATAAATAGAATGGATTCATGAAGTTCAAGAACAGAGTAATTCTCACTGCATTCAGTCCTCAGTTCTATTGCAAACTGTAGGCAATAAGGATTGATGAAGCAATATACACATCTCTGTAGCTCTCTGGGGTTGGATTTGGCTGCTCTAACTGAAGGAATGAGGAAGGTTCTCTTAGCTTGCAGAACAGTTTCAGCATAAACTTGGACGAATTCATTAAAATTCATATTGTCCTTATTACCTTTTGTTTTTTTTTCTAGCAGTACTCAAGCTTGCACCTCTCCTTTATCTTGCTTATGGTGTCATGTTGCTGTGTGCACTATTAACAAAATGGGGTTGATGGAGGCAAAATAAGCAAATGGAAGAGGCTAGTGCACAATTATAATCACAAAATCGAATCACAGGATCACAGAATGGTTGTGGTTGGAAGGGTCCACCATGATTGATTGTATTGTCAGCCCTTCAGTGAGTGGAATGTCCAAATCTGAGATAAAATTTTGATGGGACTGCACAATCGGCTTAAGAGCCCTTCAGATGTCATTTGACAATATTACTAGAAAATCACAGAGCCATGACTTTGGAATGGGCTCAGATTTATTGTTGCTTCTTGAGAGCTTGAGGGTTTGCTATTGGCTGAACAATAGACCAACCAAGAAAATGCATAACTTTAATATCCTTGATTTTGAGGTCTGGAATTTGGCTCAGACCACTGGTTTAACCATAAACAATGTCTATAAAGCCTAATAAGGCAAAGGAAGAGATGGCTTTGGTGTTTTTCTCTTCAGAAAAAAAAAAAAAAGAAAAGAAAAGAAAACAAATCTGTAATATTTCCACACAAGATCTTGGCCATCAAGCTGTATGTGTGCTTATACTGAATGTAGAGTAATGAAAGATACACAATTTAAATTTAAGTAATTTTTGTGTTGCTATACTGCAACAGATCAAATGTCAGTAACAATAAAAAACAAATTAAAGAAAAAGATTAAATAGCTATCTCAAAGATTTTATCCAATGCTCCTTGAAGAGCCATTCAGGCATGCTAAATATAAGCCATTGTATATTTAATTTTTTCATTTAAAGAGACAGTGTTGCCAATCCCATTTTGCACTTGTACACATTTCTTAGTTATTAAAAAGAATATGCATATGTGAATTATATTCTTTCAGTTGGCAGGATACAATACATAATGCATTATCAACTTAACATTCAGCTAACACCATCGTTTACAATCCACTGGAATGACAATGCTATGCAAGTTATTATGTGTGAAGTAACAATAGACTGCCTGAGGTGCAATTGAAAATGAGACACGTTAAAAAATACTAACTAGCCTTCTGTAAATAAGGATTGTGTATAAAACAATTGCTTTGAAATGGAAAGTAGTCAACTAGTCCAAGCATTTTAGAATTTGGTGAACACTACTATTCCGGAATGTAAGTGTTTGAGTCAAATGGGGAGCATAACCAGTTGTTATTAAATCTCCTATAAATCATTACAATGTAGGATAAAGAGAAAAAATTGATCCACTACTTAATGAGAAAGATGAGCTAATGAATCATGACATAAGGAAAACTGAGGCAATTGTGACTGTTAGCTAACATGGGCATAAAAGAACCTCGAAATAGTAGAAACACAGGCCAAATAGGAAACTGACAAATTAAAGACGCTTACTTACTCTAAACATTCAAAGTCAGTGTGACTAACCTAAATTCATCTTAAAGATCTGAAAAAATTATCTGAAACAATTTGATCTATTATGATTTCAAAAAATGCAGGGAGATTGTACAAGGTTATACACTGTAGGACAATTTTAAGGATGAAAAGGCACACCAAGAAAGTACAAATTAGAAAGTGATTTTCAGTATGAGGAAAGGTACTTGAACATATTCTTAAATAATGAATTTATAAGTATTACATTAAAAAAATCCAAAATGGGTATAAAGAGAATGAATGGCATAGTCCCAATCCAACTTCTGTTGTTGACAGAGTTGCTAGCTTTGTGAATGAGAAGGAAACATTAGATGTAATATGTCTTGAAATAACTTCCTAGACAAATTATTCTCTTATTCTCAAGAGTAAACTAAGAAACCATGGTTCAGGTAGAATTAGAAATAAATTTTAGATTTTACTAAAGACTACTTACCAATAACTCAATGTCAAACGGGGAGGGTATTTCAACAGAGGTTCCACCGAGACTATTCCTGAGTACTGTTCAATAATTTTGTTAATGACCTGGAGGATGGAATACACGCTGCATTTCTATAGTCTTGGTACAGCATCTCCTTGTGAAGGAAAGCAACATGAGAATTCAGAATTACTTTGGGAAAGTGTTTGATATCAATTAAAAAAATCTGTAAAGGCAAGTTTATGTTCTACACTTAGAGAAGAAAGATCCAAAATATAAATGGAAGTAGTGCTTAAATGGTTAAGCAGTTTTGCTATGTTAAAAAATGGTCTGAATTTATAGTGTGCCAGAAATTGAAGAGGTATCAACAACGTGATGCTCATAAAAAAAAAGTAGAATAAATTCTTTTCAATTCATTTGAAAAGATGAAGATGAACAAGAAAATCTCTTGAGGGATCTGTATTTTGGTGATATTTTGACTTACTGTCATCTTCCCCCTAGTTCTGGAAGACCAGACAACAGTGATGTACGGTGTTTACAAACTTCACAAACAGCCTTTTGATTACATCTGGTTTAGATTATTATCATCTCTATAACCTTCTGTATAGCACAGGACATAAAGCTACAACAGTGATTCCTATACGATATATATTTTGTTACTGAAATATATTTGAATGAAATATTTGAATCCCTCACATATAGCAAAGTCATCAGCAGGTCAATTTCATACATTTAACCAATACTTTACACTGCTCTTATTCTGTGGACAAATGTACCTTCATCAAGACTACCCCCTGCTTTATACAGCCCTCTGACCAACTTCATGTATATCCTATTTGAGAGTCTGGCAAGAACTGGGCAAAGTTCATCGCAAATCCAAAAGCTGACAACTTGATTGAAACAAATGCTGGGAGAGGTCAATTGTTTATGACCTTTTTTGATTGATTCTTGTCTAGTCATTCCGAGTTTTCAACCAAGAGATACCTAATTAAAAAACAATGAGAATACATCTCACATTTAATCCACTGACACTCTATTTTTCTCTCAACTGTTTTTATGTCAGGCAATTTGCTGACCTGTTATCATTTGTATATTTAGCAATCACAACTAGATCTCTCTTCCATGTTCTAATCAAGTAACTCTTTCGATCCTTCTTTTAAAGTATGAATAAAAAATAATAAAAAAATAAAATAAATTAATTAAAAATAATTAAAAAAAGCTGTTATAAATTATTCTATCTCATATTCTGGTACAATCTGGTTTTTATGAGTCTTTCTGGCTTTCTTTTTGATTGCACACATTTCGCCATGACAAATTATCTTGATATTTTCCCAACTCTATGCACTAATAAAAGGAAATGCAGACAGAAACAGATAAGTATCAAATAAGAAAAGACTCAAAATAGTAGGATGCTCATAAAAGTATGACTAATAACTGGCAATTCATAGCTACCACAGATTAAGATGGGGGTCATCTAACCTATAAAAATTATATTTTTTTTAGTGATTGTTCCTGATATTATAATTTGTATTATTATATGTGAGTTTATTCTAGAAAACTTATTTCATTTTTCTACTACATCCTCTGACATTTTCCTTGTTGTAATGGACTTCCTAAGAGGTTGCTGATTCCTGGTCCAATGCTGTATAATTTTAATCATTTCTGTATTTCTTGCTTATATCTTTAAAACCTGAGAAGCCTAAAACTATGAAAAAAATAATCTGGAATACAGGAGAGAGTCCACATTTCTATTTAATTTTCCAAAGCCTAAAACTGGAGAGAAAGAGCTAGCAAAAACCATTTGAACACCTCAACATCTTTACGCTGTGTTTTACTTTCATTCACTTTGTTTTCTGCATAGAAGGAAATAAAAGATAAACAAAATATGACAACTAACAGAATATGGTTATGTAGTAGGAAATTGAGCACAATCTTCTGAATTGGCTTCATTTTTCGTGACAAATTATTACTGAACAGTAACATCTGTTCATTGGATGTAAGGAAAATAATCTGTCTCAAAACCGGCAAAAATCAGATTTTATCAAGATGAGTAAAAATTAGGCACATGATTATTGCAGGATGTTTTGAAAGTTGATTCATTTGTTAAACTTTTTTTCTTCCTTGGGTGAGCTCAGAGACTAAACTTGGACAGAATGGCTCACAGTTTAGCCCTGTCATCCACTGTCATGAACATAACACTGCTAGAAGAGGAAACTTGGTATTCGGATCATCTTATGCTGATGTACAGTGAATAAGGACCTTTCTCCTACCTGATGGAATTTGGGATTAAGACAATTAGCTTACGGAAGCTTAGTTATGATGAAATAGATGTGGTTCTAGCAGGCTTGAGGAATCCATGCATAATAAATTGAAATTAGTAGCAAAATTTTTCTGTTAAAAAATGTGGGGCTATAGCAGGCTATGGGATCATTAACTGGATGGCAGTGAATAGTACGTTGCTGCAAAGACAGCATAGTATATACACTAGAATGCATATAAAAGTATGACATTTTCACAATATAGAAATAAATATATTGATAGTATTAGCCCTCTTTTTTTAGCCACTTGTCGTGGTTTAAGCCTCTCAGGCAGTTCGTTCACTCACTCCGCCCTCTTTCTTCCCCATTCCCAGGGAAATGGGGAGGAGAATCGAAAGAATGCAACTCCCACAGGTTGAGATGAGAACAGTTTAGTAACTAAAGTATAACACAAACCACTACTGTTACCACCAATAATAAAAATGACAAGAGAAATACAAGGAAAAGAATACAATCGCTCACCACCTATACCCAGCCCGACCATGCAGTGCACCCCCACTCTTCCGGGTCTCTGCCCCTCGTTTTACCTCCTGGGCATGACGTGCTGTGGTATGGAATGCCTCTTTGGTCAGTTTGGGTCAGGTGTCCTGTCTCTGCTTCCTCCAGGCTTCCCCTCCTCCCTGGCAGAGCATGAGACTCAGAAAGTCCTTGGTCAGACCAAAACATTACCAAGCAGTAACTGAAAACACTGGTGTTATCAGCGCTGCTCCCAGGCCTAAAGTCAAAAACACAGAGCTGCACCAGCTACCAAGAAGGAGAAAAATGACTGCTACTGCTGAACCCATGACACCACTGCACTAGCAAAAGAAATGAGAATAATAAACCTCCGGAAAACATCACTTACAGGGAAAAAGTGAAACATTGTTTATTCTGCTGAAAGTCTAGCTGGGGCACAATTACAGAAAAGATAGCTACAAAGAGGAAGTAACTAACCTGTTTTCATGTCCACTGCTAAAAAAAGGAAAAGGAAAAAGACAAATTAACTTTTTACTAATAGGAGCAGTAGTACTTGCAGTTTCCATTATTTGAGGATTTTAAGACCAGATTAGAAAAGTATGTGCCAAGAATCATGTAAGCATGGTCAATCTTACTGGAAAACTGAAGGATGGGCTAGGTGATCTTTTGAAGTATTCTGTTCTTTCCAAAGATATTTGTTCATTGTTTCTAAGGATATATCTGTTTCTTCAATCACATTTACCTGCTTTTGGTTTCAGTACTGGTTTCCTAGGCCTTTGTGTGGGTTTTGACTGGGATAGAGTTAGTTTTTTTTTATAGTAACTAGTATGGGACTATTGTTTAGACTAGCACTGGAAACACTGTTGATAACATGGGAATGTTTCTGTTATTTCTGAGCACTACTCTTAGAGAGTCAGTACCTTTTCTGCTCCTCACCCCACCCCACCAGCGAGGAGTCTGGGGGTGCACAAATTGTCTGGAGGGGACACAGCTGGGACAGCTGACCCCAACTGACCCAGTGGATATTCCATACCACATGACATCATGCTCGGCAATAAAAACAGGTAGAAGAAGCAGAAAGGTGGGGAAATTCAGAGTGATGGCATTTGTCTTCCTAGTTATGTGAGGTGGATGCCTGTCCTGGAGATGGCCGAACACCGGCCTCACGATGGGAAGTGGTGAATGAATTCATTACTTTGCTTTGCTTGTGTGGGCAGCTTTTCTTTACCCATTAAACTGCCTTTATCTCAAGCCACGAGTTTTCTCACCTTTTACCCATCCCACCCAGGAGGAGTAAGCAAGCGGCTGTGTGGTGCTAAGTTGCCAGCTGGGTTTAAACCATGGCAGTTTCCTGTTGTACATCTGTCACCAGAAGAGATATTTCCATCTGTTGTAGCCAATAAAAATAAAATGTCTTCCTATATTTCTCTGGAAAAAAAAAATAATTAAGGAATGACAGGAATAAAGGCATTTGTACATGGACTGTACTCTAAAATCTGAATGTGTTCTCATGGCTTAAGGTGTAAGTTTCACAACTAGGATTTTTTCATCTGAGAAAGGTGTAATAAAACTAACCTTCTTAATTCATGTCTGTGAACTAAAAAACACAACTGTTTTTTCCCCTTAAACTTCCTTATATATTTATATTTATACATTTATAGCAGTAAATATTTTAATGAAAGTGGAGAATACATTTCACTATCTGCAGATAGATTCTTCAAAATAAGTCAACAGAGTGTGTTCTTGAGGAGATATGAGAATGTAGTCTTAGAACTCAATCTACAAGGGAGGCATTTCTCTCTACTTTTGAGGCATGTTCCATTTCATAAAGATGAATTAAGAACAGTATTTCTATGAACTCTACTACTGACATTTGTAGCCAGAGCACTGCATCTTATGAACACATCATAAATTTCCTTTACCTTTTTTTATCAATAATTCTAGTCCAATTTTCATGCTAATTTGATATGACATAAGACACTTTCAGTCAAATTATATTCATACACCATCAAAAAGACCAGGTGGTCCTCTAATTATCTATTTCTCTAAAGGGAGAATGTTTTGTGGAAAATTATGCACATACCCAGGCAACATGAGAAGATCCATTCCAACAGAATAGTTTATTGCTATATTTTAAGTAACCAGTCTATGATTGTTTTGAAAATATTTATATTTAAAAATTTGATCCTTTAAGCACAGTCATTTATATTTTCTTTATACTCTGAATGGAATTCCATTTTCTGTTAACCTTGTCAGTGCTTGGGAATCATGAGTTTGCTGACGCCATCTGTTTAATCTTCTGCTAAAATTATTCCAATTTCATTGGCAGTACCAGTGCATGACAGTGCCTAATATGAGCATGTAGTGGACTCAACAACAAAAAATTATTCAAATTATGTAGTTTTGATTTTTAATCTGATTTGAACACCTTATCCTTTGGGTTATTATCCTAAATTGCACAAATACTAAGTAAGATATCATGAATTGATTAAAATTAACTTTAAAAAACTCAATCTTTGTCATGAAAAGTTGTTGACAGAGAAGTCAAAGCTTTTCTTCAAGGTAATATATAAGCAGAACGTACATATTCAGGTTTTTTCCATCATCATCCATGTACTGAACATGAGTGCACTTAAACAAATTTCTATTTCATGTTTTCAAAAAGAAGATGGTTTGATGCACTGCTAACCTTTTGGTTTTATAAGATTGGGTAACGAATTCTACTCTTGTTTTCAGCTAATGTGGCCTGCTCCTTATTGTAATGCAAATTTATTTCTTAATTTCAAGTGAAATACTAGCTGAAAGCAGTGTTAATGTTTCAGAATGCCTCAGCAATGAAACATTAGCAGGCTACCTGGCTTTCCTTTCAGGATAACTAACCGTGGATTGAAGGAGAAAGGGATAGATCAGCACAAGAAAAGAAGAGTAAGCTTTTTCTGATCTGCAGATAAAAGAGAGAAACCAGGCTGAATGCGAGGAACAGTGTCATTACAGACATCAGAAGACATTATTCAGCTGTTTTGCTCCTGTGACAAGTACTAGCATAGTTAGCATGGCTAAACTACAACATCCATTGCTGACGTGAGTAGCTCGAGAGAGGACACCTTCAACACCTGAGCCGGGGAAAGCTCAGTGTCTGGGAGTCTCAACTCAGAGTGGCAACAGCCACCAAGGGAGCCTCAAGTCCTGAACAGGGCTTGCCCAAGAGCCAGCAGCTCAGCGGACACGAGGAGCGACTAAGAGTGGGCGGCACCAGGAGGAGTGGCACCATCCCTGACTGGGTAAAAACCTTCCACAGGCAGCATGGCGAACAGGGCAGGTCGAGGCAGATTGCACGAGCCGGCGAGCAGGATGGTGAGCACTCGCCGTATGACCAGAGTCCGGTCTGGGAGCTCTACTCTGGCTGCCCTGGCAGTGGCAAGAGTAGGCACCCAGACAGAGCTGATGAGAGGGGAGAATGCAATGCAGAGCTTGGGGTGTAGAGAGCGCCTAGAGCTTGGGGTGTAGAGAGCGCCTGCACTGCTCTCCTGAGAGGAGGGTGCATAATGGGCAGGACTGGACTCGGTGCTCCCTGGTGGAGGACCTCCGAGCAGCAGGTGGCTGAGCTGCGGGATGCTGTCAAGAGGCTGAAAGATGTCAGGGAAGCTGAGAGGAAGCAGTACTGCTTGCTCAAGGACCAAACTGTGCAGGGGCCTCAAGCTCATGGAGGAAAGGAGGCTACTAACCCAGGAAGCTGGGAAACAAAAACAAAACAAAACAAAAAAAAAAAAAAAACACAACAAAAAAGGAGGAAGAGGACAATTAAAAGCAAGGGGCTTCTTCCTAAATCTGTCATCCCCACCCAGAACCGCTTTGCTGTCCTACAGGGGGCAAATGAGGAACCACACACACCAGAAACAACCGGCTGATGCACTGGTAAAGAAGATCACTACTGGTGCTACCAGGAAAAAGCAGCGGATGGTAGCAGGAGGGGTCTCTACTCTGAAAGGAGCAGAGGCACCCATCTGTTGGCCTGACCCAGGCTCAAGGGAGGTGTGTTGCCTACCAGGAGCCACGGATCAGGGATGGTGCAGAGAGGCTGCCTGCTCTAGTCAGTCCCACTAACTATTACCCAATTCTAATGATCCATGTGGGTACTAGTGATATAGATAGCAGTAGCCCGGAGAACATAAAGGACTACAGAGCCCTGGGAGAGGTGATTAGAGGCTCTGGAGCTCAGATTGCCTTTTTGTCAATTCTCCAGGATAAAGGTGAGGACCTTAATAAGGCTAGGAGGATTGGCCAGGTTAATAAATGGTTAGAAGGGTGGTGCCATAGTCAGGGGTTTGGGTATCTGGAAGGCAGGACTCAATGTAGTAGGCCTGGTCTACTGGGGGTTGGTGGAGCTGGTCTGACAAAGAAAGGGAAGAGTGGATTTGGGAGGAAGCTTGCCAGACTGGTCAAGGATGTTTTAAACTAGATGTGTTGGGGGAGGGGTGCATCATTCCATCCCAACACATCTAGTCACTTGCCAGCACCTATAATAAATGCTCAGAGCAATGTAGAGAATTCCAGCTGCTCCAGCCAATGACCTGGTTTCAATTGGAGCTCGGCTCAGATGCACCTATACAAACGCCCTTAGAATGGCGAACAAAGAAGAGGAATTAGAGATGTGTGCATGTCTACGGAGGGTATGATATAATAGGCATCACCGAAGCATGATGGGATGGCTCTTATGCCTGGAGTGTTGGAATGGAAGGTTACAGGCTCTTTAGAAAAGACAGGCCCAGTAGGAGGGGAAGGGGAATAGCTATTTAGGTTACGGATAGGCTGGAGTGTATGGAACTCTGTCTGGGGACAGGTGAGCAGTCAATAGAGAGTTTGTGGGTGAGGGTTAAAGGGAGAACAGCTATGGGAGACATTATTGTGGGGATTTGTTACAGACTGCCTGATCAAGAGGAATCCGAGAGTGAAGCACCTTACAGATGGATAGGAGCAGCCTCATGCTCACAGGCCCTTGTTCTCATAGGGGACATCTACCACCCTGATATCTGTTGGAGGGACGGTACGGCCCGGCACAAGCAATCCAGGAAGTTCCTCAATTGTGTGGAAGACAACTTCCTTCTGCAAGTAATAGAGGAGCCGCCAAGGACAGGTGCCATGCTTGACCTTGTGCTCAACAACAGGGAAGGGCTGGGGGGAAATGTGACGCTCCAGGGCGGCCTTGTTTGCAGTGATCATGAGATGGCCAAATTCGAGATCCTCAGGAGAATGAGAAGAGCATGCAGCAAGCTCCTTGCCCTGGCCTTCAAGAGAGCAGACTTTGGCCTCTTCAGGAACCTGCTTAAGGAGGTTCCATGGCATATAACCCTAGAGGGCAAGGGGGCCTGGGAAGAATGCAGGGATGTGGTCTGGGAAGCTAGGGACCAGGTCACGAAAGCGAAGTCCCAGTTAGAATTTAACTTTCATCAGAATTACAATAGCAAGACAGAGTTTTTGTGTTCTAGAAATTATAAGGAAACATATCTTTTGTTGTTTAAAAAGAGAAAAAGAAAGAAAAAGAAAGATATATAATGTAAGACTGAGAAAAGTAAGAGGGTGGGAGGAAGAAAGGAGGGAAGAAAGGGAAGGAGGGAAGAGAATCTGTTCTGCTTTCTTTCATCTTGATGGATTGTTTCCCCTCACATTCTACAATTTTATAGTATTAATATTTAAAATAAGAGTAAAATCAATTTGGCTATTTCATGTAACAATACCAGTGTGATGTGTAACAATACATTGAAAACACATGAGGAAAAAAAAAAAACCAAGAAAACCCCAAAAACCTCAACAGTTTGTCACATTTTTAAAAAAGAATGAAACTTTTTAAATTGTCATTATAATTTTGCAGTGCACACACTTTGAGAACTTAATGTGGTGTTCTAATTCCTGTCTCAATAGCAATGAGTTATACATGTAACTGTATTTCAGGTGGGTGCTGCATAGTCCCATTACTTATAAGCCAGGTAGGACTATTTGTATTACGAAACAAATACTGTTAACCTGTTGTGCTTCATATAAAGGGAAGATATTACTGTGTAGTAAAAGCACAGTACTGACCACCGAGAAGACATACCACACGCCATGTGCTTCACTCTAGGGAAATTAGGCTCAATAGATGTCTCTTGATGCTCCTGAGATAACATAGAAGAATACAAAATATTTGGAGATCATCTGGACTTGCATTACTGTTTTTGTGTGTATATATCTAGTTTAGTGCTAAATGCATTATTTACTTCAAAACTTCTATTTAGAATATATACTCTGCCTTCTTGTCCATGAAAAGAACTCAATTTTTGCAAATGCATACGCTGCATAAGGTTATGTGAAGATGTTTAATGATGTATTTTATTCTACAGGTGCGTCACGAATTTCGTATTAGAAATAAATAAATGAAACAGCTTCTAAATTACATCTCTGGAGAAAGGCCACACCAGAAAAGAGGAAATTTTGCTTATGAGAACACCTCCTTAGCCATATTCCACCATAGTCTCCAATTTATAAAGACCTGGAATAGGTCCATCATGTTGTGATTCACAGAAGCCCTGTCAGAGAAGAGAATTCAATGGTGTATCTCTGCAAATAGATAATAAATATGATTTTGACTAGCATTAACAATGTGAGAATCAGGTAGAAGAGGTAGAAGCAGCCTAGAAAATTGTTGGTGCAGCTGCTGCTTCATAGCAGAGGTGGTTCCCATGGGACATTAGGGATTGCAGCTTCTTGTAATGAATGCAATGCAATCACTTGAATGTGTATTCCACTGAGAGCTGTGAAGGTTTTATTTTAAAAGTAAAACTTAAAAATATGTAACAAAAAGGATAATACTCAAAATAAATGAGACCAATCTATGCCATTGTCATGGTTTAACACCAGCCAGCAACTCAGTGCCATGCAATCACTCACTCACACCCTCACCCTGCCCACACCCTGGGTGGGCTGTCGAGGAGAATCAAAAGAATGTAAAACCCATGGGTTGAGAAAAGAAGAGTTTAATAGCTAGAATTAAGTACAGCATACTACTACTACTGCTACTACTACTACTACTAATAATAATGGAAAGAGAAATAACAAGCAGATATGAAACTAAAAGGGGAAAGAAGAAAAATAAAGTGATACACCACCTGCTTACTAACGCCGAACCCACTCCCAGTGATCAGTCCCTTCTGGGTAAGTCTTCCTAGTTTAAATAAATGAGCATGATGTGCTGTGATATGGAATACCCTTCGGCTAGTTAGGGTCACGTGTCCTGTCTTTGCTTCTTCCCTGCTTCTTGTGCCTCTCCTCACTGGCAGAGCATGAAAGAGTGAAAAGTCCTTGTTCAGGGTAAACACTACTTAGGAGAGTAACTCTACTCTGGAAAGAAAAGGGGTTCTGTTTTTATACAGTTTTAGATACACCAAGTTCTGGAAAGGCACCAACCCCTCTGCACCTTCACAAACATGAAGCAATGATAAATCAGTGCTGGCCCTACATCAGTTAACCATGCTGTAACTGACACCAAGCCTCCAGCCTTTCCTGATATGAAACAGATTGCAAAAGAACCATGACTTGCACCAAAGCAATGATTGCAGACAAGTTCTCAAGCTTCTTACTTGTTAAACGTCTATATTAGGACAGGCGCTATCATTCAGGTGGTGTAAGAACAGATGTAATACTGCAGGTATATGATCAGGTTCTGACCACAGAATTCCAATTATTTGAATGTTATTTGAACAAAATAAAACCATTAAAGACTCCCAACTTTCAGCAAGGCAACATTTTTTTTTTAACTAAAGAAATTAATTATATTTTGCAGTTGTTATTTTGTCCCTGGTAAGATGTTCCAGTTATTTTAGTTAAAACTTTCCTCATTATTTCTAATCTGAACTTGTCAGATTTCTTTTCCAACCTTTTTCAGTAGATTAAACTGTGTCTAAGATAGAAGCGAAAGAATGGATCTGGCAAAAATTACCAATCCCCACTAAGCTGGCAGATTTCCTGGTTGCAGACACACTGGAGGAGAGGAGAGCTCAGAAACTGTATTCTGCATTGCTGTAGGAGAAACTGCAAGATTCAGCTCTGCTGCAAACTCTCAACATAAAATAAGAACACACCTTTTTTTTTTTTTTTTCCATAAAGTATGCATCCAGCTAGAACAGGACTGAAGCCACAGTCCAAACTGCTCTGTACACCGAGCGGAGAGCATAAACTGCAGGCAGCATGAGAGGATGGCAACTACATTGTTTAAAGCAGCAACAATGTTTTCTTTGCATTCATCATAGCCTTTCTCCAATGTTTTAAATTCCATAACTCACATGGGCTACACGTTACCCCTTTGTACTGTATATAAAAAAATAGATTTATATACAGAATCAACTTGAACCTGACTGAAAATGCTTTCTAATCATTTAAAACTTATTTATTGTCAAATACAGGATGAAAACTTTGTTGATTATTCAAACCAAATGCATTTTGACCTGTTTTCCCAATGTTCTCTCCAATACATTCCTCTGTGTATCATATTTTTGGTCCTACATCACATTTATCCCCAGATATATTTTTAGGAGGAAAACACCTAATTTGAAAAGCAAAATTCTTCTCAGCAAAAGACTTTAGTTTGCTATCTAATAAAACATAAATGATTGGCAGACTAATGACGGTATAATACTGTCATAATTTACAAACTGTTCTTGCTACAGTCCATTGTATAGTTTTACTACTCTTCTATGGTTTTCAAACTGTCTGTGAGAGGAACAGTTAAGCAGAATGTTACAGAATTATAACCTTTACATATACTTGAAAATCCTGTTAGAACAAATATGATAGATGGCAGTCCTTGAATTCTGTGTCTGCTTATTAGTCTATACTATATTGACCCCTTCCTAGTTAGCTCTTTTCATATTTCAGGGAGAAAATCAATATTTATCACGTTCCATATGAAATCTAATGTAAACAAGACCTTGGAAGTCAGAGCTCTGCATGCCTTACATGTTTCTCAATATGTGACAACAGCAGCTAGAGAAAAAAATAGTCTCCAGAAATTTAAACTTATATGAATAAGTAACTTAAAGGTAGTATGTTCTAGCCTGCGAATTTATAACCATGTTATGTATGTGAAGCTTACTTAGTTATCCTTGCAGAAGCTAGCACAGATGTTTTGTTTGATTTACAGTTAAGCTGATTCATACACATCAAATTCCAGTTGAGCTTAAAGACTGTTTGAAACACAGCTCTCCAAGGGCTAATGAGAACAAGTTGTTTTCAGATGTAGTTTCATGCGTTTCTGGAAAGGTCTATGTGGTAGAACAATCTAGTTTTCAAGACTGAACTAAGGTAGTTTATGTTACCTTGCTCTCTGTAAAGAATTTGATTTTTGTGTTTTATCTATGCATGCTTAAAATTGACTCTATTCTCAGTGTTTCGATAAGCCACTGAGTATCCAAGGAAGATGTCTAGAATCTAGAATAGATGGCTAGAATCTGTCTAGATCAATTACTAGGTTCCAGTTTTTGTTCATGTTTGTTTATTTTTTCAGTCTTTCTCTGACAGAAGGAAAATTAACAGCTAGAGTGTCAAGTTGGAGGGCAGTGTGCTCTTCTCTACTGAGTCTTCTTGCTTTGGGTTTAAACTTATTGCCACCATATCTGTGGGTAGTAAGGAATTCTTTCCTACATCAACATGGCTATTGTTTTCCTATTGGTTTGTTTGATGGTCTTTTTCCCTATAGCATAGGAACTCATTCACTTCAATTGCCAGTTTGGAAATGTCACATTACCAGATCTTTTTTTCTAAGGGACCCAGTAAGACAATTTGATCCCTTTTATCCCTTTTGTTCAGAAATCTGGTACAGATGCAGCGCAGTAATGTTTATATTTGAATCCCACCTCAGGTTTTTCTTAATAGAAGTCAATGGAATTTAGTCTTCTGCAATTTTTTAAAAATAGGAAATACATTTTTTTAAGCTTTTAAATACTCCTTAATTCTTTTTACCTGTAATACATTTGTACAAAAATGCAATTTTGTACATTTATACAAAGTAAAAAGTTGTATTTTGTAATCCCATCATTTTTTTTGAAGCTTGTTTCATTATGCTTGAAGTGACATGATTCCCCTCTCATTTTGATTTTTAAAAGATAATGTTTCACATAATTTTATGAATACACACTGATTAATCTGGGTTAAAAAAAAATAAGGTCGTTAAAAAAAATGAGACTAGAGAAAAGTTTTGGAGTTACAGTAGAGATCATACCTATTCAAGGCCGGGTTGGACATAGCCTTGGGTGGCGTGGTTTAGTGTGAGGTGTCCCTGCCCATGGCAGGGTGGTTGGGACTAGATGATGTTAAGGTCCTTTTCAACACTAACTGCCTATGATTCTATGATTTTATTCTGAAATACGATACCTTCAAATGCCCAGAGACAGGTAGCTCAGAAAGAGTACAAAATGAGATGGGAAATAGTAACCTTTTGAGAGTACAAGTTGCCATGGATTTGAAAATCCCCAGTTCCACAAAGACTATAGAAGACATTAACCATTGCTAGGTGATAGAAAAATTCTTTTTAAAAGCCCAAATCATACTCTGCAAGAACAAAGACTCAGGAAAAAAAGAAATCAATTCCAGATAAATATAAATACTTCTTAAAAGTATATTTAATAGAAAGATTACTAATAGGTAAGTTCCTTATCTACTGTATGAGGGATTTTAGATGTGCCTTTGGAAGATTGCTAAAGGGATTCTACATGCATCCTGGACAGTGTATTTCATACATAGGCCTTCCTCGTTCTTCAATTACAAATGTTTTAGCTGATAGTATCTCTATTGAGACTTATGACAATGTTAAGAGCACACACACAAGAATTAGACTGTGGTCATTTACCACAGCCAATTAGTAATGGCAATCAATTTGTCAAGGACGATATTTTTTAGCATGTACTGCTCAGTGTTATGCAAACATCCATCTACACACCTTGTCAGCTGAGTTTTCACTATTTGCAACATTCCAACAATAAAGTCACTTAATTGGTTTTCTAGTTAGTGCTTCACTTTATAAAAATTTTGTGAATTCTTGTGAATAAAGAAACATTTGAGACTTTTTAAATAATTATTTTCTGGTTCAATAAATCTAAATAGTCATAATTCAGAGTCTGAGCAAGAGTTATGCAGTATCTTATGCGAGGAATTCTTTGGATCCATCATAGTCATCATCATCATTTGGAAATATTTGAAGAAAAGTCAACTTTTTCTTCTTTCAAGGCTATGCATCATTTACAGCAATTTCTCATTTGTTGCAAAATACGCTATATTTGGTTTGTGACACACCAAAATGGTGTCAAATGTTAATTTCCTGGTATGACATGCTTCTCTAGATTTTGTTTTGCAACTTCTAGCACAGGGAACCTGCCCTTTATTAATTTTTTTTAACTTCTCTGACTGTCATTATTTTGGTGCCCTGAAATGACTTATAATGCGAGCAATCACACAAAATCTTATTGTGTTTGCAAATTAAGATAAAAAGTGACATTTTACTCCCTCAAAATAAGCTTAGTTAAAAATTATCAGAACAGTTGCAGTTGTTGGTACTTTATTATTTATTGGAACTTGATGAAATCCAGCCACGGGTCCTGAAGGAGCTGACAAATGAAGTTGCTAAGCCACTGCCCATCATATTTGAAAAATCATAGCAGTCAGGTGAAGTTCCCGACAACTGGAAAAAGGGGAATATAACCCCCCCCAATCCAGCCTTCAACACTGCCAGTGATGGAGCATTCACAACTTCCCTGGGCAACCCATTCCAGTGCCTCACCACCCTTCACAGTAAAGAATTTCTTCCTCATATCCAATCTAAACTTCCCCTCTTTAAGTTTGAACCCATTACCACTTGTCTTCTCACTACTGTCCCTCATGAAGAGTCCCTCCCCAGCATCCCTATAGGCCCCCTTCAGATACTGGAAGGCTACTATGAGGTCTCCACGCAGCCTTCTTTTCTCCAGGCTTAACAGCCTCAACTTTCTCAGCCTATCTTCATACAGGAGGTGCTCCAGTCCCCTGATCATCCTCGTGACCCTCCTCTGGACTTGTTCCAACAGTTCCATGTCCTTTGGATGTTGAGGACACCAGAACTGCACACAGTACTCCAAGTGAGGTCTCACAAGAGCAGAGTAGAGGGGCAGTATCACCTCCCTCAACCTGATGGTCATGCTCCTTTTGATGCAGCCCAGAATACGGTTGGTTTTCTGGGCTGCAAGCCCACACTGCCATCTCATGTTCATTTTCTCATTAACCAAAACCCCCAAGTCCTTCTCTGCAGACCTGCTCTGAATCTTATCCCTGCCCAACCTGTAGCTGTGCCTGGGATTGCTCTGACCCAGGTGGAGGACCTTGCACTTGGCATGGTTAAATTTCATCAGGTTGGCATCAGCCCACCTCACAAGCATGTCAAGGTCCCTCTGGATGGCATTCCTTCCCTCCAACTTATCAACCGAACCACACAGCTTGGTGTCATTGTCAAACTTGCTGAGGGTGCACTCCATCCCACTGTCCATGTCACAGACAAAGATGTTGAACAAGACCAGTCCCAACACCTGTCCCTGAGGGACACCACTCATTACTGGTCTCCAGCAGGACATGGAGCCATTGAGCACAACTCTTTGCGTGTGGCCATCCATACAGTTCTTTATCCACCTAGTGGTCCACCTATCAAATTGATGTCTCTCCAATTTAGAGACAAGGATGTCATGTGAGACAGTATCAAACGCTTTGCAGAAGTCCAAGTACATGACATCAACTGCTCTACCCCTGTCCATCATTTCCGTAGCCCCATCATAGAAGGCCAACAGATTGGTCAGGCAGGATTTCTGTCATGGGTACAGTAGCAGCAGTCATTTTTCTCGTTCTCGGTAGCTGGTGCAGCACTGTGATTTTTGATTTTGGGCCTGGGAACAGTGCTGATAACACCAGTGTTTCGGTTACTGCTTAGTGATGCTTTGGTCTGACCGAGGACTTTCTGAGTCTCATGCTCTGCCAGGGAGGAGGGGAAGCCAGGAGGCAGCAGAGACAGGACACCTGACCCAAACTGACCAAAGAGGTTATTCCATACCACAGCACGTCATGCCCAGGATGTAAAGCAGAGTCCCGGAGAGGAGGGGGGTGCACTGCGTGGTCCCGCGTGGTATTAGGTGGTGAGAATTGTATTCTTTCCTTGTATTTGCCTTGTCATTATTATTACTGCTGGTAGCAGTAGTGATTTGTGTTATACTTTAGTTACTAAACTGTTCTTATCTCAACCTGTGGGAGTTGCATTCTTTTGATTCTCCTCTCCATCCACCCAGGAGAGGGGGGAAGAAAGAGCAGGGAGTGAGTGAGAGAGTGAAACTGCATGGCTGACTGGACATAAACCACGACAGCCATGCTGGCTGTCACCAAGCACCGTGTTGTTTTTCATGTGCCTCAGCATGCCTTCCAGAAGAATCTGCTCCAAGGTTTTGCCAGGCACAGGGGTGAGACTGACTGGTCTGTAGTTCCCCAGCTCATCCATTTTCCCCTTCTTGAAAATGGGGGTTATATTCCCCTTTTTCCAGTCGTCAGGAACTTCACCTGACTGCCATGATTTTTCACATATGATGGACAGTGGCTTCGCAACTTCATTTGCCAGCTCCTTCAGGACCCGCGGATGGATTTCATCAGGTCCCATGGACTTGTGTATGTTCAGGTTCCTAAGATGGTCTCGAACCAGATCCTCTCCCACAGTGGGCCCAGGGTCTTCATTCTCACGGTCCCTGCATTTGCCTTAGTTTTATTTATAATTCACCATGATGATATAAATCAGTACAATGATTCATACTCATGTTTCCTAGGTTTTCAGCATCTGTTGCTTAATAATTCATGATCATTAGTCAGCATGGCTCATCAGTTTTTGCAATGACTTTGCTTATTCCATTCAATTTAGCACATTGTTTTTATCACTATGGAAAAACAAACATATGCTTTGTTTTAGTATTTAGTTTAGTGTAATGTAATAATTCTAGGTTTGGATTAGATATTTACCAAGTTAACTAGATTCCTTAAAATGGCCTTGAATTCACTTAAAATTGTTTCATCTAGAACTTCATTGCCTAAAATGGGCTTCTGCTGACTTTCTATGGAAGCTCTCTCTCAAAATCTAATTTAACTAGGAGCAGCTTTCTAGCTGGATAAAATGTTTTGCCTTTTGCCTTTATAACAGGCATCTGGAACCCTGACAGCTTTCTTCCCTGTATTATTTTGGACTTGAAAGTTTTCTTTTTGAGTGACATTTGCATCAACCTCGAGTGAAGCTGGTGTGCAGATGTCTCCAAGGTTTCTTATATGACAGTAACAAATGGGAAGGCTTTGGTGAAACAACCACCATAAGACAGGCCAAATGATGAACTTAACACAATATATCAGATCGTGATTCCTCTGTGTAGGTGTATCAAGATGGACAAATGGTCTGAAATGAAAATTAAATAATATATCATTCCAGATTCAAACTTTTAATGATATATAACTTCTGATTATTGAAGAAAGAATCATAGAATCATCAAGGTTGGAAAAGACCTAATGCTGTCACGTACATAAAATCTTTAATGCTATTTTCTGTATAGCATAGACCAGAGTAAAAAGCAAGCATCATATTAGCAGGCTTTTGAGGTTTCCAACCACTTTAGATCCTTCAAAGCCTTTACTGAATTTGGCTATCTTTTCTCTAGTCTTGGGTATTATTTGTCTTTCTTTCTGCTTATGATTGTTATGATCTTTGTTCATAGCAGCATTCATCAGTACAGCCATTATTTTCTTCAAGAATACATGCACACATTAGTTTTTTCTAAAGAAATATTTTAGGTAGGTTCTGTTTTTCACACTGCACAACTTACTGAGCTTCTTTTATCAGTGGCAACATTCTTCAGATTTAGGGAAGTTACCAAAATATCCCAGAGGTTGCATTTACTGTAATGAGGAATTCCCACTCATATCTACTCCTTTATAAAATATAAATGTTCTTTGATAATAATGAGGATGGCTAAAAATGTTTTCCTTAAACATGAATATGAAAACAGTGCTGACTTGTAAAGGTTATAAACTGGTTCTATTAGGTAGCATATAGAATTACTGTTTATTCCAAGGCGAAGTTTGCATTTATGATGCACAAAAGCAAAAGAAAATAAAAATATGAAGAAAGCAGCACTTACTTCATATCTGAAAATTTCAGTACTAGAATTTAAAGGCTTTGTTATTTTCGTTGACTGGGGAGGGGCAGTTGTTGTTGGGTTGGGGTTTTTTGTCCTCATTTATGACTTCCAATTTCTCAATAAATTAAGAGATACATATTATTTTTGCCAGGTTCTTTGTATTATTTGAACCTTAAAAAAAATTGCATTCATATCTATAAAGATGTAATAAAGAATTGTTATTACCTGACATTTAGAAACAGGCAGAATCTGCTTTGTATTTTTTAGAGGTAAATTCTACTTGACAATGTGAGTTTAATTAGGCACAGAAAAATGATCACTTGGATTGTTGTGATTTTTAATGTAAATTACTAGGAAACTAGTTAATTTGGGGGCAGAAAATGAAAAATAGTGTATAGCAATTTCAATCTTGCAGTTATATTTTAGTTTTGTCTTTTAAAAAACAGATCAATATTATTTAAAATATTTGTATTTCTAAAATTGCACAAAATAAGCATTTATTGTGGTAAAAATAGTGACTTTTAATAGCAATTTTTTTTATCCAAAAAAACCCAGACAACTGAAATGTGGTTGCAATTCATACAACTCAGGAGTTTTAATTGAAAATGGAAAAAGGCTTTAATAAAATTTAAAAGAGGAAATAATTTTGGGGGGCTGAAGAAATGTATTTTGTGGGAGAATGATAAAAAAAAATCATATACTTACAGCAATTTTGTTGGTATATGTACTGACATTGACTGTATCTATTCATACTTTGGGAAGCATACTGTAGATATGTTATGGTCTCACTTCCTCTTTTAGTATAATACTCATTAATTTTTCTTTCCAAGATGCTCTACAGGTGTTGGTAAACTAAGTCCAGGGTTTTACTGACCTGCTTTTGGTCATTTTTGTCGTTCTGTGTGCAGTCATACTGGTTTAAGTGAACTTCTTGTGGCAAGGGCATTAACTTCTGCTAACATTACTTAAATCTGGGGGACTGGTTCAGTAATATCTGTGAAGAAATTTGAAAGCAGAATATGGTTTCATTACCCAGGCTCTGTTCAGTTTATCTCCCAAGAGCAAAGGAATATCTTTCCAATAGAAAGGAATGGTACAGCCAGTTTCTTCCCCTCACTGAAGTCTATAAGCAAATTAATAAAATCAATATTTTTTAACAAAATTTAATTCTCTTTTCAGTGACACTTCATTTTCTTATAACTAATTTTAGGACATGTTTCCATGTGTCATTTTCACTGTTACCATAAGAGCACAAAGATTATCGCCATCTCATTACACCTTGCACCTTCTTGATCTTTCCCCAAAAATACACACTGCACCAGATTGTGACAACATTTGTTATGCTATTGCTCTGAAACCATTGAGGCCCAAATAAACAAAATCGGTTAACTATAATATTTTGCCTTCACTGCCTCATTATTACTGAAACGTTTGAGAGGCCTCAGAATCACAATAAAGATGGGAGAATGAAAAGGGCAGTTGCAGTAAGCAGGAAGGGAGAGAAAAAGTCAGAAGTCAAGCCCTTTGCAGACAACTGAAATCCAAGGCCAACTAGAATAGTTTCTGAAATTGAAAACGTCAGTCCCAGATGTACGATGAACTGATGCACTAAAAAAGATAAATTGTATATTCACCTTGGAGTCTTGTTTAAGAAAAAAAAGAAAGGGAGGGGTGTTCCTCATTCAGGTATTTTATTCTTCTTACACTTTTAATTCCTCACATGGACTTCTGAGCTAGTTATTGGATTCCAGAGCTGAGAGCAAATAAAAATGGACATGTACTCTGAAAGTTGTAATATATGACTAAGGAGAAAATGTTTCTGTGAATAATGAATTCCCCCTTCTCTAAGTCTCACAGGAAAATCTGCTCTATAAACCTTTGTACTTCAGTCTGCCAGTAGTTAAGACAGTACATATCTGTCAAAGACAAAGTATCTGAAACTAATTGCACATAACTCTAAATCTTGGTTTTCTCTACAGCACATTTAAATTTGCACTTAAAAAAAAAAAATAGATCTCTCTAACTTTTCCCCCAACCTGCATATTTCACTGTAAAGCAGAAAGGACATCTTAGAAACTGTCAGTTCTAACTCTGTAAAATATATACAGATACGCTATCAGATAATACACAAACTTAGAAATAACCACATCTCCT
Source organism: Ara ararauna (assembly GCA_028858755.1). NCBI lineage: Eukaryota > Metazoa > Chordata > Aves > Psittaciformes > Psittacidae > Ara > Ara ararauna. Next base: position 36,705,424 of record CM054379.1, read on the forward strand.
CTTCCTGAAGATACTGAGCTAGGGAAAATACACAGCTGTTATGAGCACAACAATGTAACAACTCTTACTTGAGCTTTTATTTTTCTGGTTAAGAAATCAATTTGTTTGGTAAGAGGAGAGGTATAGATGTTATCAGATGTTCCTTCATCCCACAGTGTCTTGGTTTAAGCACAGCCAGCAACCCAGAACCATGCAGCCGCTTGTTTACTCTCCCCCTTTCATCCCCACTCCGGGAGGGATGGGGAGGAGAATCGAAAGAATGTAACTCCCACAGGTTGAGATAAGAACAGGCCAGTAACTAAGGTATAACACAAACCACTGCTGCTACCACCAATAGTAATAATGATAAAGGAAGTAACAAGGGAAGAGAACCCAACTGCTCACCACCTGCCGACCGATACCCAGCCCGACCCAAGCAGTGATCTAACTCTTCCAGATAACTGCCCCGTTTATATAGTGGGCATGATGTGCTGCGGTACGGAATACCTCTTTGGGTAGTTTGGGTCAGGTGCCCTGTCTCTTCTTCCTCCCAGATTCCTCTCCTCCCTGGCAGAGCATGGGACTCAGAAAGTCCTTGGTCAGAGTAAACATTACTGAACAGCAGCTAAAAGCATCAGTGTTATCAGCGCAGTTCCCAGGCCGAAAGTCAAAACCACAGCACTGCACCAGCTACTAAGAAGGAGAAAAATGACTGCTACTGCTGAACCCAGGACACACAATAATTAAATTTTTTCTGAATTATATTAATATTATATATAGGTAATTTTTGTTCAAGTATGAGAGTGTAGTGACTCCTGTAAGGCAAAATAGGTTTGGGAAATTATAAGTCCTGCTTTGGACTCAAAGGTACAGATAATGGAACAAAAGCAGCTCTTGGGCTAGATAAAACAATTACCAACTAGAAAAAGAATAAGTCATTGCCTTCAAATGCATTTTGTGAGATCCTTACTAAAAATCTGAAATTCAGTTTCTGGTGTCTATGCTTCAGAAAAACTATTTACAAATCAGAAAGGGTTCACAAAAGTTGTGCAAAAATTATTTGAAGTCTAGAAATTCTACCTTACAGGAGAAGAAAAAGGAGTTCAAACCACTCAGTTTAAATAGATATTATTAATTAGTAGTTTAATCACAGTCTGTAATAACCTGCTTAGGAAAACTGATATTAGACAGAACTTTAACCTATCACACAAAAGAATAGCAATATAAATGAGATGAAAGATGGTTAAGAACCCCACTTTAGTTTAATTTTGAATAATGAAGATATTTAATCATTTGCTAGCAATGGTTAAACAGTATACATTTTCCATTATTCTAGGTTTTCATATTTAAACCCACCATCCTTCTAATATTTGGGCTCAAGAAGTTATGAATGAAGTAATTATTGCTCAGAAAACTTTTGCCTGTGTCACGCAGTGAGTCATCCTCAGTGACTGTACGCTCTTTTCTAATGTAAAAGGAGGTAAAGGACTAACTTCTTGAAAACTATTCCTCATGTGTATTTTGCTTCTGTCTCAGACATAAAACCTTCTCTGTTTTGACGAAAAACTGATAATGGGGATCTGGTGAGGGAGTTAGAAAAAAAAACATATTCCTAGTAAGTGTGATTAATTCAATGTAAAGCACATAAAGAAGCCAGAGTGAGACTGTCTAATTTCTTTCTTAATCTACAAGTTTCTCTTTTCCAAACATAAATGAGAATATCAAATTACCACTACAGCATCGTTGCAACAAACTCCAGATGGTTTATAATAACTTTAACATTAGTATGGCTGCAATTTCTTATACAACTAGCAACTCAAAAAAGCTGAAGTTTTATATTTATTAGTAATTCTTTTCATGAGTAATTCAGATGTTATAAAACCCTTCTTATGCATCTTTCTCTGTTAAATTTTGGTAAATGACTGTTCATTCTAGCTTTCTTCCCATAATGCAGATTCCATGTTACTGCCATTTCTATGGCATTTAGGATGTATTTCTGCTATCACACAAATATCAAATTAACCTTTCCATATAGCATTTCAAGTGTGTCTCAGATTTCTCTTACAAAGTTTTAGACTTCATTAGGCACAAGGGTTATACTTATTATTAGCTTTATATTACTTAATTGTGTTGAAATACATTGCTCAGAGATTTAGCTCATATTTTTATTGCTTAGTAGGAGTACTTATCCAAAAATACATCATTAAGTATCACCAGGGCTGGTAGATTTTATAGCTCTTTTTTTTAGGAGTAGATATTAAACAAGCTACTAACCTTCAAGATGATGCTGAAGTAAGACTTCAGATAAGAAGTGTGATTGGTTTTATATGTATACAACTACTGAAGAATTGAATTTTTTTTTTTTTAATTAAGCTGTACATCTGTAGCAAATAGGGTTGGATTAGGTGTTCAAGCACTGGGCCACCAGTATCCATGCTGTTTAGTGTCACAAAATTAATAAGATATAAAACCAAAAAAAAAAAAAAAAAAAACAAAGCTGTTTATAAAAAAAAAAAAAAGAGATTGTTAACAAAAATCTTTTACTTTTGTTTGTTTCCTGTAGTAATTGGGAAATTTGTATTTGGGGAATATTAATGCATATATGTGCCTAAATAAAAACGGATTTTATATCTAATCCTTGTCATTATTCTTTTCCTTTAAAAGAAAGCAATTTCAATCTGAAATGGAAGATAGTTATTTGGGATATAGCAGGACTTTGGATGAACAGGTAGTTCTAAATTTTGTCTATATCAATAAAGATTTAAAAGATGAATTTGACTGAGTAGAACATAGTTCACATCTCCTTTGACAGGCAGGATATACAGGGCTAAAGCCATAGAGCAACACTGCCATACCATATGACCATAGCAAAGATAAATGTGTTCGTTTTCCTCCAGAAAATTATTTTCGAAATTATATTTTAAGTACTCAAATGAAAAGATAATTTTTTTGCTTCATTCAACTGAGTGCATTTTAATGCAAAAATAATCTCAAATATTTAGGTATTAAAACCAAATAGGTCTGACTGATTTCTGATTCTTTCACTCAAGAGTAAAGATAAGGAAGACGAAGTTCAAAACAGGTAATTATAATACAATTCAGGATGTATACTAGGTTTGAAAATACTTGCAATTACTGATCAGTAGTTTTTCTTTTCTAATATAACACAAAAATGTCCCTACTATTAATACATCTGAGGATCCTTTTTACTATTTCTGTCTTCTTTTGTAAGTTTCAGTAAGTAGCCTTTTCACTGAAACTGGAAATTATGCGGATGGATTCCTAACACAAAATAGAAAATGCATCTATAAATAATGGAATGAGGTGGACCATTGATTTGCAACAAATTAAATGACAGTACTAGATGTATGTTGACTCTTACATTTGTAATTGGGTCTATCAATAATAGATGTTAATATTAGATTAAAGAGAAGTTACATAAATAATGCAAATGTGATTTAGATGAAAGTGTAATAAAACTTGGAACTGGAGTTTCTGCGTATGTAGAAGACATGAATCTGAAGAGCTGGGGATAAGACGGTGAGGGAATTTGTGAAGTTGCAGAGCAGACGTAGATAAAAGTCTCATTTTAGACTGTGTATTCTGTGTCCTGTTAATGGCACTTCAACTCTGTGATTATTCTACTCTAATTTTTATTTTACTGAATTTTTATTTCCTATTAGATTATCAGTAAACACTCATAAACACAGAGTGATCAAAGCCTTCTTGATTCTGTGCTGGACTCCAGCTCTTTATTCTTTGACAACAAAGACAAGATGTTGAAATAAAAGGTGTTTTTTGTTTGTTTGTAGTTTTCTGGGTTTGGTTGTTTGAGGTTTGTTTCGGTTTTGTTTTGTTTTGTTGGGTTTTTTAATTATTTTCTTTTTCTGGGGGGAAGAAGTAAGTATCTTGGCATTGTGTTCATGCTTCTACTACTAGTTTGACTATTTGCTCCTCAAATTCTTTTGCCCATTCCTGGACAGATCCAACTTTTTCATGGATATTCCTACAAGTTTGCTACAAGGAAAAGTTGTTGGACTTTTTGATGATGAAATATAGGAATAAATGTAATGAAGGAGGACTAAAGCCCATTTTCCCAAAGTTGTGTCTCATCTTCCCATTTTTCCTGTGTCGTAAATATTCAGCAGAACATCTGGAGGAATTGTTGAAGTTTCTAAATATAAAAACCTACATAGATCTGAAGTGGACTTTTGTATACACAGGCTTATGAATACTATATTAAAGTGCAGAGTGTTCTCGGTAATCCCATAGACAGCAAACATAAAGGAATTACAGGTCACTTGTGTATCCACTCTGCAAAATTTTTGCCTTTATATATGAAATGGAGTTTAGGAGATAACCTGTGAACTCGAATGCACATTGACTCAAACATTTGAACAAACCTTTCAGTTATTTCTTTTGCCTTACTTCACTCTCTGGAAGATTAAATGAGCATTTCAAGGTAATACAATGTATTCTTCAGTTGCAGTAAATGACCTCAAACAGCCTGGCAGTAGAATTATCCAGCCAGACTTCAGAAAAAAAGGTATGTAGAAGGGCATACAGAGTTGCAAACTGGGGAAAATACCTGAATAAGGAAGATGGAACTTATTTCATAAATTGAGTCTATTTCATACTATAGCATTTTCATAATATACCATATATATAAATTTAACGTTGTATTTTTCATAATTTCAGAGTTCAAGTCTGCTCTCCTGAAGTTCATTACAGTTTCTCTCCTGTCATAGCAAGTAGCATCTATGCCACAGCAGAGATACCAGTTTTATACTAATTCATACTAATTGCAAAAGCTGAGTTATTCATACTGAACCAAATCACTTCATAACCTAGACAGGTCACTTTACCAAGCATGTCCTTGGTAAAAATATAAATTTTGCTAACAGTACTTGAACAAACAAGAGAGGTTGCAAAATATATGTTCACTTAATCTAGTAAACTATTTACATACAGTTTATAATAATCAGTATTCGTTACACATCCTTCTCATTATATTCTGTTTCAGGTTGGCAGACATTACTGCAGCACGGGGTGACATATTTTAATAAGTGTGAGCACATAAAGCTGAGTCTCATTCACACCTGAAAGACCTAGCTATTCAAAAGCCTTATCTTAATTCTTAATAAAAAATCAAAAAGAAATGTGATAAAAATCTTATTTTTCTATTTGCATTGCTCTTGTATTAGGGAATGATGCTTATGGGCATCTCTAGCTTTATTTACTCTAATCTTTTACTGGTATATTAAACTCCAATATGACCTTGACATGTTCTAATCAGAAACATGAATATTTCAGACTTTGTAAATATATCCTACTTAAAGTATTAACCTCACTGCAACTTTCATTATGAGATCATTATTGCTGCTTTTGTTATACTTGTGTATAGTATAAATAAATCAGGGAAAAAATGCCAGGAGGCCTGTGTAGATAAACAAGGAGCTGCTGGACAAACTCTAAAAAAGAGGGAAGCCAACAGAGGGTGGAAACAAAGATGGGTAGCCTGGAAGGAATACAGAGAAATTGTCTGAGTAATATGGCTTAGAAAAGCCAGATGCCTGACAGAGCTAAATCTGGCCAAGGACTTCAAGAGCAACAACAAAAGCTTCTATAGCTACATTGGTGATAAAAGGAAGACTAGGGAAAACATGGGCACTCTCTGGAAGGAAATGGGAGACCTTGTTACCAAGCATATGCAGAAGACCGAGGTACTCAATGACTTTTTGGCCTCAGTCTTTACTGGCAAGGGCTCCAGTCACAGCATCCAAGTCACAGGAGGCAAAGGCAGGGACTGAGAGAATCTATGATTCTATGTTGATTCTTTGAAGGCTGATGATAAGGCTTCAAAATAGTCCTCAATGAACCTCTACGATTAAGGTTACCCACTGCTGTGCTGTGGCTACTGCTTTTACAGCTGGATATAATCCATTCCCTGGATGGTACATTGTTCTGGGTTCAGCAGTAGTAGTCATTTTTCTCCTTCTTAGTAGCTGGTGCAGTGCTGTGGTTTTGACTTTCAGCCTGGGAACTGCGCTGATAACACCAATGCTTTTAGCTGCTGCTCAGTAATGTTTACTCTGACCAAGGACTTTCTGAGTCTCATGCTCTGCCAGGGAGGAGAGAAATCTGGGAGGAAGAAGAGACAGGGCACCTGACCCAAACTACCCAAAGAGGTATTCCATGCCGCAGCACATCATGCCCACTGTATAAACTGGGGGTAGTTATCTGGAAGAGTTAGATCACTGCTTGGGTCGGGCTGGGTATCGGTCGGCAGGTGGTGAGCAGTTGGGTTCTCTTCCCTTGTTACTTCCTTTATCATTATTACTATTGGTGGTAGCAGCAGTGGTTTGTGTTATACCTTAGTTACTGGCCTGTTCTTATCTCAACCCGTGGGAGTTACATTCTTTCGATTCTCCTCCCCATCACTCCAGGAGTGGGAGAAGGAATTTGGGGGAGTGAGCGAGCGGCTGCATGGTTCTGATTTGCTGGCTGGGCTTAAACCACAACATACATATAGGTACTAACTAGCTGATAAGTGAACTTCAAGCCTTAACTGATGTTGTACTTTGGTCTCTGTTCTCTACATTTTTCTTTTCAATTTTTGTGCCTGGGATTTCCAGAAGGCTGGTAGTCCGGTTAGGGTTGAAACTGCCAGTCTTTCACTCCACACTGCTGATTGTCCAGAAATCCAAGATAAGTGGCCCCAAGCTAGGTAAATTGAAATCTCTTTGTGAAGATTAACTCTGCATGACTCAAACGCTTCCAGAACATACCGATCACCTAAGTGTTTGGTATGCTCACTTGCAGAAAATCAGGCATCTAGACATCTGAGTTTCTGCCTAGCTTCAGGCACCAAGTAGCACAAATAAAAGAAGTCTGAAATACCCAAACATGACGGACTCCAAGCATGGAGTTGCAATCAGTATAATATGGCCAGAACCATTACGACATACCGTGATTTACATGGATCAATTGTTTAATAAAGTCTGCAAAAGCAGCCTTAAGTTCGAGAGTTCCCAGATAAGAATATGATGAGGGAACCCTGGTCCTTAAAAACAGACCAGGCAGCTGCATGTCCACAAATCTGGCTTGTTTTTTAAATTTCAAAATATTGATATGTCTGGGATTACACCTAGTATGGCCCTGAAATGTCTCTCCAGGACTGTTGCAATGGTCTAGGAGCGCTACTAGCCATTTCTTCATTTGCATATCCCTCTAATCATCTCCAAAGCATGTAACATTACTTAGGGTTATATTTTTATGAAAATAATAGCTTATATTTAGCAATCTCTATAGCCATAAAGTATGTGATTACTGTCAAATTTAAGTACCATCCCATACTCAAGTTTTCTAATACACAGTGTTTCTTCCATTCTAGTTCAGTAACAGGTTGCCATGTATTGAGAAACTAATTCCATCTGTTTTCATTCTTACTACTGTTTATCATATTGTACTTTCTGCTGAGGATTAAGTATTATATGTAAGTTTGGACGTCCTCCAGATATTGTGTGTATTTCACTCCCTGTCTCTCTCTTCCACCGTGTATTTCTTTTGAGTCATCAACACTACTCTTTGGCTAGGCTTTTACTGTTTTATGGATCATGAGTGTAAAAGCAAATTAAGCTACTGTGTAAGGCAAAGCATACATGACTACTTTGGCGGCCTTCTAGAATGGAGTGATTGTACTGGTAAATAAAGGAAGAGTAACTGATGTTATCTATCTGGACTTCAGCAAGGCCTCTGATATGATACCCCACAACAATTTTGCCACAAAATTGGAGATATATGGATATATATATGGCTATATGGGGCCTTCACAGGCTTGAGGAGTGGGCGCATGCAAACCTCATGAGGTTCAACAAGCCTAAATGCAGGATCCTATACATGGGTTGGGGCAATCCCCAATATCAATACAGTCTGGGTGATGAACTGTTCAAGGACAACCCTGTGGTGAAGGAAATAGTGATCCCGGTGGATATAAAAATGGGTATGACATGGCAATTTACACTTGCAGATCATGAAAAAAAGTCATATCCTGGGCTGCACAAAAGAAAGTGTGGGCATCAGATTGAGGGAGATTATTCTTGCCTTCTCTCCACTCTCATAAGACCTGGAGTACTACATCTGGCTCCAGGGACCCCAGCACCAAGTCTGGAGGAGGACCACAAAAATAATCAGGAGGTTGGAACACTGCTCCTCTGAAGAAAGGCTGAGAGAAGAGAAGGGTCCAGGGAAACCTGATTGTTGCCTTTTCATATAAAAAGGAGACTCATAAGAAAGACACAGAAAGACTTTTTGGCAATGACTGTAGTGACAGGATGAGGGACAATAGTTATAAACTAAGAGGGGGTAGATTTAGATTGGGTTTAAGGAAGAAATATATTGTGATGTGGGTAGTGAGACACTGGAGAAGGTTGCCCAGCAAAGTTGTGATTCCTCATCATTGACAGTGTCCAAAGTCAGGTCACTTCCAACCCAAATGCTCTACGATTCTTTGATCCTATGAAATTGTATATACTGTTTTTATCTTATTTACAGCAACATAAAATATCTTTCAACTTTCATGTGCTGTAGTCATTATAAGATTATAAGGTATATAAGATTATATATATAACTATATATAATATAGTCATAACCATCTGTCGTGGTTTAAGCCCAGCTGAACCCAGGAGACCATCCTCACAGCAATCTTGTGATAACCACATCAATGCAATCCATCTAAATTTGCCAATAAATAATTCTCAAAGTTTCAGAGCAGTCTAAAGGTGGTAGACAACTAAATCCTATCCAGTTCAATGAGATATGTGTGTCTAAAATCTTCAAGATTTTTGAAAATCCCTGCCTGAGAAAACATTTGGGTTTTCTTAAAACCCTCTGTCTTAAACCACAGCCCAACAGGTTCAACCCTTAATGATATCTCAGAGAAGTAGATGCTGAGCAGATTTTGTCTTTATGAAGAATTTCTGTGTCATGAGCACCTCGTATAATCAGATCATATGTCCAGGTCACGTTCTCAAGGCTAATGAGTTTCAGGTGATATAACTGAGAAGTAAAGTTATAAGGCAACTAAAACCAATTTATGCTGTGTAAACTCACAGAGAAACAACCAAAACTCATGAGTTTTTCACTCCAGTGTAATTAATGGCAGTACTACCAAATATGCTTTCAAGCCTTTCCTGTAAAACACATAGAAAACATGTAGCTACAAATCATATGTAAATTATTCATATGAAAAAAGTGTTTAGTGTTTCTATTAAATTAAATGATAGTTATACCTTTGACTAGAACAAGCGGGTATCACTGCTTTTGCATGATACACCTGGAAAGCGCACACACATATAAAGCATAAGTACTAGTATAAAAGGAGCTGGAAAAAAAAAAAATGCAATAGCCCAATGAATCAAAAAAGGTGAAAGAATTGCAAAGTAGAAGTTCAGAGAGTGTTTGCAGTCTTCTGCCCATAACTGAGAATGCCTGTCATGGGTTCAGCAGCAGCAGTCATTTTTTCTGCTTCTTGGTAGCTGGTGCAGCACTGTGTTTTTGATTTTGGGCCTAGGAACAGCGCTGATAACACCAGTGTTTCTGTTACTGCTTAGTGATGTTTTGGTCTGGCCAAGGACTTTCTGAGTTTCATGCTCTGCCAGGGAGGAGGGGAGCCGGGAGGAAGCAGAGACAGGACACCTGACCCAAACTGACCAAAGAGGTATTCCATACCACAGCACGTCATGCCCAAGATGGAGGACGGAGAGGAGAGACCCAGAAGGGTGGGGGGTGCACTGCGTGGTCGGGCTTGGTTTTAGGTGGTGAGAAATTGTATTCTTTCCTTGTATTCGCCTTGTCATTATTATTATTGGTGGTAGCAGTAGTGATTTGTGTTATACTTTAGTTACTAAACTGTTCTTATCTCAACCTGTGGGAGTTGCATTCTTTTCGGTTCTCCTTCCCATCCCTCCGGGAGTGGGGGGCAAGATAGAGGGGGGAGTGGGTGAGCAAAACTGCGTGGCTGACTGGACTTAAACCACGACAGTTCTTTTTGGCGCCCAACGTGGGGCTCGAAGGGTTGAGATAACGACAGGATTAATAGCCACTCGTCACAATGCTGATTTGTTGGCTCTTAAAGTTGTTGCTTTTGGTTCTCTTGCGTTCATGGTTTCAGCCTGTTGTACCTTACTTACAGCCGGTATTTGTTATCTTAGCATGTTTCAGATATGGGTTTTGGTTTAAGGTTCTTGTTTTATTGTACTTTATTGGAATGGCTTGTGATACGGGCGGGCTCGAGAAGCCGTGGGGGGCGAATGTGTACCTGGCAGTTCGGCTGCTCTTCACCGTCCTGGCGAGGCTGTGGAGAGCCGAGGGGGGGCTGCCTCGGGAGCCGCCGGCTGCCGAAACGGCCCGGGGGAGCGGACCCGGGGAGCAGGAGCCGAGCCCCCCCACCGAGCCCAGCCCGGCGGCTGCCGAGCCGCGGGAGGGGGAGGCTACCGAGCGGCAGGAGGAGACGGCAGAGAAGCCGGGCCCCGAGGCTGAACAGAGTCCCGTGGCCGAGCCCAGCCTCGTGGCGGCCGAGAGCATTCCCCGGCAGCTGCCCGCGGAGCCGCAGGAGAACGCAGGAGACCCCGCAGCACTTCCCAGCAAGGCGGAGAAGGAAGCTCCGGACTCAGACAAAGAGCAGCTGGTGGTGAGAGAGCCGGCAAGCGCAGCAGCTACACCAGCCCCAGTGGCAAGCACAGCAGCCTCATTTGAGAGCTCTGAAGGGTTTGAATGGCCTTTGGGTACCCTTGAGACCTGCCTGCTGATTGTGATGGGCATCAGCATGGTGGCATGCATACACAGTGTGTTTTACCCACAACCATTTTGTCTGGTCCCCAGAGTTAAGCAGAGTGGAGTGTGGGCCTTGTCTGGGGTTAGTCTGCAATGCAGGATGACCAAGAGATTTTCCCTGCAGCTGGACAGTCATGAGTGGCAGAGTGTGTGGGACAGTATGGGCGAGTACCTAGTCCACTGGGCCCCTCCAGTGCTTTGGAAGCATTGGAGATGGAAGGCAGCTGTATGGAGTCCCCAGTGACAAGCTGCAGAAACTGCTGGAGGGGTGGATGAATTATTTTTAGCCCGGTGGGCCCATGACACCTCAGGCCATCAGGGCAGAGATGCGACATACAGATGGACTTATGATCGAGGGGTGGACTTGGCAATGGACACTGTGGCCCAGATTATTCATGAGTGTGAACACTGCACACAGCCTCTCCTGCTCTGAAAGGCTGTTACAGAAGATGGAGCTTGACATCATGGACTGGATGGACTCAGCAGCTTTGTAGGGATTGGTCTATGCACTGAGGGATGATCTCTCTCCCTCTCTCTGTGTGTGTGTGTATGTATATATATACATGTGATGGTATATTGAAAATGTGGGATCTGATCATGACGTGAATGGTATGGAATAAGGGGTGGATAATGTCATGGGTTCAGCAGCAGCAGTCATTTTTTCTGCTTCTTGGTAGCTGGTGCAGCACTGTGTTTTTGATTTTGGGCCTAGGAACAGCGCTGATAACACCAGTGTTTCTGTTACTGCTTAGTGATGTTTTGGTCTGGCCAAGGACTTTCTGAGTTTCATGCTCTGCCAGGGAGGAGGGGAGCCGGGAGGAAGCAGAGACAGGACACCTGACCCAAACTGACCAAAGAGGTTATTCCATACCACAGCACGTCATGCCCAAGATGGAGGACGGAGAGGAGAGACCCAGAAGGGTGGGGGGTGCACTGCGTGGTCGGGCTTGGTTTTAGGTGGTGAGAAATTGTATTCTTTCCTTGTATTCGCCTTGTCATTATTATTATTGGTGGTAGCAGTAGTGATTTGTGTTATACTTTAGTTACTAAACTGTTCTTATCTCAACCTGTGGGAGTTGCATTCTTTTCGGTTCTCCTTCCCATCCCTCTGGGAGTGGGGGGCAAGATAGAGGGGGGAGTGGGTGAGCAAAACTGCGTGGCTGACTGGACTTAAACCACGACAATGCCAAATTTTGATGCACATTTTCAGCTTTAACAAATTAAAGATTGATAGTGTGACACCGATTGTTATTCCAGTCACCATTGTCCCTGTTGATTTCAGCTAGAACCCTCCTCTGCTGTCAAGATCAGTTTATAGTCAAGTGTGTCATAGTATCTAGTGACAAATGCAGACAGCATTGAGATATGGCTATTATAATTTGCACTCAATGACCTTGATTAAAGATTTGTCAGAATGTCTACTTATCAATTTCCTTCTCTAGTGCCATTTCAAGTTAAATTGATATCAGTAATGCTTAATCTAACCAGCAAGATTTTAATGGGCAAATATATGCCCTTAGAATAGATTTATTTTAGTTTACATAGTACTGTGAATTTTTCTGCCTAGATCAGTAGCAAAATAGACTGGACTGAATTGTTCTATGTCTTCCTTAGCCTTCTTTTTCAACTACACTGTATGTTTATGAAAGATGCAGTATTGAGGCAACTATGAAATTAAATCTGCTATTTATTTTCCAGACATTGAAAATACAAGTTGTACATTGGCAGTTGAAGTCCTGCAAACAACAAGCCAGGCACTGTTTTAAATTTCTCTCCAAGAGGCCAACTCTGCATCATCCAGTTCATTTAATCTTTAGGTCTCTTTGTGGAAACTGCAACTAGGTTGTCAGTTCTGCTGGCTCTTTCCGTAATATTGGTATCTTTCCATCAAATAAAGCATGACTTTTCATTTAGCATGTTAATTTACAAGTACCGTTTGTCTGATCTGCAACACCTATATTCCAAGTTACGCTTCATACGCCTACAATGACGTAGTTATACTACATTTATTAAACTTCATATTGTATTTTGTGTATAAATGCATATACATAATGACATACATAATTGTGGTTTAAGCGCAGCCAGCAGCTAAGTACCAGGTAGCTGCTCACACACTCTCTCCTCTCCCCCAGTGGCATGCAGAGGAGAATCAGAAAAAGGTGAAAACCCGTGGGCTGAGAGAACAGTTTAATAAATGAAATAAAGCAAAATATAATAATACTATAAAAACCAAAACAATAATAAGAAGAAAGAGAGAGAGGGAGAAAGGAATGATTCCCCTCCCCTCCAAAAAAGAACAAAAAAGCAAACCAACAGTAAGTGATACGTAATACAATTGCTCATCACCTGCTATTGATATGTAGTCTGTCTCTGAGCAGCGATCACCCCTTCTGGCCAGCTCCCCCTAGTTTATGTACTGAGCATGATGTTCTATGGTATACAATAGTTTGGCTACTTTGGGTCAAATGCCCTGGCTATGCTGCCTCCAGCTTATTGTGCATCTCCTCACTGGCAAAGCATGGGAAACTGAAAAATCTTTGACTTAAGGAAAGCACTGTGTAACAACAACTAAAACATCAATGTGTTAATAACATTATTTTCATACTAAATCCAAAAAAATAACACTGTACCACTTACTGGGAAGAAAATTAACTCTATTGCAACTAAACCACGACAATCATGCACATACACATACATATATATACATATCCATTATGTATATATGTATGTATGTATAGATATATCTAAAATATACAGCCAAGTTGTGTTGACAAAAATAAACGCTATTTGTTTGTATATAAAATACCTTGTACAAAACTAAGTATAAAAAATATAATACGTACAACAGCCACCACATTTTCACCGTGATTTATGTGGTTTTGTACAGGGTGCTTTATTTATTAATTTCTTCTTTTCCAGAATAATGCAGAGCAAGCAAATAGATAGGGGTATAGTCCTTGATATGTGTCATGTTACATTTGAACTGGAAAGTAACACTGCTCTACATGTCATATTAAAAAAAAAATCTACCACACAAAGAAATAGTATTCAAAGTTTAAAAATACTAGTTTAGATCCTGAGAAGTATAAATTAGTGAAGCAATAATGGAACTCCAACAAATTTTGCCAACCATTGCTTATACCAGCTAACTTACTTACACCAATAAGTCTGTAACTTACTTAATCGAAACCCCAGAATAATTGTGCGATATACAACCATTTAAATGTACATGGTTCATCTAACATAATAATAAATTTTGTTGTTACCTCTTCATTTTACACTACTTAGCTGGCAATAATAGATTAAAAGATGATTGTAGAGAAAATCACTAGACCAAATGACTCTGAAATGTTATAAATAGTGATCAAGTGTTTAATTCAAAAGTTAGAGTCCTTTTACAAAAAAGGGTGGAGGAAAAAAGTGTTCTTCATGGAGTGTTCGGTTGGTGAAATACAGTATTTTGTATCATGTTTAGTAAAACCTACATTCTAAATAATGAGCCAAAACACTTCAGACAAGCATTACATTAAGTATACAAGACGGAGGGAAAAATTAGATGTGGATGCAAAGTGGAAAATATTTTTCCTGTGGCTTTTACGAAGGTGAACTGCTGGTGGGATTGGTAGGTAAAGACAGGCTAATAGAAGTGACAAACTATTTAACATAACTGAAAAGGAGGAAAGGTCTAACAGATCATGCAATTAATAACATCACAACAGAAACACATACCCAAATTTTTTTGTAATTTATGGTGCTTGTCCTAAGTAAGATGGAATTTGCTTCTCATTTCCTTACATACAGAATCATAGAATCATAGAATAGTTAGGGTTGGAAAGGACCTTAAGATCATCTAGTTCCAACCCCCTGCCAGGGGCAGGGACACCTCCCACTAAACCATGCCACCCAGGCTATGTCTAATCCAGCCTTGAACACCGCCAGCGACGGAGCATGCTAAAGAGGTTAACACTGAAGATACCTATGAGTTACTTTAGGCAAGTCATATTATCAAGATCTTTTCAATCAGTTGTGTACAGTTCTTCATAGCATATTTTGAAGGAGAGGGGCTCGAGAGAGCAAAAATGCCATTGGAGTATTACCTGGGAAGGCCTACGAAGGCCTGGGCTGCCTGCACTCCAGGCCAGCTCTGATACAGTGTAGCTGTGCAACATGTAATCAGGCTGCTCTGAGTAGAGCTGCGAAGAGCTTTGCAAGCCCCTCCTTCGCACAAGAGCTGCAATTAAGCTCAAGTCCTCACCATTCGTCCCTGTCTGCGCTATGTTGGAGTGATTCCTGTATTTGGCTGTATACCTCACTGGCCCCCATCCTGACCCATTGACTTGACTTCCTGATTTGTTTTTAGAGGCGTCTCATCTCTGCAGACTTGCCTAACAATCACTAAAATGTGGCTGACCCATGATACCATCACTGCTCTGTTCTCCTTTCTTCAGAGCCAGGGGTATGGCTGAATCAGAAAGGTCATGGGCCCCCCTCTCTGCTCACCCTCTCTTGAGTATCAGCCCAGTGTTGCTGCTCTTGGATGCTCAGCCCCTGAGCTCCAAATGAATTAATATTTCACTGCTCTGTCATTTTTATTGTCTGCCATTTACAAGTAATTTACCAACCCAACTCCATTTTTCAGAAAAGAGAAGTTTGGGTAGTGTGCTGGCAGTACAGGATTTTAGATGTCTTTTCATCAATTAAACTGTTAGAAATACATAAGGAAAACCTCATCTCTGCCAGAGTACATTTTTAGTGCTCTATGGTAGCAATCACGTGAAGATGGATTATATATGGTTTTGGTTTGCTTTTCTTCACCATGAGAGCAAAGACATCTTATTTCCACACTCTGAAACTGCCCTGGTGATATATGTGTCACATTTCATTGCTGTAATCTTATCCACCAGGCTAGTTTCAACTGGTACATTGCATTGGCCTCACATTCCTAGGACTGCATTTTTGGTAGCTATAAGCAGAACATACACCTGGATATAAGAAGGTGAGGACCATGTCTAATTGTATGTGGGTGCAGATGTGTATTTTGGACTGCCTAAGGAGTGATTGGTGTTCAAGAGAATTTCATTTGGACTTCAGACCATATACGTATCAATAGTAACTAGGAGAACATGCATGCTTTGGGATTTGTTTGTTAGTGCCTCTTGATTGTGCCCTGTATCCATATAATTCATGGCTTTTGAGTAGATGGAGACTGAGCTGTATGCTTAGGTGGTAAAAAGTGGTGTGCCTGCCCTCTTGACATGTTAGATCATGTTTCCTCTGAAACATTCTGAATTTTAAGTATATTTTTTAAGAAATCAGTGGTCTGGACAGTTAGATAAGCAGCAAAAGCCTATAAATTTATCAATATCAAACTGACCCTTTCATCCTCTAAGTTTGTTCATCATATGCTACTGAGAGTTTTTTATTAATTATTATTATTATGGTATATTTATTTTTTGCTACTAATAAGCTATATATTTAGAGCACTTACTATGTTCATCAGTCAGGTAACATAGTAAGAAAGATGTGTTTAGCATAAGTTTCCTTTCAAAAATTTATTTAGAATCTTATCAAGTTATTTACCTTGTACTGACTTTATTGAAACAGTTCGTAACAGGAAAATAGACACATTTCCATAAGAAATTGTTGTTTTGAAAGTAGCTAGTATCTTCCTTTATGTTTTATTTTGTAGATCAATGCCTCCTAGAACACGTCACTATTGTACCGAGACCTAGCTGTTGTCTATCTCTCCTTGCAGTGCATTTCAGAGGGGCTTGCTTTATTTTCCTTAGACAGGTGCAGGGCTGAAAAGATATTTGGTCAAATTGTAACAGTAATGTAATTGCTTCTCTTACACATCTCAGGTCTTTGCTGGACAGCTGCCCAGATGCAAACAAACAAAGATAAAACTTCATCACAATGGCAATAGACATCTTGTAATTTGAACAATAATTCAAAGAGGCAGATTTGATACAAGTAGAGTGCATTATTTACTTTCCCTAATGTCATATTTCTAATGATTCTGCTTATGTAAAGCAGCATGAGAAGGTTGTATTAAACATTAACCTTGACAAACACTGTCTGCAGCTGAGAAAAACACCACCAACAGCTTTTACTCAGAACTTTTTTTGACAGAAGTGATATCTGAAGTTATATGGCAGAAATAGCATATGTCGTGTTGTCATGTGTGATTAGAATGTCAGGTAAAATTCAAAGGGAAAAAAGACCTTGCACATACACCTTTTTGGTAAAAAAAAAAAAAAAAAAAAAAACCAACAAAAAAAAACCACTAAAAAGCAATAAATTAGCTGTGGCTTAGAGTCTGTGTTGATGTTAAGTTTTTACATTTTATTTTTTGCAATATAACATCAGCAGGGCCATTAACATAATAAGCAGGGGTTATCCTGCCTTCCCCTTGTTAAGTAACAAGCAGCCTTTCTCAGTCAGTGATGGTGGCATTTTGAAAAAAATAACACAACTGAATTCATTAAACCGAAGAGCCAGGAGCCTTCTAGAGCCAGTGGGAGATATCAGCTCCTGGCCTTGAAGTTCCTTGAAGAATGGTTACAGCTGAACAGAGGACACTCAGGTTTTTCAGAAGATAAGCAGTAACTAGCAAATTTGCCCAGAGGTATTGATTTGAGTGGGTTCAATATTTTGTCAACAGTCTACCAAAGAATGGAAATAGCCTCCTCTAGAAGGCAGACTGCACAATGCTTTAAATGTTGCCCAATGTTTATCTACCCCTGTATGCTTTAGGTAGCACTGAAAAGAAGGTTTGAGAGGTGTTGTGGTTTTAAGCCCAGTCAGCCATGTATTTCGCTCACTCACTCCTCCCTCTTTTATACCTCCACTCCTGGAGGGATGGGGAGGAGAATCGAAAGAATGTAACTCCCACGGGTTGAGATAAGAACAATCCAGTAACTAAGGCATAACACAAACCACTGCTGCTACCACCATTGCAGCTGCATCATACACCAAAAGGTAGAGGTAAAGGTTAGTGAACAAGTTATCCTAGGCATCAATTGCGCTCACAGCAATTCTGGATATCCATGGCTGAACAAACTTGGGTGGCAAGGCAACTTTATAGGCAGTATTTTAGCTGTGTGTGCCCTCACAGATCACTAAGCAGACAAGAGAAAGTGAAGAAGGAGAAAGTGTGTGTATAAAAGTTTTAACAGTATTATTAGGCTAAGACTATGAAAACATAATGTAAGTTGTACTTTAGTCACCATTGTGGCTTTTATGAGATGGAACTGAGTACATCAAAATGGAATATATTATCAATACATTATGACAGATAAGAGAAACCTCATGCTTGCAGGCCCTTGTTCTCATGGGGAGCTTCAACCACCCTGATATCTGTTAGAGGGATGGTATGGCCAAGCACAAGCAATCCAGGAAGTTCCTCGATTGTGTGGAAGACAAATTTCTTCTGCAAGTAATAGAGGAGCCGACAAGGAGAGGTGCCATGCTTGACCTCGTACTCACCAACAGGGAAGGGCTGGTTGGAAACGTGATGCTCCAGGGCAGCCTTGATTGCAGCGATCGTGAGATGGTCGAATTTGAGATCCTCAGGACAGTGAGAAGAGTGTGAAGCAAGCTCAGTGCCCTGGACTTCAAGAGAGCAGACATTGGCCTCTTCAGGAACCTGCTCAGTAAGATTCCATGGGATATAGCCCTAGAGGGCAGGGGAACCTGGGAAGAATACAGGGATGTTTTCTAGGAAGCTAGGGACCAGGTTAGGAAAGCTAAGGCCGAGTTAGAATTTAACTTGGCTAGGTATGTGAAAGATAACAGGAAGGGATTTGACAATAAAGGTCTTCAGATTTCACCAGAATTGGAGTCTGTCTTTGATACGCCACAATTCTATAGTTGAAAATAAAAGACAGACTAGTGACAAAGTGGGACCACTCCAGAAGCTATTGGGAGAACTGGCTACCCTGGATTTGAAGAAGGCTGAGGTTCTTAATGACTTCTTTGCCTCAGTCTTCACTGGCAAGTACTCTGACCACAACGCCCAAGTCTTGGAAGGCAGACGCAGGGACAGTGAGAATGAAGACCTTGGGCCCACTGTAGGAGAGGATCTGGTTCGAGACCATCTTAAGAACCTGAATGTGCACAAGTCCATGGGACCTGATGAAATCCATCTGTGGGTCCAGAAGGAGATGGCAAATGAAGTTGCTAAGCCATCAAATTTGAAAAATCATGGCAGTCAGGTGAAGTTCCCGATGACTAGAAAAAGGGGAACATAACCCCCATTTTCAAGAAGGGGAAAATGGATGAGGCGGGGAACTACAGACCAGTCAGTCTCACCTCTGTGCCTGGCAAAATCTTGGAGCAGATTATCCTGGAAGGCATGTTGAGGCACATGAAAAACAACAAGGTAGTTGGTGACAGCCAGCATGGCTTCACTAAGGGGAAATCCTGCCTGACCAATTTGAGGGTCTTCCAAGATGTGGCTACAGAACTGATGGACAGGGGTAGAGCAGTTGATGTCATCTACCTGGACTTGTGAAAAGCATTCAACACTGTCCATCACGATGCCCTTGTCTCTAAGTTGGAGAGACATCAATTTGATAGGTGGACCACTCGGTGGATAAAGAACTGGCTGGATGGCCACACGCAAAGAGTTGTGCTCAATGGCTCAATGTCCAGCTGGAGACCAGTAATGAGTGGTGTCCCTCAGGGATGGGTGTTGGGACCGGTCTTGTTCAACATCTTTGTTGGTGACATGGAGAGTGGGATTGAGTACACCCTCAGCAAGTTTGCCAATGAAACCAAACTGTGTGTTTCGGTTGATATGTTGGAGGGAAAGAATGCCATCCAGAAGGACCTTGACATGCCTGTGAGGTGGGCTGATGCCAACCTGATGAAATTTAACCATGCCAAGTGCAAGGTCCTACACCTGGGTCAGAGTAATCCCAGACACAGCTACAAGTTGAGCAGGGATGAGATTCAGAGCAGCCTTGTGGAGAAGGACTTGGGGGTGTTGGTTGATGAAAAAATGAACATGAGCCAGCGGTGTGCGCTCCCAGCCCAGAAAGCCAACCGTATCCTGGGCTGCATCCAAAAGAGCATGACCAGCAGGTCGAGGGAGGTGATTCTGCCCCTCTACTCTCCTCTTGTGAGACCTCACTTGGAGTACTGTGTGCAGTTCTGGTGTCCTCAACATCCAAAGGACATGGAACTGTAGGAACAAGTCCAGAGGAGGTTCATGAGGATGACCAGGGGACTGGAGCACCTCCTGTATGAAGATAGGCTGAGAAAGTTGGGGCTGTTCATCCTGAAGAAGAGAAGGCTGTGTGGAGACCTCATAGCAGCCTTCCAGTATCTGAAGGGGGCCTATAGGGATGCTGGGGAGGGACTCTTCATGAGGGACAGTAGTGCGAAGAAAAGTGGTAATGGGTTCAAACTTAAAGAGGGGAAGTTTAGATTGGATATGAGGAAGATATTCTTTACTGTAAGGGTGGTGAGGCACTGGAATGGGTTGCCCAGGGAAGTTGTGAATGCTCCATCGCTGGCGGTGTTGAAGGCTGGGTTGGATAGAGCCTTGGGTGACATGGTTTTAGTGTGAGGTGTCCCTGCCCATGGCTGGGGTGTAGGGACTAAGTGATCTTAAGGTCCTTTCCAACCCTAACTATTCTATGATTCTATGATTCTATGAAATGTTGATACTGCTACCAACACTATAGGCCAGGTCCCATTTCTGTTACTGTGGGCAATATGAGAGCAGAGAAAATAGTGCTTATACTAAAATTCTTTCGTAGCATCTGCAAAAATATTATGTAATATAATATAATTGCCATAAGATTTATGCATATGCTTAAGGGGGAACAAATGAAGAATGCGTATACTTGTATTTCAATAGATTTAAGTCTTACACTTTGCTGATAACACTTATTTGTGCAGAGAATTGCACATGCAAATGCCTTAGTTATGTTTGAATCAGTGTGAAGAAAGATATACATTAGTAAATATTGGAATTTAAAAAAGCCCAACTGTCCTGGATTCAGCAGTAACAGTCATTTTTTGTCCTTCTTTGTAGCTGGTGCAGTGCTGTGGTTTTGACTTTTGGCCTGGGAACAACTCTGATAACACCGATGTTTTTAGCTGCTGCTTAGAATGTTTACTCTGACCAAGGACTTTCTGAGTCACATGGTCTGCCAGGGAGGAGGGGAAGCCAGGAGGAAGCAGACACAGGACACCTGACCCAAACTAGACAATGAGGTATTACATACTGCAGCACGTCATGCCCACTATATGAACTGGGGGCAGTCACCCAGAAGAGTTAGATCACTGCTGGTTCAGGCTGCATATCGGTCAGCGGTTGGTGAGTGGTTGTATTCTTTTTCCTTGTTGTTTCCCTTGTTATTATTACTATTGGTGGTAGCAGCAATGTTTTTTTGTTATGCCCTAGTTACTGGACTTTCTTATCTCAATCCGTGGGAGCTACATTCTTTCGATTCTCCCCCCCATGTCTCCGGGAGAAGGGAAAGAAAGTGGGGGGGAGAGGGGGCTAATGACATTGTGGCTGATTTGCCGACTGGGCTTAAACCATGACTCCCACTAAAATAGTCTTCAGTTTATTGGTCTTCCACAGAATCAGGTTAATGATGTTTGTCCCCACAACAAAGATGTAAAACAGAGGAGAAGAAACAAATATTTATAAAGTAATTATAAATTCCTGAGAATGGGGTCTTTCAAAATACTTCATTGAAACTACATGAAGGTTTTTATAAAAACAATTATTAAAGAGGCAACTTATACTTAATCAAAGAAGTTTAAATACAGATATTGGCAGTCAGTCAGTTATTGTTTGGCTGCCTGTATGAGAGCAGTTCTTGAAAGATCTCCTTAAATTCCCATGGCTTCTGACTACACTTATAAGATGCGCTCATGCTTGCAGATATTCAGTGTTCTAAGTGAAACAGTGGGAGACAAGCCTGAACCTTATTCCTAATTTAATCTGAAGCAGGAGCTGACCGTAACCTTTTACATATCTGCTTTTGAGAAGCAAGCACTGAAGCCTGAAGTTCTTCGGGCTTCCTGTCACAGCTTTCTGGTATGTCTTCACAATGCCCCTCATGCTATGTTAACACACAGTTTGACAAAGAGTCTATAGCATAAATGTGTTGTTTTTAGTCTTCTTGCTACAGTTTTCCATTTGTCAACATTATAGTGGAGTGTTTGCTAAAATTTATTCTCCTGTTGTCCAGAACTGCCACAGACTTTTTCAGATGCTGACATTTCCTTCAGGATTCTAGCAGATTAGCAGCAGTTTTCATTTGTGTCCCAAAAGAAAACACAAGTATTACAGACATGCAAATTCATTAAGATTTTCTTTTCTTTTACTTGCAAATATAAGATGCAAGTTTTGCTGTGTTGATAAAAGATAGGAACTCTAAAATTTCTTAAAGAGGCATGAACAGAACTGGAAACATCTAAATTGAAACTGCACAGTTACACCAAAATTAGTATTTTCTGTAAAAAAGAAAAATAAATCTTATATTAATTTGTTGTATTTATCTTTGTATGTGAGATTAACCACCACCATTAGACAAAACGTAGGTCTCCTCAAATTAAAAATGTAGCATTGTTCAGCCAAAAACATTGCAAAACCAACATTTAAATATTTAGAAATAATCCAGATATAAGACTTTCATATTCTATTTTATATTTCTAATAGTTTTGGTAATTTCCCTCCATTTTTTGAAAACTAATTTTGAACCCATTTTGATGATACTGCATGTTCTGTATTCTTCATTGCATAATCTAACAAGAGGCAATGAACAAATTATTGTGATTATTAAGTATGGAAACATCTTTAATACAGTACAAGAGCATGTAGGTTTAGAAACTGTGTGTGAGGTTGTCCAAACAATCTTCTCTGAAAAGTCACTATTTTTTCATACTCTTTCTATTTCTAGGATGTTCCCTACACCAAAACAAAAATTAAAAAAAAATGAAAACTGTATTTCTTTATTTTCTTTAGCAATGCTGTGGACAACAGAATGGAAAGCATCTTCTCATGTTTGAAGATAAAATCAAATCGCCCTGAACGGCTGGTACACTAGGAGAGGGCCAACATCCACACGCACCTCAGAAGTCTGCAAAAATGAAGCAACAAGAACTTAATACAGGTCAACAAAGACAAACGTGAAGTCTTACACCATGCCCTCGATGCTACAGTATAAGCTGGAAACAGATTGATGAGGCAGCAGCTCTGTAGAAAGGATGCTGATGAAGAAAAAGCTGAACATCATTCTTAATGAACCCTTGTCATGAAGGCTAACAACGCGCTGGCTGTCTTAGCAAAAGCATAGCCAATGGAAGTGCTTATTCCCTTGTGCTGCACTCATTAGGTTGGATGTAGAATACTTTGTCTAATTTGAAGATTCTCAGTAC
The DNA here is from genome assembly GCA_028858755.1 of Ara ararauna. Taxonomy (NCBI): domain Eukaryota; kingdom Metazoa; phylum Chordata; class Aves; order Psittaciformes; family Psittacidae; genus Ara; species Ara ararauna. The sequence continues at coordinate 36,728,641 of CM054379.1, forward strand.
AAGAGAGACTAATAAACAGAAGTGAGTTCAGTGGAGAGCTGCCAGGATGATCAGGAACCACGAGCACCTGATACATGAGGAGAGGCTAGGGAAAATGGACTTGATCAGCCTACAGAAGGCTAAAAAGAAATCTAGTTACAGTCTTCAACTGCAAAATTTATAATAGGTGAGAAGATGGACCCAGACTTTTAGTTATGTGGAGAAGAATAAGAAGATGTAAGAGTCGCAAGTTGAAGCAAAGGAGATTCGTTTGTAATGTGTAAGGTCAAGCACTGGATCAGAGTGCCAAAAGATATTGTGCCATCTCCATTCCTGAAGTTTTCAAATTTTGTCTAGGCACGTCACTGACCAACACAATTCAACTTTGAAGGTAACCCTGTTTTGAGAAAGGAGTTGGACCAGATGGCCTCCAAATATTTTGTTATTTAGAAAAACAATAATGCTAGATAGATTATAAAAACAAAAAAAAAAAAACCAAAACAAAAACAAAAAACAAAGTGGGCAAAGAAAGTTTATAGATTTATTAAGACTGGAAAAAATAGTTTGTCTGGCTGCCTATTTATATGTATCGTGGTGAAATATATTTCACTCAGTTACAGCCAGAGTACCAATAACTTGTCTTTAACTAAAGCATTCTTTATACTTAGCAGTAGCATACCTTTGTGGTATACAATGCCACAATACAGAGAGGAAATACAGCAGAGGCATTTCAGGGAAAAGGCTTGGTGACTCAAGCACTTGGAAGCATTTGGTAAATCCTGCAGCATTGCGAAAAAAAGAGATTGAGGGAATATCTAACCAATTACTTAGTGTTCCACTTTTGTCTTTTCAAAGAGTTTTTCCGTTTCACCTTTTACATTTTATTGGGGGGGGGGAGAGAATGGTGAGGAGTATGTTTCAATTGTATTGAAGGTAACCCAAAAAAGCAAAATACTGGAAATATGAATAATTTAGACATCTACACTACAGTGTATTATCTGTGTTCTGTAATTCATTACATCCTTTATGATAATTCTATTTTCTCATTAATTTTGTGATGGCCTAAGTTCTATAAGACAGTATGTAACTATTCCCTCTTTATTGCTGTAATTACTGCAGTTTTTCTCCACTTTTTATGCCAAGATGAAGGAGCTGTGTTGCATCAAACTGAACATGAAATTTTTAAGAATATTCCTTTCTAACCACTTACTTTCATACTGATGCTTGTAAAACACACAAACGTATGTTGATTTTACACGTAATTTTGGACATCATATTTTACTCTCTTTTGAAACATTTTATATGTAATAGTATTTTCAGAAATCAGTTCTAATAATACCAATAAAAAATATTTGTTCTATGTTTGCTGCATAAAAATCTAAGGAATAAACAAGACTGACATCACTGCCTTATTAAAAAGTTTAAGAAACATGAAAAGTGAGTTGTAATGTGCAATTAAGATTAAATCAATTTATTAAATATACTATGAAAAAAAATTACATTTGTAAAGAAAAGATGAAGGAAAAGGAAGAAAATTAAGCAGATCAGAAAATAATTTTAATTTTTGAGTTTCTCTAACAGGTGGCAGTTTATATGTAAAAATCTGTGTTCCATAAACAGTCTTTTGCACTATAATTTTTTATGCTGTTTTATGGTTATGAAAGAGAGGAAAGAGAATGACAGAATGAGCACAACCAAGTTTGGCCTATATGACAGTATTTCTTTGACAGTACTATTTTTCTCCATTAATTCTAGCAGCTTAAACTGTATTTGAACTGTTGAGGGTGGACAAATACGTGAGTCTGTTGTTAAATTTAGGATTTACATCATAAGCTACAAAATATATTAATTTTAAATTAATTAATGATGTAAGTGCAAATTAATCAAATAAAATACCCCGAGCTAGTTGAGAAGTCTGAATCAAAGGGAGTGTTTGAATGATTTATACTGGAGGTATGATTGTCCTTGTTTGACCTATTGTTGGTGATTAGTAAGAGGAAGTCATTAATAACCAGAAAAGACAAAGGGTTTTTATGGTTGGTGGTAGGAATATTTTCTGACTATTCTGTTTTTATCTCTCCACCTTGAATTATGTTTTATGGTCATGGTCTTTTTTTTACTATAAAAGCTAAAGGCATTAATAAATTTGTCATTATATTAATAAAGCATTGGTTAATTAATACTAAATTGCTAGAAATTACTGCACAACAAGTGGATGGGAGATTCTCATTCTACTGCTACGGTGGCATACAGATGCTCTTATTCACATCAGGTTTAATTCCTACTTTGATGAATTTCCACTGCATTAAAACATTCATTAATATATTAATTAAATGCACAGTAGGAAGTCTTTGCTTGACTTTAGGCATGAGCAAGCATAATTCCTTGTGGCTAACTCCCAGTCTTTATCAGTTATGATAAATTAACCACCCAGTAATAGGTCAGAAAAGGGCAGTCCAATGCATAAGCTACTGGATGAATTTGTGTTCTTTTTTTAATACAGCTCAGGAGAGATGTAGGTTGCCGAGAAGAAGTTCTTGGCGTTCATCACAGTTTTTAAAGAACAGGCTACAGCGGCAAAGGTTCTGTAATCCAGGCTTAAATTTCTAGGGTGTGAGATATCAAGAAAACTCTACACTATCATTTTCTGATATAGCATTTACACTTAATGTAGATGAGGCATCTGTGGCACAATATTCTGTTCATAGTTGATTGGATCCAGGTTTGTTTGTTCATCAACAAAAATATCAGTTACGTAAATTACTTCAATTATTCATGACTGTACTAAGTTGTAACTTTTTTTGACCAGTGTTAATGAGAAAGAGACAGAGGAGGCTCAAAGCTTTCCTGCTGTTATCTTCAACTGGCAACCATCCAACAGAAATATTAATTTCATAAAATGCTGATTTAGAATGAATTAACACTGGAAGATCTTCCTTATAGAAATTCTAGGGATAAATCCTGAAACCCTAATATAGGCAAAATTATACCCCTTTTGCTTCCCCACTCATGTATGGCTAAAGAACTCTGACTTCTCAGTAGAGGTTACGACCAGCTGTGGCAGAACAAAGGACTAACAGAATTCTTGTGGGGAATAAAACGAATATCTGATTTGGCAGAAAAAGCAGATTTCTAATAGAACTTTACATGACAGATATTTAGAAGTTATCAAGGAATCCGACACCCCAAGCAAGGTATATTTTTTCAACAAGAAACGTGACAATTAGATGAAATGCAGGCATGTTATATGGAGGTTTCAGGTAAGTATGAACAGAAGATATGATGATGGATATAGGCCTTAACCAACATAACTGGTTAAGGAAGTAGTTGGGAGATGCTGCCAGGGAACATTCACTGAGTTAATAAATTCCTTAATAAATAAAACTTAATCGTGTCAGTGACAATAGATGATCCATGCTGAAACACACGAAAATAGAAAAATACTGTTTGTCACAGGTTGTGGGAACATAACCTTGAAAATAGGGGAATTAACACCACTGTTAGCAAAAGGGAGTCTTATACCAATAAACATCTGTGCACATGCTGGCCATGTGTGCACTGATGTAGCAACTGGTAATTTTCCACTCCAACTCGATGTGGATATAAGAACCTGTGCAGGGACGGACGGGGAAGAAATCCAGATGCTCATCTTGTTTTGCGGGGTGCCCTGAAAATGCACTGCTTACCACCCCTCTGACTGGGAAACATGCTCCATCTCCTTCTCCTGCTCAGCTGTATCCCATGCAACCTGGGGTTGGTATGTATGTAACCTGCTTCGCATTAATATATATATATATTTGCTTCACACTAATAACTCAATAAATAGACTAGAGCATTTGATTATTTACATTGTGTTTGGTGTCCAGTCTTCGCACATGGGAATCCTACAAACTTGGAACACTAATTAAACTACTTTCTTGTATCTTGTCTCTACAAATACCCAGAAAGTTGCATAATACAGAGTGAGACTAGCAATTGTTGCAGTTTAATGGTGCCTTTATATTTTTACAGTTTGTTTACACTTTCCAGAACAATGCCGAAATTTTTTCAGTGAGAATATATGCATACATATATGTTCTTAAATATATAAATATGCATATTTACTTGTTTATAAGAGTTTAGGCATGACTGTTTTCTCTTCGGATCACAGTGCACAAAAGTATTCTTATAAATTGTTTCTAGTGTTTACAGCTTGGAGATTAAAAAGTAACAGCTACTTAATATATATCTTTGACATTTTCTTATTCCTAATAAAAATACATACATAAAAGTCATGACTTTGTGGTAGAAATCCACACAGATCTATGAACTCCACATAAAGTACCATTCTTCTACTCTTTACTTTGATTACTTCTGACAAATAACTTTCATAAATTAGTTCTCAGTAGAGAGGATAAAAATTGTCTATCTCAAAGCTTGTGTTGATATGATTTTCTCTATGAATAACAGCCTACAGAGTTCAGTAGTTTAAAAATCATGAGATTAGTTTTTTTTCCTCATCTTTCCAGGCCGTATCAGTTTAGCTTTCAAGACTTTTAATTGTCTATCTTGATCAGACATTTAGTTAAACCTTCCCTCTGAAGACTTAGTTTCTTCTTCCAAGATGAATGAGATTTTAGAGTTACAGTTTAGATTCCCCCTTCTGGGTATTTGTTGACTATGAGGTGACTATTGCTTTCATTTCTTTTGACCCTGCCACCTCACTGACACTATGATTTTCTCTGTTGTTCCTGCCTGTGACTGTCACCCTGTTATAGCTAACATCTTGGCTTGGTACGTAACAGGATCTTGTCTATTATGCATTACTACTTCTTCTTTTAATTTATGTATGTATGTATTTACATATGTATGTATGTATGTAACACATTTATTTATTTATTATTCTTCTACACATACATTTAAACTTCAAAAGTTTCTGCTCATCTGTTAGGCATAAACTCACTGCTTACTTAAGCATTTTTCTTTACCTGTAGATGTTTACTACCACAACAGGGTTTGTTCTTTCATTATCTAATTTGATTCTGCTCTGTGATTTGACATGTATTGCTGTTAATATCAGCCCAAGTCTGAGTTCCAATTGCTCATCCCTGACTATAGGTAGTAGTAGACCAGCTAGGTGGATGACTTTGTTAATTTTACATAGCTAAGAGTATGAGATGTTTCATTTACTGCTCCCACTGGGTGGGAATCAACAGTTGATTTGGCAGGTGAAGGAGATATCTAGTAATAGAATTTTACTTGTCAGCTGTTCAGAAGGAATCAAGGAATCTTACACTGCAGGATGAAGACATATTTTTTGAAGCAGAAATATGGCAACTAGATGAAATGCAGCTATGCTTCATAGAGTTTTCAGATGAGTTTGTCTTCCTAGCTAAAGAAATATATTATCTACAGAATTGATGTAATTATTGTGTATATGTGGCCCAAATAGCCCCTATTTACAAAGGGAGACAGGCTGGCTGTACACATGCATGATGTGGTACAGAATCCAAGCCACTCAAGAAGGAAGGTGATACTACCCCCATAGTCCATCAATAAATTACAGACATTTAATTTTAAATGTATTTAAAATGCAAGCTAAACCACCTATGTTTTCATAAATAATTTTACAGCAGTAACTGTAACACTGTAACTGTGTTACAGCCTCAACAGGATATCATCTTAATGACAAACCTAACCCATACTTTATCCAATAAGTCAGCACAAAGTAAACTTTGAGACCATATGCAGATACCAGTTTAAAGCATGATGTATATATGCTCCCTTTTGATGTATATATGTTTCCTTCTTTTCTCCCTCTATACACTTTCTTCTTTTCTCTCTCTCTTCCTTCTCTCCTGCCTGAAAGCCACTGCTGACCAAAATACTTCTACAGAGACTCCAGCCCTACAAAACTGTACAGATGCTAACCTGTCTTGCTGGACAGGAATTCCTGTGATCAGTGCAGTTGTTTTACAAAGCAATGGTAGGCTTTTCTCCTTTGTCATGAAGAGTGTGATAGTGCCTAAGCATGGGTAAATTAATGTCTGCTGGCTGTCTCTGCCTAATACCTTGCAAAACTTAAATTTTTTTTTCAACTTTAGTGGTATGAGTCAAAATTCAGTAAAAACAGTCCTAGACTGGATTGAAATTCTAGTTACTCTGGTGTTTGTGGGATTGAAAAACTTTGATTCTTTTCTTTACTAATAGGAAGAAAAGAAATCTTACTTCAGGTGTGTTTCTGGTGAATTAATTTGTACTCTCAGATAAAAAAATAGCACGTTGTTTTCCAATGAAATAATGAAAATTGCATTAGACACAATGCAGTACACAAAGTACTCCGACATACCTCAAAATCTTTCACTTATTTTTTTATGCCTTGATTCATGAAGTTTCCAGCCATGTATTCCTAAGCTAAAACCTGTATTTGTATATTTATGATCAGCTGCACTACACTATACACAGTTTATATGTGACATACAGTACACATGTTCATACAAGCAATGATGATAGTAATGCTTTGCTAAAATAAGATGTATTAGACACAAAAGATCCCATGTTTTTCCTCTTGCACATTAATGCAAATTCCAAATATTTTCACTCATTTGAATAGATACAAATACACAGAGAGGAACATTAGAATCTATTGCTTAATCCATGTACTTTAACTGTATGTATTTGTGATTTATTCTTATTGCCTACACTTCTAAAACATTTGGAGTAAGCCTACAGACTCTGCAGCCTTCACTTGTTACAGAAGAGAGTCTCAAGTTTTGCATGAGGAAGTCTAGTGATATTTCAAAATTGCAGGTGATTTATGACATAAATGTATGAGCCTTCTCACTTCAGAATCAGTTTCTTTCTGCAGGATTCCTGAGAGACTTTTCAGTCTCAGAGGAAAGAATTTAATAGGACTGTATGTCACTGACAGAATGAGAAGGTAGTAGTCAGACAGACAGTATTTTAATTTTTACCAGGCTGAAACTGAAACAGTCAATTTGTTGCATTTCAAAATTTATAACCGGGACAAGCACAATTGAAGACAGGAATTTATAGTATGCCTTACATAATTTGTCTTAAAAAATATAAGAATGCTATTGCACTATTGTTTCTAGTGATATTTAATTACAAGAATCAAACTATTGTGTATTGATCTTTAATATAACAAAACTTGCATAGCTCAAACACCATTTTATTTAACTTCGGGTTGTTTTTATTTTTAGCATTAATTTCCTGCAGAGATAATTGCAGGTTTTGCCACTAGAAAAACCTTTCTTTTGACAATTTGGGTTAACACAAGTATGCAACAATGTCACATAATAATTTGCAAAGTTATGTGCAAATGTATGCCATTATTTCTCTTCTCATTTCCAATGGCAATCACGAAACAATGAGAATTTTGGAGTGGGAAAACCAAAGATGTATCTAACTCATCCTCTTTCTCTAACTTAGGTTGCACCATTACCATTAGGGCTCTGTCTAACCTAATCCTACAGATCCACAGGGAGATCCCAAAGCCTACTAGAAGACTTCTCTCCATAGTGCACTTTCTCTTCAGAAAGGTTCTCCTAATGTCTAGCCTAAGTCTTACTTTTGTAGTGTAAATCCATTACTTTTGACCATCTCACCCAAGGGAATATTGCAGCCTTTAATTTGGAGCCATTTCTTGTCTCTTTTCTGCTTAAGATATTAAGAGAAACTTAGTACTCAATTCAATAGTTCAAACGTGCATACCTCATGTTAAGAGCACTAGACTATCCTAACTTCCATCTACAGCTGTAGAAAAGTGCATAGCCCGTGTAACATCTGCCAGACCAGATGTATGGTACTTGGCTACCACAAAGCATTCAAATTGCATTAGCTGCTAACGCATAAACAATTGAATTGGGCTGCTTATGTAGCCTAGCAATGTGCTTTTCGTTAAATTAGACTTTTTTGTTAGCAGAACTGATGAAGCGCTACCTTGTGTCTTCACGTCACAGTGACTGTATGTTATAGGACAGGCATTGAATTGTTGGAAAAGAGCAGCCTAGCTCACTTTGTTAGCCAGATAGGTTTAAGATACTTTCTCATCAATAAGAACATTGAATCCTTTAAAAAGATTCCAGCACCAGGCAACAGCATAACCTGGAGGAATCCTGTTTCTGTGTGTGGTGTGATACCTGCTTGCATTAAACAACTTTCCCAGAATGCTGAAAAGCACAAGGTTGATCTATGTTAGCTAAAATAGACAGAGACAGGAAAATGTTCTGAGTTATAATTTCTGTGTTCAGTTCTAATAATCAGAGGATTTTTTTCCTCTTTCAGAAATTAATCTACAGTTACAAGTATACAATATCATACCTGTCCCTTTGTCACAAACAGCAAATAATGTGAATCTTCAGTGTGGGAATTTTTTTAAAGTGAGAAAATATCAGAATGCTAATAAAGCTGACACTGCTGCAGATGGCTCTTAAATCACAACAGGATATCATTTCTGATTCACTAGTATGCAGAGAAAAAGATTAAAAGCAATTTTAAAGGGAAGATAAACCTCTGAAAAAATGTTTTTAACATCTTAAATTCAAGCTATTACTGGAATTAACATATTTTCCCTCATATATATACACAAGTAATCTACATTTATTTTCTTGAAGGTATTTATTAAAATTTTTAGTAATGCTTCTTTAGCTCTATAGTATTAAAGTAATTATGAAGGATTTTCATTGGTTGTAAGCTGAAAGGTAATCTAATGAAAAAGAAGCTGCAGAAAATGGCTAAATAACAAACATCTTCAGCTAAAAGGAATATACATATATATTCAAACATATATATTTAACGTTATCTTAATACAAATCATTTGCTTTTCAGTATCATATTATCTATCAAGCCGGTTTTCATCTTTGTGACTGCTGATGTTAATGCATTTAAAGTTAAGAACTTCTTTCCATGTCAGAATATTATTATTCAGTAAAATATTTTGTTCATTTTACATTTTTTTTTAGTGTATCTGAAGTTTTTAGTGTGGCTTCTGAAAGTTACTGTGTTTGCTCTCCATTACAAAAAGGAGAGTGATTGATTATTAAAAGGTAAGGTAAAATAAGGTAGAAAGTAATTCTTTAAATGACCATCTAAATTTTTGTTAAACTCCTAATCTCCATCATTCTGGTAGATTAGCATAAACTGCATCTTAAGAGCCAGGGTTAGAGGTGAAATAGATTTCACACACTTCACAAAGAGTTACTGAAAGCTTTTTCCACAAAACTTAATAGCTCAAATTTTGTTTCGGAAGAGGTAATATGGAGGCTGAAAGCGCAGTTTTCAGAAATCGTGGTAGTTTCTGGCCTGGAATAAGCTGAAGGGAATGGTCGCAAATATGTAGGTTTTTTTTTTTTTCTGCTAATGATCTGTGATAATTAATGTTTGCACCATGTTTTGAAGAGGAAAACACAACTTAAGATATTAAGCTTGGCATTGTCAAAAAAGCTCTTTGAAGAAAAATTACTAAGATTGTAATTCAGCTGATTGCAATTTTGCCCACTAGATTCTGATCTCTAGTAGACCTGAGATGTAAGCACTCTTTTAAGAGCAACCAATGGAAAACTTCCCTCTAGTATGATAAGAAATAACCCACATCCCTGTCTATTCTCCAATGACCTAAGGCCTTCTGTCTTTATGCAACTACTACATGCACAACTTTAAAGGTAGCATCAGTGAGATGAATTAGAATCACTGATTAGTCAAAAGGTATTGTCTATTTAATAATAATGCAGAATGAACAGTAAATAAGCACATTCTAATCTCATTTGATAACTCCTGCTAGCTTTCTCTCCAAAGACTAGGGGTTTTGTTGACAGAATAAAATGGGAAAGTCACACATGGATAATTTTTGATTGAAAAATTGAAGAGAAACTTGTATTTAGGGTCTGGTTCTAACACACTTCTTCATGCTGAATAGCTCCTTAAACTACAAATAATCTCAATAGGAGACTAAGTAGGTCCCCAGTTAACTTTAAAATCAATACTTATGTACATTTTAAAAGCAATTGGTGAGCAGCAGTTTGTGGTGGATTATTATTAACAAGAAAGAAAAAATAAAGTAGAAAGTAATTATTTAAATTACTATCTGACTTTTGTTAAACTCAAGACTTGACTCATAAGGCTTTCTTCCTGTTACAGATGAAAACAAAACCATGAAAATATTTCTCCTTTGCTATCTTAGAGAATTAGAAAACTAGGGAAACAGGGAGATTATGATAAAAATAAGGGAATAAAAAGTAGGATAAGAAGGAAAGAGATTCAAAGCAAAGAGATTCAAAGGAACTTGGTTTAAAATAATGTTATCAGTTCATTACCTGTATAATAAGAGAAGAATTGTTAATGTGCATGTGTAACCTGAGCCACTGATTTGATCACAGGATTAAGATTAAGAAATCATGAGTTTCTGGGTGATAACACTACTTAACAGACCTAATTTACATCTTCAGATTAAGCAGACCTCTTTGGTTAAATTCATTCTCTTTGCAGAAAGGTTGAACATTTGACCTGAATGTGAATAAGCTATGTAGACATTTCAGTATATAAATTTCTCTAAATCTCTGCTTGATTGCAACTTCAGGTCATAGCTAAAAAAGTGGTGTGCAATACAGCCACTGTTTTTTCTTGAACTCCTTCCATGTTACCTTTTCCTTCTAATCGATGTGAGATTCTTAGTATTACCTTTCTTGTGCTTAACTGGAGTATTTACACAACATTGCAAAACTACTACATCACATTTCTTACACAGCATATAAATCACCTTCATTTCATAAGGGGACTTCCTTTTCTTAATTTTTTCTCAAAATGTAAAACAGGACTGAAAGCTGTCTAAAATTCATATCAGTTATGTAAGCAGAAGAACCAGGATCTGAAGGATCTAAAAATAAATAAATTACCATTTTTTTTACGTCTTTACAGTTTAAGGAGTTCAGTTTTTAATACTGTTTTGTCAGTTCAACTCCTCCACCTTTGAAATAACATTAACCCTCCAATTACCTTTCTAATGTGGGTAACTTACAGTAATCAATATTTACACTACAGTGAATAGCTCTGCAAAGTACTAACTAACATAAAAAAGTACAGAAAGCTTTGTGAAAGATTAGAAAGCTCTGTGAAAGAATAGAAGTAAGAAAATAGAAAAGAATTTAAGCCAATCTGTATGGGTCTTTGATCAACCTGGTTTAGTGAAAGGTGCCCCAGACACAAACAAAACAGAAAAAAATAACACAAAAAGAGCACAGCTTTTTTGAGTTAGTGTATAATCAGATACTGCCAAGTAATCTAGGCAGATATTTAGCCACATATTTGTTCAAGTCCTCAGTATTTTCTGCATGAATCCAAAAATCAAGCACTGCTGTGATGAATGCTACAAAGAGTAATTTTCAAGTAAAAACCTCCCATAGCGGAAATCAAGGCCTTAATTAAATGCCTAAATTGTATGGGAGAAATGGCAGCCTCAGAACTGTTTTTACAGTGCTGGGAGTCTGCATAGGCTAAGATATGCATTGAATGAGATATGATTTTATGAGGCACCAAGACTCCAACTGAATAAAACTCTCTAAGTGGGCACTAAAGGTCTATTTTGTATAACTGGCATGGTAAATGATCTTTAAACCATTTATTTTTTTCTTTTAATGGAGATAATATTACAGTTTTAAACAATGAATTAGTAGATAGAGCACTTAAAGCACTTATTTGTGATGTAGAAAATCAGCTGATAATTCTGGCTTCTTTACGTTACACATTGAAGAATACAGGGATATTGTCCAGGAAGGTAGGGAACAGGTTAGAAAAGCTAAGGCCCACTTAGAATTAAACTTGGCTAGGGATGTGAAAGATAACAGGAAGGGATTCTATAAGTATATTGCAAATAAAAGACAGTCTAGAGACAATGTAGGCCCACTCCAGAAGTTATCAGGAGAAATGATTACCCTGGATTTGGAGAAGGCTGAGGTGCTTAATGACTTCTTTGCCTCAGTCTTCACTGGCAAGTACTCTGACCACAACACCCCAGTCTTGGAAGGCAGACGCAGGGACAGTGAGAATGAAGACCTTGGGCCCACTGTAGGAGAGGATCTGGTTCGAGACCATCTTAAGAACCTGAATGTGCACATGTCCATGGGACCTGATGAAATCCATTCACTGGTCCTGAAGGAGCTGACAAATGAACTTGCTAAGCCACTGTCCATTATATTTAAGAAATCATGACAGTCAGGTGAAGTTCTCGAAGACTGGAAAGAGGAAAATATAGCCCCCATTTTCAAGAAGTGCAAAATGGATGACCCAGGGAACTACAGACCAGTCAGCCTCACCTGTGTATCTGGCAAAAGCTTGGAGCAGATTCTCCTGGAAGGCATGCTAAGGCACATGAAAAACAACAAGGTGCTTGGTGACAGCCAGCGTGGCTTCACTAAGGAGAAATCCTGCTTGACCAAACTGGTGGCCTTCTACGATGGGGCTATGGAACTGATGGACAGGGGTAGAGCAGTTGGTGTCATCTACCTGGACATGTGCAAAGCATTCAACACTGTCCCTCATGACATCCTTGCCTCTAAATTGGAGAGACATCAATTTGATAGGTGGACCACTTAGTGGATAAAGAACTGGCTGGATGGCCACATGCAAAGAGTTGTGCTCAATGGCTCAATGGCTAGCTGGAGACCAGTAATGAGTTGTTGCGGGCGGGGCCCACAGGCTCCTCTTGCCTGTGCGGTAGGCAACGACTGCAGGCTCCTCTGCCTGCGGCAGGCCCCCCTGCCTGCCCTCCGTGGTGGGAGAATGAAGACAATCAATATGATCATTCATCAGACTCAGTTTATTTCATCTGAGGGTTCCAGTTATATACTCTATGCAGGCACACTTGCTAATATACGATTGGCTACTTATGCTACTAATTGATACATGATTGGTTACATGATCGGTATGTGCTTGGTCACAGCTCAAAGGTTACATTTACATCCCACCCCCCTCTGTAGTTTTCCTCTTGGTTATGTTCCAGGGGGTTTCCAGCTTGCAGCTGTGCTTCAAGGTTGCAGTTATCAGTTCCTCCCTACATAACCCGACTTCTCAGGCTCCTCCGCCAACTCCCTCAAACTCTTCTCACGCACACGTTCTCTAGTAACCTTCAGCCAAGGCCTCAAAGCCTTTGGTTCACTACTGCTGGGCCTATGGTCTCATCGTGTCCGTTCTCCAGCAGCCATTCCCCAACAATGAGTGGTGTCCCTCAGGGATCCATGTTGGGACCAGTCTTGCTCAACATCTTTGTCAGTGACATGGAGAGTGGGATTGAGTGCACCCTCAGCAAGTTTGCCAATGACACCAAGCTGTGTGGTTCGGTTGATATGTTGGAGGGAAGGAATGCCATGCAGAGGGACCTTGACATGCTTGTGAGGTGGGCTGATGCCAACCTGATGAAATTTAACCATGCCAAGTGCAAGGTCCTACACCTGGGTGGGAGCAATCCCAGGTTGGGCAGAGAAGAGATTCAGAGCAGCCCTATGGAGAAGGACTTGGGGGTGTTGGTTGATGAAAAAATGAACATGAGCTGGCAGTGTGCGCTCCCAGCCCAGAAAGCCAACCGTATCCTGGGCTGCATCCAAAGGAGTGTGACCAGCAGGTCAAGGGAGGTGATATTGCCCCTCTGCCCTGCTCTTGTGAGACCTCACTTGGAATATTGTGTGCAGCTCTGGTGTCCTCAACATCCGAAGGACATGGAACTGTTGGAACAAGTCCAAAGGAGGGCCACGAGGATGATCGGGGGCTGGAGCACCTCCCATATGAAGATAGGCTGAGAAAGTTGGTGCTGTTCATCCTGGAGAAGAGGAGGCTGTGTGGAGACCTCATAGCAGCCTTCCATTATCTGAAGGGGGCCTATAAGGATGCTGGGAAGGGACTCTTCATGAGGGACAGTAGTGCGAAGACAAGTGGTAATGGGTTCAAACTTAAACAGGGGAATTTTAGATTGGATATGAGGAAGAAGTTCTTTATTGTAAGGGTGGTGAGGCACTGGAATGGGCTGCCCAGGGAAGCTGTGAATGCTTCGTCACTAGCGGTGTTCAAGGCCGGCTTGGATAGAGCCTTGGGTGACGTGGTTTAGTGTGAGGTGTCCCTGCCCCTGGCAGGGGGGTTGGAACTAGATGATCTTAAGGTCCCTTCCAACCAAACTATTCTATGATTCCATAATTCTATATTACAGTGAGGATGTAGATTTTGATTGAATTTGGTCTATTTTGTGTGAAATAACTGAAAACTAATTTAATCAGAAAAGAACAAACCTGAACACAACTGTGTTTAGCAGCTACACCAATTCTCTGAAAAATGGGAGCAAGGTCTAATTTTTATTCCACAGCTTGATTACAAATTTTGTATAAGTCTTTGTGCAAAATACATGTCCAGTTTTTTCCATAGGGGTCAGAAGATATTATACAGTCCAGTCCACACTTTGGCCACAAGTTTAGGGAATGATAGAGTCAATCTATCCAGCTTTAGTCATGAACTCCTTCTGAATTGTTCAGTTTATAAAATCTATGGATACACCTTGATAGTTTGGAGAATTCAGAAGCAAAAGTGTCTGATCATGGGCTGGCATTCATGTGTTTTCTCATCTGTGTTATTATGATAAAAAAGCCACAATGGAAATCACTTTAAGGAACTGATCTTATTTTCATGTGTAGAGGTGCAATGGGCTGCAGAGAAACAAGTGACTAGTCTTTTAAGGAGCCAGGTTAATGGGACTCTGCAAGACTGTTTTGTTGCTGAAGTACTGTGCATCATTGTATCATGGCTAGGGAAGCTTCAGGCGCAAACAGAAGTAAAAAAAATATCAAAAATTCAGAAATTTAGTTTAACTCAAAAATTAAAACTGCTCAGAAGCTGATATATCAAGTCTAGCTTGACTCAGGGTTTCCTTTAGTGTGAAATACTTATCCTAAAGTTAGAGAACTGGCAAGATTTTGCTGAGTATTATACTTGGAATCTTTTTTTGGTTGCTGTAACACCAAATCTTGTTAATAGGTCTTAGAATCTGATAATTCCTCTGTGCTTCAAAAGTAGAAAACTCATTTTCTCTTTTTTTTTTTTGTAAGCTTCCCATTCTTCTGCTGTTCTTTCCTTCAGTTCTCCTGCAAAATTTTATTCAGAAGGCTTTCCAACATAATATGAAAAGAAATTCAGGTATGCTCATTTTTCAGTTCTCTGATGGAATCCTTGACCTCTTGCCATTAGGATTATAAATTGAATGAAACAAGATTTATTGCAGCTGGTGGTAGTTTTTGAGCTATAGTTAACTACTTAATGAATGATGCAGGTAACATGTTGCCATTCATTCTAAATGGAAGAAAAAGTACGTAGAGTTTTACACCTAAGCAAGCACAGTCCATTAGTGATGAGTTTATACTGCTTATAGTATGAACTGACAGGTTCTAATTATAGTATGACCCTCTTCTAAATGGTGTATCTATGACTTTGCTCTATTTAATGATGTAAATGCAACCATTTTTTTCAAGAGTGAAATGACTTGAATTCCAATTCAGTGATTTTCCATAGAAGATAGAAATGGAAAATGTGATCTGTTAGGCCATTTATGACATTACATGTTCATTGTCATCTTTTTTATCCAGTTCTAGGAATCCCAGTTCACTTACTTGCGTGCATTGCATGTATTATACTAATCTGAAAGATCAATATGACTGACAAAAGTGTGATTTTCTATTTAATAACTTGCTGATATTAGCAAATATGTTAGATATCAGAAAATATGTTAGGACAACTTCCATTAGTAATACATTTAATAGTGTTGCAACACGCTTCAAGCATCTAATTTTTATTCACCTAGTTGATGGTTAATGTGCTGACACATTACTTTTGATGTTTTTCATATTTGACTTTTGTTGAAGTTACTCAATAGAAAAAATGCTAAGCAGAAAATAGGTAATTAAATGCATGCAGTATTGGTGATTCATTTTATGTATTTATCTATGTATGTCCCTTTAATATGTTTATTATTTTTAAATCATTATTTGTACTCCACTTATTTGATAATTTTACAAGTCCAGGTGATTTATCTGAAATATAAATTTGCAAAAATAAATATAAATTTGTATTTGAAATATAAAGAGAAATTTGAGATTGTAATGTTGTTATATTTGTTATTTTAACGATCTTAATGAACAACAGAGGACATTCTTTGGCCTTCAGGTTTTGGGTTTTTTTCCTAATTTGTCATTCATTTAAAATAGTCTCCAAAGAGCTTAGAAGTTGCCTTCAGTCCAAAAGGGGACAAATGCAGGTGTTAGATGCTTAGGAACTTCAACATAATTTTCTCTTGTAGAATAAAGTATATTACCCAGCTGCCACAGCTGATTCCTGGTGTGGGGTTTTTCCCTGGCCTCTGGGGCTGAGGATCATCTGATCAGCCCTTGGGAGAGCTGGGGTGGGGGTTGAATCTCTGTCCTAGTTTCAGCTGGGTTAGAGTTATATTTTTTCTTAGTAGCTGGTACAGTGCTGTATTTTGGATTCAGTATGAGAATAATATTGATAACAACTTAGTTGTTGATCTGCTTGAGACTCTACAGGGAGATCTGGACAGGCTGGATTAAAGGGCTAAGGCCAAATGTATGAGGTTCAAACAAGGCAAAGTGCCGGGTGCTGCACTTACATCACAACGATCCCATGCAAAGCTACAGGTGTGGGGAAAAGTGGCTGGAAAATTGCCCAGTGGAAAAGGACCTGGAGGTGTTGTCGTGGTTTAAGCCTCTATAACTCACGCAGTTTTGCTCACTCACTCCCCCCTCTTTCTTCCCCCCCATCCCGGAGGGATGGGAAGGAGGATCAAAAGAATGCAACCCCCACAGGTTGAGATAAGAACAGTTTAGTAACTAAAGTATAACACAAGACCACTACTGCTACCATCAATAACAATAATGACAAGGCAAATACAAGGAAAGAATACAATTCTCACCACCTATACCCAGCCCGACCACACAGTGCACCCCCCCCCCCCCACACCCTTCTTGGTCTCTGCTCTCCGTTTTACGTCCTGGGCATGACGTGCTGTGGCATGGAATAACCTCTTTGGTCAGTTTGGGTCAGGTGTCCTGTCTCTGTTTCCTCCCAGCTTCCCCTTCTCCCTGGCAGAGCATGAGACTCAGAAAGTCCTTGGTCATACCAAAACATTACCAAGCAGTAACTGAAAACACTGGTGTTATCAGCGCTGTTCCCAGGCTGAAAGTCAAAAACACAGCACTGCACCAGCTACCAAGAAGGAGAAAAAATGACTGCTACTGCTGAACCCATGACAGGTGTTCATCAGCAACAGGCTGAATATGAGCCAGCTTGTGCCCAGGTGGCTGAGAAGGTCAGCAGCATCCTGGCTTGTATCAGTGTGGCCATCAGGACCAGGGAAGTGATTGTCCCTATGTACTTGGCACTGGTGAGGTCGCACCTTGAATCCCGTGTTCAGTTCTGGGCCCCTCTCTACAATACAGACCTTGAGGTGCTGGAGTGGGTCCAAAGGGCACCAAAGCTGGTGAAGGATCTGGAGCACAAGTCGTATGAGAAGCAGCTGAGGGAACTGGGGTTGTTTAACCTGGAGAAAAGAAGGCTTAGGGAAGACCTCGTTGCTACCTACAACTACAAAAAAGGAGGTTGTAGTGAGATGGATATTGGTCTCGTCTCTTAAGTAACAAGTTTTACACAAGAGCAAATGGCCTGATGCTGTGCCAGGGGATGTTTATACTGGATATTAGAAAAATTTCTTCACAGAATCAGTTGTCAAGCATTGGAACAGGCTGCTCAGCAGGCAGAGTCATCGTGCGTGATGACTCAGCAGGCATGAGTCATCATGCCTGGAGGCATTTAAAAGACATGTAGTTGTGGACATGGCTTAGTGGTGGACTTAACAGTGCTAGGTTAATGGTTGGACTCGATGATCTTAAAGACAGTGAGTTACACAGTTTAAGCGGGGAAGAGGAGGAGAACTTCTTGTTTTTAACCTTGTTATCCACTCATTTCACCAGATGGTCCATAGATTTTACAGACAGCTGTCATATTTCCCCTCACGTCTTTGTAAGCATAGGCTGAATAACTCTAGTTCTGCACCATCTTTCTTGACATTTCTGACCATATTTAGTGTCCATGTTAAATTTCTTTCTATTTTGCAGAGTGAACTGACCTACGTGAAATATTGCATGAGTGCATTAAGGGTTGGTAAGCTGTTTTAATGACGTTTTCTGTCTCACCTTTGACCAGGTGAAAAGACTAATTTGGTCTCTGTGCCAGTTTCACAACAGCTGCGTTTTGAGGCAATCAACAGGGAGATATGATACAACGTGTTTCCTGGTGGTAGCAGAAATTATTGAACTGACATTCACCAATTTATTTCATATATGTCATAAATCAGTTGTATAAAGTTGACAGTTGCCTTCTTACATTTACGTGTGGGTATATTAGGTGGAACTCTTTCATCGTTAAGTATTTGGAATAGCAGGAGACTCAGTGATGACTGACAGCTCTGCCTTTGAAAGGGAGATTTCTGGGAGAAAATTATTTCACTACTCTTGAACACGTGTCTCCATTGGTGTAGTGGCCAGGTCTTCATAATTAATGTTTTTGTATACTTTGCACTTTTATTCTTTATTCTCACCTGTAATATGTAGCATATATATCACACACAATATTCTGCATACACTTAATATTCATATAAACATTTATTTTTTTAACACACATAACTATATATATTAATGTATATACAAATGAACATTTTTTTGACATTTTGGAGTTTACATGTCGGACCATAACATAAATTATAAAAGGATACATTTTTAGTAATAAAACAAAATCCAGATGTGTCAGTTTTTCAGAGCTACAGTGACTTTCTTTAATCAGTTTACAAGAGTCTGTACTAAGCAGCAGTTACTATGGAAACCTGAAAAGATTGGAACACAATTAAATGTTTTGCTTAGTAGTATGATGCTGAACACTGATATTCAAAGTGACAAACCTGGTGTCTAGTGATGAAGACAACCATCTAAATTAAAGACAAAGCAATCAGAAAAAAAAAAATCTCTTTCTCCAATCTCCTTCCCCCCATAAAATCAGGAGTAAAAGTATAACTGAAAAAAAAAAAAAAAAAGAATCATATAAGAAGGAATAATACTGGGCTCACAGTAAAGAAAAACAAATTACTAATAATATCGCAAAGGGTATTTGGTTATTAAGTAGCTGTGAGAAAAAAAATTTTCAGGGTGCAAAATGTGGACAGACCTTTGAAGAAGAGTTACAATGACATTATGGTATGAAGGGAGAAATACTTTAATGTGTCTGTTAGTGCCAGATGTTCACTAATGGCACTTAACTCTATGGTTCTATTTCAGTTGACATGGAGTATGCAGCTGCTTGATTTTTTCCATGATAAGCTAAGGCTGAAGTTTAAAAAGGGCTGTGTGTCTGAAACACCATCCAGCAAGAAATAGCAGTGGCAGGTTGCAATGAATGCACAAGGTGATTTGAAGAAGTGACACAGGCTCTCCAGCTAAAGAAGCAGAATGATATTATTACCTGCATGTGGCATCCATGACTCATTTATGTCTTTCATTATTTTGTGTGCCTGAACAGCTCTGTTGCAATATGTAAAAAGATATACTTTTCAAATAAAGCAAAACAAAAAAAGACTCAACAACTAACAACATTGTTATTTTATTTCTTTATCTAGTGAGATTCTGGAGTTTTGAGCTTCCTAGAAATTTTCACTTTGTATTGTGCTTGTGTCTTCAGAAATACGAAAAGAATATTGCTCCCTTTCTACTACACAGGACAAACCCTTGAAAAAAAAACTACTTTAATTTTTTCTACATCTAAAAGAATATTTGGGGTATACTGCTTTCCTAAACCATAAACATCAGTATTCTCCTAGATAAATATGAGAGGATTATCCAGCATGTATAAAGAGTTTCAAAATCCACACAAATTTGATAATAATTTCAAAAAGGGATTTAAACCTTAGGACCCTTGTGTTGTGGTTTAAGCCTCTCTAACTCACACAGCCCTTTCTCTCTCACTCACTTCCCCCTTTCTTCCCCCCGCTCCCAGGGGGATGGGAAGGAGAATCGAAAAGAATGCAACCCCCACAGGTTGAGATAAGAACAGTTTAGTAACTAAAGTATAACACAAATCACTACTGCTACCACCAATAATAATAATGACAAGGCAAATACAAGGAAAGAATACAATTCTCACCACCTATACCCAGCCAGACCACACAGTGCACCCCCACCCTTCCGTTTCTCTGCTCTCTGCTCTTCCATCCTGGGCATGACGTGCTGTGGTATGGAACAACCTCTTTGGTCAGTTTGGGTCAGGTGTCCTGTCTCTGCTTCCTCCCGGCTTCCCCTCCTCCCTGGCAGAGCATGAGACTCAGAAAGTCCTTGCCCAGACCAAAACATCACTAAGCAGTAACCAAAACACTGGTGCTATCAGTGCTGTTCCCAGGCCCAAAATTAAAAACACAGCACTACACCAGCTACCAAGAAGGAGAAAAATGACTGCTGCTGCTGAACCCATAACACCTTGGCACAAAGTAATGTTTCAGAACTGTTAAATTTATAAAAGTTGATATCATGCAGGAAAGGAGGCCACTAACCCAGAAAGCTGGGAAATAGTAACAGAAAAAAAACAACATAAAAAGGAGGAAGAGGACAATTAAAAACAAGGGGGTTCCTCCTAAATCTGTTGTCCCCACTCAGAACTGCTTTGCTGTCCTGCAGGGGACAGATGATGAAACACACTCCCACCAGGAACTACCGGCTGATGCACTGGTAAAGAAGATCACTACTGGTGCCGCCAGGAAAAAGCAGTGGGCTTTAGTAGTAGGGGACTCTACTCAGAAAGGAACAAAGGCACCCATCTGTCGGCTTGATCCAGTCTCAAGGGACGTGTGTTGCCTACCAGGGGCTTGGATCACAGAATTATAGAATCATAGAATAGTTAGGGTTGAAAAGTACCCAAGGATCATCTAGTTCCAACCCCCATGGCATGGGCAGGGACACCTCCAAATGAACCATGTCACCCAAGGCTCTGTCCAACCCAGCCTTGAACGCTGCCAGTGATGGAGCATTCACAACTTCCCTGGGCAGCCCATTCCAGTGCCTCACCACCCTTACAGAAAAGAATTTCTTCCTCATATCCAATCTACACTTCCCAGGGATGTTGCAGAGAGGCTGCCAGCTCTAGTCAGTCCCACTAACTATTACCTACTTCTAGTGACCCATGTGGGTGCTACTGATATAGATAGAAGTAGCCCAGAGAACATAAAGAAGGACTACAGAGCTCTGGGAGAGCTGATTAGAGGCTCTGGAGAAAAAATTGTCTCTTTGTCAATTCTCCAGGATACAGGGCAGGACATTAAAAAGACTAGGAGGATTGGCCAGGTTAATAAATGGTTAGAAGGGTGGTGCCATAGTCAGGGGTTTGGGTATCTAGAACACGGGGCTCAATTTAGTAGGCCAGGTCTACTGGGGGCTGGTGGAGCTGGTCTGACAAAGAAAGGGAGGAGTAGATTTGGTAGGAGTCTTGCCTGACTGGTCAAGGATGCTTTAAATTAGATGTGTTGGGGGAGGGGGGCATCATTCCATCCCAACACACCCAGTCAGTTGCCAGCACCTATAGTAAATGTTCAGAGCAATGTAGAGATATTCCAGCTGCTCCAGCCAATGAGCTGGTTTCAACTGGAGCTTGGCTCAGATGCCTCTATACAAACACCTGTAGCATGGGGAACAAACAAGAGGAATTAGAGATGTGTGCACATCTACGGGGGTATGATATCATAGGCATCACAGAAACATAGTGGGATGGCTCCTATGATTGGAGTGTTGGAGTGGAAGTTTACAGGCTCTTGAGGAAAGACAGTCCCAGTAGGCGGGGAGGGGGAGTAGCTATTTAAGTTAGGGATAGGCTGGAGAGCATGGAACTGTGCCTGGGGACAGGTGAGCAGTCAATAGAGAGTTTGTGGGTGAGGGTTAAAGGGAGAACAGCGATGGGAGACATTATTGTGGGGATCGGTTACAGACCGCCTGACCAAGAGGACTCTGTGGATGAAGCGCTCTATAGACAGATAGCAACAGCCCCACGCTCGCAGGCCCTTGTTCTCATAGGGGACTTCAACCACCCTGATATCTGCTGGAGGGATGGTACAGCCCGGCACAAGCAATCCAGGAGGTTCCTCGATTGTGTGGAAGACAGCTTCCTTCTACAAGTAATAGTGGAGCCGACAAGGAGAGGTGCCATGCTTGACCTTGTCCTCACCAACAGGGAAGGGCTGGTTGGAAATGTGATGCTCCAGGGCAGCCTTGATTGCAGCGATCATGAGATGGCCAAATTCGAGATCCTCAGGAGAATAAGAAGAGCATGCAGCAAGCTCCCTGCCCTGGACTTCAAGAGAGCAGACTTTGGCCTCTTCAGGAACCAGCCCAGTAAGGTTCCATGGGATATAGCCCTAGAGGGCAGGGGGGCCCAAGACTGTTGGTTGATATTCAAGGATCACCTCCCACAAGCTCAGGTGCAATACATCCCTACTAGAAGGAAGTGTTGCAGGAGGGCCAGGAGACCTCCTTGGATGGATAAGGAGCTGCTGAGGAAAATTCAAAGGAAAAAAGAGGCTTATAAAAGGTGGAAGCAAAGACTGGCAGCCTGGGAAGAATACAGGGATGTTGTCCGGGAAGATAGGGACCAGGTTAGGAAAGCTAAGGCCCAGTTAGAATTAAACTTGGCTAGGGATGTTAAGGATAACAGGAAGGGATTCTATAGGTACATTGCAAATAAAAGACAGACTAGGGACAACGTGGGCCCCCTCCAGAAGCTATCTGGAGAACTGGCTACCCTGGATTTGGAGAAGGCTGAGGTTCTTACTGACTTCTTTGTCTCAGTCTTCACCGGCAAATGCTCTGAACGCACCTCCCAAGTCTTGGAAGGCAGACACAGGGAGTGTGAGAATGAAGATATTGGGCCCACTGTAGGAGAGGACTTGGTTCGATACCATCTTAGAAACCTGAATGTATACAAGTCCATGGGACCTGATGAAATCCATCTGCGGGTCCTGAAGGAGCTGGCAAATGAAGTTGCTAAGCCACTGTCCATCATATTTGAAAAATCATGGCAATCACGTGAAGTTTCCGAAGCCTGGAAAAAGGGAAATATAGCCCCCATTTTTAAGAAGGGAAAAATGGATGAGCTGGGGAACTACAGACCAGTCAGTCTCACCTCTGTGCCTGGCAAAATCTTCTGGAAGGCATGCTGAGGCACATGAAAAACAACAAGGTGCTTGGTGACAGCCAGCATGGTTTCACTAAGGGGAAATCCTGCCTGACCAAACTGGTGGCCTTCTATGATGGGGCTATGGAACTGATTGACAGGGGTAGAGCAGTTGATGTCATCTACCTGGACATGTGCAAAGTGTTTGACACTGTCTCACATGGCATCCTTGTCTTTAAGTTGGAGAGACATCAATTTGATAGGTGGACCACACGGCGGATAAAGACTGGCTGGATGGCCACATGCAAAGAGTTGTGCTCAATGGCTCAATGTCCAGCTGGAGACCAGTAAAGAGCGGTGTCCCTCAAGGATCCATGTTGGGACCAGTCTTACTCAACATCTTTGTCAGTGCCATGGACAATGGCATTGAGTGCGCCCTCAGCAAGTTTGCCGATGACACCAAGCTGTGTGGCTCGCTTGAGAAGTTGGAGGGAAAGAATGCCATGCAGAGGGACCTTGACATGCTTGTGAGGTGGGCTGATGCCAACCTGATGAAATTTAACCATGCCAAGTGCAAGGTCCTCCTCCTGGGTCGGAGCAATCCCAGGCACAGCTGCAGGTTCGGCAGAGAAGAGATTCAGAGCAGCCCTGAGGAGAAGGACTTTGGGATGTTGGTTGACGAAAAAATGAGCATGAGCCAGCAGTATGAGCTCTCAGCCCAGAAAGCCGACCGTATCCTGGGCTGCATCAAAAGGAGTGTGACCAGCAGGTTGAGGGAGGTGATCCTGCCCCTCTACTCTGCTCTCGTGAGACCTCACTTGGTATATTCTGTGCAGTTCTGGTGTCCTCAACATCCAAAGGGCATGGAACTGTTGGAACAAGTCCAGAGGAGGGCCACGATGATGGTCAGGGGACTGGAGCACCTCCTGTATGAAGATAGGCTGAGAAAGTTGGGGCTGTTCATTGTGGAGAAGAGGAGGCTGCGTGGAGACCTCATAGCAGCCTTCCAGTATCTGAAGGGGGCCTATAGGGATGCTGGGGAGGGACTCTTCATGAGGGACTGTAGTGAGAGGACAAGGGGTAACGGGTTCAAACTTAAATAGGGGAAATTTAGATTGGATATGAGGAAGAAATTCTTTACTGTGAGGGTAGTGAGGCGCTGGAATGGGTTGCCCAGAGAAGCTGTGAATACCCCATACCTGGCCATGGTCAGGGCCAGGTTGGATAGAGCCTTGGGTGGCATGGTTTAGTGGGAGGTGTCCCTGCCCCTGGTAGGGGGGTTGGAACTAGATGATCTTGAGGTCTTTTCCAACCCTAAGTATACTATGATTTTATGATTCTATGAACTTCAGCCACTTTGGGCATTTGTGTTCTTTTATTGGTGATACTCTTACAGCTTTTCAGTGAGATATCTTTTTTGCCTTGGGCTATTGGTTTTCTAACTGGACCATTTTGTAATTATTGAGTATCTAAACATCAAGAAAGAATTTCTGTATTTTGAACCTTCAACTGGAATTCTCTCTCTTTTTTTTCTTCTCTATTTTATTATATAAGGTCGTGGGATTGAGTGCACCCACAGCTAAAAAGTCGCATCAGGAACTGTTTTATACGCACTGTAGACCTCATTCTGTATATTTAACATGTTTATTATTCTGTCCTATTGTGATGCAAAAACCCTAATGTATGCTTTAGGTATTTTATAATCCACCTTCAATGAGTCACCCTCCACTCACTATTAAAACTTCTTATCTTGTCTATTGTAAGTAGCAAGTAGGAGGGCGAATGCACTAGTGTAAAAACATAAAAAAGATATTACTTATAAAACTGATGCCATATCATCTCACAGGACATTTTATCTTATATGCCTGGTTTGTGACAATATAAGACAAATCATTGCAAAAATAATAGTGAGAAAATTCTCATTGCTTGTAGTATACTACTTCAGCTAAAAAAACATGGCAACTGTTTTGCTTTGACATGTCCCACTGCCTCTTACTCTTGGTTTAACTTTGTTGCCATCACTAGATCAAGCTGCGCACTGGTAAATACTTTTAGTAATAAATCTCAGCAGGACAGATTCTTTTCTTTTTTTTCCGTATTGCAAATATTCCTTTCTAAATCATGTGAACTTAACACATTGCATATGTTCCTGAAATGAGTCAAAAATGTCATGCTGTTAGACTCTTAATGAAATAATATTTCTTATTACAATGAAGTAGCATTTATTAGATGATATTTTTGTGATTAGTTTTGTTCTTGAACTGCACTTTTGCCAAACTTCTATCAAATGTGTGATCTAAGTAATATTCTTAGGTATTAACTAAAGTAAAATCAAAAACTTCTTTTGTACTATTTAAGTGATAATGTAAGCTTTAGTTTGCCACTTTCATGCATTTTTTTCCTTTGCTTTTTCCTTTCTCACATAGACACACAGTATTTATACATTTATATATACATTTGAAGATATATATTTACAGTAGTTCTCATATTATCAGATGAGCAAGTTGAAATAAGTTTTTACTATATGCAATATTTAAGTACTATAGAGATGGATGCTACTTTGCCCTGGGAGGATGAATTTCCTGAATTTAAGGAATCTCATGAGTAGGCTGATTATTGAGCACAAAACATTCAGCCTTTTAGAAATTGATATTGTCATAGTCACTTTGGAAACTAGTCATTCAGGTACAACTGTAAAACCAGCAGCAATGACAAGTTAATTTAATTTTTTTTTTTAATTTAGCAATGAACAGAATTGTGCTACTGAAAGCAACACATTGAGTATAGAATTAACCAGCACCATTACTTCTGTGTTTGCTAAACTATCTGGGATAAGAGCAAATCCAAATGTCAAGCAAGGAATATAGTAAGGTTAAACACAGTTCCTTTTAAATTCTCTCTCTCTCGAGAAGGTAAAAGGAGAGTGAAGAAATGTGTGCTGACATAATATAGCTCAAAATAAATCTGGCATGAATATTTTCTTCCTGAATGAGGTATGACAAGATAAAGGAGCTAGAATACCATCAAGCCCAGGATTCACTGTCAACTAGACCTCATTGTAACTTACAAAATTTCACTTCGCTGTGACTATAGGGGATGTGTTTGCCTGATCTTATGAGAACAGAGAACTTTGCAGACAACATGGTAAAAAAACACTCCACTTTGCTGTCAATATATGAAAATATAGATGGGGAGTAAATAAACTGAATTTTTGCTTTCTGTTATGCACAGAGGGGGTTAGTTTTTCCAAGAAATGTGGTATTTACTGTGATTTTTTGTTGATCTCTTCAACATCTGGACATATTAATATTAAATTGTCTTTAGCATTCTAAGGTAATGGGAAGTTTCTCAATTTTTATTGTTTAGAATTTACAAGCTTCTGGATTGCTTTCTAATACCACTGAGAGCCAGTTCACACATGGGTAGGCAACCACATTTGAGAAGAGGGCCAGCAAAGAAGAGCCCACTGAAACTGATTTTCTGTTGATGGTACCATGAACACATGTTCTTGTATCCCAGACTGCATGGGTGAGATCTGTTCATAGACCAGCCTCTGTACTTGAGATTAGCCACTGCCCCAAAGAGCAGCCTTATAAGAACTGCCATGGGATGGGACACCACAGTCCATGCCATCATTTGTATCTCAGAACTATAAGAACTGTTCGACATTTTCAATTTCCTTCTGTGTATTAACAATGAAAGTGGTATCAAATACCAATTAAACAGGTATACCAGGGTTATATTTGGCAGAAGAAAACATTTTTGTCCAATATGGACTGTGGTGGCAAACACACACGGATATGGAGTCAAAAAAGGCTTATCTGGTGTGTTGAGAGTTACAGCAAATAGCCAGGTATGATAATCTTCCAACAATGTGCAGAGAAAGAATGGAGGACTGGTGAAGTAACACTGATGGAAACACTATACGAGAGGTACAAAATGAAAGTCCCAAGTAACACTGAGTTGCAGGTACATGGAAGAGTGAATACTTTTACTTCTACAGAGTTGCTGGTTTGTACAGGACTGAAAACATCAAAATTACCTTGAATATTATACTGAATATTAATGAGCTACTCAGTCTGTGCTTTACTCCTGATGATGGAAATTTATCTGGCAAAAATGGATTTTGTTCACGTAAGCAATGCCTACCTTAATAAAATAAAATATTCAAGAACCATTCTCCTACCTTGAGACCAAGTGGCATGGCATGCCTTGTTTTCACACAGCTGAACACTCTCACTGTGCAGGTTCGGGAGTCTGCAACCACATAGACAATTAGAGATGGTCCCTGACACATGCTTTCTCCTGAGCATGTCTGGATAATGGCCAAAAAAGTTAGCTGGTCCAATCCAAAAGAGAACAGGGAATGTACCAATAATTTTACAATATAAATGGCCACAGGTCAGTGCTCAGATGCATGCTCTAACCTGTCATTAACTAATATAGCCATAAGAATGAAAATAGAATGTAGTTTATGATTAGATTTCAATGGAGACCTGATCTGACAAAATCAGATTTTGGGGCTACAGTCCATTTGAAACGGTTGCAAGCTCCAAACATGCTCAATGAGGGAGCCAATTTGTTTAAGAGGAATGCTGTATTCCTTTCTGGTGGTTATCAAAGGCAGTTTTCGGTTCTCTCCAATACCTGCTAGCAAATGTAATATTAATTTATAGTGATATGTTGCTGTCTATTTTCTGAATATAATATGCAACTCTCACAAGGCCCAAACAAATTCAGATTTTTCTCTCTGACCAGAAACAATTATGGCTTATTCTGTAGTATTGAACAAGTTTCCAGTACAATATATGGCACATCAGAGTACATCAGCATGCTGAGCTTTATAAATGTCCTGGTCACAGGACAAGATTTCATTTGTTCATTTTCTCTTTCATGCCCTTCATGTGACTGTTTATATTCTGACAAATGGCTCATCCAGCAGCAGACATAGTCCTGAATTAAAACCATGCAGAGTCCACAATCATAGAATCATAGAATCATAGAATAGTTAGGGTTGGAAAGGACCTTAAGATCATCTAGTTCCAACCCGCCTGCCATGGGCAGGAGCGCCTCCCAGTAAACCGTGTCACCCAAGGCTCTGTCCAACCCGGCCTTGACCACTGCCAGCGATGGAGCTTTCACAACTTCCCTGGGCAACCCATTCCAGTGCCTCACCACCCTTACAGTAAAGAATTTCTTCATTATATCCAATCTAAATTTCCTCTGTCTAATTTTTAACCCAGTACAGTTCAAAACCTCTTACTTTGCTTCCTTTCTAAAAGGGACTCATCTGTAGCAAACCTAGCCAATTTCATGTATTCCCAGTGGGAGCAATTAAGACATTTCATCATCAAAGTTTGACAACTTTGAAACTGGGTTTGGGAGATGATACTAAGCTCCCAAATCTTCTTGCAAGAGTTTTGTGGCATATGAAACAAGAATTTGTTATATTTGGCTATTTGGTACTGTCGTGGTTTAAGCCTCTCTTCAGCCACACAGTCTCTCTCTCCCTCACTTCCCCCTCTTTCTTCCCCCCGCTCCCAGGGGGATGGGAAGGAGAATCGAAAAGAATGCAACCCCCACAGGTTGAGATAAGAACAGTTTAGTAACTAAAGTATAACACAAATCACTACTGCTACCACCAATAATAATAATGACAAGGCAAATACAAGGAAAGAATACAATTTCTCACCACCTAAAACCAAGCCCGACCACGCAGTGCACCTCCACCCTTCCGTTTCTCTGCTCTCTGCTCTCCATCCTGGGCATGACATGCTGTGGTATGGAATAACCTCTTTGGTCAGTTTGGGTCAGGTGTCCTGTCTCTGCTTCCTCCTGGCTTCCCCTCCTCCTTGGCAGAGCATGAGACTCAGAAAGTCCTTGCCCAGACCAAAACATCACTAAGCAGTAACCAAAACACTGGTGTTATCAGCGCTGTTCCCAGGCCCAAAATCAAAAACACAGCACTGCACCAGCTACCAAGGAGGAGAAAAATGACTGCTGCTGCTGAACCCATGACAGGTACTCAGCAGCTGCAGCTGTTTTCTGTGGTGTTCATTACTGTCAGCTCTGATTTCTCTTTTCATGTTCATCACATTGTCTATGAGTGGCTACAAAATCTGGCTTAGCAGAATGCATATTAGTATTCTAGTGGTCTAAACTATCCAGGTGATGAACGGTAAAATACTAATCCTGTAGATCTCATGAGCCTTTTCCAATGTGACCCTCAGGACTACAAGATTGAAAGCATAGCATGGTTTAGAATAGTGAACTCTTGTGTACAAGTATTGTACAAATGATGAAAAACGTAGATTATGACCATGCCTTAGGTGATGTAGCACCTTTTTCCACATAGCTACTGCTTGTTGTAAATATCTGTAATAGATTATTTGCTGTTTCCATCTAAAATTACACTGCATCCTTATTATAAATGAGAGAAAATAAAATAGCTCCAGGTCACAAAATCTGCCTTAGACCTGAAACACTAAACCAGCTTTAATAACCAGCACATTGCAATAATGCACTGGCAGGATTTAGGCTTTTTGTGTCATAGTAGTGCGCTAAAGGAAAAGCATTCACAATAGTCTGTCCCTGAAGAAGTCATTATCAGGTATCAAAAAAAAAATAATCCAAACATAGCAGTGACAATCCCAAAGCTAGAGTTACTGCTCTTTAAAACTTCATGAAAAATGGAGTACATTTTTAAAGTGAAGATTCGTTACAATTCCTTTGCAGTCATGAAAAGTAGAAGCATCACTTGACAGGTAATCTTTCTATAAAGGTTATGAATACATACAGTGTTTGTCCAGATACAGGGAAAGTTGATGTGATGACACAGGATCAGGTGAGAGTCATGGTACAAACTGACCAGGGCATTCAAGAATTATCCAAATGATTTATACTTTGCTGAGAGTTGAGCTCTGTTATCCAGTACAAACTGTTCAAAAAGATGTAAAAAAAAAAAAGTGAGAATAAACTTCTTTAGCTTTTCAACCATGTTGAAAACAAATAAGACCTGTGAGAGTGGCTGTGCACCCAGTAGTATGGGGGGGGAAGAATGGTTTACAAGGGTAGTTGTGAGACAAGAGGCCAGTATATAATGGCAGTGGTTTCAAAACTTAGTATGTAATTGCAAATATGAACAGAGACCTTTTAAAGAATATCCCAAAATTACAGTTAAGGAAGACTTGTTGTGATGCCTAGGAAACAAAAATGCTATGTGGCATGCTTTAAAAGAAACTATGAATGGGAACAAGCAAGTTTGATTGTGCCTGCTGAAGTTCTTACAACAGAACTTCCTATGCCAGAAGTTATAAGAAGGCAGATATGATCAGCATAAATCAGAACTATAGTTTGAAAGGACCTTGTCACCAAAAGTGGCCAATAGCAGAAACCTATTGAAATTATTTCATATACTAGCAATATAAAGATTCATTGTACCTCATGTGAACTCTTACCATCCACTACAGCTTCAGTCAAGGAGCTCTGTGGTTTCTTGATATAGTAAGAACTGTTTCTCTTTGACTCTTTTTGACCTTGATTCTTACTAGCTTTGTCTGATGCCTCTTAGGTCTCATACGAAAAAAGTGAGCAATCAATTCCAAAGCTTCCCCTACATTCTGGTCAGGATTTTTAGACTTCTTTCATATATGTCATATTTTCACTAGCATACTATAAACATGTTTTTTATTGCCTTTCCACCAAAATTATACCTTTTCCTAAATTCCAAGAAAGAGCACTACCTTGTGTGGTTATACTCTTTGCAGGAGCAATTCTTCTTTGTTACCTGGCCATGAACCTATTTTGGGTCTTTCTCTATTAAGCCACATGTTTTACTGTTCAGTAATAAGGTTAGAATAGGTAAACCTCATGTTTAAAATCCTAGTATCAGTACAAGTGAAGTTCTCAGCAGTTTCTTCAATAAAGCTTTTTGCCTGAACAAACAGACCAGAATTAAATTTTGAAGTGTTTGGAGAAGGAAATTAATAACTATTTAGTAAATAAAAATACCAGGGAAAATGGGACATGGTTGGTTTGTTGCTTTGGGTTTTTTTTCACACTACTAATATTTGCTTGATTCTGTTGTACATATCATTAAGGCATAAAAAGACTAATAAAGAAATTAATTGGTCTTATTTAAACATAAAGGAAACATATTTATTTCATTTACTCTTACTAAGCTAAAGTCAAAAATTAATCCTCTTGCTTTCATGGCACTGATTTTGATCCAGTGCACACTCTTTGAAGTTAAATACAAATCATATACAATATTTTTAATATGAAATTCAGCATTTTATATATATAAATTAAAGCCAAAAGAAAACAAGAGTTCATCTTTAGATGAACTAGGGATATTTGCCTTTTAAGGATAACCATTTTCTTTTCCCTCCATCTGGTTTAAGGAACATCTTATCTGTGTGTCACATGAGTAAAGGAAAGGTTGAAATGGTTAACATGAACATAAAGATTCTTTTTGTAGGGGATGAAATCTTGCTGAAGATTATTAGAAACTTATCTTTTAGCTCATCTGGTAGTTTTCTCAGCAGCAAATTTCATATTTCCATGTTCTATGCCAAAAACAAGCGTCATGGTTAGCTCAAATCAGTTCACCACTCTGGTTCAATATGGAAAAAATAATTTTACTAGCATGGAGAAGGTGATGTAGAGGTAAGAATCAGTCAGAGTTCCCAGAATGAGAGGAAAGAAAACCGGTGTAAGCCAGCTTTCTAGATGAGAGAAATGTATGGGAAATCACAGCCCTAAAAAATATCCACAAGACTCAAAAGGACTTTCTGAGCCTCATGCTCTGCCAGGGAGGAGGGGAAGTCAGGAGGAAGCAGAGACAGGACACCTGACCTAAACTAACCAAAAAGGTATTCCATACCACAGCACGTCATGCCGAGGATGGAATAAACTAAGGGCAGGGACCCGAAAGAAGGGGTTTCACGGCTCGGTCGGGCTTGGTATCGGCTGGTGAGCAGTTGCATTCTCTTTCCTTGTATTTCCCTTGTCATTATTATTATTGGTGGTAGCAGCAGCGATTTGTATTGTACCTGAGTCAATGGACTGTTCTTATCTCAACCTGTGGGAGTTGTATTCTTTTGATTCTCCTCCCTATCCCTCTGGGACAGGTGGGAAGAAAGAGGGGTGAGTGAGTGAGCAAACTGTGTGATTTACGGCTTAAACCACAACAGTCACTGACAGTTTCTTACATCTTCTTTCAACTGAAGAGGCAGTTAAGTCTGTTGAAAAAGAGCATATTTTTCCCTATGGTGCTAATACCTAGAAACACAGGAATCCCAAAATGTTTCAAAGTCACTTGTTACTGCACAGTCATAGGAGAGCAATCCATTTTCTGCCTGGTTGTTCTCTAAATAGAAATGGAAATAGTTGTAGAAATACCCAAGAAAGTAAAAATAATCCTGAGAAGGAATGATATGTACTATGATATCACTTGCAGAAGATAATGCTGTGCTTAGTAGTGCATCTAAAATTAGTGATTTTCTTCTAACTGATTTCCCAACTTATGGTTGACAGTATCAGAAAGCAAAACGCACTACTAAGAATTCATAATCTTATCTTCAAAATATAAAACTTTGTGTTCACCTGCTGAAGGCATTTTTAATTATGCATTATTTCATTTCCCCATCATGAATGCAAAGGAGTAATAAGCTATATGCCTGTTCAAACATCTGAAAATACATTATTGAGCAATTAGGCTGAATATAAGTTTAATATAAAATGAAAATTTTTAATTTATTTGAGAATATCAAATATTGGAAACAGCTTCAAATACTGAATACTGTGAGCATTTTTTAATTCCTTTGCAGTAGGCTCAACATTTTTTGACTGGATTTCTTTATTTGCTGTATTTTATTTTTTGATATAAAATTAAAAGTTGAATGAAGAAGAGTAAAATTTTTTTTATGTAATGGGCTTTACAAGCTAGTTTTGCTGAAGAGTATCTTGCAACAAAGGATTGTTGACCCAATTTTCTTGTAACAAATGTACCTCTTTTCTTCAATATATCCTAACAAAGCAAAAGAAATTAAAAGTAAATTCATTCACTGCTATGCTTTATTTTTCAAAGATTCTGATGCCTCATTTTTATTTGACTAAACAAAAAATGCAATATTGTCATATGACCACTCTGAGAAAAGAAAGTTTTAAATACTCTAACATTAAGAATTAGAAAATAAATACTTAAGTATTAAATGAAGTATTGAATCTTGATAAAAAGATGAATAAGGATGTGTGTGCATAAGGACTGCTGTGAACTGGGAGATGTGTTCATGTTTCCACAGTCTTTTACAAGGAAAAAGGTTTACCTTCAGAATCCAATTATTGATAATAGTGGCATTTATCACCTCTGAGGTAGTGGTGCAAGGCATATATTCCCTGTGAAACATCAAGAAACTTGCTAAATATTGATTCTGTTAAGGTTGAGTTAAAAATTAATCCGAGACACACAAATAGAACAAAAAATAGTTCTATTGAAATGTATTAAAACTGATAATAAATACTGTTTAAAAAAAGTCATTCATGTATATAACTGAGTGTAAATTTAATAAGGGAAGAAATGCATAGAAGAAAATAAAGTACATGACACTAAAAGGAAAGGTGTCTTCTTATAATGCACTTAAATTGCAGCATTTTCCTTATTTTACCGGTTTAATTTTAGGTAAGTTTGCCCTTTGCTAAGTGAAATCAAAGCAATGGATAAATATAGTAAAATCTTGTGAAACAGGAGATAAAAACAGCTATGGACTCAAAGAGTAACTGAAAAATTAACTAAGACATGTTATTTATAAGAACAGAAGTTAATGAACTGTGGGTGCTGTTGATGCAAGAAATTTATCATAATTCCCATAATATAAAATTTTATCATGGTGTCTGTTAAAAATTCAGTAAGGTAGAATTCCTCAGGTTATTTGTTAGGACTGTTTTGAGTGACTAACAAACTGCAAGGTTAAACTGCAATAAAAATAACCACAAAAATAAGATAATAAATAGTGATACAGAACTGATATAAATGTAAATTAGTGTTTCAGATATTCTGTAAGAAAAAGGTAGCATTTAATTCATTAGTGCTCCAGTTGTTGCTGGAGACAGATTCAGCACTCGTTAGTTTCTATCTCCATTTCTATTTAGTAGTCCTGTGACTGTGTGGTAATAATTTCAAACTAACTAGCTAGAGACAAGCCCACCAAAGTCACAAATGTAGTTTGGTCTCCTTCAGCCTATAGTCATCTAGGGAAATAACTGAGCATGCCAAGCATCCTGAATTTAATGCTGCACTACTGCTAAACTGCTTCTGCTACTTGTGCCAAAGAGATCAGAGGCAGTCTATTAACTTGAAAGGAGAACTACACAGTAAAATTGGAAGTCTGCACCAGCAAGAAAACATTAAAAAAAAAAAAAAAAAGACTTTTAATGGAATTTTACAAAATTGTTCAGATTGGAAAGGACCTCTGGAGGTCATCTGGTCTAAACCCTCTACCCAAGCAGGGTCACTTAAGGCAGGTTGCCCAAGACTCTGTCTAGTCAGGTTTTGAATATTTCCAAGAATGGAGACCCAACAACCTCTCTGGGCAAATTCTTTACAGTGTTTGACCACCCTCACAGTAAAACAAGGGTTTTTTTTGTATTCAGATGGAATTTCACATATTTTGGTTTGTATCCATTGCCTCTTTTCCCACCAGTGGACACTACTGGCTCCCTTTTCCTCATTCCCTTACACCAGGTATTTATATCTTTCTTCAAGCTTTGCTGCCCACTTCTCCTGCAGAATCCCTCTACGATTCATTTCTAATTCTAGGCAACAGAAACACAGTGGAAAGTCAGGAAAATTGTCCAAATAGCCATGGCCAGCTTTTTGCTTGAGGCCTGAAATGAGCAATTAAGTTTCCTGAATCCTACAGAAACACTCAGAGGAGAGAAGACCATTGCAGAGAATGCAAATGCTCTAAGTTCTTCTTTGTAAAAGAAACTGTTGAGGTTCTCAAGCTTGATACTTTTGGGAGGTAGTGAGGAGGTTAGGGTGTGACTTTGCAGAGTGTCTGTCTGAAATCAGAGTTACCGTGGAAGTGCTGTACAAAAGACTGAACAAACAGCAAGAACTCACTAGGGCTGAAGATCATTCTGAAACTGTCCCTTAAAATTCTCTTTACGTCTGAAAACCAGAGAATGGTAAATGTGATATCAATCTTAAGAAAAGCCTGAGGTTTACATCAAAGTAACCAGAAGCTTGTAAAATTGGTGGACACCTGGATAAATTTGACATATATGAGATAAGCCAAGATAGCTTCTGTGAAGGGAAGTCCTGCTTCAGAAATTTCTTGAAGCCCTTTAAATAAGTCACTAAACATATGGATATGGATGATCTGGCTAATAATAATAGTCTCCTACCAAGTGTTTAAAAAAAAATAAACATTTTTAGGAAAGGAGAAAACAGAAAAAAAGAGTATCATAGCTGTGATAACATTGCTTTTGCAATCACTCGCATGCTTATGGCACCACTGCTTATCTTTCTACCTTCTTTAGACAGAAGGAACTGCACCTCCATGTGTCATTAATCCAAATTTAAGAGGTACTGAAGTTTTTATAATTTAAAAAGGTCTTTTAAGAAACAGAAAAGATCTGTGCAGAAATCAATGAAACCCAAAACATATAATATTTACTCTGGGACCTTATTTTTTATTTATAAGGTAAGAAAAATAATTCAAGTGGGAAAAAATGCACACAGCAGGAATCATACAGAAGTTTTTAAGTTTCTGATAATTTCTATCTGAATAGTACTTTTTGATCTCTTTCAGGTACACAGTAAGACATTTTTATTTCAGGTAAAGGGGTTCTAACTGAAGATAACTTCCTTGTTAGTAACAAATATTCTGGGCACATAGGCTGTTCACAGCATAGAGGTGATCAAAAAGTCATCAAAATAGATAGACACTGCATAGCTTTTAAAAAGTAATTGTGTCATTACCATGCAAATCCTTGCAACTTTGTCACTTAGTTAAACCACTCAGCCAATTAGACCGGGAGGAATAGGTAGGTACACAGTAATTTTGCAAAAAACAATAATATAGCATAGAGCATAACATACTTGGAAAGGATGGTGATGCTAACAATCTGTATGCAAACGGTAACAGAAAGGCTGATTCAGCTTCTTTTCAGAACATTTTAAAATAATTAGTATGACATCTGCACAGTTAATGATTAGGAGGTGTGATAAAGCCCTCTCTTTTCTACTGGATTCTTTTTTTTTTTTTTTTTTTTTGCCTTTTCTTTTTTTTTCTTCAAATTGGGAAGATTGTCTGAATAGAGAATGACAGTTTAAAGAATTTTTCCTAACAGATAACTTAATTTCTCATGCATTTCTGAGTTGGCCTTGGCAAAATCTTACATCAGCAGTGTAGTATTTGTAGAGGTCTAGCTAAACATGAATAATATTCAAAGCATTTCCACATTCAATTGATTTATATATATTAATTTCCAATAATGATTAGCAGGGCTGAGCCTCTATAGTTTCTGCAGAAAAAAGATGGGTAGCATTCTTGAAAGTATTACATTGTTTAGTTAAAGAAACCAA
The DNA here is from genome assembly GCA_028858755.1 of Ara ararauna. Taxonomy (NCBI): domain Eukaryota; kingdom Metazoa; phylum Chordata; class Aves; order Psittaciformes; family Psittacidae; genus Ara; species Ara ararauna. Next base: position 36,765,449 of record CM054379.1, read on the forward strand.
ATTAATAAAACTAATTTCTAAAAGACTCTTTTCAACCTCTTTACAGCTTTTGGCAATTCAAAATTGAGATTTACATAGCTAAAGTTACAATATAGAAGTGTCCTGGGTTTAGTTGCAACAGTTATTTTTCTCCTTCTTAGTAGCTGGTGCAGCGCTGTGTTTTCAACTTTCATCTGAGAACAATGCAGATGTCATGGCTTAAGCCTCTCTAACTCACACAGCCCATTCTCTCACTCACTTCCCCCTCTTTCTTCCCCCCGCTCCCAGGGGGATGGGAAGGAGAATCGAAAAGAATGCAACTCCCACAGGTTGAGATAAGAACAGTTTAGTAACTAAAGTATAACACAAATCACTACTGCTACCACCAATAATAATAATGACAAGGCAAATACAAGGAAAGAATACAATTCTCACCACCAAATACCAAGCCCGACCACGCAGTGCACCCCCACCCTTCCGTTTCTCTGCTCTCTGCTCTTCCACCCTGGGCATGACGTGCTGTGGTATGGAATAACCTCTTTGGTCAGTTTGGGTCAGGTGTCCTGTTTCTGCTTCCTCCTGGCTTCCCCTCCTCCCTGGCAGAGCATGAAACTCAGAAAGTCCTTGGCCAGACCAAAACATCACTAAGCAGTAACCAAAACACTGATGTTATCAGCGCTATTCCCAGACCCAAAATCAAAAACACAGCACTGCACCAGCTACCAAGGAGGAGAAAAATGACTGCTGCTGAACCCATGACAGCAGATAACACCGATGTTTTAGTTGTTGTTAAGTAATGCTTACACCAATCAAGGACTTTTCATTCTCATCCTCTGCGAGTGAGGAGGAAACAGAGACAGGACACCTGACCCAAACTAGCCAAAGGGGTATTACATACTGCCATGCATCCGTCCCAGTATATAAGCTGGAGGGAGTTACCTGGAAGGCCCAGATCCCTGCTTGGGAAGGGCTGTGGGTGGTGAGCAATTGTGTATCAGTCAGTGGGTGGTGAGCAATTGTGCTGTGCATCACTTGTGTTTATTGCTGGATTTTTTTTTTTCCTTTCCCCTTTTAGTTCTATATTCTCTCCCCGTGTTATTCCTCCTATCATTATTATTATAGGTGGTAGCAGGAGTGGTTTTGTGTTATACCTTAGTTACTGGACCGTTCTTATCTCAACCCATGGGATTTACATTCTTTCAATTCTCCTCCCTCTCCCTCTGGGAGCCGTGGGGGGGAAAGTCGGGGGAGTGAGTGAGCGGCTGTGCAGTTCTGAGTTGCCAGCTGGGCTTAAACCACAAGAAGTTACAGTTATGTTACAGAATATATTTGATCATTCCCATTTTCAAAATATGTGTCTGATCCTACTAATGTGAATGATGCAAATTACATGAGTACAGACAGAACAGCTGAGAATTTACTGAGCTAGGTACATATGGTGCAGTATTTGCAGTATTAAAGTTCTCAGTGATAACCTAAGGTGTGTTTAGACAAAATTAGTCTAAAAAATTAAAATGTTTGATAGAAATATATATTCTGCATTAAATCTTCCTGTTTATCTTGTACCATAGAACTCTGTGAGAATGTACATGATAAAATAATTCCCTGTATTTGTTTGGCTTTTAGGTTCTAATGTTGCTTGTATACAAGCAAGCATGTTACCATGGTTCAGGCATCTGTATAGTACAGAATGTTGAAGTGTGTGTTTGAGTAGGCTGTTTAAGCGTCATGTGCTTGGAGCTAAATACTGCAAGGTAACTGTGGTGAAGTTCATTTCACCTAACTGTAGACATCTGCAGTGTAGAGAGCTACAACTGAAGTCTTTGGATTCTCTTCACAATAAATAAGGAGAAAATAAGCCCTTTAAAGGTTCAATTTTATCTGATCTGATTTAGACAAAAACATTAATATAAGATGAACTGAATTACTTATGGACTTTTTCATTGCACATATCATAAAGAGTTTGCTGGTGAATACACACTACAACTCCATGTACACCCATTTTGGGGATGATGCAGACATGACCTCCCAACAGCTGGTACCAGACACAGAGGCTGATTGACACAGCTGGCTGAGCTATAGATAACTGTATTGTAAATATCTAAAGTGAGGCGTCTAATTAATCTCCTTATTTACTTTGTAACTTTAAGGAATGTTAAGAGGATGGTCACCAACTCTGCCCACCCCTGACCAGACACAACCCTCTATTTCCTGGTGAGTCCAGCTAGAGTTCGCTGGTGAATACACATCACACCCCTACACACATCCTGGTTGGCAATGATATAGAAAATCACCCCCCCACCATCCCAGCAGCCACGAGCAGGCACATGGGACCCATGGTCCCACTCCAGTAGTGCTGAGCTCCTCACTCACCTCACTCATGCCACTCAATCCCAGAAGCTATGTTTCAGGACATACACCATTCCCCAATAGTGACTGGAGGTTAAAGACCTCCCCCCACTCCAGTCACTATCATTGTACTTCACTTACTCCTGTAGCTGGCATCACAGGGCAGGGGCACCTATGCCCCCTGTCTGGCTACAGTATCTGGCACCCAGGCCGTGCACACAAGCCCCCTCAGTAGCTACCAGTCCTTGCAGCACTCACACACGTGGAATAGAGGGTGAGATCACACAGAGAAATAACTAAAGAAGAATTTAATAAGAAGACAGGATGGACAGTGGTGATCAAACACAGGATTCAGTTAGACAAGCATACTGACCAGTTCCATTTTACATCCAAACAGTCCCTTTTATATCATTTTCTGTCCTTTTTGTTCCTTGTCTTTCACATCTGCTCTCCCTTGGCATAGTGCCACTGACCACACCTTCAACATCGTGCACCCTCAGGTTTGCATCCTTACAAATTGCAATGTCTGGGTTTCCCTTCTGTTTCTTGCTCACCCAGCACTTAGTATGGCTGATCGGGTCTGGCTTTTGTCTTTGTTTCTGCTATGTTTGTCTGTTGGGTTTGTGTCCCTATGCATATCTTGCTTGTGGCTTCCACCTTTTCCTCAGTATCCCATTTGACAGGGTCCTTCATCAGACAATCTTACTGAACTAAACATTCCCATATTCCACACGCATTCACTAGTTAGTGCAAGTGAGCAAGTTTTGTTCTTGTTACTGCCTCACTTATTGCCTCTCTCAAGTTTGTGTTTCTAGATGTTCTTTATGGCTTTCCCCTTTATTTATTATTCCCTTTTGCACTGAAAATCCCCTTGACCAGACACCCTTAAGAGAGTAGACACTCCTTCCACATACACTTACAGTAACATTATGATTAGCGAATTTATTTTATTCAACATGTCATGCACAAAGTCTTTCTATGGGAAAAAATAATTAGCTTACTAACGTATTACGACACAGTGATAAAACTTGAAAAGCATTGGATTTCACAGTATGCCTGCTGCTTCAAAGTTCATATGGCTTCATATTTTTGTATGATTAAGCTGAACTAGAGCCTGAAGCTTTGAAAGCCACCCAACATGCAGTAAGGAACCCCCTTTGCAGCATTTGTTTCTTCATAGCAAGAAGGAATCAGAGATTTCAAAAACATTTTAGAGTAGAATCATAGAATCATAGAATAGTTAGCGTTGGAAAGGACCTCAAGATCATCTAGTTCCAACCCCCCTCCCATGGGTAGGGACACCTCACACTAAACCATGCCACCCAAAGCTCTGTCCAACCTGGCCTTGAACACTGCCAGCGATGGAGCGTTCACAACTTCCCAGCAACCCATTCCAGTGCCTCAATGCCCTTACAGTAAAAAACTTCTCCCTTATGTCCAATCTAAACTTCCCCTGTTTAAGTTTTAACTTGTTACCCCTTGTCCTCTCACTACAGTCCCTAACAAAGACTCCCTCTCCAGCATCCTTACAGGCCCCCTTCAGATATTGGAAGGCTGCTATGAGGTCTCCATGAAGCCTTCTTTTCCCCAGGCTGAACAGCACCAACTTTCTCAGCCTGTCTTCATACAGGAGGTGCTCCAGTCCCCTGATCACCCTTGTGGCTCTCCTCTGGACTTGTTCCAACAGTTCCATGTCCTTTGGATGTTGAGGACACCAGAACTGCACACAGTACTCCAAGTGAAGTCTCACGAGAGCAGAGTAGAGGGGCAGGATTACCTCCTTCAACCTACTAGTCATGCTCCTTTGGATGCAGCCCAGAATACAGCTGTCTTTCTGGGCTGCGGACGCACACTGCTGGCTCATGTCCATTTTCTCTTCTTATTCGAAATGTTACTTATTCTTATTTTCTTATAGTTATCAGTTCTATGAAAATACATTATTTGTATCACAAAAACCTCAATCAGATTTTGAGCCCGATTAGCTTCTGAGGGACTTGTTACTTTGCTTCACTGAAACTGGTATATGAGCATGAGTGTCTTTGGCTCTGAAAGTGCACTCACACTTTGGGTTGTTTCCGGATTTGATTCTATGCATTATGTTTTCATCTGATATTCTGTGAAATTTTAGATTTTCTAGTCAGGGTGCTCCACTGGGTTCCAAAATCCTCTGCTCTCCTAGGTTCAGCGGTTTGATAGTACAGTGATGCAAGTTGTGTTGGATTTGTTAGATAGTTTCTAGTCTAAAGAAATCCCATTGTAAGTAGTTTAATTTTTGTGCAGTAGCAGACGTCTTTCATGTTAATTATCTTTTAATTGACTAAAAAAATTACTAGCTTGCCTTCCTATTGTCATGGGTTCAGCAGCAGCAGTCATTTTTCTCCTTCTTGGTAGCTGGTGCAGTGCTGTGTTTTTGACTTTCGGCCTGGGAACAGCGCTAATAACACCAGTGTTTCGGTTACTGCTTAGTGATGTTTTGGTCTGGGCAAGGACTTTCTGAGTCTCATGCTCTGCCAGGGAGGAGGGGAAGCCAGGAGGAAGCAGAGACAGGACACCTGACCCAAACTGACCAAAGAGATTATTCCATCCCACAGCACGTCATGCCCAGGATGGAAAGCAGAGATCAGAGACCCAGAAGGGTGGTGGGATGCACTGCGTGGTCGGGCTTGGTATTAGGTGGTGAGCAGTTGTATTTTTTCCTTGTATTTCTCTTGTCATTATTATTATTGGTGGTGGCTGTAGTGGTTTGTGTTATACTTTGGTTGCTGAACTGTTCTTGTCTCAACCTGTGGGAGTTGCATTCTTTTCGATTCTCCTTCCCATCCCTCCGGGAGCGGGGGGAAGAAAGAGGGGGAAGTGAGTGAGAGAGAATCTGCGTGAGTTAGTCTTAAACCACAACACCTATATTCTTAGTTCAGTCTTCATAGCCACCACTGCCTACATAACTGTCAGCCCTTTGAACTCAGTCTGAGAAGACAGAAACTAATTAAAGAAAAAGGAGCAAATCTGGAATTGCACAAATAATATTTATTGAATATCTGTGGATGTTGTAGATAATGAAAAATTATTTAGCTACATGCTCAGACTTCACTCTTTTACTCTCAGGACGAGGAAACTACAAAAAAAAAATCTATGTCTACATAACATGAGATTTAGCATGTCTAACAGGCATGACTTAGTATAAAGTCACAGGGAATCTAGGTTCTTTATGGAGAATCAAATCCACAGAACTGTTTGTTCTTCAGCTAAGTCAGTGGGCTAGTGCTATGCAGCTCCCCCCACTAACCTTGCAACAAGATGGTTGCACACTGTGGGTAGGAGAAGTGGGACTTCCCTTTTCAGCTGCACTAGTCAAAACCCAATTTTGAAAACAATCCATTTCACAGCACTCTTCGCACACTGTGGTGCTTGCAGAAACGATGGAGCTGCAGACAGAGGTCTGAAACAGCTGGAAATGAGTGCCTGGGAGGGGCTGGCATCCAAGATCTGATACAAGTCATATAATGACAGTGCATATGTTGAGGCAACAAAGTGGATTCTACCCTAAATGTCTTGCATGCCCTCAACAATGTGTAATCTGAGACCTAAACAGTATTCTGCTCAAAAAGAAATGTCAAGAGTTGAATGGAATGCTAAAAAAGATGACAACTAGTTGGAAACTTAACCATTTAGTGCAACTAACTACTAACACTGCATGTACAGGTTAGCATGGAGAAGTTTTCACTGATTTTGCTTGACAGATGAGTTCTTTAGATGATTCCTTTGTCAATCTTGTCCAGAAAACCATGTTTGATACAAAAAAAAAGTAAAACAATTCACATTGAATTTTATTTTATGTTGTAAATTCAGAAAAACTATGGACCTGAAAATACATAGTTTAATTTGCAATAATTATCTCACACTTTAAATACTTGATATAAAAATTCTCATTATTAGCTGCTATTGATAATATGTTCTTTGAAGACAAGGAAATAATTTCTTTATCATTATATATTTGGGACAATGAAATCCTGAAAAAATAAATAAAATAAAATAATTTCCTCAAATTTATTTTGCAATCATAGAATTATAGAATAGTTAGGGTTGAAAAGACCTCAGGATCATCTAGTTCCAACCACCCTGCCATGGAAGATAATGTATATTTAGAGGCAGGAATATTGTTAAGTGTTTGACAACACACTTCATCTTATACAGGCAGAGGTAATTGTTCCGTGTCGATTAGACACTATATCACGAGGTGCAAGCAGCTGGTGTTGCATAACCGTCATTGTAATTTTAGACTGTTGTACCATTTCTCCTAGCTTCCTAGCTTCATTTAGCAGTTTAAAGGCAAGATAAGATATATTTATAGCAGGAAATTCAGTGAACATGCAAAAAAAAAAAAAAAAAAATGAAAAAAAGAATAGAAGAAAGGGTACTATAATTTTAAAATGGGATGATGGTTATAACCACCAGCTGTTTATAGTTCAGTGATTGAGAATCTAATTGACAAGGAATAATTACTACCTCTTTAAACAAGGTGAAGAATACTTTTGTTGTGATAAGGTTGGAGAATGACCATATGAAGAAGGACCCAAATGTTTGAGAAAAATAATTTTGTCTTTTCACTCCGTTTAATACCTTTAACATTTGAGTCTAAATTCTGCTCTGGGTTATATCTGTGTATCTCGACTGATGTCAGTGGGTTTGCCTTTCCATAATGGACTTTAAAAAAGCAAACTGATTTTGCAGCACAATTAAAGCATAAAACTGTAGTAGTAACGTATTTACATGGTGATCTACAATCCCAAACAAATACAGACCTTAATATGCAACTATGTTTCATAGAATAAAACAGGGTAGGAAAGGACCTTAAGATCATCTAGCTCCAACACCCCTCCCATGGACAGGGGCGCCTCACACTAAACCATGCCACCCAAGGCTCTGTCAAACCTGGCCTGGAACACCGCCAGCAATGGAGCATTCACAGCTTCCCTGGGCAACCCATTCCAGTGCCTCACCACCCTTACAGTAAAAAATTTCTTCCTCACATCCAATCTAAACCTCCCCTGTTTAAGTTTGAACCCGTTACCCCTTGTCCTATCACTACAGTTCCTCATGAAGAGTCCCTCCCCAGCATCCCTATAGGTCCCCTTGAGATACTGGAAGGCTGTAATGAAGTCTCCATGAAGCCTCCTCTTCTCCAGGCTGAACAGCACCAACTTTCTCATCTTACCTTCATACGGGGGGTGCTCCAGCCCCCCGATCATCCTCGTGGCCCTCCTCTGGACTTGTTCCAACAGTTCCATATCCTTTTGATGTTGAGGACACCAGAACTGCACACAATATTCCAAGTGAGGTCTTACGAGAGCAGAGTAGAGGGGCAGGATCACCTCCTTTGACCTGCTGGTCACGCTCCTTTTCATGCAGTCCAGGATATGGTTGGCTTTCTGGGCTGCAAGTGCACACTGAAGCAGGCTCATGTTCGTTTTCTCATCGACCAAAACCCCCAAGTCCTTCTCCGCAGTGCTGCTCTGAATCTCTTCCCTGCTCAACCTGTAGCTGTGCCTGGGATTGCTCCAACCCAGGTGGAGGACCTTGTACTTGGCATGGTTAAAATTCATCAGGTTGGCATTAGCCCACCTCACAAGCATGTCAAGGTCCCTCTGCATGGCATTCCTTCCCTCCAACATATCAACCGAACCACACAGCTTGGTGTCATTAGCAAACTTGCTGAGGGCGCACTCAATCCCGTTGTCCATGTCACATACAAAGAAGTCGAACAAGACCGGTCTCAACACTGATCCCTGAGGGACACCGCTCGTTACTGGTCTCCAGCTGGCCATTGAGCCATTGAGCACAACTCTTTGCATGTGGCCATCCAACCAGTTCTTTATCCACTGAGTGGTCCACCTCTCAAATTGATGTCTCTCCAACTTAGAGACAAGGATGTCATATGGGACCCTGTCGAAAGCTTTGCATAAGTCCAGGTAGATGACATCAGCTGCTCTACCCTTGTCCATCATTTCCGTAGCCCCATCATAGAAGGCCACCAGATTGGTCAAGTAGGATTTCCCCTTAGTGAAACCATGCTGGTTGTCACCAACCACATTGTTTTTCATGATCTGTTACTGACCAAGAGGAGTCGGTGGATGAAGTGCTCTATAGACAGATAGCAACAGCCTCACGCTTGCAGGCCCTTGCTTTCATGGGGAACTTCAACCACCCTGATATCTGCTGGAGGGATGGTACGGCCAAGCACAAGCAATCCAAGAAGTTTCTCAATTGTGTGGAAGACAGCTTCCTTCTGCAAGTAATGGAGGAGCCGACAAGGAGAGGTGCCATGCTTGACCTTGTCCTCACCAACAGGGAAGGGCTGGTTGGAAATGTGATGCTCCAGGGCAGCCTTGATTGCAGCGATCATGACATGGTCGAATTCGAGATCCTCAGGACAGTGAGAAGAGCATGTAGCAAGCTCAGTGCCCTGGACATCAAGAGAGCAGACTTTGGCCTCTTCAGGAACCTGCTCAGTAAGATTCCATGGGATATAGCCCTAGAGGGCAGGGGGCCCAAGAGTGGTGGTTGATATTCAAGGATCACCTGCTGCAAGCTCAGGAGCGATACATCCCTACTAGAAGGAAGTGCAGCAGGAGGGCCAGGAGACCTCCTTGGATGGATAAGGAGCTGTTGAGGAAAATTTGAAGGAAAAAAGAGGCTTATAAAAGGTGGAAGCAAGGACAGGCAGCCTGGGAAGAATACAGGGATGATGCCTGGGAGGATAGGGACCAGGTTAGGAAAGCTAAGGCCCAGTTAGAATTAAACTTGTCTAGGGATGTGAAAGATAACAGGAAGGGATTCTATTGGTACATTGCGAATAAAAGGCAGAATAGGGACAACATGGGCCCCCTCCAGAAGCTATCAGGAGAACTGGCTACCCTGGATTTGGAGAAGGCTGAGGTTCTTAATGACTTCTTTGTCTCAGTCTTCACCAGAAAATGCTCTGACCATACCACCCAAGCCTTGGAAGGCAGACACAGGGAGTGTGAGAATGAAGATATTGGGCCCACTGTAGGAGAGGATCTGGTTCGAGACCATCTTAAGAACCTGAACGTGCACAAGTCCATGGTTTTGCCAGGCACAGAGGTGTGACTGACTGGTCTGTAGCTCCCCGGCTCATCCATTTTCCCCTTCTTGAAAATGGGGGTTATATTTCCCTTTTTCCAGTCTTCGGGAACTTCACCTAACTGCCATGATTTTTCAAATATGATAGACAGTGGCTTAGCAACTTCATTTGCCAGGTCCTTCAGGACCCGCGGATGGATTTCATCAGGTCCCATGGACTTGTATACGTTCAGGTTCTTAAGATGGTCTCGAACCAGATCCTCTCCTACAGCGGGACCAGGGTCTTCATTTTCACTGTCCCTGTGCCTGCCTTCCAAGAGTTGTGTGGTGTGGACAGGGCATTTTCTGGTGAAGACTGAGGCAAAGAAGTCATTAAGAACCTCAGCCTTCTCCAAGTCCTGGGAAGCCAGTTCTCCCGATAGCTTCTGGAGGGGGCCCACGTTGTCCCTATTCTGTCTTTTTTTTGCAGTGTACTTTTAGAAAACAGAGAAATTCACCACATATCTGTACAAAGACTGAAACATCTATAACTGTGACATTTTTCTCTGGTTGAAATTTGACAACAAATCTCTTGAGAAATTCTGTCTGACATGAAAGGAAAATATCAGCAAATCATCTGACAGCACAATTTGAATAGTCATTGAAGTAACTTCCTAGGAGTTTTTAAATATTTGGGTAGATATGTTATGTAGGAATGGCATGAAAACAAGTGATAACATTCCCATGTTGATAAGGGAAAACATTTTTAAAGTAATTTGGGATACTTGTAGAAAAATGCCATATTTCAGAAGGGCCCAGCTGCAGAAGAGCTACACAACAGTATTTTGTTTTGCCTTTCTGCCTGTCTGCCTTCCTTTCAAAAATTTTTACAGTGGGAGAAAGGTATAAAGATATTAAATTCCTACAGGCTTCATAGAAGTATATGGCCAGCTGAAGAGAAAGACCTCTATAGTGATGTTTTTACAGTTTTTCAAAGATTTCACTTGAAAGACATCACTGTATGATAGAGGGTCTAATTTCAATTTTGTTTATGTTCAAATTATTATTTCCTATGATTTAATCTTATCACATAATAATCCCACTGTTGCCTGGTGTATACAGCCGTCAAATAGCTGGGCACATCAAATATAATATGCTACTGCTCTTTCACTGGTAATTTCATTGATATTTATCAGTCAACTCTTAGTCCTTTTACTGTAAACCTTTCCCTCCATACCTGAATCACTGAAGCTACCCTTCTATAGGCAAATTTCCTTGGCTCACAGGTTTTTCCTCCCATTTCACCTTGCTGTATGCAGAATTGTGCCATGTTGTGCAATATTCCTGGTCTTTAATATTCTGAATGCAGCCTTTCTTCCTCCACATAGTACTGGAATCTTAGGCCAATTTATCAGTCAACTAGTTACTTTTTCTGACGTCACCACATTTCAGTTATTTGCTTCAATTGATTAAGTACCCCAGATTTGTTTTCTCTCTTTTTAGAAAGAAAACATAACATTTCTCAAACAGATTTTTGTCAAGTTCAAAACACTTGCTTACCTTGAAAAGCAGAGTGCAGAATAGCTAAATATGTCTGAAACTCTGAAGAACAGCTAGAAGAAACAACTTGTGTTAACATATTCTGCAGTAAAGATAAAAGTCTACTTCTACCTTTGGAAAGAAAGGTGTTTCCTTGGAGATTAAAGGAGAAAAGAGAATTCATTTCTTCAGGAAGCCACATGATTTTCAGCTCCAAGTGTAGCACTCCATACCTGTGAGTTTGCTTTCATTAATATATACACTATGCGTGTATATTCACTACATGTAACAACCTTAAACCACATGTAACCATATCTATAACAGTATATATGAAAAAACCAAAAATCCCTACTGAAATAAAACCTGACCCAAAGTCCTCTTTCTGAGGAAAAGATGAAAGAACAAGTAGGACATAGATGATAGTCATGCCATTTCATTCACTACTATCAAGCATTTAGAGTGCAGTGTAAGAACCTATACAGACTATTATTATCATAAGTATTCCTTATAATTATCATAATTACATCACTGTTTCCAAGCTTCTGGCCACAAGATAAATTCTAAATAAGAGAGATCAGTGACCTAATGATCACTACTTTGAATTCTCTGATGAAGTAACAATTGCTTATTTCAATGAAGTTTCATAGCTGAAGGATTATTAAGAAAAAAGACTATGTGATGAAAAGGAATAAAATTAAGTCTTTGACTTTCTCATCTATCTAAGCAGTTTTATCATCAGTTAAAAACTATTTAAAATTTTTAGCTGAGGGTTAGATCCCTAGCTGAATCCAGGAGATTCTTGAATCAGCTGAATGATTCTAAAATGCTGATTTTCCTTTCAGAATGTATTTGTACAGAACAGCTAACTTCTGGCTTTCTTTTGCTTTCTAGCTGACAAGACTGCAAGGTCATACATTGATATAATATGTTAGCTGTCACATTCTTACTTTGTTACCCTAATGAAGAGCCTGGTGGATGGTGATTCTGACTCAGTTGCAAGATGTTGATGTTTCTTAAAAATATTTGCCACATTATTCTTTGGGAAATAATTTCTTTTATGTTTGGACAATTTATGGTTCTCCACAAAATGTCTGCATGAAATCAAAGGACCTATCAAAATGAAAATGACCTACTGAGATAAATGCATTAAATATACATTTTTCACAAGACATCTCTTTGAGGTTTTGTCATCCTTTCCCATTTGCATTATAAAAATTATCAAGCACACAGCTTTATAAGTAAAACCTTTAAAAGGCAATCAGTGAGTATTTCAGAAATCACCATTTTAGTTCCTACTCAGAAAACACAATGAAATTGAATTGGGGAGGAATACTGAAGCTGAAAAAAATAAAAGGGAGAAGAAAACTCAGAAAATATAATAATTTTGTTGTCTTCTAATTCAGAATGAATTTCATAAAAAAGATATACTCTGATTTATACTTGGTTTGAATGCAAAAGCAGAACCCTCTGAACCCTCCTGGGGGGGAACACAGAAAGGTATCAAACTGACTAATCTACTTTGCCACCCATGCGAAAAACATTGGACAGAAGAGATGCAAAACTGTCTGCCATTGCTGCCTCTCAACTCCCTCAAAAACGATTCACGCTGCAATCGTCATACTCCATACCCTGGAGAGTTTCATTGAACAGTGTTGGTGGTCGCAACCAAGCTCTGTAGTTTCCAACTTCATAGCTTACTAACCTCACAGAGGAATTCAGATTTACTACTCCTCACATCCTGCCCTTTATGAATGGAAATTATTTTATAGGTAAGTACAACATTTAGTCGTCTAAAATAAATTCTGCCTCAAACACGGGGGACAACTCCTAATCACTCATTCTGATGATAAAAGCTTTATGCAACTGTGGATTTCTTGAAATTCTAATAAAGCTGCTTGGAAACTCTAAAATTTTCCTAAAATTGCAAGTCTGTGTATGCCAAACTCTTCTTCAGTGTTGACAAGGCTGTATGAGTACACTAGCTCACACTTGACCTGGACTGACTACAGAAACATGCTTTTTCCTGCAGAACCTCTGAGGACCTTAGGTAATAACAACCTAAGGTGAGAAGCACTGAGCTTCACAGAGCAGATTGGCCACTGCCATTGTTCTTTGAAACTACAGAAAAGAGATGACAATGATGGTGTTCACAGAGTCACAGAAGGGCAGACTATTTAAGGTTTAATGGGAGTTCTATAGTTCAAACCCCTTGCTCAGGACAGGGTCACCTAGATCATGTTGCCTAGGACAGTTTTGAATATCTGCAAGGATGGAGGCTCCATAATCCTTCAGAGGAAAAGGTTTCAGTGTTTGACCACCCTCAAGGTGGAAAAAGGTGTTATGTTTAAGTGGAATTTCCTGTATTTCAGTTTGTGCCTTTTGCCTCTTGTCCATTTGCTGGATACCACTGAGGAAATTCTGGCTGTATTTCCTTAACTTCTTTCACCCTATCCATCATGTATTTATACACTTTGAAAAGATGCCCCTGTGTCTACTCTTAAGCTTTGTCTTTTAATATGAAAGAAGCAACCATTCCACATCTCTCAGACTTTTTCATGGTAGATGCTCCAGCATCTTAATCATCTTCATGGCCTTTCACTAAGCTTACTCCAGTAAGACTGTCTCTCTCCTGTATCAGGGAGCCCAAAACTGGACACCACACTCCAAATATGTTTCACCAGTGCTGAGTACAGGTGAAGGACCACCTCCTTTGACTTGCAGGCAATGTTCTTTGTTATGCAGCCTGGCATGCCATCAGCCTTTTCTGCAAAGACACTTTGCTGGCTCATGTCTGACTCATTCATCTTTAAAGTATTCTCTGCAAGCTGCTTTCCAGGCGGTTGGGCCCCAGACTGCACTGATGTCCCAGATTATTCCTCCTTGGACACAGGAACTGGAATTTCCCTTCACTGAACTTTGTAAGATTCCTATTTGCCTATTTCTCCAGCCTGTTGAGGTTCATCTGAGTGGCAGTACAGCCATCTGGTATACCCAGCTACTCCCAGTTTTTTTCTTGCTTGCAAACTTGCTGACAGTCCACTCCACTCCATTGTTAAGGTCATTAATGAAGATGTAAAACCAGAATTAACCCTATATGGAGTCCTGGGGTACACCACTAGTGACTGGCCTCCAGATAGATGCCATGCTGTTAATTAGTACCCCCAGAATCAGGCAGTTCAGCCAGTTCATCACCTCCTCTCAGTCTTTGCATTGTAATGATACGAAACCATGAGATTCACACTTTGGCACAGTCTACTCTCTGTTTTGCCAATGCTATTTAGTCTTTCTTCACAGTGCTGAGCTAAAGACTAATCTTGTGACTGCTGGCAGCCTGCAGGAGGGGAGTGCTGTGTTGCAAGCAATCAGCAAAAACACTGAAATATATTCAACAGCATGCATTAGTGGTTCCATCATGTCTGCAGAGACCAGGAAAGAGGCAGAGAGCCTTAGAGAATAGAGTGATTCATTGTGAAAATTCACAGTGAAAATATTTTAATACCGTATTCATATTAAGCTGAAAGGAAGAACCTGGAAAAGCAAGAATCAGGAAAAGCAAAAAAAAAAAAAAAAAATAAGAGCTCAGATTCTCAGGCAAGAACATAATTAGGTGTTAGGCAAAATTCAGAATAACATAAAGTCCATACTGTTCAACTCAGAGAGAAGAGTAGAGTAGAAGAAGAATCTATGCATCAATGAGAGTTTAGAAGAGAGGACAGGCAAGATCTGGAGTCAGATTGTCGAACCAATTAAAAAAAACAACATCAAAAACCATGATAAAATTTTAAGCTCTTGGCAGTATCCAAGATTGTGTTTTTAAGGGATGGCAGAGGTAGCTGTTTGTGAAACTTTGGTATGAGATTGCGGGGATTCTTTTATCTCTGAAGGACAGTGAATAGATGGTTAAGAACGGTTATGCCACTTTCCCAGGGCAACAGTCTTGAATTTTCAGTGACTAATTAAGATATGACCGTAGGTATACCAAAGGAACTGGCTACAGTTGCAGATGTTGTTTTTATTGCACGTGAAAATCTGAGCCTGAACAGGTTACAAGAGGTCTCAGGACTTTCTCTGTGCTTTGATCTTTGTATCTGTGTATCCCCATCACAAAATGCACAGCAGAAGCTGCTGTGTTCTCCATAAACAAATCATCAGCTTTCACCATTGTCCTGGGTTCAGCAGCAGCAGTCATTTTTCTCTTATTCAGTAGCTGGTGCATGCTCCGTTTTTGACTTTCAGCCTGGGAACAATGCTGATAACACCGATGTTTTTAGTTGCTGCTCAGTAATGTTTACTCTGACTAAGGACTTTCTGAGTCTCATGCTCTGCCAGGGAGGAGGGGAAGCCGGGAGGAAGCAGAGACAGGACACCTGACCCAAACTACCCAAAGAGGTATTCCATACCATAGCACATCATGCCCACTATATAAGCTGGGGGCAGTTACCTGGAAGGGTTAGATCACTGGTCGGTTGGGCTGGGAATCAGTTGGCGGGTGGTGAGTGGCTGTATTCTCTTCCCTTGTTGTTTCCCTTTTTATTATTATTATTGGTGTTAGCAGTAGTGGTTTTGTGGTATACCTTAGTTACTGGACTGCTCTTACCTCAACCTGTAGGAGTTACATTCTTTCTATTCTCTTCTCCATCCCTCTGGGAGCTGGGGGATAAAGGGGGAGGGGGGAGTGAGCGAGCGCCTGTGTGGTTCTGAGTTACTTGATGGGCTTAAACCATGGCAACCATATGCTTTCACTAGCTAGCTGAAAATACTGATAGCATGAGTGCCTCGTGTCTTTGTACAGGACTCAATAATTATGTGAACTAGCACAGTTCAGCTGTCTATTGCTTTCTAGCAGGAATGGATTTCTTAATTTTATAAGTATTCAAAACCTGTTCTGGATATCTAGATTAGCCTTTTGCTAAGAAAGGTAGTTGATTACATCTCTAAGTACATAAGCCTCGATGTCTGTGCCATGCAGTCGTTCTTTCTGTGGTCTTACTTTCAGGCTATGCAGGCTAGCTGCTATTCATGTACTTTTGAGATCTATTCATTCCTGTTTATTTTTCCTGTATTGTGTCTTGTTTACAGAGAGCACTTTTCACACTTTTGCAACCTTACCATGCTATTAAGAAAAAAAAAAAAAAAAGAAGAAATAATTTGAAGAATTTCCTGAAAGGGTTATTTAATATCAAAGTTAGAAATGATTCCCCTGCAGCAGTCACATTCTTTGCAGGATTGACTAGTGGCAGTTACATTACTCTATCACTATTCTCAATGTTTCATTTGTTTAAAGCCATCAATATTTTCATGTATTATGAGAGTCTTTTATATTTTGTTGGTGGATATACAGTATCTAAAGTACACTCTAAAATGCCAGAAGTATGGTTGATTATTTCAGCCTAGAATGGTCCTGATATGTTATTAGTGAAAGAAAACTGAAAAACTAGATCTTAAGATCAGTATTGTAAATGAAAGAAGCAACTCCATCTGATTTTTTTATTTTTTTTAACAAAAGGATGTAAGTTTTGTGATTAGAGATTAATAACCTAGCGGAGGTTAGTCTGAAAAACCATGGAAGTTAGTCTAAAAAATGTTAGAGAATACTTGAACATCTCTATTGCCGTAACTCAAAACTGACAATCATCATGAATTTACAAAAATAATTTGCATTTTCCCAGTCTGCCATTATCTCCATGAACTGCACATATTGAGAAATGTTGTAAAATTTAATTTAAAAGTAAATGTAAGGAGGAATGTCCACTAGATGGCAAGAAAATAGCCATAGCAATAGACTTAAAAGGCAGCTTTTTATGCTTTCCTTCCAAGGCACAGAAAAAAAAAAAAAAAGGTAATGTTTAATTTTGCAAAGGAAACATATCACATAGTGAAATGGAATAATTAGCTAGAGCTGTCTGCTTGATGTCTGAAAGTAAATCGGCATTGTTTTACACACAGTGTAATAACTAAAGGTTTATGGTACCAAGTGACTTGGTACTTTCTCATAAATAACAGCCTCCATTCATTATGTTTCTATAAAACTGTTATAAAAAGTGTGTGCCATTCATGTTTTGCAGCTTTCTTACAAAACCGTTAAATTTACAGCTGAAAAAATGCTTATAATGTCTAAGATGCAATATGTTGGCAAATGCTTTACATTTAAATATGCTAATTAAAATAGCTGGTTTATTATGAAAGACATTTTATTGAGTTTGAAAGATTGCTAAAATAATGAGATGCATGTAGAAAATAGTTTTGTAAATAATGGCATCACAAGTATTCAAGATTTAGTTAATTCTTTCTCTTTGTATCCCCAGTGTTCAAGCTGAAATCAATGGTGTGGCAATCAAGGCTATGAAATTATTATGATGCATTGATAGTAAACTTGACTTAAGGCATTTTGGTTTTTAATTTACAGATACTCCACAAAAATACAAACATTAGAAAAAAAGGAGTTCGCTCTAAAATATTAGTATAACGAAACAATAGCAAGGTATTGTCTTCATTTTTACTGTCTTCTAGAATTCTGAGGAAAAAAAAAAAAAAAAGCTTTTTCTGTAGTTTTCCGTATACAGGAAGGTGGAACAGTCAGGGTTTTCTTATAACGTAATCAGTTTTAGCATAGTTGTACTAAGTGTCACTATATATACTTTATGTTTCATTAAGTAATATGACAAAAACATTCCATACGGCTATTATGGTGTCCCATCTTAAACATAGACATATAAGTTCAAGTGCAAAGACATTAACTTTTAAATTATTTTGTTCTCAACTCTTATAGAAATATTTTGGGACCATTCAGGAATCAAGTTTCTTTGCTCCAGTTTTATTTCCATTAATCCACAGTGATTTTATATCCATAATGGAAGTCATTATGTTTCTGTGTTTCTAGTAATATGTTTTCACCTGTGCAAATAATGTGCCCCATAAATCCTTTCTATGCATGAATAATGTCCTTTCTAAAAATACAAACATACTAGGCATAGATAGAATAATAGACTTATTACATTTTTTTTTGCTATAAAAACATAAGACTTGGTTTATGGCTTTCATTAAGAGCAAAGCAAAACACCAGCAAGTAGTTTTGATAAAACAAGCATTTAGTGGGAAAAAAAAAAAAAAGTACTTAGCATTATGTCAGAAAGTAGCTTGTTTCCTTACTTGAAATTAGGCAAGTTCAGAATTTGCTATAATATCCAGACTCCTTTTAAAGATTTTTACAAATCCAGCAATGGAGTCATAGGAATGGAATCACAAACAGCTAAGATTTTTTCACCGTTGTCGTGGTTTAAGTCCAGTCAGCCACGCAGTTTTGCTCACCCACTCCCCCCTCTATCTTGCCCCCCACTCCCGGAGGGTTGGGAAGGAGAACCAAAAAGAATGCAACTCCCACAGGTTGAGATAAGAACAGTTTAGTAACTAAAGTATAACACAAATCACTACTGCTACCACCAATAATAATAATGACAAGGCAAATACAAGGAAAGAATACAATTTCTCACCACCTAAAACCAAGCCCGACCACGCAGTGCACCCCCCACCCTTCTGGGTCTCTCCTCTTCGTCCTCCATCTTGGGCATGACGTGCTGTGGTATGGAATAACCTCTTTGGTCAGTTTGGGTCAGGTGTCCTGTCTCTGCCTCCTCCCGGCTCCCCCTCCTCCCTGGCAGAGCATGAAACTCAGAAAGTCCTTGGCCAGACCAAAACATCACTAAGCAGTAACCGAAACACTGGTGTTATCAGCGCTGTTCCCAGGCCCAAAATCAAAAACACAG
Organism: Ara ararauna; assembly: GCA_028858755.1. Taxonomy (NCBI): domain Eukaryota; kingdom Metazoa; phylum Chordata; class Aves; order Psittaciformes; family Psittacidae; genus Ara; species Ara ararauna. Next base: position 36,784,156 of record CM054379.1, read on the forward strand.
TGCTGCACCAGCTACCAAGAAGCAGAAAAAATGACTGCTGCTGCTGAACCCATGATATTATCCACCCCTTATTCCATACCATTCACGTTATGCTCAGATTCCACATTGTCAATATACCATCACATGTATATGTATATGCATACACACACACACAGAGAGAGGGAGAGAGATCATCCCTCAGTGCATAGACCAATCCCTACAAAGCTGCTGAGTCCATTCGGTTCATGACGTCAAGCTCCATCTTTTGTAACAGCCTTTCAGAGCAGGAGAGGCTGTGTGCAGTGTTCAAACTCGTGAATAACCTGGGCAGTAGTGTCCATTGCTAAGTCCACCCCTCGATCATAAGTCCGTCTGTATGTTGTATCTCTGCCCTGATGGCCTGAAGTGTCATGGGCCCACCAGGCTCAAAATAATTCATCCACCCCTCCAGCAGTTTCTGCAGCTTGTCGGTGGGGGCTCCATACAGCTGCCTTCCATCTCCGATGCTTCCAAAGCACTGGAGGGGCCCAGTGGACTAGATACTTGCCCATACAGTCCCACACACCCTGCCACTCATGACTGTCCAGCTGCAGGGAAAATCTCTTAGTCATCCTAGGTTGCAGACTAACCCCAGACAAGGCCCACACTCCACTCTGCTTAACTTTCGGGACCAGACAAAATGGTTGTGGGTAAAACACACTGTGTATGCATGCCACCATGCTAATGCCCATCACAATCAGCAGGCAGGTCTCAAGGGTACCCAAAGGCCATTCAAACCCTTCAGAGCTCTCAAATGAGGCTGCTGTGCTTGTCACTGGGGCTGGTGTAGCTGCTGCGCTTGCCGGCTCTCTCACCACCAGCTGCGCTTTGTCTGAGTCCAGATCTTCCTCCTCTGCCTTGCTGGGAAGTGCTGCGGGGTCTCCTGCGTTCTCCTGCGGCTCCGCGGGCAGCTGCCGGGGAATGCTCTCGGCCGCCACGAGGCTGGGCTCGGCCACGGGACTCTGTTCAGCCTCGGGGCCCGGCTTCTCTGCCGTCTCCTCCTGCCGCTCGGTAGCCTCCCCCTCCCGCGGCTCGGCAGCCGCCGGGCTGGGCTCAGCCGGGGGGCTCACCCCTTTTGCTACCTCCTTCCTCTGCTCGGCAGCCGTCGGGCTGGGCTCGGTGGGGGGGCTCGGTGGGGGGGCTCGGCTCCTGCTCCCCGGGTCCGCTCCCCCGGGCCGTTTCGGCAGCCGGCGGCTCCCGAGGCAGCCCCCCCTCGGCTCTCCACAGCCTCGCCAGGACGATGAAGAGCAGCCGAACTGCCAGGTACACATTCGCCCCCCACGGCTTCTGGAGCCCGCCCGTATCACAAGCCATTCCAATAAAGTACAATAAAACAAGAACCTTAAACCAAAACCCATATCTGAAACATGCTAAGGTAACAAATACTGGCTGTAAGTAAGGTACAACAGGCTGAAACCATGAACGCAAGAGAACCAAAAGCAACAACTTTGAGAGCCAATAAATCAGCATTGTGACGAGTGGCTATTAATCCTGTCGTTATCTCAACCCTTCGTGCCCCACGTTGGGCGCCAAAAGGAACTGTTGTGGTTTAAGTCCAGTCAGCCACGCAGTTTTGCTCACCCACTCCCCCCTCTATCTTGCCCCCCACTCCCGGAGGGATGGGAAGGAGAACCAAAAAGAATGCAACTCCCACAGGTTGAGATAAGAACAGTTTAGTAACTAAAGTATAACACAAATCACTACTGCTACCACCAATAATAATAATGACAAGGCAAATACAAGGAAAGAATACAATTTCTCACCACCTAAAACCAAGCCCGACCACGCAGTGCACCCCCCACCCTTCTGGGTCTCTCCTCTTCGTCCTCCATCTTGGGCATGACGTGCTGTGGTATGGAATAACCTCTTTGGTCAGTTTGGGTCAGGTGTCCTGTCTCTGCCTCCTCCCGGCTCCCCCTCCTCCCTGGCAGAGCATGAAACTCAGAAAGTCCTTGGCCAGACCAAAACATCACTAAGCAGTAACCGAAACACTGGTGTTATCAGCGCTGTTCCCAGGCCCAAAATCAAAAACACAGTGCTGCACCAGCTACCAAGAAGCAGAAAAAATGACTGCTGCTGCTGAACCCGTGACAACCGTCAATCTGGTTATGAAGTCACTAGTTATGAAGGCAAAGAATGCCCAAAAACATATCACCAGTTTTGTATAACTATGCAATAAAATTACGATTAGAGTATGAATTCAACCTAAAATTCAGCACACTTCACCTCTTTCTAATTTCTGATTGAAATATAAAATGTCTGATTAGAAATATAGAATCATAGAATCAGGTTGCCCAAAGAAGTTTTAAATGCTCCATCCCTGGCAGTGTTCAAGGCCAGGTTGGCCGGAGTCTTGGGTGACAAGGTTTAGTGTGTGGTGTGCCTGCCCATGGCAGGGGGTTTGGAACTAGACGATTTTATGGTCCTTTACAGCCCTAACTATTCCATGATTCTATGTTTCTATGATTACGAATTAACACAGATAACATCTATTCCTCCTCTGTATAAAAAAATATGCAAGGATAAAAAAATGAAGATAATTGGCTTCTTAATGCATGATTGTATATGTGAATTTTTTTATATAGCCATTAATTTCAGCAAATGGATACTACAGTCAAAGTAAAAGTGAGATAGAAGCAAGCGTTTGTTTCCTCCAGTCCTACAATGCATGGCTTCAGTTGCCATGGTTTAAGCAAACACAGCTTGAACACTTTAACAGTTGTTTGAGTTACGAAGTGCTCTTTTTAGTTTCATATTTGAACTAAACCCCAAATGATACAGCCAACACCTCTTTGTTGGGTTTGGTCTGCTTTTTAAATGGCATCACAAGCTGATGAAAAATAGCTGAGATCAAATGACACATAATCTTATAATTTGCCAGGAGGAGGTTTTAAGAAAGCCTGTGACCTTCAATAAAATCTGAAGTTGGGGAAGATGGCATTCAAAACACTAGAAAAAGAAAACCACTACAAAACTCTTATTTCTACCTACAGCATTCTAAAATACTGCTTGAAGTCAAAAATGAGCAAATGAATACAACCAAAGTTTTAGTTGGTTGCTGACTTCAAAACATTTAATTACATATGTTCAAGGTTTTAGGGATTTCACTGTTATTGTGATTGACACAATAGAAAGAAAAACAAAGAAAAAGATTTATGACTTCTCTTTATACAATGGGGCTTCTGGCCAGACATAGAAATTCTTTTCCAAACCCACATTATTCTTTGTCTCTGTGTCTTTCTATTTTTATTGTCAGCGTTAGAAAAATAGAACTGCAGCAAAGATAGCAGCTGAGAAATCTTAGTGTGCCTGAAACTAGCCTGAAATCTTGCAGTATTCCTACAGTTCATCCAATCAGGACTCTCTTTTTCAGAGCATGTTCTGAGACTCTGACCCCTGATATATAAGCTCAATTTGCATTAAATACCTGGAAAACTTATAATGTTCTTATGAATTGAACAACTCCAGAGAAATTACTTTGTCCTAGCTGTTACTTCTCTGACCATCTTTCTAGTGTGTCATATTTTTATTATATGCCAGAGTCAGTTCTAAGTCAGACATTCTTTTTGTCATGAACCTCATTGTCAGGGCCTGGCAAAATATCTGCTTAGAATTTTTATGACAGTTATATTCTCTGTATTTAAAAATGTATATATTTGCCACAGAGTACTTTCTTCATTTCCAATATTTATTCAAGCAACAGAAAAACAGGCTTTGAAGTGAATTGAAAGCCATTATAGCTTCTCCTGAGCTGCTGAGTAAGATATATTCTTTAGGAGAATGCTTGCCCAAGCCAGCTAGGAAACACTACAGAAATAAGCAGTAAAACTGGATGTTTTTGTTACATATTAAATGTCATGATATCAGCAAGCAATTATAATTTACAAATACAATTAAAAAAATAAATTACTGATAAAAATTCATTCTGAATTACAGTTTTGCCTTCTTTATATTCTGCAATACTGAATACACAGTTCTAAATGGAAAAAAGCTCTCTTTCATTGCCCTTTAAAGTTTCTTTGAGACTGGTACATTTCTTTCCACAAAACAGTCCCAAGTCATTCACCATTTTTAGACAGGAAAATCATCTAAAAAGTCTCTGGCAAACTCTGAAATGCAATGATTTATTGTCTATCTAGACGAGACAAGCTTCTTAAAGGAGAGATTAAAACTACCTCAAGACTTGATAAATGTTTAAGGAAGATCAAACTTGTGTGGAAAGAGAGTTTGGGCTTTTTTGCTTAGTCATCTAAATTACTGTGGCAATCTTACAGTATCAGTATTTTTATTTCCCATCATGATACCTTGACATATATTTCTTTCCTGAAATATATAAGAATGTACCGCAAATCAGGTCAGGAAATTACAGGAAAATAATGTTAAGAACAGGAGTAGAAATTGCTTAGTTCACTGAGACACCAATTCCCCAAAGACAGTTATTTTCAAATGAATTTTAATTATTCATTCTAAAGTAGCCATCAAGCTCCTGAATGTATCCATAAAATATGCAAAACTTGATATGAGGAATGACAAATGAAATTCTCGTACTGTACTTTTAAAAGTGCATGTCTAACTTCAGTGTTGTTACCAAAAAATACTTCTCACTAGGCTTTCTGAGAGAGAAGAAATTATATATGTCAGCTATAATGGAATTATGATAGGATCTTTAAGACCTAACAACTTAAATATGAAGTTACTAATTCAATTTCTACCTTAAAGTATCTGTTATGCACAGAAGACAGTGAATATATATGTCTCATTCTGAGCATATATAATTTCATTTCTTTGTTTGTGACATTGCTACATCAGCCTCCTACATTTTCTTAGTTTTCTGATGATCTTTTCCCCATCTCTGAGACTTCCACAAGATTATTGCACTCTGTTGGTGCCAAAGCCCTTGTCAGATGGCACATGGATTGCAGTCCATGGATTGCAGAGACTGGTTTTGAAATCCAAATAACCAACTTATTTTGAACAGAGGATGTGGAGTCTGGATTCAGAGATATCTTGTTGCTGCTTCCTGTCTAGTCACAAAAAAGTTACATTATTTATTTATGACTTAAGCAGACAAACTAAACACAACTTTACATCCTAGTTTTTGTAAAATTATAAATTGGCAAGAACCAATACATCAGGACAGTCCTTGCCACTGATATTAGGAAAAATATGATTAAAAGTTACAGGATTTTTTATTTTCTCTGAAAGCAAGAATTGCATCTATGGGTTAACATGAAAACGGATGAAATAGCTATCTTTAATCTACACTGATGCTGATACAGGAGGAAGAACAGAGAAACAACACTGCGTTACAGTTTCAGCCATTCCACTTCTTCATTTCCAGAGCTCCAGAGACCACTAAGCTACATTAATCAGCGCAATTCATAGGTCCCAACAAAATCAAATAAACTCAAATATATGGTATATTTTTAAAGAACATATTTTATATATATATATAAAGAGTGCTGGAAGCATAGGCTTGCAGATACACAATCAGCTACCTCTGCATGTGTTTATTAGTGGACAGAATGAGAACAGAAAAAGTCCCTTAATTCCTGCATTGACCTTTACTTCATTTTGGTAAAAGATTAATGACAGTACCCAGGAAAACTCAAGTGTTACTATTGGTGTCGGGAGTTGCAGACAGAATACTCTGGGAAAGGGTATTCTTAGTAATGCATGTCATTAAGTGGAAGATATGCAGAAAAAGTATGACTTTGCATCCAAGGAGTAACTCTCAAGCATATTTCAAAGTAAATTAATATAGGTATAAAGGCATGTCCCAATCCGTAAGTAATGTATCTTTGCTGTTTCTTATAAATTTATTAATCAGCTAAGGTAATTAAAAAGCATAGCAAAGGAAAGTTGGGTAGCACTTTTCCAACTACTACTGAAAGAGGATTTGATATGTAGAAATATGTCATCGTGTGGATTTCTAGATATCACTGTATAGATATGAAATTATAATACATTGTTGTCAAAATAATTTTGATATTAGGATTTAATATTGTCTCACTTGATGTGAAAAAAAATTTTTAGGAAAATATTCAATGCAAAACAAATTTATATTATACACAGCATCCCCAATATATCAACACTTACATGAAATTAAATAAGCACCATGTAAAAATGTCCTCCCACTTCTGTAACTAATTTTTGACATATTTTTTTCTAAGGATTGATTCTTATTTCACATGACTCCATGCTAGTTTTGCAATAGCAATCTACAATGCTATAAAATCATAGAATCATAAAATAGTTAGGGCTGGGAAGTTCATGATCTTAAGGTCCTTTCTAACCCTAACTATTCTATGATTCTATGATTCTAAGTTCCAACCCCCCCGCCATGGGCAGAGACACCTCATACTAAAGCACGTCACCCAAGGCTCTGTCCAACCTGGCCCTGAACACTGCCAGGGATGGAGCATTCACAACTTCCCTGGGCAACCCATTCCAGTGCCTCAATGCCCTTACAGTAAAAAACTTCTCCCTTATGTCCAATCTAAACTTCCCCTGTTTAAGTTTTAACTTGTTACCCCTTGTCCTATCACTACAGTCCCTAACAAAGACTCCCTCCCCAGCATCCTTACAAGCCCCCTTCAGATACTGGAAGGCTGCTTTGAGGTCTCCACGCAGCCTTCTCTTCTCCAGGCTGAACAGCACCAGCTTTCTCAGCCTGTCTTCATACAGGAGGTGCTCCAGTCCCCTGATCATCCTCGTGGCCCTCCTCTGGACTTGTTCCAACAGTTCCATGTCCTTTTTATGTTGAGGACGCCAGAACTGTACACAACACTCCAAGTGAGGTCTCAAAAGAGCAGAGTAGAGGGGCAGGATCACCTCCTTCGACCTTCTGGTCATGCTCCTTTTGATGCAGCCCAGGATACTGTTGGCTTTCACAACAGTCCCTAACAGTCTCGCAAGTATATAAATATGGGGATAGTTGTGTTTTCTACTTAATTACCTAGTCAGCTTTTGGGTAGGTACCTCTGACACTGTTGTAAGCATAGAATTTTGATAAGCAATGGACTTTGTTTTAAACTGTGGCCCTGAATCTACTGAAGAGCAAGTAAAACCCTCTAGAAGGAGATATGAATGATGCTTAGATTATTTTTTAACTAATGCTGCTCAATAGTGATTCATTAAAAAATAACACCCTTCTTTGTCAAAATAATATTTAGCCTTAAGCTGTATTTTTTGTAATGAAAACCGGTTTTTAAATTTGCCTGTATTTCTCATTATAGCTGTTATAATTTTGCTTAACCATTCTTATTGGAAGGACCTGCAAGGATAAATAATTTCCCTGAAATAAAGTTAATCATGGACAGAGACTGCTTATTTTGTTTAAGAAAGGAATTACAAAATAGAAATGAGCTTGTATATTTTTTTTATTTTTTTATTCCTCAGAAACATGCTTGTTTAAGAAGCAAAAGGTTGTGATTGGGGAAATTAAAAAGTTAAAATAGTATCTTAGTATGTTTAAATCCTCCTGATACTTAGACTTACAATTTGTATATTTCAATGTAAATAATAAGATTCACTTGAAATCATACTGACATTCCTGTATGTAAAGGAGTCACTTCAATCTTTCTTGAAATATATATTTTACACTATGTTTTTTATTTGTTGGCCTGTCAGTTTCTTCACTTTATTCCTGTGTGGCCTCTTACGATGTTGCTTTCTGACTTAGAGTTCAATTTTACACCAGGACATTTTTCACAAGAGGAACGTTCTATGCCATCTTTTGAGACTTCACATTTAACTGCTTTGGCAACACACTGAATTGTCCAAACTGCCATACTCTGGCAATGAAAACAGGAATAAATATTTACTTTCTGTATCTTTCTGTGACGAATCTTCCATTGCCTAAGCTCTCTTTGTGTAATTCATGCTTTACCACTCTTACTTGTTACTCTTATAGAAGAATATTTGCTTCTTCAGGAATATCTTTGTCATTCGAGTGTGATTAAAATAAACCAAAAAAGCTCTTTTATGCCTGTCAATTTGGGGGAGTGTCTAGTGATGTTTATCCAAATTCTACCTGTGCAAAGTTGCATAGAAGGACTTGTGAATTTTTTACCTGTATTATGAATGTGCTGCTTGCTAACTAGTTTACTTATTCTAACCATTGTTGGTATGACTAATGTTGAAAAATAACAGAAGCATTAAGTCTATTAAATAAGAATAAATCTAGATTTTACTTGCAAATATATGGTCATATTTCTATATCTGAATAGATTTTCCCCATTTCATCATTAAAGTACTGATTTATCCATATCTGACATAATGCCACAGTTTGTCTTCATAACCTATAAGGGTTTTTTTATGGGGTGCAAATGTTCATTTTGATTCCTAAATAGAAGATACTCGGCAAAATCACTTATTGTTTGTTTATTTTGCTTCAGACTCTAACAGTGACTTTCTTCAAGTTCAGTTACATCTTTTCAGAGTGGAAAGAGAACTTACAGGCAATCTTATTTCTTTGCTTTTGCCACAGGCAATACGAAGTGTAAATGGAGAATTCAGCAAATCAGCTAATGAGCATTTAAACTAATTAAAATGTCATGGAGATTGTTTTGAAGATCTCAATTTATAATTTATATGACTGTGGAGGTCTGACATGGTTAATTTCCTCTTTATCCAACAACTACAATTTTTTTAAAATGTTATCTGGGCAGAAATTGAAAAGAATGCTATGACAGATCTTTGTCATCACAGAATAAAGATTAAAAGTCTGCTTGAAAAATCTGGATCTTTGGAAACCTGGGAATATTTTCTTAAGTGAAGCGAAAAAGATCAAAGTTTAATTAAAAAACTGCTTAGTTTTATCTCTGAAAACCCACAAGCTGGATGAACTCCTTCCTGTCTTGTCATATGGTGATTCAAGGAAACAATATTGGGTAGAACATGATCAAGAAGGAAACACACCCAGAGAGCGGTGAAAGGTTTTACACATTTCCTTGTCCTTGATTTCTCAATTCTTCCATTTCCTACCTCTATAAACCTTTATTTCTCTTTTTTAAAAGGAAAACATACTGCTTTCTGAAAAAAAAAAAAAAAAAGAAAAAAAAAGATTAATGATAAATTCAGTTTGGTCAGAGGTCCTAAAAGCACACTCTGGTCTGGAAACACTGGGCAATATGCCTTTGAGCATTCACGAGTGATACTCTCTTAGTCCCACTTCAATAAACATGAAACTGTGTAATGTCACGGAGCGCAAATAGCTTCCAGCTAAAATCCACAAGTTTGAGGTTTTTTAAGATAGTCCTGATACTTATTTTGCAGAGGGAAGGGAAGGGAAGGGAAGGGAAGGGAAGGGAAGGGAAGGGAAGGGAAGGGAAGGGAAGGGAAGGGAAGGGAAGGGAAGGGAAGGGAAGGGAAGGGAATGGTAAGGCTTCCAACCCCTCCATTTCACCAAAAAAAAAAAAAAAAAGTTTTCATATTAAATGATATAATTTTTGACAGTTCAGGGTCCATTCTAAACATTTCACCAGTTTCGAAGACCTTTTAGGGGAAACAGTAATTTTGTTTTCTTCTGAAAATTTGTTTACTTCATGGTGAAAGGACTAGAGGGCATGACTTATGAGGAGCAGCTAAGGATACTAGGTATACTGCTCTCAGAGAAGAGGATGCCAAGCAGTGACTGTGTTCCTAGGATGCAAGGAAATACATCAGGGCAAGGTCAGATTGTATATTAGGAAAAAGTTCTTCACTGAAAAGTTGGTCAAACACTGGACAGTACTTGACCCAGTGTCGTGGTTTAAGCCGTAAATCATTCAGTTTACTCTCTCACTCCTCCCTCTTTCTTCTCCCGCAGCTCCCGGAGGGATGGGGAGGAGAATCAAAAGAATGCAACTCCCACAGGTTGAGATAAGAACAGTTTAGTAACTAGGTATAACACAAGACCGCTACTGCTACCACCAATAATAATAATGACAAGGGAAATACAAGGAAAGAGAATACAACTGCTCACCACCCGATACCAAGCTCGACCCAGCCGCAAACTGAACTCTTCCGGGTTCCTGCCCACATTTTTTTTCCATCCTGGGCATGGCATGCTGTAGTATGGAATACCTCTTTGGTCAGTTTGGGTCAGATGTCCTGTCTCTGCTTCCTCCCAGCTTCCCCTCCTCCCTGGCAGAGCATGAGACTCAGAAAGTCCTTGGTCAAACCAAACATTCTAAGCCGTAACTATAAACATTGGTGTTATCAGCGCTGTTCCCAGGCCGAAAGTTGAAAATACAGCACTGCACCAGCTACCAAGAAGGAGAAAAATGACTGTTACTGCTGAACCCAGGACACCCATGGAACTGGTCATAGTCCCAAGCCTGTAATTTTCCATGGACAATGCTTGTAGGCATATGGTTTAACTTTTAGGTTGCCATGTATGGAATCAGGATTTGGACTGGATCCTTGCAGATCTCTTCCAGCTCAGAATATTATATTATTCTAAGACATCTACCTTGACCTTACTGCTGTCATGAAGAGGCTTATTCATTTACTTTTCAATTTTCTTATGTGTCTGCTCCTAGTCAATTTTTATACCTGGCAAGGGATATGCATGCTTGGCTTAGTGTCGTGAACTGGTTTTTTTAATACCTAGGTTTTTTTTTTCCCATGGAGAATATTACATCTTTTCTTTCATTGTATTTTAATTCACAGTATTTCTCTTACAGAAAACAAAAGTCTGTAAGAAAGGGGAATAAAGTCAGTGAGAGGAACTTTCAATCATTGCTTGCTTGTAGGGTTCTAAAGAAGCAATAATTCAGTGTAAAAATACAAACAGCAAAAATTAGTTGTTGCTTTTTCTTTTTGCCTATGTAAACATATCTGAACTTTAACATTTTCTTGAATCATACACTGAACTTTCAAATGACAACTGCCAAGTACCTATGACCTTCTAGTACGAATCTTCCTAGGCTAGTCTATGGACAATGTATCTTCACTTATTCTCAGGAAGAAGCTGTTTGGAAAATTGATTCAGGTAAACTCTTACAATATCTGTACGGAAAAACTCTAGACGTCACTCAGGAAATCAGTGTATCTTGGGTTATATTTGTTATATTTGACTTGGCTTCAAAATAAGCTTACTCTTGCAGCTTCAGTACAGCTGAGAATCAGACCTGAGATGCCCAAAACAAGAAGGGGATTTTTAAAAATTTCTTTCATTTTTGGATGCAGGCTTTGGTTATTTTTTTCTGTTCTCATTTGTTCATCTCTCCACATTTGATCAAAGAAAGATGGACCACATTAAGATAAAAATGTAATTTTTTGCCTAGTAAGTCAACAGTCTGACTGGTCAGTTGTTCTGTTGGTATCCTTTAATTTCTGTTACTTTTTTGACTTCTCATTCCCTTGTTTACATTTTAAACTCTCTCACTTTAATTAAATAACTTTCCTCCAAATTTATTTGCTATCACTCACAGTGTTAAAACATATTAATCCTTTTGCATATAGCTTCATATCATGCCATTCAGAAGTCACCTTTCTCATACTATTCAAGGCCCCTAATTTACCTGTCTTCTGAATGTTGTGCCATCAAACTCCAATAGCACTGAAAACACTTTGAGTATGGCTATTACTTAGTTGTAAAGGCATTCACTTCTGTAAAGAACCAGACAAGACAAGCATGCAATTCCAAATATTTTTCTATCATGAGATTACTATAAATACATGATGTATTTGAAGAACTGAAGAAATGTTGATATTCTTCTTGTTGCAAATACCTGCCTCTGATGAGTGTATTACAGCTTTACTGGTACTTTTCTCGATAAGTCGAAAAACTTACTTTTAAAAAGTCTGTTTGTGACTTTTGGACTAACATTACACTTCAATTTTCTGTGCTCCAGTAATTTTTACTGTAATCTAAAATGTTACTTTTATCTTTTGCTTTCTATAAATTTATTTCTCTTTCATTTTTCTCCTACAAAGTCGTTCTTTGCAGCTTATGATCTGGAACTTTGCAAATGCTTATGAAATTATTTTATAGTTTATAAAATATAAAATAAAAATAAAATACTGCATTGCTTCAAAGCCTGTAGTTAAGACTCCAAACTTTAGAAGTACATTTGATTTCCTGTCTCTGATATATTCTACTCATAAAGAAAAACAGTGAACAGCCTCAGTATTGATTTTCAGTCATCATCTCCACTGTGCTATTGTTACCATAGACGCTAGACTGGAGCTTCTCAGAGATTTTTTTTTTTCCATTTAGTGCAGGCATTACTTGGTTTTCTGAATATAATAAGCCTCTGTGTATATAGGCTGGGGAAGGCACAACAAACTTCTCTTTCTATGTATTACTCTGCAATTCCTTCCAAATTCTCCTTCTGAATGTTTGAACTATAGGACCACGTATCAAGTCATTAGGAAGCTTGTTGGCCTACTAATCTTTCTTTCTCTATGCTACAGTTCTACCACTGCTAATTTAAAGATGCAGATTTTCTTCACAATGATGTTTTGCTATTTCTTTATGCCATCAATTTAAGTGCCTTAAGGTTAGGAGAAAAAAACTGTCATTCAGGATGAAAGCCTAATAGTTGAAAGAAGCAAGTAGTGAGCCAGCAGCTATTTGGTCTGGGAAAAGAGATAAATGAACTTTGACCGCCTAAATTATGGGAAAAAATAACCTAGGCCTGGCTAGTGAGAACTGAGGTCACTGGTATGAAATTCCCGCTTACAGAAATAGATGTCTATTATCTAAACAATTAAAAAGTACAATCAGTACTGTTTGCATGTCTATGAGATGCTATACTGGGCTTTAAGCTAATTTAACATTTAAAAAAAAATTGATTTGAACTTAACAGAAAAAATTGAGGTATTCAGTCTTAATTATTGTCTCAGAAATCATAGACAGGTTGAAAGAAAGCTCTGGAGGGCCAGGGGTCTACCCCACACTGCGGTTAGAGCAAGTGACAACCGAAGTTATACCCAAATACAAAGTCATATAATGTTGCTCAGGATCATATAGAGACAACTGTTAACATCTTCATGGATAGAGATTTTACAAACTCACTGAGAAACTTGCTCAAGTGCTTGATTGAGTCTTTGAGTGTGCCCTCAGCAAGTTTGCCGATGACACCAAGCTGTGTGGTTCGGTTGATATGCTGGAGGGAAGGAATGCCATCCAGAGGGACCTTGACATGCTTGTGAGGTGGGCTGATGCCAACCTGATGAAGTTTAACCATGCCAAGTGCAAGGTCCTACACCTGGGTCAGAGCAATCCCAGTCACAGATGCAGGTTGGGCAAACGAGAGCACCACTGTGGAGAAGGACTTGGGGGTGTTGGTGAATGAGAAAATTAACATGTGCAGGCAGTGTGCGCTTGCAGCCCAGAAAGCCAACTGTATCCTGGGCTGCATCCAACGGAGCGTGACCAGCAGGTCAAGGGAGGTGATCCTGCTCCTCTACTCTGCTCTTGTGAGAACTCACTTGGAGTGTTGTGTGCAGTTCTGGTGTCCTCAACATCCAAAGGACATGGAACTGTTGGAACAAGTGCAGAGGAGGGCCATGAGGATGATGAGGGGACTGGAGCACCTCCCATATGAAGATAGGCTGAGAAAGTTGGTGCTGTTCAGCCTGGAGAAGAGAAGGCTGCGTGGAGACCTCATTGCAGCCTTCCAGTATCTGAAGAGGGCCTATAGGGATGTGCTGTGGTTTTAGCCGTAAATCACGCAGCCCGTTCTCTCACTCACTCCCCTCTCTTTCTTCCCCATGCTCCCGGGTGGATGGGGAGGAGAATCAAAAGGATGCAACTCCCACAGGTTGAGATAAGAACAGTTTAGTAACTAAAGTATGACACAAGACCACTACTGCTACCACCAATAATAATAATAAGGCAAATACAAGGAAAGAATACAACTGCTCACCACCTGATACCAAGCCCAACCACGCAGTGCACCTCCACCCTTCCGGGTCTCTGCTCTCCACTTTTACATCCTGGGCATGACGTGTTATGGCATGGAATACCTGTTTGGTCAGTTTGGGTCAGGTGTCCTGCCTCTGCTTCCTCCCACCTTCCCCTCCTACCTGGCAGAGCATGAGACACAGAAAGTCCTTGGTCAGACCAAAACATTACCAAGCAGTAACTGAAAACACTGGTGTTATCAGCGCTGCTCCCAGGCCCAAAATCAAAAACACAGAGATGCACCAGCTACCAAGAAGCAGAAAAATGACTGCTGCTGCTGAACCCATGACAGGATACTGAGGAGGGACACTTCAATAGGGACTGTAGTGAGAGGACAAGGGGTAACGGGTTCAAACTTAAACAGGGGAAGTTTAGATTGGATATGAGGAAGAAATTTTTTACTCTACGGGTGGTGAGGCACTGGAATGGGTTGCCCAGGGAAGCTGTGAATGCTCCATCGCAGGCGATGTCCAAGGCCAGGTTGGACAGAGCCTTGGGTGGCATGGTTTAGTGTGAGGTGTCCCTGCCCATGGGAGGGGGGTTGGAACTAGATGGTCTTATGGTCCTTTCCAACCCTAACTATCCTATGATTCTATGATTCTGTCTCCCTCATGGTGAAAAATTTAATTCTAGCTTCTGATCCATATTTGCTCTTTCCAGATCATAGTCATTGCCTCATGACCTCTCACTGTGAACTTCTAAGAAGATTCTGGATCCATCTTCTTTATATCATCCCATTAGGCAATTGAAGAGCACTTTGTCATAATTCTGCAGTCATTCTTGATGGGCATGGGGTCTTCCTTGTCAGTATTATTGGTGCCACATAGACATTAAAGAGTACCATTTTGAAAGCCAGATAAATCTTGGCGATGCCTCTGCCAACATTCTGGATCCGAACTCCTGACAGGCAATAAACTTCCTCAGACAGATAATATGGTTGACAGATGGATGTCTCAAAACACTGCCTTCCATTGTTTCTTGTTGGTGCTGAGAAGATTTGTTCTTTTTCAGCTGTGGCCAGTACCCTATGATGTTAATGCACAATTGCAAGTGGAGAAGGAGCCGCCTTCTTCTTGCTGATTTTGGGATTGTCTATCCCAAACAAGTGTTTGAGTTCAGCCTCTAATTGTTCCTTTCTGTACGAAATATGGTAATCAGGTGGATTTTCTAACCTCTCCAAGGCCCACTCCAAAGAATCTTTTCATTTTCTGTTTTCTCTTGTTTACACTCCGGTGTCTGCTTTCTTACCCTCATTGCTCCTTCACCCCAAGGCTTAGTGCATGGGCAGACACATCTCCTTCTGGAGCTCCACCTGTGTTAGGTCTCCAGCCAGCCATGGTGCTTACTCCAGCTGGTTCCTGGAAATATCATCACTTTCCCACCGCGACAAGGCAGAGAAGAGGTCCTGTGAGCTCTTAGACACATCTTTTGTGCCCTCTCACATCCCTTCTGACACTTACTGCCAAATCCCTATACTGTTCTCGTTGCTGCTGCTGAGAGGCATTAAGACACCCCCCATCACTGATTCTGGGGAGCCCATCTCCCTCCAGTCAGAAAACAGCTGAAATCAGTTGAAGGTATACACACTTGTTAATGAGGGAACAGCAGAGACACGTCTCCCTTTTCTGTCTTCAACAAATACTAATTAATCAGTGTTTTTAATTTTAAATCATTTTAAAGTAATAATCTCATCTTTACTCTGATTTCAACTCTTTAAAGCTTCATGACCCTCTAAAATTTAAGAGTATAGGCCAACCAGACAACACGGCTGAAGTCCCACCTTGACCTGCTCTAGTCCTTCAGAATTAACTAAGTACTACGTATTAACAGTTCCCAAGTAATTTTTGCATTAATCCATGAAAAAAAAATTCTTGCAACCCCAGTGTTGTGCAATCACTTCTGCACTTATCTTCCACTTGCACATCAGGCAACTATTTTCTTCTTTATAACCCTCAGAATATTATGAGTTTTGTAATAGTTTCCCTCAAAGAGTTAGATTTCCCACATAGATTTCTAGATCTTTACCATTTTACCTATATGAATATTGTATTTCAAATTAACTTAGTTATACTGTCCTAGTTGGGATAAGGGTCTTTCCTGCACTGATATCCACACAGCAGCAAGACAGAAATATCATATCAAAGAGCAGTTTTTATCTCTTTGAACATTTTCCCTGGTTAGTAACACTATTGGTTGCTGGCTGCCAGTGACAGGCCAATCATACAGCAACAGCTGCTCCATAGTTCCCTTGTGAGGCTGCACATGCTTCACCAAGAGCGCACAGTGGTAAAGATATTTTACCGGGTAAGAACTCCTCTGGAGTATGTGAGCAGCAGGTTCAATAAACACATTTCATTATTTTACCTAAAAATCATTAATTTAATCACCAATTCAGTATATGGATACATAGGCAGGAATCCTCACAACTTTCTGCAGTAGTATATTAAGAATTCTAAAGGACATTCTCAATTTCAATTCCAAATTAGAAATAAAAAAACCTGGGTACATTATCTAACACATACACACATATATATATGAATATATGCAGAAGTCCAGATACAAAGTATGGACTCATTAAGGTATTCATCATGTTAATTAATCCAAGCGTGTTAAAAAAGTGCTTGTGAAAACTTATATTTCAATTCACTCTGTGATAAAATAATTTTTACATAGATTTGCAGTCAGGCTCATGCTGCTTTAAACTTCCTGCTCTAAGGTATGTTGTAACTCTATTTTGCATATCTTTTGGAACAATCATTATGAAGTATTCATCATTGTCAGAAGATATATCGGAAATGCTGCAGATTTTAAATGAGTGTCAAAATTATTAACTTATCTCAACTGATCTATGGTTTCGGATTTTGGCAGCAACTGTGTTGCTACCTGAAGTTGTTTTTGGTTTTTTTGTTTAATGTCAGATGATAAGACTATGCATTTGATGTGAGTTAACAGAGATGCTTTTATCTCAAAAATCAGTATTAAATGTATTTAAATTGTTTTCCTAAATATGGAAGCAGTCTAACGTTAAATATTACATTGTCATGATTAAGTGCCAAAAGCAAACCTAACCTAAACATAAGATTATATTTTCAAAATTAAAAGAGGTAATGGAGGAACCTCTTGATACTAAGGGAAAATTAGTACTAAAATTGCATTGACCTGTCTTAATTTTTACCTGGACCAGTGGTTTCTAAAACATCTGAAGAATCTCTTGCAATCCTTCCAATGTAAAATAGCAATAATAACAATAATAACAATAGAAAGCAAAAAGCTGCTGTTATAAAATGTTGATTCAAGTTTCAGTGTTCTTTGTCTTGCAACCAAGCATACAAGTCAGTGCAAATCAGTTCTTCTCAAGACTTCACTGAGTATTTTGATAAATTTTCTTTCCCATGCATTTTATTTGTCTGATTCTGTTAGACATAAATCATGTTTTACATTCTTGCCTAAATACAACAGTAATAGGTTTCTAACAGCTATTTTTAGGGTCTACTGTATTAGTATAATGGAGACTTTTGTTACATTCAGTAGCTGTAAAAGTATTACCTGTTTGAATTCTTTTTTTTCCACTCAAGGTTGATAAAAAGGTAAAGAAAGGTCTTTTTCATCTATGGTTGGGTAAGTAATTTAAACTCACAGACTGAAATATCTACTTTGTATTCAGGAAGTAGTGGTAAAATCTTTCTGAATACATTGCTGTATAATATTTTTTAAATTGGGTTGTGAATGTGTTGTGTGTTGTTCATTTCTATTATTGTTAGAAGTTAAATCAGTACCTTAACTTGGACACTTGTTGTGCTGGGACTAGTTCCTAAAAGATGGTGGTCTTACTTCCTGGCATTTGGCAGGATGTACTCAGCACTTTGGGTGTACCTAGAAAAACAATTATCTTGAACTTCTAAACAGTTCATCTGACACCAGTCTGTTATGCAGTGAAGAAAATTTCATCTTCTTTATAAAAACTGAAGTTAAATGTTGCAATTTATTCTCCACTAGACTTTTTCTAGTTTTAATATTTCATTTGTTCATATAATTTCCAAAGTGACATGCTATATTATGTTAAGCAAGTCACATCATAGTTTGTTATATCACATTACGATAGTTAATACATTTTGGCAGGTCTAACCCTTTAGGCCCATCAGTCACTGGATTATGTTATTTATAAACTTCTTTATCATTCTGTGCGCTATACGCCTTTTCTTGTAATGAATGCAGAATGGCTTGTGACCAAAAAGTAAGCACACTGAAAAGAGGACAAAAAATAAGTGACAAAAACTTTAATTGAAGAGGTTTCTCACTGAAGGAGACTGCATTTCCACAATTAATTTGGGAAAAAATCACTAGTTCCCATGATTCCTGTTTGTTATTACACTGCAGATACTCATTTGAGCGACCAAATCATAGAATCACTGAATCATAGAATCATAGAACAGTTACGGTTGGAAAGGACCTTAAGATAATCTAGTTCCAACCCCCCTTCTATGGGCAGGGACACCTCACACCAAACCGTGTCATCCAAGGCTCTGTCCAACCTGGCCTTGAAACATACTCAGTGTTAATTTAGATTTAACATATTGGCAATGAATATTTCATTGCTGAGTTGACTGTCTTGAGAGGGGACGCCTGCAGTGCCTGATCGGGGGAAGGCTCGGGGTCCAGGAGCTTCAGCTTGGAGCAGCAACAGGCACCGAGGGAGCCTCAAGTCCTCGACAGGCCTTGCCCAGGAGCCGGCAACTCAGCAGACATGAGCAGATGACTCAGAGGAGGTGGCGCCAGGAGGAGAGGCACCAGCCCTGACTGGTTAAAAACCTGCCCCAGAAAGCGCGAGCGACCAGGAGCGTGGCAAACAGGACAGGCAAACAGGGCTGGTTCGAAGCAGTTTGCGCAGCAGTTCGCGCGGCAGTTTGCGTGGGCAGGTGAGTGGGACTGTGAGCACTTGCTGTATGACCAGGTAGCCAGTGTAGGCACCCAGACAGAGCCGACCTGCACTGCTCTCCTGAGAGGAGGGTGCGCAATGGGTAGAGCTGCACTCTGTGCTCCCTGGTGGAGGTCCTCCTGCAGTAGGTGGCTGAGCTGCGGGAAGCTGTTATTAGGCTGAAAGGTGTCACAGAAGCTGAGAGGAATCAGCATTGCTTGCTCAAGGACCAGACTGTGAAGGGGCCTCAAGCGTCCACTGTAGCTCATGCAGGAAAGGAGGCTGCTAACCCAGGAAGCTTGGAAACAGTAACAGAAAAAAACAACAAAAAAAGGAGAAAGAGGACAATTAAAAGCAAGGGGCTTCCTCCTAAATCTGTTGTTCCCACCCAGGGCCTCTTTGCTGTCCTATAGGGGCTGATGAGGAAACACACTCCCACCAGGAACAACTGGCTGATGTACTGGTATAGAAGATCACTACCGGTGCTGCCAGGAAAAAGCAGCGGGCTGTAGTAGTAGGGGACTCTACTCTGAAAGGAACAGAGGCATCCATTTGTCGGCCTGACCCAGGCTCAAGGGAGTTGTGTCGCCTACCAGGGGCTCGGATCAACAATGTTGCAGAGAAGCAGCCTGCTCTAGTCGGTCCCACTGATTACCACCCACTTCTAGTGATCAATGTGTGTGCTACTGATATAGATAGCAGTAGCCTGGAGAACATAAAGTACGGCTACAGAGCTCTAGGACAGGTGGTTAGAGGCTCTGGAGCACAGATTGTCTTTTCGCCAATTCTCCAGGATACAAAGCAGGGCATTAAAAAGGCTAGGAGGATTAGCCAGATTAATAAATGGTTAGAAGTGTGGTGCTATAGTCAGGGGTTTGGGTATCTAGAACACGGGACTCAGTTTAGTAGGCCAGGTCTACTGGATGCTGGTGGAGCTGGTCTGACAAAGAAAGGGAAGAGTGGATTTGGGAGGAGTCTTGCCAGACTGGTCAAGGATGCTTTAAACTAGATGTGTTGGGGGAGGGGGGCATCATTCCATCCCAACACACCCAATCACTGGCCAGCACCTCTAGTAAACGTTCAGAGCAATGTAGAGATATTCTAGCTGCTCCAGCCAATGAGCCAGCTTCAACTGGAGCTCAGCTCAGATGCCTCTATACAAACACCTGTAGCATGGGGAACAAACAAGAGGAATTAGAGATGTGTGCACATCTACGGGGGTATGATATCATAGGCGTCACAGAAACATGGTGAGATGGCTCCTATGACTGGTGCTTTGGAATGGAAGGTTACAGGCTCTTTAGGAAAGACAGGCCCAGTAGGCAGGGAGGGGGAGTTGTTATGCATGCTAGGGATAGGCTGGAGAGTATGGAACTGTGCCTGGGGACAGGTGAGCAGTCGACAGAGAGTTTGTGGGTCAGGGTTAAAGGTAGAACAGCGATGGGAGACATTATTGTGGGGATCTGTTACAGACTGCCTGACCAAGATGACATCGCTGGTGGTGTTCAAGGCCAGGTTAGATATAGCCTTGGGTGGCATGGTTTACTGGGAGGTGTCCCTGCCCATGGCAGGGGGGTTGGAACTAGATGATCTTAAGGTCCTTTCCAACTCTAACTATTCTATGATTCTATGATTCGGTGATTCTATGATTATATTAGCACTTCAAAGATGGATGAAAGTCATTAGAACCAGGTTACTAGAATAACTGATAATGGTGGGTTTACCCCAGCCAGCAGCTAAGCACTTACCAGCCTCTCACTCACAGTTCTCCGGCAGGATGGCAGAGATAATCAGGATGAAAAGACTCCTTCTTCTGTGGAGAAGGAGTTGGGGGTGTTGGGCTTTGAGAAAATGAACATGAGCCAGCAGTGTGCGCTCCCAGCCCAGAAAGCCAAGCGTATCCTGGGCTGCATCAAAAACAGCCTGACCAGCAGGTCAAAGGAGGTGATCCTGCCCCTCTACTCTGGTCTCCTGAGACCTCACTTGGAGTACTATGTACGGTTCTGGTGTCCTCAATATAAAAAGGACATGGAACTGTTGGAACAAGTCCAAAGGAGGGCCATGAGGATGATCAGGGGACTAGAGCACCACCTGTATGAAGACAGGCTGAGAAAGTTGGGGCTGTTCAGCCTGGAGAAGAGAAGGCTGCATGGAGACCTCATAGCAACCTTTCAATATCTGAAGGGGGTCTACAGGGATGCTGGGAGGGACTCTTCATTAGGGACTGCAGTGATAGGAGAAGGGGTAACGGGTTCAAACTTAAACAGGGGAAGTTTAGATTGGATATAAGGACGAAGTTCTTTACTGTAAGGGTGGTGAGGCCCTGGAATGGGTTGCCCAGGAAAGTTGTGAATGCTCCATCGCTGGCGTTGTTCAAGGCCAGGTTGGACAGAGCCTTGGGTGACATGGTTTAATGTGAGGTGTCCCTGCCCCTGGCAGGGGGGTTGGAACTTGATGATCTTAAGGTCCTTTCCAACCCTAACTATTCTATGATTCTATTCTATGATTCTATAAATGAGCGTCAGAGAAGAATAAAAAGAAATAATATAGCTCTGAAGGGGAACCCAGGAAGAATGATATCTGGAAGACAGGCAAACAGAGTGAAGGGAGAGGAGTTGCTGGTCTGGTCACTTACCTGAAGTATATGGGGAATCTCACTTTCCAGGCACAGCTGCTCTGAAAAAATCCAGTCTCAATTATTTTTACTTTCTTGCCCTGTCATTCTCATTACTCATTCAATGGGAGCCACAATGTAAAAAAATAAGTGAAGTCATCAGCTTCACATAATTTTATTTTGATCTACAAATATGAATATCATGTGCAGCTTCTGCCAGGATAAAATACCAGCAGAAATTGGGAAGGAAGGTGGCTACCTGGAGATACTGTTGCTGAAATATGACTTTGAAAAGAGCAAATGTGTTTCACCTGTAAGCACAACATGATCAAAACTTAGGTAAAGAGTTTTCAGTTCTTATGCTGTTCCATTTTTATGCATTTTTTTCTTTTCAGAATTTGTTTATCAATCACCAGTACAACAAAACCATACTTGAAATAATTTGAAAAATGTAATGTATGATCACAACAAAATATCTTATACTTGATATTCAGAATGTAAGTAAAAGATAAAATATGTTAATCTTTGTCACTGTGTTTTGAGACAAAAATTCTGTACCTTAGTACTGTCACGGAAGCAAATTCTGTGGAAAATTTTCATTACTTGCTTTAATGAAACTTGTAGAACACAAATGCGTAAAGCCAGCAATATTTTAATACTTCATTTTCATGGAAAACTCAGATGCACTATTGTTGACTTGTTTGCTGTGTAAAAGCAGACACATATTTGCTACACAGCATGCTTAACCTAAAATGTATTTTTAAATCAAATTTAAAGTAGCTCAGTCCTTTCATTGATGCCACTCTGGAGATGAACTCAGCCATTTTCAACTGTTCCACATGTGACTTGAAAAGTTTGCAAACCACTGACATATTGTTTGGGCTATTTACAGAATATATTTTTCAAGTGTTTCAAGTGTTTCTTTCATAATATATTTTATAGATACCCTATATTTGACTTTGAACTTTCAGCACACAAAACATTTAATACAAAATAAGTTCTATTAATATTTCCTACAAAGTGGACAGAACTAATTTCACCAAATCTTGAATAATTTCAGGGTATTTTTGCTTACATTTTGAGAATAATTAAATTTTAGCAGCCACAATAAAATCAAACATTAATTTAGTATATAATTTTATTTCCAAATAATTATAATAATTTTATTTCCAAATAAAATTACTCTTATTTATATCATCCTCATGGAATTTGATAAGAACTTTACAGATTAGGCCCAATGTTTATCTGTCTTTATAGTCTCCTTGTTCATGTTTATATCAGATGTGGATGTTGAGTGGCTCTTTCCTGCTCTTTAGGATATAAAGCACACCTGGAAAGTAGCTGTCATAATTGGCTTTAAGAGGAAGCATTTGGTATATCAGCACTTCTGCACATTTATAAAACATTCTAAAAGAGACCATTCACAAATTTAGATCTATTGTTTTCAAATGCTACTCAAATAAGTTAAATGTACAGGGGAAGTCCTATAACAAGTATCTGTTTTGGCTGATCTCTGTGGTTTAGTTAGAGATAGACTTAAGCTGTAAATTTTGGATCCAAATTAATTTTGCGAAGTTTGGGAATTTCTGAAAGTAATCTGCTTTAGTTTTAGAGTCACATTTGTCAATACCATATTGTTGAGTTATGCAGGAAAATCCTCAAAATAAAGTTCTTAATAGTATATGAACTTCCAAAATTAATAAGGTAATGTATGATATGTAATGGCCAACTATTTAAAGACTAATTAAATAGAAACATGAAGTGCAAATATTTTTTTTTCACTGCTTTCTGTTATTATTTATACTACAGTAACATCTCGAGAGTTCAGACTAGGACCTGTTAAAAAAGGTATTTTACTAATGTTAGTAATAAAATACCTTAATTCCACTGATCATCCAGAATTATCAGTAAAAGGAAATTAGAAAAATTATGGAGGACATTATCCTCAAAGATTATTGGTTTCACTGAACATAGAGATAGCCCTTTAGGTAGGTTACACTGAGTTGAATTTGCAATTTTAGAATCAGTGTTAGAAAACAGCGTTCTGTCTGTAGAATAGATCAAGAGAATGAAGATTATAGAACAAATAAGTCACTTTTCTGTTTGGGGTGTTATATGATTGTGATTATGTAATTATGGCAATGCTCCATGTATTTAATATGTTCTAGCAGAAATGTGAATTAACATGATAATAAAAAGTCAAAAGCTAGAAAGCTGCACATTCACCGTGCTCTGCTTCTCAGCCCTGTCACTCAGACTTGTTTTCCCTCTATTTTCTCACTGGACTGTACAATGTAAGCATTACTAGCTCTTCCAACTATATCTTCTTTAATAGTTTATTAAGTAAATATTCCCTTATGTTGTCCACTCTCAACAAGATATGCAGCATTAAAAGCAGTGGTTATCCACCAGTTAGAGAATTAGGATTAAGATACTAGGCTATCCCATAAACTGACATCCTGAGAACATACAGATAAACGATCATTTGCAGCTGAACGCAGTTTCCCTACCAAAAATGGCTTTAATGAAGATGCGATGTGTACAGTCAGTTGAGGTAATCACATTGTTTGATTAGTTTTTATCACACCTTTGTTAAAATTGCAGTGGAGTAGGTAATTCTCTTCAAAACAGTGAAGCAAATATTTGCTTTTTCGTTTTTAAATTAGATACTCAAAATGAAATCTGCAAAACAGTGAATTTTTCTGCTTTAATATTTTTAGAAGGCTATTGGATACTACTTGCACTAAAGGAGAGGATTAGAGAAAGACATTGTTTTTCATGTGAGATTCTGAAAACGATCTGTAACTATAGTCTAAGGATACCTTTTAATATTCCTGAGATTTGCCCTGAAGCACTCGACTGAGAATTTCCTTTCTACATCTGTTCTAGAGGTGACTGGTTTTTTAGTTACATCACAAGCATGTCATGCCTGAATCTGAGTCTACGTTTTTATGTCCTTCGAATATTTTAGAGAGGAATGTTTTATATTTGGAAAAAAAAGAATATGGCTCATATGTTTTTCTATTATCCAAAATTGAGACTTTTATTGGTACAAAATAAGAGATGTTCAAGTGTTTTAAATTCAACACAGTTCATAGAAGAAGAGAAGCCCAGGTTGGAAGGGATTTTGTAAGATCTGAGTCAAGCTTTCATGGAAAAGAGAGACAGAGTGAGATCATCCAACACTCTGTCCAATCACATCTTAAAAAATTTCCTGTGATGGGGACTCCATCACATCCCTGAGGAGGTTTGTTCCAGTGACTGTTCTCACTGTAAAAAATACCTTTTGTGTGCTGAGAAACCTCTCCCAGTGAAACTTGTACCCATTGTCTCTTCTCTACTCCATGTGGCTCCCCATGAAGAGAGAAGCTCTATCCCCTTTGTAGGCACCCTTTCAATACTCGAACCCTTTGGTGAGGTCTCCTCTGAGTCTTTTCTTCCTGCAGTAAAGACTTAACTCCTTCAGTCTTTCCTCATAGGGCAGGTTCTTCAGCCCTCTGATCATCTACATGGCCCTCCTCTTGGCCATCTTCAGTCTGTCTGTGTCTTTCTTGAATTGTGGGAACCAGAATTGGACACACTATTCCAAGCGTGGTCTGACAAGCTCTGAGTAGAGTGGGATGATCATTTATCTATCTACGCTAGCGATGTCCCTCTGGATGCAGCCCAAGATCCAGGTTTGCTGACAGCACCAAGTTGGGCAGTAGTGCTAATCTACGTAAGAGTGGGAAGGCTCTACAGCAAGATGCGGACAGCCTGGATTGGTGGGAGAATGCCATTTTTATGAGGTTCAATAAGGCTAAGTGCTGGGTTATAACAATACCATGGCTGGTGTCACAACAACTACAGGCCTGGGGAAGAGTGACTGGAAAACTGTCTGGAGGAAAAGGACCTGGAAGTGTTGGTCGACAGCTGGCTGAACATGAGCCAGCAGTGTGCCCATGTGGCCAAGAAGGCCAACAGCATCCTGGCCTGCATCAGAAATAGCATGGCCAGCTAGTCCTTCCCAGGACAAGGGAAGTGATTGTCCTCTTGTACTCAACGCTGGTGAGGCTACACCTTGAATCCTGTGTTCAGTTTTGGGCACCTCACTACAACAAAGACATTGAAGTGCTGGAACATGTCCAGAGAAGAGCTGCTGAAGGGTCTAAAGCACAAGTCTCATGAGGAGTGGCAGAGAGAACTGAGAGGGATACACTCGTGACAGGCTGCCAGCCTGAGTTTTACCATTGATCACAGTTTTCTGAGTACTACTTGTTAGCCACTTTTCTGCCCTTCTCACAGACCACCCATACAGTCTGTTTTTTCACTGTTTGTCCAGAAGGCTATGGGAAACAGTGACACTTTGCTGAAGTCCTGGTAAACAACTTCTCCTGCTCTCATCATGTGGACAAAAGTGTTATTTTGTTGCAGAAGGTGATCAGGTTAGCTTGACATGGCTCACGCTCTGTAAATCTGTGCTGGTTTTCCCCATCATCTGCTTCATTTAATTAATAATAGTTTCCAGAAACTCATTCCGTTGCTTTCTCAGGGATTGAAGGAAGACTAATGGACCTGTAGTTTCCTTGGTACACTTTTTGGCTCTTCTTATAGATGGGTATGACATTTGCACTCTTCTAGTTGCTCAGGGCATCCCCAGATCTGACTTTTCAAATATAGACAGTGGACTTGCAGCAATTTCAGCCACTTCTCTTAACACCCTGGATTGGATCGTGTCTAGGCCCATATATTTGTGTGGGTTGAGCCCTAGCATGAGGCTGCAGACCAATCCTTCCTCCACTACTGGTAGGTTGACATATTCATTGCAGCTACCTGATCTTGTGACCTCGGGTCCAGCTGTGCCAGTAAAGGCAAAGGCAAAGAAGCTATTGAAAACCTCTGCCTTGTCAGCATTATTTTCGACTAGTTTCCCTGCCCTGTTTAGTAATGGGCCTATGTTGTCCCTGTGATCATGCATCTGAAGAACCTTTTCTTACTGTATTTGATATCTTTGGCCATTTGAGCTCTAGCTGAGCCTTATTGTTCTTTATTGCATCTCTGCCCTAGCTGACATGCTTCTTTTTCGCTTTTAACCACACTGAAAAGCTCACTGTTAAGCTAGGGTGGTCTCTTATGCTACAGTTCATGTGGTAACAGTCATGGCTGGAGAGTTTATTTCCGAGATTTCAGTGACAATATCTTAAGCCAATTTTTCAGCAAATTTGATTCTGAACACATTAATGTGAGCTCAGGAACAATGAAAAGTTTTAAAATTATTACAGCTTCTACTCACAATACGCATAGACGCAAGGTTCTTTGCTTACAGGCTCCGGTAGAGTGAGAGGTTTTTTTCTACAGTTGGAGTCCTTGTAGTTGGTCCTGAAACTACTTTTAACCGATGAAACCCAACAGGCTATTTTTTTAGTAAAAAAAAACCAAAATACCACTTTCAAATCTGTAGTGTGAGTCTCTGTGAAGATCAGTTGTAACACATATTTCAAATGGAAGACATATCTCTGCCTTTTCTATAACAATCCTCAGCGTTGAAGGATGCATGGATGTTCTTTTTGCTACAGAAAAGCCATGGGCTTGTAAAAGAGAATATAGCTGGAGGTACTGCAAATAAACACTGTCAAAACCAATATTGTGGTTATGATTCTTCTTTAGCAGTTCTGTAAACGAGGAACAAATATTGTGACTCAGTGCAGTAGCAGCGTTGTGAAACGATATAGTAAGAAAGTGATTGTGCTTTCTGTTCTAAAAAGTATGCTTTCCTGCACTCCTAATAGCAGATATTACTGAAATTTTAGAAATACCTTAAACACTGTATGTACCATTTTTTTATTTCAAAAAGGAAATCAAAGAACTAGAAGAAGTAAAAAAAGAAATAATGAGATGATCACAGATATGGAACAGATTCTTTTGGGGCAGAGGTTAAATGAGACAGTGACAGAGTATTTTATAGGTAGAAAGCTATATAATAAGGAATAGCAGGGAAAAAGCTGAGAAAAAAAAAAAAAAGAACAAATCCTAGTGATTCCAATATGAAATTGCCAAGTAGCAGTATTGAAAAAAAGGCTGTATTTCCCAAAACAACATGAAAAGAACTTAGGTTGAATAATTGTCACAGTATAAGAAGTCCATAAAACATTAAAGAAGAAATTAATGAAGGAAGTTGAAAGTGTCAAAAAGCAATGACCTATATGCAGCCTCTATCTCTGGAAGTAGTACCAGAAGGTTAGTGACTAGCCACTAGCCACTTCTGTAGTCAGAATTGTGAACGGGACAGAAAGTTGTGATCCAATTCTGAAGCTCTGAACTTTTACTGTTATAAATACACAGAAACTCATGTATTAGCTGAAGAAATTATTTTCCTTCCCACTACTATTAAGGTTTTATATTAAAAAGATCTACTTTAATTTAAAGTATACTTCTGCATCTGAAAATTGCTTATAAGCTAGACTATATTTGGAACTCACCCTAATTTTTGGAAGTTACTTCTAGATTTATTTGACACAGCCAAACGTACTGAACTATATTACACAGAAAAAAAATTTGGATACAATGTGCTAGCTTCATCTTACAAATGACAAAATATAATGGTGTCAAAGAGCTTTTAATGATCGTTTACTTTCCATAACCTTACTATTTGTTTGCATTCACAAGATGTTACATATGCTAAGGGCTAACAGGTTTAGCAATTGTATGCTGATGTCTAAGTTAGGATAGTCTTCTTTCTACCAAATCACTACTAAAATGATGATAGCAGTATAGAAAACTGGACAGCCTTTGAGATAATGGGAACTACCAGTAAGATGGTGCTATGAGTTAAACATTTCTAATGACTGTGTTTGAGACACCCTTTCTTTTTAGTGTACATGAAATATGCCTGAAGTAATGCAAACAGAAACTGATGTCCTATAACATACTATAAGAAATAAGTTAGTCATGTTAGCATAGAACGGTTAAATCTGAAAAGTACAAGATATTTAATCTAAATAGGTGCACTTGAAAAATCTCCCAAAGACCTCAGCACAAAAGCCTCATCAAAAATAAAACAAAACCAAATACTCCAAACAAACCCAAACAAACAAAACCCCAGAACAACCAAACCTATCTGAATTGAAAGAAATTTTTCACTCTAACAGAGTTGAGAAAATAGAGCAAGCAAAGCCTTTTGTGCTAAAGTAGGATATACCATTAAAACATAGGGAAATGGAAATAAAATAAACAAATTTCACATTATAGTGAGACAGAAAATAGCACCTTCTTCTGAAGTAATATTAGATTCAATTTAATGTGTATAGACACAATTCCCATTTCTTTTTAGTTTCTTTTTGCGCTCTATTCTTTGTATGGTTAGGTACTCATGTTGTTCACCCAGGCAAAAATGTATTTTTAAAACACAATTTTATGTACTTAGGGTCAAGATAAGCTAACAAATTAGATTTTTAGGTCTTTGTTTCATGTTACATCATGACATTGAGATTATGAAGTCTAAAAGAGATATCTGTGACCATAAAGAAAATCTTAATCTTTTTTTTTTTTTTTTTATACTACTTCTTGTCAAGAAAGCCCAAGTGCTGCTATTTGTAACTTCATGACAGTTCAGAGAAGCTTTTGCAGTCTGGCAGAAATAGTATGAGAAATTGTTATATTTCACCCACATTTGCTCTTGCAACTACATGAAATAACTCTTCCAGCTTGTGAGGAAATAAATACTAAAATTGCTTGTGCTGATAACTTGATTTAGAAAACTTAAGGTAATACTGTGTTTTGAAATGATATTTTAGCATACATTTCAAATGACACCTTGGTTTCTCTTTTCACTCATAAATTTCTAAGATCTGTATTAAACTATACCTGATATAACTGCTTTGGTGATAGCTGTTATTTGAATATTCACCTAAAATTATTTTTATCTCAATTCTGATGTTATGTTAGACGTAGTGCACAAGAATCACTGAAATCTCCAGATTTTCAATTGTGCAACTTAAACTATTATACCTCCTCATTTATTACACTTTATTGCGCTACTTATCTGTGATAGTGCTTTAGTCCATGTCCAGATTTTGTGTGATTTGACTTTTTTTTCTACCCCTTCTGTTACTTTTTTTTTCTTTTTTCAATTCTTTTTTTTTTTTTTTTTTTTTTAATTTCGGATGATGGCTACAGACACAGATATGAAGAAGTGAGATGATTTCTCTGTCTTTAAGGAGACAATAAATCAAATGTAGCAGCATTTATTTCTTCATGAGCATGGTATTCTCCAACAAAAGTAGACAACAGCTGAAGATCAATTATAAATTCTGAGAAATTCATTATAAGAGGTTTTTATCTATGCTAAGATTAAAAGAGAAAACTTAATTCATTAGCATTAGAATAATTGTACAGGTAGTGTTCCTGTTAAGTCATTTACACAAAGCTATGTGAATATTAAAATAACTCAAATCAATAAGGAAGATTTCTGTTTCAAGTAATTTGGTCAAAGTTTTATTCAAGTAAAAGATGACAACTTTGCTTTTCCCCACTTTTATCCTTTAATATGAAGTCAAGAACTATTGGTAATTCCTATATGATACCTACCAAGAAAGATAAGAAGAAAAGGTGAGATAATAAGAGAAACGATCGACCTTTTATATTTTATGTTATATATGCATATTCTTAAATCAAAAAAGTTTTAAATCTAGTTGGACAGAAAAACAAGTTTCTTATTTAAGAGTCTGCTTACAGAGGGTAGATTGATGTAAATTAGAAGAAGAATCATTTAATAATTGTTCAGCTGATCCTGAGGGTTACATTAAAAAAATAACTAAACCTGAAAGTTGTTTTGTGGAGGCATTTCTCACTGAAAAGGGTTATGTGAGCAATCCAGCCTTTGGCTCAGCCCCACCCCTATGGTGAGCAGAGGGGGCCGGAGGCTGCTGGAGGGGTTGTTACAGGACAGCTTTACAGAAGCCCGCCAAAAGTTGCCA
Organism: Ara ararauna; assembly: GCA_028858755.1. Classification (NCBI taxonomy): domain Eukaryota; kingdom Metazoa; phylum Chordata; class Aves; order Psittaciformes; family Psittacidae; genus Ara; species Ara ararauna. Next base: position 36,814,557 of record CM054379.1, read on the forward strand.
GAAGGGGACGCCCACTTGCTGTCACTTCAGGAGCTGCCACCAATCACAAGCCGTTGTTACAATTCAACTGGGAAGCAGAACCAATCAACTGTTGTGGAATGTTCAGGTGTTCTGTAACTTTTCTATAAAAAGAGGTGCTTGCACTCAATAAACGGTTCAGTCTTGATCATACTGGTCTGTTGTGCTGCCCATGTGTGGATTCGTAATCCCCCGCATTGTTTGACCTTGTTCTTCTTTTATTTGAAGCAGCTTTTGGCTACATTGAATTGTAAATCTCAGCCCTCTGAAAGTCATAGTCCACAGGAAGGTCAGCAAAACCTCCACCTTAGACTTCTGGAGGGTTGATGTTGGCCTGTTTAGGAAGCTGATTGGCACAATTCCTTGGGAAACATTCCTAGAGGACAAAAGAGTCTGGGAAAGCTGAACTCTCTTCAAGAATTAAATCTTCAAGGCACAGGAGCAGGCGGTCCCTATGTGCCAAAAATCAAAGTGGCAGGGAAGACCAGCCTGGCTGAACTGGAAGATACTGCTTGAACTCAGGAAAAAAAAGAGAATTTATCACCTGTGAAAGAAGGGACTGTCACCCCATGAAAAATACAAGGATGTTAAGTTATATAGGGAGAAAGTTAGAAAGGCAAAGACACAGGTGGATATAAATCTGGCCACTGTCATAAAACATAATAAAAAGTACTTTTACAAGTATATTAGCAATAAAAAGTGGGCCAAGGAGAACCTCCATCCTGTACTGGGGGAAATCTAGTGATAGAGGATGAGAAAAGGCTGAGGTACTTAATGCTGCCTTTGTCTTAATCTTTAATAGTCACACCAGCCATCCTCAGGGTACCCGGTTCCCTGAGTTAGATAGCAGAGATGGGGTCCTGATTGAAGTCCCCATAATTCAGGAAGAAATAGTTAGCAGCTTTCTGCTCCACTTAGACATATACAGGTCTATAGGGCTGGATGGGCTACACCCAGGAGTGCTGAAGGAGCTGGCAGAGGAGTATGACAAACCACTCTTCACAATTTATTAGCAGTCCTGGTCTAGTGGGCAGGTCCCAGAGGATTGGAGGTTGGCCAGCATGATGCCTCCCGACAAAAAGGGCAGTAAGGATGACCCTGGAAGCTACCAGTCTGTCAGACTGACCTCAGTGCTGGGGAAGGTCATGGAGGAGATGATCCTAAGTGAGATCCCACAGCATGTGTGGGAAAATGGGGGGATCAGGCTCAGTCAGCAAGGATTCATGAAGGGCAGGTCCTGCTTGACCAACCTGATCACCTCTTACAATAAGGTGACCTGCCTGGCTGATGAGGGAATGGCTGTGGACATTGTTTATTTGGTACAAGTAAAGTAAAACATTTGACACTGTCTCCCACAGTGTTCTCCTAGAGAAACTGGCTGCTCATGGCCTGGATAGGAGGGTTCTTTGCTGAGTTGGAAACTGGATGGATGGCTGAGCCCAAAGAGTGGTGGTAAATAGTACCGCATCTAGTTGGTGATGGGTCACTAGTGGTGTCCCTCAGGGCTTGGTGTTAGGTCAAGTGTTGCTTAATATCTTCACTTATGATCTGGATGAGGGGATTGAGTGCATCCTCAGTAAATTTGTGGACAGCACCAACTTGGCTGGGAAAGTTCATCTGCTGAAGGCTAGGAAGGCTCTGCAGAGGGATCTGGACAGGCTGGATCAATGGGCTGTGGCCAATGGCATGAGAGTCAACAAGGCAAAGTGCTGGATGCTGCATTTGGGCTGCAACAACTCCATGCAATGCTAGAGGCTTGGGGAAGAGAGGCTGGAAAGCTGCTTGGAGGAAAAGGACCTGGGAGTGTTGATTGATGGCTGCTGAACATCAGCCAGCTTGTGCTCAGATAGCTGAGAAGACCAACAACTTCCTGGCCTGTATTAGAAATAGTGTAGCCAGCAGGGCCCAGGCAGTGATCATTCCCCTGTACCCAGCAATGAGGCCGCACCTCAAAACTTGTGTTCAGTTCTGGGCCACACACTACTGGACATTAGGAAAAATTTCTTCACAGAGAGGGTGATCAGGTATTTGAACAGGCTCCTCAGGAAAGCAGTGGAATGACCCTCTCTGAAAGTATTAAAAAAATGTGTAGTTGATGCCCTCAGTGACATAGTTTAGTGGTAGCCTTGGAAGTCATGGAGTAATGGATGGACTTGACAATTTTAAAGGTCGTTTCCAACCTAGCTGCTTCTGTGATTGTATGAATGCTTTATCAATGTACTAGGTATAGTTAGGATAGAATTAATTTTCTACATAGCAGCCCCTTGGTGCTTCTTTTAGATCTGTGTTGATAACACACCAGTGTGTTAATCCTTGCTGAGAAATGCCTGCACAGCTTCAAGACCTTCTGTATTTCTCAGTCTGCCCTTGCAGGCGAATAAGCTGGGAGCAGGCAAAACGTTGGGAGGGGATACAGCCAGGACAGCTGATCTGAAATGACTAAAGAGATATTGCATACCACACTACATCATGCTCAGCTATAAAACTGGACTAGGGGGGTTAGTTCTTCCAAGGTAGCCTGCGCTTGGACACTGTCTGGTCATCAGTCTTCTAGAGGGACGTGTTGAGGGATTGCCTTTGTATCACTGTTTTTTTCTTTTTTTAACCTTCACTTATTGAACTATAGTTTAAATTCAAAGTCTCTCTCACTTTCATAGAATCATAGAATAGTTAGGGTTGGAAAGGACCTCAAGATCATCTAGTTCCAACCCCCCTACCAGGGGCAGGGACGCCTCCCACTAAAACATGACACCCAAGGCTATGTCCAATCCAGCCTTGAACATGGCCAGCGATGGAGCATTCACAGCTTCCCTGGGCAGCCCATTCCAGTGCCTCACCACCCTTACAGTAAAGAATTTCTTCCTCATATCCAATCTAAACTTCCCCTGTTTGAGTTTGAATCCGTTACCCCTTCTCCTATTACTACAGTTCCTCATGAAGAGTCCCTCCCCAGCATCCCTATAGGCCCCCTTCAGATATTGGAAGGCTGCTATGAGGTCTCCACGCAGCCTCCTCTTCTCCACAATGAACAGCCCCAACTTTCTCAGCCTATCTTCATATGGAAGGTGCTCCAGTCCCCTGATCATCCTCGTGGCCCTCCTTTGGACTTGATCCAACAGTTCCATGTCCTTTGGATGTTGAGGACACCAGAATCGCACACAGTACTCCAAGTGAGGTCTCACGAGAGCAGGGCAGAGGGGCAGTATCACTTCCCTCGACCTGCTGATCACGCTCCTTTGGATGCAGCCCAGGATACAGTTGGCTTTCTGGGCTGGGAGCACACACTGCTGGCTCATGTTCATTTTTTCGTCAACCAACACCCCCATGTCCTTCTCCACAGGGCTGCTCTGAGTCTCTACTCTGCCCAACCTGTAGCTGTGACTGGGATTGCTCCAACCCAGGTGGAGGACCTCGCACTTGGCATGGTTAAACTTCATCAGGTTGGCATTAGCCCACTTCACAAGTGTGTCAAGGTCCCTCTGGATGGCATTCCTTTCCTCCAAAGTATCAACCGAACCACACAGCTTGGTGTCATCGGCAAACTTGCTGAGGACATGCTCGATCCCACTGTCCATGTCACCGACAAAGATGTTGAACAAGACTGGTCCCAACACCCATCCCTGAGGGACACCACTCATTACTGGTCTCCAGCTGGACATTGACCCATTGACCACAACTCTTTGCGTGCGGCCATCCAGCCAGTTCTTTACCCACCGAGTGGTCCACTTATCAAATTGATGTCTCTCCAACTTAGTGACAAGGATGTCATGAGGGACTGTGTCAAACGCTCTGCAGAAATCCAGGTAGATGACATCAGCTGCTCTGCCCCTGTCCATCAGTTCTGTAGTCCCATCATAGAAAGCCACCAAATTGGCCAGGCAGGATTTTCCCTTAGTGAAGCCATGCTGGCTGTCACCAAGAACCTTGTTGTTTTTCATGTGCCTTAGCATGCCTTCCAGGAGAACCTGCTCTAAGATTTTTCCAGGCACAGAGGTGAGACTGACTGTTCTGTAGTTCCCCAGCTCATCCATTTTCCTCTTCTTGAAAATGGGGGTTATATTCCCCTTTTTCAAGTCATCAGGAATTTCACCTGACTGCCATGATTTTTCAAATATGATGGACAAATATGGATTTATGTTTCTATTAAATTAATAAGTTTTATTCTGCAACTTCCTTTCCTCAAAATGCATCTCTTCTTTGTAGATTCCTCCTAGGTCCCTTGTTTACTCATGTTTCTTTCTCTTCTACCCTCCCATTTTCACTGTTTCCTTGGTACTTTCTCTTGTTTCTCCACTCACTCTTTCCTCTTGTATTAAATTCATTACTGCATGCAATTCCTTTCAGTGTTGTCATCTCAGTTTCACCATTTGGTCTCTGTCCACCTATGATAAAGACAGAACACAGAAAAGCAAGAGAATTTTCCTTGCTTATTACTCAGAAAACAGGGAAGAAATATCTTCATGTTGGCACAGCTCAAAGCATGCAGCTGAAAATCTCCCTGCTGCCTCACATCTTAGTGAGCTATTAGAGAAAGGACCCACTTCAGACCTCTTGTAAGCTTTGGCTTTCTCTTCTCTCTTCAACCTGCTCCAAGAGTAAAGCTCTTTAATGCCTTTTAGAGGTAACACCTCCAAAGTACGTTGTCACAGTAGTAGGTGATGTATGTTACAAGCTGATTAGAAAGGAAGTGTATGTTCTTGTTCAGGTCAGATTAAAATGTCCACCTAACTTAGTGGGTTAGAAAGAAAACTCAAGATTGCTAGAAATAAATTTACAGTTATTTGCCACTCATCATATATCTGCCATGCTGCATGGACATGTATTTTAAGCATAATGTTGGAAAGCACAGGGACTGCATCTGGTCTAATGAAACCTGACAGACATTGAAATGGTTGGCATTCAGTAGCTGTCCTTCGTATTTCAAACTTGTGGACTTTAATATAACTCTGAAAAAAACCCAAGAATTTGTAGAAAATTAGCTGCTATGTTATCAATATGTTAATAATTTCTCTTGAAATAAGTGCACTAGCATCTGCTCTATTAGTTACTTTCTAATCCGCTCAGATGGAAGTGTCTTCTGATGCTGAGAAGATAAAAAGGTTGTGATGAATAGCTGTCACATGTAACAAAAAAACTCCAACAACCAAACAACAAACTATAGGCTACAAACTACAGTTATAGCAACAATTAAGACATGATAGATGATGATATGGTGGTTGGTAAAAAATAATCCAGCATTGTTTAAAGTAGCTGTTGTTGAACACGTTCACATTTAAGTGAGTGTGGCAATAATTCCTGAACTTCATTCATACAATATCTCATGCACTTTCCTTTTTTTAAAAAAACACACTGTGGAATAATTAGGAAATGTGGAATTAAACTTATATTTGAAATGCAGCATTGTCCACACATAAGGGAAAAACGGACTTTCAGGGCCTCTCAGGGCGAGATGCAGCCACACCAGGTATGCCAGGAATATGCACTCCACAGCAGTTCCTGTGGCAACACAGACAGAGGGTAGAGCGAGGTGGAGATCTTGCAGTTACGCTTTGTCCTAGCTTCAGCAAAAAGATGGGAACTAGGTGGTGCAAGAAACTGATAAACTGCATACTTGCTACCCTGAGCCAGAAGCCTGTCATCATTTGACAGAATGCCGTCCTCTGTGTGAAATTTGCTTCTTTATAATGTCATTATAATGCATTTATATGCTAAAATACACTCCCATCTCCAATGCGACACCCCCTCCAAAAGGATACCACCCCCCTCTGAGCATGAGCTCTGAATTTTTGGTGTCATATACCTCTAAAACAAAGCGAGAGAGATTTGCACCAATAATAATAAAGGTATGTATGACTAGAGTCACTCAAGCTCCGCCTTGAAGGTGAGAATAATATAAAATTACCCAAGAGAGAGGGTGATATCGGGGAAGATGCCATCATGGACGAGTTGAGGAAGATAACATCAACAAACTCCTGGGACCAGTCAACGGGCTGGACCTTTCTTCCCCCCCCATAGGGACACCTGTGGGTAAGACTTGCACTGTATCCAGTGCTTTCCTAGGAAAACTTAGAATCCCTATCAAGTTACTTTTACTGTTACTTGGAGCACCTCCCGTATGAAGATAGGCTGAGAAAGTTGGGGCTGTTCAGCCTGGAGAAGAGAAGGCTACTTGGAGAGCTCAAAGCAGCCTTCCAGTATCTGAAGGGGGCCTATAGGGATGCTGGGGAGGGACTCCTCATGAGGAACTGTAGTGATAGGACAAGGGGTAACAGGTTCAAACTTAAAGAGGGGAAATTTAGATTGGATATGAGGAAGAAATTCTTTCCTGTAAGGGTGGTGAGGCACTGGAATGGGTTGCCCAGGGAAGCTGTGAATGCTCCATCGCTGACGGTGTTCAAGGCTGGATTGGACATAGCCTTGGGTGTCATGGTTTAGTGGGAGGTGTCCCTGCCCTTGGCAGGGGGGTTGGAACTAGATGATTTTAAGGTCCTTTCCAACCCTAACTATTCTATGATTCTATGATTTATACTTTAGAGCCAGGCTGTGTTAAGTTTATCGAGTGCTTGTATCCATGTAACTATTATTAGCACGTGCTTTTGCAGACAGTATTTATCACCGGCAATCCATAAGAACCTGTACCTGTTGCATCAATAAACTGCACTGTTTTGGTAGCAAATCGCCATAAACCGCACTGTTTTGGTAACCAATCACAATAAACCACACTGTTTTGATAACCAATCACAATAAACCACACTGCTTTGGTAACCGATCGTAATTTTCTCTCTGAACGTGACCCCATCTCTCAGTGTGTCCGTGACGGTTCATGAGCACGATTCGACCAGCAGTGTGGTGCACTATCAGCGAATCCGGATCAGTGAAGTTCGAAAGAGCGAACACGGCCAGACTGATAGCTGCTGCTGATTGTATTGGGCAGTGTGGTGCACCATCAGTGAATCCGGATCAGTAGCGAATGCGGCCGGACTGGTAGGTGCATATTGGAGCCGTTCCTCACTCCTCTAGTAAAGCAAGGGGTTTATTTTTCCCCCTTTAATGCAACACACACTGAGCAAGGGCTGTATAGCAATAAGTTTGCACAAAACATTTTTCAAAATTTAAAATATATGCATTAGATTCTCTAAATTAAACATCCTTATAATGCTACAGGTATTTTCTGCATCAATTTCAATAAGCCATGATAATGCAATTTGTTACAATACACCGTAATACTGATTCAAACCAAAGGTCTGTCTACCTGCTGACTGACTCCAGTACTGGCCATCAGAAGGGCCTCCCTCCTTGCTTTTGCTCTTCAGTATACAGCTGAAACCCATATTTCTCAACCATTTTCCCTTACCTCTGCACCCTTCCAAGCACCAGCCTAGATGCTGTCACTGCATCACCATCAACTCTCTATGACTTCTTCTACTGCAGATACCACTATCAGTGCCAGGCACATGAAAATATAATGATCCAGTGAAGTGCTATTGTCCATTACTTGAAGACATGGGGAAAATATGGAGAAATATGGGGAGTCTATGGCCACTTACTGTTACTTCATATGGACACCTGCTTAGCAAATCTTATTAACTGAGTTGAAAAATCTCCTTCCCAAATAAATATTTTTAAGGCCATAATGTTTCAAAATTTACTTTTAAGGCATATTATGTTTATCTGTTGAAACAAGTTGTGATCAGAGAACTAAGGAAAGTAATGGTGACACTTGCTTAACAAATTATAAGACTGCATTCTAAACTCTACTGGGCTTCCATAGTAAGATTTTGGTAGCAGGAGGCCTGCAGGAATGCCTTCTGTGAGAAGAAGATCCCAGGAGCTGCCCCCATGTCTGACAGACCCAGTGTTTATCCAAGAAAACAAGTTGTGATCAGGGAACTAAGGAAAGTAATGGTGACACTTGCTTAACAAATTATAAGACTGTATTCTAAACTCTATTGGGCTTCCATAATAAGATTTTGGTAGTAGGAGGCCTGCAGGAATGGCTTCTGTGAGAAGAAGATCCCAGGAACTGCCCCCATGTCTGACAGACCCAGTGTTTATCCAAGTTAAACAAAAAACACTGTACAAAAAGCAGCTGAGAGAGAGCAGTGACAATATGAAATAATTCTGCAGACACCAAGGTCAGTGAAGAAGAAGGAGGGGAGCTGCTCCAGGGACCAGAGCAGAGATTCCCCCACAGCACTCAGTGAAGACCGTGGTGGCTCAGGTTGTTCCCCTAGAGGTCCATAGTAGAGCAGATATCCACCCTGCAGCCCACTGAGGACCGCATCATGGAAAAGGCGGATAGGCTATGAAGGAAGCAGCAGCCTGTGGAGAGCCCAGGCTGGAGCAGATTCCTGGCAGGCTGTTCCAGTGCTTTGTCATCCTCAAAGCAAAAATGTTCTTCCTCATACATAGATGGAACTTCCTATGTTTTAGTTTTTGCCCATTGCCTCTTATTCTGTCACTGGGCAGCCCTGAAAAGTGTCTGGCCTCATCCTCTTGACATCCACCTCTAAGTTATTTGCATGCATTGATGAGACTCCCACTCAGTTGTCTCTTCTCCAGGCTAAGCAGGCCCGGCAGTCTCAGCCTTTCTTCATGAGAGAAATGCTCTAGTCTCCTAACCGTCTTTGCACTGCTCCTTTGGACTCTCTCCAGTAGTTTCTTGTCTTTCTTGAATGAGTGAGCCCAGAACTGGACACAGTGCTGCAGATGTGGCCTCACCAGGGCAGAGTAGAATAGGAGGATTACAACCTTTGACCTGCTGGCCACCACAGGTACAATTTGCCTTCTTGACCACAAGGGCATATTGCTGGCTCATGGTTAACTTGTCCACCAGGAGTCCTCTGCAGAGCTGTTTTCCAGCAGGTCAATCCCTAACCTGTACTGTTGAATGGGGTTATTCCTCCCTATCTGCAAGACCCTACACTTGCCTTTCTTGAACATTATGAGACTCCTCTCCATCCAGTGCACTAGCCTGTCCACATCTCATAGAATGGCAGCACAGCTTTCTGGTGTATCAGCTACTCATCAGAGTTTTGTACCATAAGCAAACTTGCAGGGGTTACACTGTCCATTCATCTGAGTCACTGATGAATAAGTTGAACAAGACTGCACTCAGCACTGACACCTGTACTCAGCACTAGCTACGTTTCCAACTATACCCTGTGCCATTGATCACAACCCTCTGACATCTGCAGTTCAGTCAGTTCTCAATCCACCTCACTGTCCACTCATCTAACCCATACTCGCTGAGCTTACCTATGAGGGTGTGATGGTAGACAGTGTCAAAAGCTCATCCAGTGGTCTCCCTTTATCTACCCAGTCAGTTATTTCATCAATATGAAAAATACATTATGCTTCATTATGCCCTAGATGTGGATTTGTGCAGGCTACTCTAATTCTTAATCAACTAACCTGAAGAAAACAGGAGGAAATCTGCTCTAGGTTAATTAATTTTGGAATAATTTACTCAAAATATATAACAGCACACACAGAAGATGGATTAAACTTGGCCAGGGATGTTAAGGATAACAGGAAGGGATTCTATAGGTACATTGCAAATAAAAGGCAGACTAGGGACAACATGGGCCCCCTCCAGAAGCTATCTGGAGAACTGGCTTCCCTGGATCTGGAGAAGGCTGAGGTACTTAATGACTTCTTTGCCTCAGTCTTCACCGGAAAATGCTCTGACCACACCACACAAGTCTTGGAAGGCAGACGCAGGGAGTGTGAGAATGAAGACCCTGGGCCCACTGTAGGAGGGGATCTGGTTAGAGACCATATTAAGAACCTGAATGTATACAAGTCCATGGGATCTGATGAAATCCAGGAGCTGGCAAATGAAGTTGCTAAGTCAGTGTCCCTCATATTTGAAAAATCATGGCAGACAGGTGAAGTTTCCAACGACTGGAAAAAGGGAAATATAACCCCCATTTTCAAGAAGGGGAAAATGGATGAGCTGGGGAACTACAGACCAGTCAGTGTCACCTGTGCGCCTGGAAAAATCTTAGAGCGGATTCTCCTGGAAGGCATGCTGAGGCACATGGAAAACAGCAAAGTGGTTGGTGACAGCCAGCATGATTTCACTAAGGCGAAATCCTGCCTGACCAATCTGGTGACTTTCTATGATGGGGCTACAGAACTGATGGACAGGGGTAGGGCAGTTGATGTCATCTACCTGGACTTGGGCAAAGCGTTTGACACTGTCTCACATGACATACTTGTCTCTAAATTGGAGAGACATCAATTTGATAAGTGGACCACTTGGTGGATAAAGAACTGGCTGGATGGCCATATGCAAAGAGTTGTGGTCAATGGGTTAATGTCCAGCTGGAGACCAGTAATGAGTGGTGTCCCTCAGGGATGAGTGTTGGGACCAGTCTTGTTCAACATCTTTGTCGGTGACATGGACAGTGGGATCGAGCATGCCCTCAGCAAGTTTGCCGATGACACCAAGCTGTGTGGTTCGGTTGATACTTTGGAGGAAAGGAATGCCATCCAGAGGGACCTTGACACGCTTGTGTGGTGGGCTGATGCCAACCTGATGAAGTTTAACCATGCCAAGTGCAAGGACGTACACCTGGGTCAGAGCAATCCCAGGCACAGCTACAGGTTGGGCAGAGAAGAGATTCAGAGCAGCCCTGTGGAGAAGGACTTGGGGGTGTTGATTGATGAAAAAATGAACATGAGCCAGCAGTGTGCGTTCCCAGCCCAGAAAGCCAACTGTATCCTGGGCTGCATCCAAAGGAGCGTGATCAGCAGGTCGAGGGAAGTGATACTGCCCATCTGCCCTGCTCTCGTGAGACCTCACTTGGAGTATTGTGTGCGATTCTGGTGTCCTCAACATCCAAAGGACATGGAACTGTTGGAACAAGTCCAAAGGAGGGCCACGAGGATGATCAGGGGACTGGAGCACCTCCTGTATGAAGACAGGCTGAGAAAGTTGGGGCTGTTCATTGTGGAGAAGAGGAGGCTGCGTGGAGACCTCATAGCAGCCTTCCAATATCTGAAGGGGGCCTATAGGGATGCTGGGGAGGGACTCTTCATGAGGAACTGTAGTAATAGGAGAAGGGGTAACGGATTCAAACTCAAACAGGGGAAGTTTAGATTGGATATGAGGAAGAAATTCTTTACTGTAAGGGTGGTGAGGCATTGGAATAGGTTGCCCAGGGAAGTTGTGAATGCTCCATTGCTGGCTGTGTTCAAGGCTGGATTGGACATAGCCTTGGGTGGCATGGTTTAGTATGAGGTGTCCCTGCCCCTGGTAGGGGGGTTGGAACTAGATGATCTTAAGTTCCTTTCTAGCCCTAGCTATTCTATGATTCTATGATTCTATGTTCTAACTGTCAATCCTTATTGCTGTCACATTTAAAATAGACTACATAACTGTGAGGATTTCACAGAAAAAAAAAGATTATCATTCCCTCTCTTGAAAAGTGTATCCCTCCCTACAATTTATGTAACACTATGGAAATTCCTACCCTCCTTAGCATCTTGATGAATAGAATACATTATTAACTTGTGTGTTGGTTAATATTTCTGTCTGTCTGGAACTTGTTCTTATTTCCTCTCAATTTGAGATATCAGAAATTAATTTAGTGTTGCCCTTGAATATTATCTCAATTACAGGATCAAAACAACTTAAACTGGCCTCATGAATGTAAATGCTTTAGGAAGAATTTTTCATAAGAAGTAATGCAGGAACACTGCAACACAGAGATGTGCTACTAAGACACTGCTTAAATTTCCAAGTACCAATACTTGATACTTGGTAAATAATTTATTAGCATGTGTATGTTCCAATCACATAAGTGGAGTAAGTGATCAATGGCTCCTTTTCTTTGTCCCCCTTCTTCTATCTTTGGAAAAACAAATGAGTATAAAATATACCTGTCTAAATTAGTTTAGCTCTTAAGATAATTATGTTTACACAAGCAGAAGTTGTAGTAAGACCATGTGTCACAGAAAACACGAGTAGAGATTGGCTATTCATTTCTTTCTGCAGCTACATTTTTGAGGTTATGAGAAATTATAATTAGCATGTTCAAAACAAATTCCCCCAATTTTTTTCAAACAAAGTGCAAAAAGGGCAATGCATTGCCACATTCTATTGTGAAAAGTAAAATGTTTATATGAATTACAATCCATCAATTAGTCACAGTCATTCACAAGGGAGTGATCTGGATTAAAACAAACTTGAGTAATTTTCCTGTTGTATGTTATTGCGCGGTTCTGTGAACATGCATGCTAGTACAAGCGTGGCTGGGAGTAAGAAAGCAGGACAGGAAAGGATGCTGAGTGCAGGATAGGATTCTGCAAATCTTTACTTCACTATTACATACTTACATACTGATCCACTTGGTTGTTGTCTGAGGCATCATACTGGGCGATAAGGACCTTATGTTCTGATCCATCATGGGCCATTCTTGCATTCCGCTGTGGTGCATGTGACTGTGGTTACAAGTCAACCTGAACTCTTGGGTAGACTATAAAATTATTAAAGGTACACACTCCATCACCTTTTAATTTTAATGGTATTTCTTTGAGAATCTTTCCATTTTACCAGTGCTCACATGGTACTTTTAGGAATACTAACTTCATTGTGGTTATATTCTATTTATCCACTGTATCTACATCAAGAATTCTGTTAAGTATTCTTTTTAAAGTAATTGAGATCTCTGATTTTTACTGGGCCTGTGTTTATAAAGTGACATCTGTTTTTAGAAATAGTTCACTTAGCTGATATGGTATCTTCTATCTACATTTCTTAACAGTAACAGAAACAGTAGTAAGTAAAATCTCTGTGCTTGTAATTCAGCCTTTAGGTTACCATGGAAAAAGACTGGTATTTTAAAAACAAAATCCAGCTGATTCCTCTTTCTTATGGAAGCCTTAGCCCTTAATTTTTACATCTCAGAACACTGGCTGAGAGAGACCTGCATGTATTGAGACACTGAAGTTATTTAACACCTTCATGATTCAGGTTTTCTTACCTTACTCATAAGCAAAATGTCTCCAGTGTATTTCAGAAAAATGTCTATAAAACCCCAGTGAAATTCACTGGACTCGGTTCAATTTTTACTAAGGGTAGTTTTGAATTTTTTGTATTCTGTTGACTTCAGTTGAGTGACTTACTGCTTACTTTATTATGTCCTCAGCCAAAATTCAGTCCGCTATGTCTTCAAAGAAAAACTGAAAAAGTCTGTTCATGAGATACTTTCCTGCCAAAATAATTGATAGAAAATACTGCTGAATATTTTAGTAGAAGTTGTTCTGTTTGTTTCTTAATCCCCAATTCAGTTTGTGTAGTATACGGCTGTGTACAGAAAGAATAATTCATACTGTGTCTTTGAACTCAGGAGAAACCAGCATCCTGAGATACTGGGAATAGCACACTTTAGACCAAATGAAAGCAATTTAGGAAAATAGCAGAATGATAATCGCAAAATGATCCTTTAAAGGAAATATGAGAATACTAGTAGAGGAGGATATTTTTCTGAATGGTTCTTGAAGGTATCAGATACTTTGCTTTCTTCCTGGTTTTGAATTATAGTCTTGTCTTTGCTTCTACAGATTTCCTGCTTGGAAAATAATATATAACTTTGATGTTCTGAAATACTTTGCAGAAACTCCTAACATTGTGAAGGATAACTCAGTTTAACAGCAAATGTTTGCTCCACACTTTCAGGGAACAAGCATTGTCACACCGGAAGAATGCTTGTAAAGCATCTGCAGTAATTTTTAACTGTAGGGATGCAAAACGTCATGTCAGCTTATGCTAGCCACTCTCAGGATTTGAAAGCTGCTAAAAGGCATCTGTATTCAAAGTGATACAGCTGAAATAGCTGCATCATGATGATCAGCATAAAGAACTAAGCACATCTGGTCTAGTTGCTGAAATTTTCAGATCTACTGTTGAATTCTTTTTGTCTGATCTATGTATTTTGTGAAATTTTTCATCTTGGAATCTGACGTTATTGTTGACAAACTCCTATAGTTTGACAAACTTCTACATTTATTAACAAAAAAGGAGGAAACTAACAATAGCATTTCTACTTATTCATGGGGTGCACAACACACAACCTCAAACTGCATTTTAAATCTGAACCAGCAAGCTTTGGGACTGGAAAATGTATAGCTACATTACATACGCCATTGACACAGCTAATTAGACTGCATATGGTGCCATGCTAATGTATCAGAGAGCTAAACTGCTACTAGAAACAGAACTAGCTCTCCATGGAGCTGGGCTGTGACAGCTGGCTCAGCATGTTCTGGTGTTGTGAACACCTGACTTTAGAAAAATATAGATAGCAAAATCACGTCTGTTCGGTAAGCAAGAGCAGAAGGTCTAACCATGTAACTGCTCACTTCTGCTTTTATTTCTGGCTAGCAGTCACCAGCCTATATACAAATCCCTGTTCAATAATTAAAAGAGGCCTCTCTCCTCACGGTTGCCAGGAGCCTGAGATCTCAGGCTGATGAAGGTGCTTTCCTACACCCTTGGGTAAGGTACCAGTTTAATTCACCTTAGCTTAGTATAGTTTTCAACATAATCTGATATACCATCTTTGTATGGTCAAAGGAGGCATGTCTTCCAGATATAATTAAAAACAAAAAAAAGTTCTTAGTGAGAATACCAAGTATCAGAACAGGTTTCACTCAGATGTCATGAAATCTTGGCCCTTGGAGATTTTCAAGATTTTTGGACTAAACTATAAGGAACCAGATGTAACTTAGACTGCTTTAGACATCCAGAGATCCTACCAACCTATTCTTTTTTTCCAAGTGATTCCATGACTGATGTGTAATATTCAGAAATTAACATGTTTATCTATCTCAAAAGCTGGGGCAAGATGAAAGAAGAGATGAACAATTTCAGCATGAAATAATGCATATTAGAGCTCTAGTTTTAAACTAAAGCACTTCGTGCCTAAATACCTGCTTTAGATCTATTTTTAGATTTTTTAAGTTTGAAAATCTACATACAGACCTAGATGCTGAAGATCATGATCAGAATACTATAAAAATATGTCTATCAGATGTATATAAAAGTAAATTTACACAAATAGGCATATCAAGCAAAAACTAAAATGTTGGTCTGATGTCTTTCATTCTGTATCGAGTATAGGTTTATACGATGACATTTGATGTAAGATATAAAGTGGACTTATATTTGTTTGAACTGTATTTACATATTCAGTATAAACACTTTTTATTTTTTTTAGATATTCTTCTGAGGACCAGAAAAGACCTGTCTGGAGATCAGAGAGGATATTTTTCGCCTTCAGAAAAAGCTTTTCATTCTATAAGAAAGACAAGGAGAAAGAAGAGAATTTAATTTCTTATAAAGGTTGGAAGATTGCTACAGTTTGAGAGGAAGACTTAAAGAGGAGTGCATTGTTAATCCTAGTATGAATGAAATGTCACAACTATATAGGTGGCATCTTTTGTTCATGTGCTCAGGGTTAAAACTGAGTGTCAGATTTGGAGTTTGAAAGAAAGATTTCTCATAGTCCAGTGTACTATAAGAGGGTTTATACTGGGCATAAGGTGAAGTTAGTTCCATTTTTGTAGATCAGGGTACAGTCTTTTTCATAATAACATCTTGAGAGTTTAGTTTAATAAATTCATGTAGCAGTGCTCTGAGATGCTGAGTAGGCTTTTGCTGCCTCCTATTCTCTTCTGGTATACTATAGATTTTGAGATTTTTTACATAATTTGATGAAAAGAGCTTGGAAATACTTTTGCCTTCATACCGCTGTGAGTAGCAGACATTTAGAATGCCATTGTGAGCAGGATGCTTATTCTATGAATGTCTGTAGTTGCTGTAGTTGCACTGGACTCAGATGACTCCTTCCTTTTTTGTGTTCCACTAAATAAGACTGACACAAGTTCATGTCCATATAGGAAACATTGCCAGTAGGTCAATATGTGTATATGAGAATTTCAAAACATCATTTTTTATTTGTGAATGAAATGGTCAATTTCTAAACAACTTTGAAATAATTTGGTATGTCCACCATTCTTCCAGTTTTACATTTAAGTTCTACCAGATCCTAAGACACATAGGCAGATGTCAAGCATCAGTGTCTTATATCAGGCTGTGAGGTATTTTGGGTAAAGGATGTCTTTTTCAGCCTGCACTTATACAGGTAATAGGATCTTCACTTAAGGCTGGATGTACTAGAGTGTAAGAAAAATGAAATTCATTACATGAGTTCCTATTGGTAACCAACATAATTTAGCCTCATATAATAAAGTAGGATAAAATTTATCGTATTCTTGAGGAAAGTGCACCTTTAAAATGTCTGTCTGAGTACAATCCGGGGTACTCTCTAATAAATAAAAGGACAGAAGTATTGTCAAATACAGGTATTTTGTTTTAGTTTTTTTGTTAGACAAGTTTAGGAATCTTGTTTACTCTCAAACAATTATATTATGTTGATTTCATTTATATTACTAAAACAGATTATAAAAATTCAAAGATAACATTTAGGAAATTGTAGCAGTTTTTTCTAAGGGGCTCCTGAGAAGAAAGCTCTTGAGCTCTTTGAAGGCTATAGACAGCAAAGGACACATAATTTATGGTAGAAAATGGTAATTAAAACCCCTACAGTTTATCACTAAAACTGAAAAAACTTCATCTTGCAATATCACTTACTCTGTTTAAAAAGCTGCTTTATAGATCAGGTTTACTTCAGCTCTGGAAACAACAACAAAAAAGATTCCCACTTAAACAAAAAATAAGTTCTACTACTGGGTGAGTTGTTTGGGGTTTTTTTTCTTTTTTCTTTTCGGGCAATCTGCATGATAGTCTGGTTCTGTTCTGGGAAAGCATCCGAAGGTCATGTGCTTTAGCTATGCAGCAGGCTCATCTATTCAGCAAAACAGCTAGAAAAGCTGTTTGAAACCTTCATAATTTATGCAGGTCAAGGCTAGCCAGGATAAGAAAGGAGAGTTTTAATTAATGAGATTATTATTAATGAACTCCTTATGCAGATCTTTCCCTCTACAGAAATTTCTCCTGATTCTTGAAATTCTTAGCTACACATGCATGCACATACATTTGTACATACACACACGTCTTATTTAGATTAGAAAGATTTTTATGCATGTTATCTTATATTTTAGCAGTTATATGCCTGATTCTCCTTGATCATGTGCCTATACCTATTTACACATTTTAATTCCTTCATATTTAAACATGGTTTTTATTGTTTTCTTCCTTTTCTGTGTTTTTTTTTCTTTGTCAAAAGGAAATAATTTTGTTCTATTTTTATTTCAGTGGTGGCAGTGTAAACTATTATATATATCCGGGTATCAGAGTCTCCAGCAAGCCTGGTTATAACAGAAGCAACCTATTAACTGATCTGTGACCTACTGGGAAGTAGTTTTGCCAAAGATGATATTAAAAAAAAAAAAAAAAAAAAAAAAAGCGTTTGGTTTTTTTTTTTTTTTATATAAAAACATATTGGCTCTGCAACATTCTATCTGAATGCTGAAAGTCTGAAAGGAACTAATTTTCCTTCTGAAGGTCTTTAGTACTCTTTCTCTCCATTGGGTACACAGTCAAGATAGTGATTTGCTGCAGGAGTAAGTGAAACAGGCTAGATCCCAGCTCCCTGTGGCTGCCTGAAATACCTCTTCAGCCAGCAGGTGATCTTGCAGCAGCAGCAGTTTCTTGCTCTGCTTGTTACACTGAGCAGTTCCAATTAAGGAGGAGGATTATCCCCTGCATGGGAGCTGGCAATGGCTCTAATGCCAGAGTCGTCAGGCTGGTTGCACACACACAGAAAAATAATTGTGAAGATGAGAAACTGGCCTGATTGCAGTCCAGCCAAGAAAACGTAAATGGCTACCTAGGGTAACAAGCAAAAGTGGCTCTGATGACAGGAGGTTGGCATGGAAGATAGTTGGCATGTCTTTTAAATTTATGCCTGAGTATGTCCATTCACATAGCAACACTGCAGTTTGTGCTTCAGAAGTATCTAAGAACCATTCCTTGTACTGATTCTGCAGCAGAGGATGGAGGACTCCTGCGCATTGTGCCCAGCCTCTTTGTTTACTTCTCTAACCACAGGAAAGCATACGTTTCTCATTTGACCTGATTTTAGATGCTCAGTTATCTGCCCATTCATAGATGTTTACCTACCTAATAAATGATAAGGAAAAGATGTTCTTCAAATGGCAGCTCAACCTTCTTATAATTGGAATTGCTCACTCTTTGAATCACTGCTGGAAAACATTTGTCACTCTCTACTGACTATTGGAAGACTGAAAGTTATATGCCTTGGTGACTAAAACCAGCAGGGTGAATCCAGGCCTAACTGATTTCCTATTGCTAACATAAAGTAATTGATCTACTGCACCATTAACTTGGCTTTGCAGAAATCATATGATGACACACCAAATATATGGACTACAGACAAAAATTATAAATAAATTTTCAAATTTCACAGAGTTTTAAAGAGTTTATTTAGCCTACACAATACTGTTATAATACCTCTTTTTAGCTATGCAGGAAAACAAAACTAACTGGAAGTGCTCTGTGCCTTGTTGTGCCAAGTCAAGCTACATCTAGCCTTATGCATTGCTTCAGTTTCTCAAAGAAACAGTATTGTTCACATTGAAATCAGTAGGAGTTCATGTCTATAGAAAGCAAAATTTAATTTATATAAATTAAAATCTGAACAGCCTGCTGATAATACAGATTCACTACTTAATAGTGAGCAATTCAACTCTGGATGGACCAGGCAATTTATTGATTAGATAAAAAATAAGATTTTTTACCTTTTTCACTGTGTTGAATTTACATTACTTACCTTATTTATCAGGGACCTTCTTTGCATTATGACTGCCAGAAATCTTCTAGTGATGAGTTCTTTATGAAGTGAAGATAAATCAAAAATATTTTCCTTTTGGGCAAATTGATTCTACAAGATATACTTTAGTTTGATGCCCCTGTAGCGGGAGCCCTTTATTTCTGTCCAGTATTTCCTGCCGCACATATTTGATGTGCAACACATACGTAGGAAATTTCATAGAAAAGAAAAGATGGATTGTCATGAAAAGATATATAGGCATGTAAGTCTGATGTGCCCTTAATACATTGTATCTATTATACTTTGACTGATCATTGCTGCAAGAGCTGGGAACAGTATTTTATACTTTTCATAGACTCCAGTAAATATGTTTAGTATTGCCAAATCTTCTTTCAGCCTCATTCAAACTAGCCCCTATCATGTCTGTCAAACTGAATTTTATCCAGTCATTTCCAGGAATACAGATTTTAAATCTACTGGTGTTCAGCAGTAGATCCAGAGGACAGTTAGCCCAAAATATCGTTCCATACATTTTGTTCCCATTCTTTCCTCCTGATTTAAGACAGGGTTCAACTGCTTAGACATGAGAAACTTCATTTGAAATGCCCTAGAATATCTCAGGTGAACTAGAAAATTTGGAGTTCACGGCTACAACAACTATTATATATATCTATATCTAGCTAGCTATACCTATGTCTACAGCTTCCTCTTGTGGTTGAGAGTTTTCCAGATATTTAGCAAGAAGTCTTTCCTTTTCTGCACAGACCTACAAAGACTTTTTGCCACCAAAAATGACACCTTTTATTCCCCAAAAGCAATATAAGTGTCTAAAGGGACTAGTAAAATTCTTTTTGTCTGGTCAGTTCCCAAATTGCCAGATCAGGCAATCTTGTCACCAAAATTGCATTTGTAGTCAGTAGTTGTTAAAGAGATATTAGATCTTTGAACTCATATTTCTGAAAAAGTTAAAACTGAGGTTTCTTATAAAACAAAGTTCTGATTCTATCTATAAGATTTTACAATTCAGTCTTCAAGCACTGCATCTAACCACAAACCTTGAATATTTGGGGATTCTTTCTGCTCATAAACACGTGCAGAAGATGCATACATCCATACAGAAACACCCCAGCCTTAACAAAACAAAACCAAACAAACAGAAAAACCTCTCTTAGTAAGTAGCAATGCATGTGGATGTACTAATGTGTTTTTATCTAACTCACAGATGATCTAGTTCTGGCTGAAATTTGTCTATTTTGTGCTTATTGTTACAGAAAAATGCACAACAGATTATCTGAAAGCAAAACAAGACAAAAAATCTCCACCTTGGGGAATACCAGACAAATTTACTCATTAGAAAATTTTGTCTAGAGAGTTTTATTAAAGTTCTTTTTTTTTTTAAATCCCCTCATATCTTCAGCAGCAACTGGCTTTGGTGCTCACATGATGATCTGATAACCCAGACTGATTGCCTATTATGGACCTAGCTTGAATGATGTTGAGGTGAACAAGTTTCTGTACTTGTGTTGTTAGCAGACAGAATCACTAAGGGAGTTTTCAGAGGAGATTGGGAAGAAAAATAAGCCTTACTTTACTGCATGTAAACTACAGGACCCAAAGCCCAGAATTATATAGGAGGAAAGAACAATTATAGATAAGTAAAAGAAATCAATATGTAGTTTTTTTGTTTGCTTTTCATGGGATGGCAGTGTCCACTGTGGGAGAATGGAATGTGCAATTGCCAGTGTAGTCTATAGATGACTTTTTTGATGAGAAGGAAGGTTATTTCGATGCCAGGTTGAAAGATTTTAAGGTTATTGTAAAACTGCTCAAATAAAGTTCCTCTAAAACTGAGCAAGGAAAAGCTGAACCAGATGAGGCATGGCAGTTGTGTCAAAGGAACCACCTCTCATTCTTCAAAATGCTTGAAAAAGTTAATTTTTCCTCTTTTTAGCAGGCAGTAGCTGCTAAGAACAGGTAACATATTGTTAATGACAGAAACTGTGAAACTGCTGCACTAGTTAGATGGCAAGTATCACTAGGAAGAAGAAAATCTTAAACAGCAAAAATTATAAATTAAGGTCAAAGTCAACCACTGTATGGGGACGTGATATTTCAATGATTTGTTGTAAACATTGCCCAGTGTCCAAATGACATTAACTACAAGATTCCAATCAAAACTATTTAAAAAGCAATGAAAACACTTGAGGCAAAGCAACTATTTTTAAAATTTGCACTGACCATAAATGAACCTGCACAAGATTTTTGAACTCTGGTGTGCAAATAATTTTTTAGCTCTAAAGTGATCCTAAAAATAGTTATGTCTTTCACAATAATTTTCCAGTTTTAACTATTGCAGCTTCAAGTGTCTGATTACATTAAAAATGGATTTTGTTAGTTGAAGGAAAAAGTATTCAAAACAGACTATGCATATTATGCTTGTGCTTTTCTTTCATATGGAGAAATATATTTTTAAAAGGGTAAACATATTCGTGTTTCTGTAACTCAGTGTATTGATGTACATATAAACTATAAGCATTTCTATGGTTACCAAATGAATTCATTACAGCCTACAATTTCTACATTAAATAGTGTCCTAGATATTCTGTTAGAACCATCCTTCAGTGATTTTAACTGAAGGATATAATGTTAGTGACAAATAAAACAAACACCCACAGGTAACTTTCCTTATGTTAGTCTTTTAAATTCCAAAGGACTAGGAATCATACATTAACTGCGTGCATGTATTTGTAGTTACAAATTTGTGTCTTTAGATATGAGAGAAATGTCACCGTGTGAGCTTAACACTGGAAAACATTTCTTGTTCATATTTAAGCAGACCTCCCCAAGAGTTTTCAAAGGGTACAGTCCTGAAGGAAGCAGGGGGTGGGAGGTGGGGAGGGTGGGGAGGAGTAGAATATATGGGAGAGCTTAGTTCTCAGTTCGCTTTTTGCAAAGCACAATTACTGTGAGCGTAGAACTGCCAGTCAGATCTGACAGTTTGTAACCATAGAAACTTCTGTAGAATCCAGCGGTGAAAACAGAATATCGGGGATCTCCTTCCTCCAGACCATTGCAGTGGAAAATGAGCAAAAAGGGGAAAGAAAGAAAGAAAAGCTGTAGAGAATTTTCATGTCCCAAGAATGTGAATATCAAGAGTTATTCTTTCCCTTCCTCATCTGCTGTGTCCTTAAAGAATTATTTACTTTCTATTTAACTAAAAAAAAAAAAAAGCCTTATTCCAAAATGATAGATAAAATTAAAGTATCTGGGAGGAGGACATCAGGTTGGAAGGTTAGAAGAATCTTCATTAAAACATTTAATTACATAGCGAATTTATGCATAAGGAATGTTTACTTCACTTCTTAAATATATATAGCAAATTAAATGGTAGGAAACTAATTTTCTTTTTTCAGCCATGAGATGCAAATGATATTAATAAACGTTTTTTTTTTTTTTTTTTTTTGTCCTGTAGAGCAAGCAGTCTTCAGAATTAAAAAAAACACTGAAGTTTGCTCTCTTTTACTCATGTACAGAGGGTCTTCTACTTCAAACATCTTGGAGAACATATTTTTTATTAGGAATTGCTTTTAATAAGGTGATTTTGTGAGCATTTATTCCTTGTTCTGTTGACTTGCTGGCAACGACAATGCTCTTCCTAATGCAACTGAGGATGCTGAAGGCCTTCTTTGCCACTATGGTTCACTGCTAGCTGATGTTCTGTTTGTTGTCCATTAGGATCCCCAGGGTTCTCTGCAGAATTGCTTTCTAGTCAGTCAATCCCCAGCACCTACCAGCACCTGGGGTTATTCCTCCTCAGACACAGGACTTTTTTTCAAGTCAGATGCATTTCCTTTTTTTGAGCTTCATGAGATTCTTCTTGGCTCAATTCTCCAGCTTATCGATGTCTCTCTGAATAGCAGCACATCCATCAGGTGTATGAGCTACTCCTCATAGTTTTGTATCATTTATGAACTTGCTGAGGGTGTACTCTGTTCTACAGTCCAGGTCCTTAACAGTTGGCCCCGATATCAACCGGTAACTTGCCTCCAACAGAACTCTGTGCCACTGATCACACCCCTCTGGGTCTGCTAGTTCAGTCAGTTTTCAATTCACCAAACTGTGCACTTACCTAAACTGTGCTTCAGCTTGTCTATGAAGATGTTATAGGACACAGTGTCCAAATCCTTATTAAATGTAAGCAAAATCCATTGCTCTTCCCTTATCTAACAAGCTAGCCACCTCATTGTAGAAGGTTATAGTACTGGTTAAGCACGTTTTCCTTTTCCTATATCCATGTGGACTACTACTAATCACTTTCTTGTCCTTCATGTGTCTGGAAATATTTTCCAAGGATAATTGCTCCATCAGCTTCCTAGGGACTTGCGTACGACTGACTAGCCTCCAGCTCCCCAGATCCTCCTTTTTGTCCTTCCTGAACACAAGAATGACATTTGCTCTCTCCCAGTTATCAGAAGCTTCTCCCAGTCACAATGACCTTTTAAAGCTAATTGACAGTGGTGGTGCAGTGACATTAACCACCTCCCTCAGCATGGGTGCAACCCATAAGGCCCCATGGACTTATATATGTCCAGTTTGTTTAAGTGCTTCTTAACCTAGTAATTCTTCACTGAGGATAAAAATTCCTGGCTCTGGACTTCCTTCTTGCCTGAGGGACTGGAACTCCTGTAAAGAGAAAAGACTGACATGAAGAAGGCATTCAGTATATTCGCCTTTTCCATGTAATTTGTTGTGATATGGCCTGCTTTATTCAGTGGCAGGGTCATGTTTTCCATAATCTTTCTTCTGTTCTTTATGTACTTTTTGAGTTCTTTTTGCCTTTTGTATTCCTCACCAGATCTGAGTCCAGGCGGACCCTGGCTTTTCTAGTCTCATCCTTGCATGACTGGACAGCATCTCTTTACTCCTCCTTGATCATCTGCCCCTGCTACCATCTCTTGTGTACTTCCTTGTTAAGTCTGAATTCAGTTAAGAATTCATTTAGTAGCTTCCTGCTCATCCGTACAAGTTTCCTGATACTTTTACCAGATTTCTTGTTTGCTGGGAGGGACCTTTCTTGAATTTGGAGGAGACAATCACTATTCTATGATGCTATGATTCCATCTAATTAAAATGCTGAGACAGTTGCAGATGGTTATATGGCCTTTATGGTGACACACAGGTTATAGACTCAGGGCAGAGTAGGCATTATTTCACTCCATCAAAGCCATTCTGGTAAATCATTGTCACAGAACCGCATTAACATACATTGAGAGCCACAAATAGGAACCCAAAGTATACAGTGCTCTCTTCCTCTGTTCCTTATATAACTTAAACTCCACATTAATAATAATAATGCTGTTCTGGTTATTATTTAGCTCTTTCCAGTCTCTCATTTCTGCTCTTTGCTTTCTTCAAAGATATGATTTATGTTATTGGAGGTGAAATGGGGAAAAAAAAGCACGTTGTATATGAAAACTATTGATTCTGACAAATGAACATCATGGAAATCTGAAATATCCACTGTTGTGCACCTTCAGCACAATGCAGAGCAAGACTCAGAACTAGGAAATAAAGAAAAATAACTTAAAAATCATTCTATTTCTTTTAAATACAGGGAATTTCAGGCAACTGTAATCTATGCATGTGTTTTCGATGTGAAGAGAGTGATGCTGAACTGACTGAGTAATCATAGAATTATAGAATCATAGAATAATTAGGGTTAGAAAGGACCTTAAGATCATCTAGTTTGAACCCCCCTGCAGGGGCAGGGACACCGCCCAATAAACCATGCCACCCAAGGCTATGTCCAATCCAGCCTTGAACACCGCCAGTGATGGAGCATTCACAACTTCCCTGGGCAACCCATTCCAGTGCCTCACCACCCTAACAGTAAAGAATTTCTTCCAAAATATACAATCTAAACTTAGAATCATAGAATCATAGAATAGTTAGGGTTGGAAAGGACCTCAAGATCATCTAGTTCCAACCCCCCTGCCAGGGGCAGGGACATCTCCCACTAAACCATGACACCCAAGGCTATGTCCAATCCAGCCTTGAACACGGCCAGCGATGGAGCATTCACAGCTTCCCTGGGCAACCCATTCCAGGGCCTCACCACCCTTACAGTAAAGAATTTCTTCCTCATATCCAATCTAAACTTCCCCTGTTTAAGTTTGAACCCGTTACCCCTTCTCTTATTACTACAGTTCCTCATGAAGAGTCCGTCCCCAGCATCCCTGTAGGCCCCCTTCAGATACTGGAAGGCTGCTATGAGGTCTCCATGCAGCCTTCTCTTCTCCAGGCTGAACAGCACCAACTTTCCCAGCCTATCTTCATACAGGAGGTGCTCCAGTCCCCTGATCATCCTCGTGGCCCTCCTTTGGACTTGATCCAACAGTTCCATGTCCTTTGGATGTTGAGGACACCAGAACTGCGCACAATACTCTAAGTGAGGTCTCACGGGAGCAGGGCAGAAGGGCAGTATCACCTCCCTCGACCTGCTGGTCACGCTCCTTTGGATGCAGCCCAGGATACAGTTGGCTTTCTGGGCTGGGAGCGCACACTGCTGGCTCATGTTCATTTTTTTGTCAACCAACACCCCCAAGTCCTTCTCCACAGGGCTGCTCTGAGCCTCTTCGCTGCCTAACCTGTAGCTGTGCCTGGGATTGCTTTGACCCAGGTGTGCGACCTTGCACTTGTCATGGTTAAACTTCAAGTTGGCATCAGCCCCTTTCATTTCCGTGCAAACTTGGAAATCATAGCTAGATGCTAAAGTCAGTTTAAATTCATCAGGGTTAAAGTTTCACTAGTCCTAGTCTTTTTTTTTTTCACCAATTTTGCTTTGGGTTTTTAGATGGGTCCAATTTCTGGCAAAAAATTTGAAGTTTATATTATGTGTACAAAAACAATAAATAAGAAAATTTTCTGAGAAATATTCTATATGCTGGACTGAATGTGCACAGATATATTGCTCTCAGGACCAAAACTAGCTCTGAACTCTGCAATACATATCTATCCCTGAAGACTGGCTGGAACAGAATAAAAATGTGTAGGAAATGGAAATGGCACTGCAGTGATTTTCTTTTTTTTGGCTGTAAAGATAAGAGGAGAATCATTATGATTGTGTCTACTAAGAAAAATGACAGCAAGAGACATCATAATGACTTTGTTTCATTTACTGTATACATTTCAGTGTGTTTTCTCTACATTCATACTTGTATTTTATTTTGTACTTTTTTAAACAAAACCAATACAAAATTATCAGAGTGAACTACTATTTAATGCCTCTAAAATCACAGCCCTTCTGTAGTATAAAAGATTCCTTTTTTTTTTCACTTAAAGCTATAAAGATGTGCACCTGGATTCCATTACAGAGCAGTCTAATTAAATGTATTTTGAAAGGTCCAATGACACCAGAGTAACAGATACTGTAAAACTTCAGTTTCAATGCCCAAAATAAAGTTGACAGGCCATAAGCATTTCTCCCAAATTAACAACTCTGGTTTTTTATCTGAATCTGAACATATCCAGATTTTTATGAGATTTGGGGTTCTAGTGACAACACAGTTCCAGTTTCCTAACTATATTTGCATTTTTTCAATGGCTGTTAGTTATTGAACCTAAGGGAATAAAAGAGAGTCATGAATGTGTCAGTGACAGTGCTCTGAACTGAACAACTAATGTGTGAAGAATCCTCAGTGTGGCAGCACTTATACCCTAGTTTACTCCAGTGGCAAGGGCTGGTCTTGAAACTCACAGCCTGACACATTAGAAGTGTATCTTTAATCAGACTCTTGTGCAGCTCACAGGGTGAGAGACACTCCCGAGTCTGGGAATGTGTAAATCATGGCACATTACTAGAGAGCTAACACTGTTTCAGAGTATCTGTAAACTGCAGGAGCAACGGCAATAGCAAAAGGTGTGTACTAGGAGAAAGAATTAACTCCATGTCACAGCAAAGGCTCTGGTTATACAATTTCAATCATTCAGGAGTGGTTGATTGACACATAACTTTATTGTATAGCAATGCTTACTGTTTAGAATGCAATGAAACTGGTGACGAAACTGGAGAACAAGTCTTAGGAGGAGTGGCTGAGGCAACTGAGGCTGTTTAGCTGGGAGAAAAGGAGGCTCCGGGGAACCTTAACACCCTCTACAACTACTTGAAAAGAGGTTGTAATGCGGTGGGAGTTGGTCTCTTCTCCCAAGTGACAAGCAACAGGAAAAGAGGAAATGGACTCAAGTTGTGTCAGGGGAGGTTTAAACTGGTTATTAGAGAAAAATTTCTTCACCAAAAGGGTTGTCAGCCATTGGAACAGGGTGCCCAGGGAAGTGGTTGAGACACAATCCCTGGAGGTATTTAAAATATCATAGAATCATAGAATAGCTAGGGTTGGAAAGGACCTCAAGATCATCTAGTTCCAACCCCCCTGCCAGGGGCAGGGACATCTCCCACTAAACCATGACACCCAAGGCTATGTCCAACCTGGAACTTCCAACCTTGAACACTGCCAGTGATGGAGCATTTACAACTTCCCTGGGCAACCCATTCCAGTGCCTCACCACCCTTACAGGAAAGAACTTCTTCCTCATATCCATTCTAAACTTCCCCTGTTTAAGTTTGAACCCATTACCCCTTGTCCTATCACTACAGTCCCTAATGAAGAGTCCCTCCCCAGCATCCCTATAGGCCCCCTTCAGATACTGGAAGGCTGCTCTGAGGTCTCCACGCAGCCTTCTCTTCTCCAGGCTGAACAGCCCCAGCTTTCTCAGCCTAAAGATGTGTAAATGTGGCACTTGTGGATACCATTTGTAGTGGACTTGGCAATGCTAGGTTAATGATCAGACTTGATGATCTTTTCCAACCTAAACGATTCCATGACTCCATGAATCTCTGCAGGAGAAGCAGAGCCATACCATCTATTTCACTTTCTAAATATAGTAGCTCAAGCAGAATGTACAGCTGCTCATTTTTAAAATTTTACAAGTACCTGTAAAACAAAATGTTTTACCTGGCTGAAATCCCCATTTCCAGATTTAAAGTTTTGGTGTTTTGTTTTTTCTCCAGCAACTGAAAGTTTAGGGACTTACTAGAGAAAGTAGGATGAGACAACTAACAAGTACCTAGCGTGTGTGTGTTCAAGCCAAGAGCAGTATTATCTATCCTGATTACATATTAATTTTTTCAGTTGCAAAATCTACTCAGCAATTCCCAAAACTGAAGCAATTGTTTACAATTTTCTTTTTTTTTTTTTTTTTTTTTTAACAGGAAGCAGTATTTTCCTATTCTGTCTCATCATCTCTTTCACATTGCAAATGACATAATGATAATGAATCAAATTATTTGCACTGCAATGACTTGACATAAGTAATGGAAACAAAGCTATTCTGCAGAAAGCTGAAAGTTGTGAATCTTCACGTTAGTAGAAAAAGGAACATGCAATTACTGTTGTTTGGCAGCTGAATGTTCCAGTTGAACAGGAAATACGAAATGGGAATACCAAAATCTCTTTCTTTAAAAAAAAAAGCAGAACTACAACCAAACAAACCTGAGATAAACATTTGCATTCATTGTGAAGGAACAAAAATAGAGAAAGGAAAAGGAGAAAGCCAAATCTGACACATTTGCAAATATAGTGGGCACTGAGAACTCACACTGACTTCATTGACTGCACTAGTACCCAAAAAAATCAGGCTAATTCAACTTTACATAGCAGAAGCTAAAAGAATAGAATGTAGGTTTTATGAGAAAATGTACTGACATAAATCTAGCTGGAATAAAAGTGCAGCACCAGAGATCGAATTATTCAAGCACGTATGAGAATTTTCAGGATGAGGGAGCAAATCAAAGTTAAAAAAAAAATATAAAAAGTTCTACATGACTGGAAAATACTATTGCTAAGAAAGCACAGACACACACAGTTTCACAGTCCAGGTGTTATGTAGAAACTCGTTGCACATGAGTTGTGTATGAATTCTTCATTTTCATGCTTAGTGTACATGAATGCTTACTGCAAGATGGAGATGAATAGGAAATCTCTGAGTAGCCAGGCACACTTGCCAGCCGAATGAGAAAAAAGGTGATTTTTCTCTCTCAAAACATGTCATGTTCCTCTGAGTCCAGCTCTCACAGAGAATTCTACTATTTGGAGTGCTGACCATGAAGCTTAGCCCATTGCATTTCAACTAGCATTTCAGCTACCAAAAGACAGTGCCATAGCTTCTCAGAAACGTTGCTGGAAATACGGATAACTATACAAGTATTTTACTTAAGCTAAAGAGGTAAAAGAAGGATAAAATATCATAGAATTGTAGAATTGAGGAATACTGTAGGTTGAAAGGGACTGCAGAGAGGTTGTAACCTGGGACACACCATAGCTGAACGTTGAAGCAAAGGCATCAGAGTGCCTCAGCCTTTTCTGTGTCAGCCTTCTCTGAATTGCTGCCTCATTCAGCAATGGTCCCAAATATTCATGATTTAGTCTTTTCTTAATAATGTAGCAGTAGAAGCTTTCTTATTGTCCTTGATGTCCCTTGAAAGTTGTGGAAGTGTTTCTCACTGAGAATGGTCATGTGAGCAATCCAGCCCTTGGCTTAGCCCCTCCCGTCTAGTGAGCAGAAGATACCAGAAGCTGCTGAAGGGGTTACTAGAGGACGCCTTTCCAGAAGCTGCCAGAAGCTGCTGGAAGGGGACGCCCACTTGCTGACATAAAGAAGGAACTTCAGGAGCTGCCACCAATCGTAAGCCGTTGCTAGGATCTGACTTGGAGGCACTAGCCAATCAACTGTTGTGGAATGTTCTGGAGTTCTGAAACTTTTCTATAAAGGGAGCTGTTTGTGTTCAATAAATCGGCAATGCTTGATCACATTGGTCGTTGCAGCGTTGTCCATGATCTCCCGCAGAAAGTAACAACTGAAGTTGAGTTTTGTTTTTCCCAACACTGGCCCT
The DNA here is from genome assembly GCA_028858755.1 of Ara ararauna. Classification (NCBI taxonomy): domain Eukaryota; kingdom Metazoa; phylum Chordata; class Aves; order Psittaciformes; family Psittacidae; genus Ara; species Ara ararauna. The sequence goes on from CM054379.1 coordinate 36,844,347, forward strand.
GAATGCCTGAGTAGCATTTTGTCACCTGTCTCTGCTTCCACATCCTACTACTGCATATCTAAATGGAGCATTTTCATAGGTCATGGAATTCAGAAAAAGTAATTTTAACGGTTGTGAAGGTGTGAAGGCAGGGAGTTTTAGTGAGTACATCAGGAACTAAGACAGTATTCCATAACTGGGCTGTTACAGGAAATTTTCTTTTAATAGGTAATGTTTTTGCATGGCCAGTCATAGTTGATAGAGAAGTTGATAAGAATATTTGCATGAGTTTAGAATGATAATAGATTTGGATATACATTCCAGATCATATGGATTGCACCCACTATTAAGCACATTAACTTAAGAGAAGTTAATGAATGCTGTGCGTTCATACTAAATAAATAAATAAATGTGTGCTCATACTAAAAAATCATGATAGATTAGAAATTACCTTGCCTGTGGTTGGAGAGGAAAAAAGAAATAAAATAAAATTGCTTAGTTAGAAGTTTGATAAATGTTGGGTTGGTTTTATAATATGCTCCTGCATAGAAACTTTCCCCTCTTCTTAAATATGGCATCCCAAAGGTACTACTACCATGATTGTTGTGCTCGGCTGTGGCCAACAGTGGCTCTATCAGATCCTTGGGAAGCTTCTAGAAGCTTTTCACAGAAGCCACCCCAGTAGTCTCCCTACTATCAAAACCTCGCCATGCCAACCCAATTAGCCACTATAAATAAAAATTCTAGTAAGAATGATTATTATGTGATTTAGGTATGAAATACTTTTCCCATTAATGTAAATTATATATTAGATACCATAATTAATTAACCCAATATGGATTAAGAAATATTTAGCAAATGAATATTTGATCAAAGAAAACATCATGTCTATTATGTTGATTTATTGGAAAGGTTCCAGGGCAATAGTTATTAACATCTGTGTCCTATTACACACGACAGTTAAAAACCCAAAAGGATGACTATGGACAGTGGTAATGGAGTTAGTCTCATTCTATTTCTGTGTTCTGAGATTTGGTTGAATAAACAGCATTAATTTCAACAATAATTAACTGTAACTTATGCATTAATTTCTGCTGATTCCAACTTGTAAATTCCTGCAGTAATTTAAGAGCAACAGTTTAGGTTAGATATTAGGAAGAAGTTCTTTACTGTGAAGTTGGTGAGGCACTGGAATGGGTTGCCAAAGGAAGTTGTGAATGCTCCATCCCTGGCAACATTCAAGGAGAGGTTGGATGGAGTCTTGGGTGACATAGTTTAGTGCAAGATGCCCCTGCCCATCACAGGGGGACTGGAACTTGATGATCTTAAGGTCCTTTCCAACCCTAACTATTCTATGATTCTATGATTCATCTGGGCAAGCTTAGCAAAATATCAAGTGTCTAACCGTTCATACCTAAACAGATTGGCAACAGCATGGACTCAAAATTGACAGTTATATTATAAATAAGCTTAATGGTCTAAGTAAACAAAATCATTGGTCACTTTCAAAAAAATTTTCTACATCAATCTGTTCAGCCTGTATTAAGATCAACACAGAATGAGCTCTTACTAAGTCTATAAGGTTTCCACTTCAATTTGTTTGCTAGATGAAGTGGCTCTTCCATGAAAAATATGTAAAGCAGTAATAACCTTCATAAACAGGAAAGCAAATCACCCTTAAAACATCTCAAATACATATTTATTAAAGAATTCCCCTGATGAGTATGTGGAGCTTACCTGCTAAGAAAATAATTCCCATTTAAAATCTGTTATGCTCTTTTGTGGGTGGTAGGTCTGTATGCAAGATGAAGCAGACAGCAGAGGTAACAGTTTATGAAATGTCACTCATATTCCATTGTGTGATTAAAAGTCTGACAGATGCTGAAAGTGGAGAGCACGAATCTTTGTCTGTCTGTCTACCTGTAGTAATTACTGGAGTTTAAAAATCCTGAAGCAATTATATTCAAAGAAACAAGCTTGCTTTATTTTAGTACAGTATTTGGATTAGGAAAGGTGGGAGGTAGAGCAGATAAATGAGAACTCACTCTGACACCAAGATTTGGAGGCAGTAGCCCAATGTATCTGCTTCTGAAAATGACTAAGGTGGCGAAGTTTGAGAGGGATGGAGCCATCAAAGGTCTAAGGTCGAAGGACATTTCAAAGAGCAGTTCTTTACGGCTGTTCTCAACTCAGTTATGAATGAGCCCACTGTGATGGTCAAGAGACCCTTTTAGTGTTTGTCTCAAAACAGCTCAAAAGACAGAAGAAACTGACAGTTTGTTGTTGCTGTGCAAACGGTAGGAGGCAGAGCAGGATCCTGCTTCCCGAAGGTGGGGGATACTTTCCTGTGTTGTTTGCTCTGAGGCCGCAAAGATCAACTGCCAGGCAACAAACTGCCTGGCAATGAAACAACTGCCCGGAGACAGAGGCAGACGTGAACTGGTTCTGGGGCTCACCAGATCTGAGGATGAGCCTCATTTGTGGGAGGGGCCAAGAAAGTCTGACCCTATAAAGGGGCAGCCGTCCTGCAGCCTTGCTGTGTATCTTTCCATCCTGCTGCTCAGTAGGGTAGCTGGTTGCAAGGACCACAGCTGAAAGAATTTCTACTCACTGACTGAGAAGATGCTGCTGGATCCACACGGTAGGGATCATATTTCCCTGTTTTATTTCATTCTCTACTTCGTATCTTTTATAATAAGAAGAACCTGACAAGACTTTTCTTTCTCCTGATGCAGTTTTAGGCAAGTTTACAATAAAATTAGTTGTTGTTTCGTTATTCAACCTCTAGAGGACCTGTGGTTTCTCCTGTGAACTGTAGAGAGCACTGCGAAAGATCAGCCTAAAACTGCATCATATAGTTAGGGTTGGAAAGGAACTTAAGATCATCAAGTTTCAACACCCCTGCCAGGGGCAATGACACCTCAGACGAAACCATGCCACCCAAGGCCATGTCCAACAAGGCCTTGAACACCGCCAGCGATGGAGCATTCACAACTTCCCTGGGCAACCCATTCCAGGAGCTCACCACCCTCACAGTAAAGAATTTTTCCTCATATCCAAACTAAACTTCCCCTCTTTAAGTTTGAACCCGTTACCCCTTGTCTTATCACTACAGTTCCTCATGAAGAGTCCCTCCCCAGCATCCTTACAAGCCCTCTTCAGATATTGGAAGGCTGCTATGAGGTCTCCACGCAGCCTCCTCTTCTCCACAATGAACAGCCCCAACTTTCTCAGCCTATCTTCATACAGGAGGTGCTTCAGTCCCCTGATCATCCTTGTGGCCCTCCTTTGGACTTCTTCCAACAGTTCCATGTCCTTTGGATGTTGAGGACACCAGAACTGTACACGATACTCCAAGTGAGGTCTCACGAGAGCAGAGTAGAGGGGCAGGATCACCTCCCTCGACCTGCGGGTCACGCTCCTTTGGATGTAGCCCAGGATACGGTTGGCTTTCTGGGCTGCAAGCGCACACTGCTAGCTCATGTTCATTTTTTCATTAACCAACACTCCCAAGTCCTTCTCCACAGGGCTGCTCTGAGTCTCATCTCTGCCCAACCTGTAGCTGTGCCTGGGATTGCTCCGACCCAGGTGTACGTCCTTGTACTTGGCATGGTTAAACTTCATCAGGTTGGCATCAGCCCTCCTCATAAGTGTGTCAAGGTCCCTCTGGATGGCATTCCTTTCCTCCAGCATATCAACCGAAACACACAGCTTGGTGTCATCGGCAAACTTGCTGAGGGCATGCTTGATCCCACTGTTCACGTCACCGACAAAGATGTTGAACAAGACCGGTACCAACACCAATCCCTGAGGGACACCACTCTCTACTGGTCTCCAGCTGGACATTGACCCATTGACCACAACTCTTTGCGAGCGGCCATCCAGCCAGTTCTTTATCTACTAAGTGGTCCACCTATCAAATTGATGTCTTTCCAATTTAAAGACAAGGATGTCATGTGAGACAGTGTCAAACGTTTTGCCCAAGTCCAGGTAGATGACATCAGCTGCTCTATCCCTGTCCATCAGTTCCGTAGCCCCATCATAGAAGGCCACCAGATTGGTCAGGCAGGATTTCCCCTGAGTGAAGCCATGCTGGCTGTCACCAATCACCTTGCTGTTTTCCATGTGCCTCAGCATGCCTTCCAGGAGAATCCGCTCTAAGATTTTTCCAGGCACAGAGGTAAGGCTGACTGGTCTGTAGTTCCCCGGCTCATCCATTTTCCCCTTCTTGAAAATGGGGGCTATATTTCCCTTTTTCCTGTCATTGGGAACTTCACCTGACTGCCATGATTTTGCAAATATGATGGACAGTGGCTTAGCAACTCCATTTGCCAGCTCCTTCAGGCCTCGCAGATTGATTTCATCAGGTCCCATGGATCTGTATACATTCAGGTTCTTAATATGGTCTCTAACCAGATCCCCTCCTACAGTGGGCCCAGGGTCTTCATTCTCACACTCCCTGCGTCTGCCTTCCAAGACTTGTGTGGTGTGGTCAGAGCATTTTCTGGTGAAGACTGAGACAAAGAAGTCATTAAGAACCTCAGCCTTCTCCAAATCCAGGGTAGCCAGTTCTCCCGATAGCTTGTGGAGAGGGCCCACGTTGTCCCTAGTCTCTTTTATTTGCCATGTACCTATAGGATCCCTTCCTGTTATCCTTAACATCCCTAGCCAAGTTTAATTCTAACTGGGCCTTAGCTTTCCTAACCTGGTCCCTCACTTCCCAGACAACACCCCTGTATTCTTCCCAGGCTGCCTGTCCTTGCTTCCACCTTTTATAAGACTTTTTTCCTTCGAATTTTCCTCAGCAGCTCCTTATCCTTCCAAGGAGGTCTCCTGGCCCTCCTGCTGCACTTCCTTCTAGTAGGGATGCATCACTCCTGAGCTTGCGGGAGGTGATCCTTGAATATCAACCAACAGTCTTGGGCCCCCTTCCCTCTAGGGCTATATCCCATGGAATCTTATTGAGCAGGTTCCTGAAGAGGCCAAAGTCTGCTCTCTTGAAGTCCAGGGCAGGGAGCTTGCTGCACAGTCTTCTCACTGTCCTGAGGATCTCAAATTCGACCATGTCATGATCGCTGCAATCAAGGCTGCCCTGGAGCATCACATTTCCAACCAGCCCTTCCCTGTTGGTGAGGGCAAGGTCAAGCATGGCACCTCTCCTTGTCGGCTCCTCTATTACTTGCAGAAGGAAGCTGTCTTCCACACAATCGAGGAACCTCCTGGATTGCTTGTGCCGGGCCGTACCATCCCTCCAGGAGATATCAGGGTGGTTGAAGTCCCCCATGAGAACAAGGGCCTCAGAGAATGAGGCTATTCCTATCTGTCTATAGAGCGCTTCATCCACAGAGTCCTCTTGGTCAGGCAGTCTGTAACAGATCCCTACAATAATGTCTCCCATTGCTGTTCTCCCTTTAACCCTCACCCACAAACTCTCTGTCGACTGTTCACCTGTCCCCAGACAGAGTTCCATACTCTCCAGCCTATTCCTAACATAAATAGCAACTCCACCTCCCCGCCTACTGGGACTGTCTTTCCTAAAGAGCCTGTAACCTTCCATTCCAATACACTCCAATCATAGGGGCCATCCCACCATGTTTCTGTGATGCCTATGATATCATACCCCCGTAGACGTGCACACATCTCTAATTCCTCTTGTTTGTTCCCCATGCTACAGGTGTTTGTATAGAGGCATTGAGCTGAGCTCCAGTTGAAGCCGGCTCACTGGCTGGAGCAGCTGGAATATCTCTACGTTGCTCTGAACGTTTACTATAGGTGCTGGCATCTGACTGGGTGTGTTTGGATGGAATGATGCCTCCCTCCCCCAACACATTTAGTTTAAAACGTCCTTGACCAGTCTGGCAAGCCTCCCACCAAATCCACTCTTACCTTTCTTTGTCAGACCAGCTCTATCAGCCCCCAGTAGACCTGGCCTACTAAATTGAGTCCCACGTTCAAGTTACCCAAACCCCTGACTATGGCACCACCCTTCTAACCATTTATTAACCTGGCCAATCCTCCTAGCCTTTTTAAGGTCCTACTTTGTATCCTGGAGAATTGACAGAAAGACAATCGGAGCCCCTAACCACCTCTCCCAGAGCTCTGTAGTTCTTCTGTATGTTATCCGGGCTACTCCTATCTATATCAGTAGCACCCACATAGATCACTAGAAGTGGATAACAGTCAGTGGGACCGACTAGAGTGTGTAGTATTGTTCTATCTGAATTTTATATTTGTTTGATTTTTTGTTTCATCTGGTTTGGTATATTTCGAATTTTAATTTGGTTTAGCTAGTTGGGCAGTTTCTTTCCTTCTGAGTTATCTAGGCTAATTCTTATAAACAAAGCTATTTATAATTTGCTTTATTTTCTCTCTTTTTTTTTTTTATTTTTCTTTCTAGCTTTTCCCCCTTTTTTCACCAAATGAATTTAGTAGTTCTGAGAACTGCCATCTAAGAAATAAACTCCTGGCTTTTGCAAGCAATATTCCACTTTTCCAAATAATACAACCTACTAGAAAGAGTTTAAAAAAAATGAGTTTCTTTTAATTTTCAGATGCTTATGAATGTTCCTGCCTTGTGTTATGGTGAGCACAAAGAAAGACCAAGACCTTATAAAAGTGTTCATAATACTTTTCTGAAGCAGGGGCGCATTAGGAATAGTACAGCAGTCATTAGCTGGTTTTGTACTGACTGTGAAGTCCCCACTACTGGTACAGAATGTCAACAGGAAAACTGGGAAATACCTGGGCAAAGTTAATACAAATTCTTCCTTTGCCTTATTATATAATTTGTCTCTCACTGCTGTCTTTAAGTACCCCTATAAAAATCCCACAGCTTTCTTAGTCTTATATTGTAGATCAGAACTTCCTATTTAAAAAACTTTAAAATCTGCTGTTGCTACTTGATCATTGTTGAAATCCCGAATTAGGTCATTTTTTTAACAATAAATGCACCAGATTTGTAGTTTGGTATAAGTGAAATCAAACTAATGTAATGTGAATTTGACACACTTTCCTCTCCAACAAACATGGAAGATTTGTTCACATGTGTATTGACAGACTTTGGAAGTTTTGGACCTCACCTTCACATCACGCATACTCAGCATTACAATGTTTGAAAAAGGAAGTTTCTTAAAATTCTATTTCACAAAGTAAATAACAAAGGTGATTTCTGGCCTGGCCTGACACAATAACTATAGTTGCATGTTTATTCTGTCTGGAAGTATCAATGTATTCAGTTCATGATCTATCTTTCTGCATGTAGTTTTTCGGTTAGAAAAAGACACTTGCGAACATCCAAGATGCCCTGTATTTCATACACCTTAAATTTTCATCCACTGACTAACATCAAGTCTGCAGTTCATTCTTAATGTGAAGAGGTGTGAAATAATGATTTTCTGGAAAACTAAGTGTCCTGGATTCAGTAGTAGCAGTTATTTTTCTCCTTCTTAGTAGCTGGTGCAGTGCTGTGTCTTTGACTCTCAGCCTGAGAACAACGCTGATAACACTGATGTTTTTAGTTGTTGCTCAGTGTCTACTCTGACCAAGGACTACATTGCCTCTGACTCTTTTTCTTTGAGATCAATGAGCGTTTTTACATTTCTTTTTCTCTTTTATTTGTTATTTTCAACTTATTTTTCCAAATATTTAGCACTCAGTTTCTGTCTTCCAGTCTCCCCCTCCCTTTTGTTTAAATCAGTAAATTATTTTCTGCATGGAAAATGTTTTAATCCAAACAAGAATAACATTTTCAATTTCTATACCAAGAGGCATAAGGAACATAATAATTAAAATGCAACTAAAACTTTAAATAATTTTAAAAGTTTTTTTCAATATGTCATTTTAAATTCTGCCAGGACTGTGAATCTGTTCAGTTACATTAGCCAGTTTAAATATTGAAGGTGTATCTTAAATTACACTACATATTATAGTGGAAATCAATGCAAGATGCAGTGGCCTAAAATTCTTCATTTGCATTGTAGCATTCACTACTTAAGAAAGAGAAATTCTGCCCAAATGACATTTTGGGGGAAAGAATGTGTAGGATAAAAATAAGGAACAATTAATGGAAACATGCTTATCTCTTTGCAATGTTGTTTGCCCTTTTTTCAATGCATGTGAGGATGTAAACAGTATTTACACCTGTCCTTTAAAAGATTTCATAAAAAATACGGTAAATTTGCCTTTTGTTTGCTCTATGCTACTATCTGGCTGAAGAGTATGTCCATAAACTGTGTTAATTTTTTCTGCTATAGAGTAGTAAGGTCTGAGTTGTCACCTTATGGCAACACGGAATTTTGAATAACAAATAGGAATGAACTTACAGTCAGCAATAATGTTATTCTCTTAATAATTCTCTTTTCCCTTTTTGTTTTCCTTTTTCTCAGCTTCTTTACTGTTATTCACTTTCATTCATTAATTATTTTCCCCGCCAGGCCCATCCGCGGCAGCCTGCACCGTGCTTGTACGCAGGAGACCGGACTACAGCTTCAGGCAGGCCCCTCTCGGGGGGGGGGGGGGGGGGGGCCTGCACTCTGATTGGCTGCTGCAGCTGAAGAGCGGGAGGGGGGTGAGGATGAGCGGCCGCGGCGCGGGTCAGGGGTGTGCTGCAGAGCCAGGGAAGTGGGCCCGGGGGTCTGCAGACCCCAGAGGCTCTGGGGAGTGCGGCTGGGCGCTTCAGGGATGGTGGGGAATGCGGGGGGCGGGTGCGAGTCCTGGGCAGTGGAGGTGCGAGCGCTGGGCAGTGGGGCTGCAAGTTGCCTAGGAGTATGGGAAGCATTTGCCCAGGGAAGTTGTGAATGCTCCATCGCTGTTGGTGTTCAAGGCCTGGTTGGACAGAGCCTTCGGTGGCATGGTTTAGTGGGAGGTGTCCCTGCTCATGCCAGGGGGGTTGGAACTAGATGATCTTAAGGTCCTTTCCAACCCTAACTATTCTATGATTCTATGATTCTTCATTCTTCACTTTTTCTGCATTATGTGACTTAATGATCAGATTAGCCCTGTAACATAAGCAATTGTCTAGAGTGAGAGGAATAGTTTATATTTGGGCCAAAATGAGGAGTTTTATTTATCGTATCTTGCAACTTTCTTTTTTCCCCACTGTGGAGCAGCACATGTTCACTGATGGCTAGGAAGGTCTCGGTGGTACTTTATCATGGTACTACTATGGCATATGAGATGCTGATAAAAGGAACACACATCAAGTCTACATATTTTCTGCTCATGATGTGCTTTGAGCTTGGTTGTAGTTCAGCTTATCTCCAGCAGGCTTAAAAAGAATTTACCTTGGAATAAAAACACTGTGGGCTGGGTTGTAACAGGTATGGCCTTATCTGTGCCTTAGCTCTTCTACCTGCTTAGGCTGACAGACGCACTTTGTGTACCTGACCTGTTTCTGGTAATGCAGTTTGAGATTCCTACCTAGTCTGAATGCATGCTTAAAAAGTTTGAACCTTAATCAAGCCTGTATTCCAAGAGAAATACAGATCCCATCCTTTGCTAACAGAAAGATGTGTGCTGAGTCTGCTTGAGTATTGTGGCTGAACTATTGACTACTGCACATACTAAAGCTCCAGAAACTCCAGGTTATGTGAGTACTCTAGTTAGTAAAGGAGCAAGAGCTCTATAGTTCACTATGCCTCCCCAGGGACTTTGTGTTCCAGCTGGTATGTGACAGCCAGCACTGAAGTGTAAACTGCTTTTTGAAAACAGGCTTAAAGGCCTTTATGTAGCACACCTTTTTGAAGTGTTTCTCTTGTGTCTGCTCTGCATGGACAGAATGCGTCAGAACATCTCATCTGCCTCGTACAGCTGAACACCTGAACAGAACACTCTTGAGGAAAGCATCTTAGCCTGCAGCATTTTTAAGCAAGTTAAAACTCTAGGTTACATAAAAGCAAGAAGGCCTACAGCCATTTACATTGCCAGACAGCTGGCATTTCCCACACAGAGCTCCTACATATCTACAAATTGGAGATAAAAACCTTCAAGTGTCTATAATAGTCAAAAAGTATCAGGCTGATCTCACGGAAAGGATGAATATATCAAAATTGCAGAGGTTACTTGATACACTTCTTGACTCTGCAGAAGAGCTAACCCATTCTCCTATGGTGTTATGAATGTCATTTGACTGTAATTCATGTATAACTTGCACAAATATTTTCTTCTGTTGCCAGAAGAAAGATATTTGGTTCTTCAGCACATCATAAATTATAAAATAACAAACATTAATTTCATGTTTTTTCATTCAAAAATGATGCTATACGCTACAACTTCATCCCTTTTGATATGCTAATATTTTTATCCTTTCATTATTACTGCATAGATTTCTGATTTTGTTAACATTATAGTTAAGTTATTTAGACATAGCTAGTTTCAAGTGACATTGTGTCTTGACTATACTTTTACATGTGTTCTCTTGCCTTGCAGTTGGGCTGTTGTGTCATCATGTATATATAGCATGATGTTGCAAGGACGCTAGTATCGGATTACCTGAAATCATCAGAAATATTATATCTCCTTTCATTCACTGTTGGAAAACAATATATTTTCTACTTTTTAACCTAACTCATACTGCTGTGAACTACTTGAAGGTATCACCACAGACTGTTCCTATATGCTTTTAGGAATTGCCAATTTCGTATTATTCTAACACCAGTGATATCAGCTTACACCAAACTCATTACCTCTCAGTCATACACGAGTTACTTATTAGCTAAGTAATACAGGTATTAGAAGTTGCATGTCAGTGGGAGCACAGACCTCTGTCTGGCATCATCACTTGGCTATTTACTCATCTGTCTACTCATGTGACATTTGCAGCACACTGGGTTCAGCAGTCGTGCAACCATGCAGCATGGAAACTTGGAATATTTACTTGGATCATCTGAGCTCAGTAATGTCTAAGCATAGTGTAAGCATGACAAGACAATTATGAGTGGCATTTGTTTCCTACCTTAAAGTATTACAGTGGTGCTATGGCTTCAAGGTTTTCTAAATGTTGTCTGATATTTCAGCTCTAATAAAAGAACACCACAACTGCATGCAGTATTTTTGTTTGTTTGTTTCAGGATCAGTTTTACCAGAAGTGTGTGAAGAGAGAAATCACCTCAGTATTCCTATTTGCTGCACATCATTTTCACCAATGCAATAGCCATGTTAGATGATTTTTAGCTACAGCATTTTGAGGTTTTACAAAGATTTCTTAACATTTGTGATTTATTGCTAATGTTTTCCCATGGATCAACATTCATTTCTCACAGAAACATAATTCTGTATTTGGTTATATTTTTAAAGGCAGTTTTTTCCGCATGTGAGTTTTGGAGAGATGTCTACATAAACCATAGGAATTCTGTTTAATTCTGCCCATCTGTTACTTTATTTAGAATATGTTAATTCACTGGCAATTTTAAAGGTTAATTGTAGACCCAGTGGCTGAGCCCCTGGACAGTCAATATGTTTTCCTGGTTTCCTTGATACAAGACCTCTTTTGGCTGTCCTTTGCCATTATTTATCTCTCAAATATGACTATGCATTACCTGAAATCATTAACAGACATAAGCCTGATGTCTAGATAGATATAACTGCTGAACATTAGCAGATATAATGTCAATAGTAGTCAGACTGTAGCACAAATGGTAATGTATTGAGTGAACTGCATACTAGCAGTTTTGCAAACTGTTTGAATGCTATATTCATAGAATCATAGAATAGTTAGGGTTGGAAAGGACCTCAAGATCATCTAGTTCCAACCCCCCTGCCAGGGGCAGGGACACCTCACACTAAACCCAAGGCCCTGTCCAACCTGGCCTTGAACACCGCCAGTGATAGAGCATTCACAGCTTCCCTGGGCAACCCATTCCAGTGCCTCACCACCCTTACAGTAAAGAATTTCTTCCTCATATCCAATCTAAACTTCCCCTGTTTAAGTTTGAACCCATTACCCCTTGTCCTATCCCAACAGTTCCGCATGAAGGGTGCCTCCCCAGCATCCCTATAGGCCCCCTTCAGATATTGGAAGGGTGCTCTGAGGTCTCCACGCAGCCTTCTCTTCTCCAGGCTGAACAGCCTCAACTTTCTCAGCCTATCTTCATACGGGAGGTGCTCCAGTCCCCTGATCATCCTCTTGGCCCTCCTCTGGACTTGTTCCAACAGTTCCATGTCCTTTGGATGTTGAGGACCCCAGAACTGCACACAGTACTCCAAGTGAGGTCTCACAAGAGCAGAGTAGAGGGGCAGGATCCCCTCCTTCGACCTGCTGGTCACGCTCCTTTGGATGCGGCCCAGGATACAGTTGGCTTTCTGGGCTGCAAACGCACACTGCCGGCTCATGTTCATTTTCTCATTGACCAACACCCCCAAGTCCTTCTCCACAGGGCGGCTCTGAATCTGTTTTCTGCCCAACCTGTAGCTGTGCCTGAAATTGCTCTGACCCAGGTGTAGGACCTTGCACTTGGCATGGTGTCGTGGTTTAAGCCCAGCCAGCAACCCAGAACCACGCAGCAAAGTTAACACAAGTGGAATTGCATCTGTCTTGCTTACAGCAGGAATAGAGCATTTTAGCTGTCGGATGCAGAGGACAAAATTACCCTGTCAGAAGTTCCCTGGTGTCCTTGGAAAGGATGCCTGCAGAGATGGGAAGTCCTGTAGCTTCAGAAGCCACATATTCTGGTGTAAACGGCCTGCTTAAGTGTTAGTGTTTGCTGTTCTCAGTGCTATGCCACACACTGGATAGGGGTTTGGCTGTGGTTCTATGTTGTGCCATGACTCTTCATGGCAGGGAAGGTGCCTCTTTACCTTCCATTTTATGGCAAAACCAGTTTTCAGCAGGGTTTGGATTATTTTCCTCCCTTTCTCAAAAACTTCTTCTGCTATGTCGGCCCACATGATAATGTCATCAATGTATTGCAGGTGTTCTGGAGCTTGCCCCTGTTCCAGTGCAGTCTGAATAGGTCCATGGCTTATCAGCATTGTTCTCAGGCTGAAAGTCACAAACACAGCACTGCACCAGCTACTAAGAAGGAGAAAAGTGACTGCTACTAATGAACCCAGGACAGGTATATATGTTGTTATGGCGAATTTTTGAATTTCAGTTAATGCCGCATTGAAAGAAACTAGGCAATGAAGGGGACTATAATTTGTCTTATGATTTGTCTGTGATTTTATTTTTTAACTTTTAAAGATTTTGTTAGTGCTTCTGTACATATTCATGAAAGTATGTAGATAGTGTGGTTCCTCAGTCACCTGAATTATTTGGCAGTTCAGAGCTCATCTTCAAAAAAACAATCTTAAATGAGACTTTAAAATTATGACAGTTTTTATGCACTGCTTCACACAGTTTACTGAATACATATAACATTTCTCCATTTTTCTTATATTAATTTGTCACTGATACTTTTGTTTTACATCTCAAGCTGTTTCAGTTTACTTAGTATGACACAACAAAAGTAAAATTTATTTGCTTTTTACAACAGATGTGAATATTCCTATGTGAATGCTTATAAAGATAAAGAAGAGGATTACAAGTCACAGTAACAAAACCTTAGTTTTGCATTTTGCAATAAATTTTAATAGAGAAGATTGAATTACTGTGAATAGGAATAATAAAAAATCTGATTAAATAAAAAGGGCTAAGCTGAAACCGTGTATCCTACATAGGAGAAATAGGGAAGCAAAAATCAAAGCACCTCAAGTGATATGTTAAAAATTTCTCCAGAATGCCCTTTCAATAAAATGCTGAGCAGCTGAGCTTTTTAATGTGTTGCTCATTTATGAAGTCTTAAAAGTCTTCATGGGAAATCTGGCAGCAAATTCAACCCTTTCAATCTCCACTTACTCAACAATCTCAATTATTTGATCTTTAGCACCAAACATTCTGAATAAAAGCAGAGGTACAATATTCTTACAATATTTTTGTCTTCACTCTCTTTGGCAAGATCTTGGACATCATCTAGAGTGTAAAAAATGCCTGCAAAATGCTACGAGCATTTTATGTGCTTTCTTTCTCTGCTTTATTGTTTTCTTCTTCCATATGTCTGTTTTTTTTTTCCTTTCATAAAGAAAGCCATTTTAGTGAGCCAGGACTATCACAGTGCTGCTGTGAGACACAGGGAAAGAGCAGTTAAAAAGCTATCTCTTACATAACCCAATGTTTCTACAAGTTTGGAGGGTCTTAATGGAGCAGCTCAGACTGCCTGTTGTGCAAGTTGTTCTTTTGTCCAACCTTTTGTGTAATTTGTCATCTTCTATCTTCTGTCTTGAGTGAAGGAAGATCTGACTTCAACAAGGACAGCAATAAAAGCAGCTTTTGACCTTCTCAGTTAACCATTTAAACTGATTCTGCTTAAGAGGAGGAACCAGTTGACCTTTCCAGACCTATATTGTAAGATTTTCTACTATAACACTTTCTTGTTTTCATAAAAAGAGAACTTATTGCCATCTTTATCACCACCTAAAAGGTTATCAAAAAGGAAGCTTTCTTTAGAAAAACTCTTGACAGCTAAAGTAAAATGAAATAAGTGATGCTGCAAAATGAAAACCTTGCTGAATACTGAGCATTTGAAATATTTAATGCATTCTTGTTCTAACTGTATATGAATATCACACAGGTTTTTAATGGTGACTCTAAATAGGAGACCAAGCAGACCAATATATTAGTACCTAAAACACAATATCACTCTGAATTCATTGTTTCCTACAATGATCTTGCAGGGACTTGCAAGCTTGGTTTTAGGGCTCATGTAAGAAGGTCCTTGCTTCTGTCCTAACAAAGTGGTAGAAGAAATAAAATGAGCAGGTACAGATATCACAGGCAACTGCTAAAGTTAGGATTTTGTTTCTGTTTTTTGTAGTTCTCTTCTGGTTTTTTTTGTTTGTTTTCTTTTTTTCAATCAGTCTGTTTAAAGTTTATACAGACTGCGAAGACAAAATAATTGTGTAACTATGAACCAACAAAAACAAAATTAATGTCCCAAGTGGCTCTGTTCAGAAACCCCCCTGCTCAAGCCTGTGTAGCAGGCTTGTATGCAAATAATACTGTGTAAAAATGTATGCTCATATTTTGGAAATTATATGTTTGCCATGTGTATGCCAGGAAATGGTCAAAGTAAAAATCCAGATCTGAACTATTTAAAAGGAACTGCTGAAATAAAAAAGGATAAAATTTAGTATAAGGAATACCTTATTCACCAAGACAACAGCCCAGCAGTGGAGGAGACTGCCCAGAGTGCATCCCAGAAGTTTTCAAGACTCTCCTAGATAAATCCCTAAGCAATCTACTTTGAACAAGAGGCTGTACCAGAGACCTCCTAAAGTCTCTTCAAACTTGAATTACCATATAATTCCACTAACCTCCCTTAAAGCTCCCACCTGATTTTTGTGACTGGATTTGATGAAGAAAACCTCATTTCTTTTTATGTATTCTGAAAAATTTCTTGACTGAGATCTTCAGTGACTACAGTCACTTTTAATTTTAATACTATTTAAATCTATGAAAAGGTAGGAAAAAATTGCTTTTTTTTATTTATGCATCAAATATCTTATGAGAGTTTTATATCTAGGTTGTGAGAAAAATAGAAGACTTGTGACACTGTTCTTTATGCTAAAAATTAATGAGCATTTTTTGTTTAAACACTTTTATTAAAACTAAGAATCTAAAGTAATGAATCCTGAAGTGCTTTTATACTAAACCCAGACAGTTGCTCATTTAAGGCAAGTTCACTCTAGGGAAAGCTGGCTACCCATGGGAACGTTTTTTTTCTAGAATGAAACTGAACTGAGAATATAAGTTAACATACATCCTGCATAATTGTCTGAGGGTGGAAAATGTATGCATTGTTTGAGGATACAGTGGGTTATCCTCTTGAGATCCCAGTGAGAGCTCATTGGAATATTTAGAGCTTTCCTTCTGTAGAGAGGGCTAAAATTAAGCATCATGGAAGATAAATGGAGCAATACTACAAAAATTCAAGTGTTACATCTTTTAATTTCAGTTATGATAGAGACAGAAACAGACTGTATGATTGTACAAAATGGTACAACTAAGACGAATGTGAGGAATTCAGTTAATGTATTATTAAGCTATAACTGGACAGTCATGACATCCTTAGGAAGCTGTTTGTCAGAATAGTGGCCTTGCAGTAAATTAAATGTGATTCAGCAATAACAAACAGATTCAGTTGATGTTAAACTTCAAGATAAACATAAAATAAGTCTATAAATAATCCTTGGGATTTTAGAAAGTCAGACTTTGGGATGCTGGGCAAAGAAATTAAACTGATTGGTTTAGGACAATTAATTTGAATTCAGAGAAGAGCTGGAGAAACTCTTAATTTACATTTAAGTGAAATGTGCCAACACAATTCGAGCTTATATTCAAAGAGAAAAGTAAATACTTGTATACAAGGGCTTTTCAATATAAATAATCATGTGAAAAATTACTTAATAAGAAGAATGGAGACAAAAAGAAAGGGTAAAAGGGATTCCCTAAAAGAACAGAGACAACAAGAATGGGGGAAAGAGATTAATGGAAAAAGGGACTAAGAGAAAGACAGCGTTTTAAGGGTTAAAGAGGTAAAGACTAAACATTTTTAAGGCCTTACCCTGGCATCAGAAACTAAAACATAAAAATGTTTTTTTTTGCACAGCAATCTTTCCGCATTATTTTTTATGTAAATAGAGGAAACTAGAAAAGAAGGAGGCTTCTGTATACTTGTACTTAGAAGGCAGCAAAGAAGATCTAGAAATGGTCAAGAATTTTAATT
Organism: Ara ararauna; assembly: GCA_028858755.1. NCBI lineage: Eukaryota > Metazoa > Chordata > Aves > Psittaciformes > Psittacidae > Ara > Ara ararauna. The sequence continues at coordinate 36,861,083 of CM054379.1, forward strand.
AATCATACCCTTGGTGTTTTATTTTGAGGTTTGCATGTGTGTATGTATTTGTTTGGGTTTTTTTTTTTTTTGAGGTCACTGTAAGGGCAATATACATTATCTGCTTCAAATGAGAAGACCATGGCACAAAGTATGGAAGTTAGAAGGAAAGTTATCTCTAAGTGTGAATTAAAAAGCTTGATAACATCTATACAAGTCAGCTGAAGGAATTAGCACACGGTATTGCAATTCTAGTAGAAGCCTTTTAAAATTAATCTGTAAATCTGGTACTAGTAAATTTTGAGAAGAACAAATGTAATATCAAGGTAAAAAGCAGTGGGGAAAGAACACAGTCCAAGCAGCTAGTTTGATTATAAAACTGTGCAAAGCATTAGAGCAGATTTTGAACAAGAACTAATTAGGGACATAGAGGTAAATGGAATTTACATTACAACATGTTTTTATCTCATACAGATTGTGTCAGACTAACTTAATAACTTTTTAGATAACTGACTTTCTAGAGAAGCTAATAAAGTAAAGCTGCTCTATTCAGATTGAAGCTAAATATTTGATAAGATTTCTTGAAAGAAAATTATTATTGAACATGGTGATGGCAGTTATTAACACAACATGTGAAAGAAACTTGTTAGGAGGGAGACCATCCCCAGCTATAGTCAGAACAGCTAGACAGGTGGAAGAAAAATCAGTACAGATACCTCTCAAGCATCAGTGTTGGGTCTGATCATATTCTATATTTGTTTATGACATTAAGAGGTACACTTGATAAATGTCTAAGCAACAAGGTGCTGAGACTTCATCACGAGGATGTGGTCATCCAAAGAAGAGAAATCGCAAAAATGAGTAGCGATTTAATACTGCAAAGTTCAGAGGTATATTTTTATGAATTAATAACAAAAATTTTTTACAGAAGGGACTTTGTCAGTTTGATGTGATGAAATGGGTAAAAATACCTGGATATATTTGTTGGAGTTGAGTTTGAACTGCCAGATTGACGTAGCTATGAAACACAGCTATTGCTATTGTAGAATGCACTGAGTGACAGGCTCTTCTAAGAGAAAGGAGAATGTAAATACCACTACATAAGGCATCAGCAAGGCTTCATCTGGAATATTGTGTACATCTCCAATCACTTCTCTCAGGAATCATTAACTTAAATTGGATCAGATTCAAAGAAAAGATATGATTAAAGGAATGGAATATTTACCTTACAAAGTAAAGATTAAGGAGAGCTCTGTTTGTTTAGCCTAGCTTGGGAAGGTTAAAAGGAAATAGAATGGCTTTTTATAACTACATTGACAGTGGATGTATAAAGGAACAAAAGTGCTTCATTTTTAAGAATAATACTGCTACTTGATAAATGGCTATGAATAAGTTTAGACTGTTGATTGTATAAGGATGAGGATCCTGAAAACAGGGCAAAGGTTTTGGATAATCTGGCAAGTTAACTTCTGAAATAACCATCTGAATATCTGTGAGGCAAAGAATCAAAATTACTGTAAAGCACAGTTTGCTAGGCTTTTAGAGGCATTTGCAAAACAATTCCCAGAGACAAGAACACTTTGTGAAATTGTGTTGTGCTGCCTGTGTGCTGCTTGAGAAGATAATGGAATGTGGTTGGGACTTTTTATTGTTATTTTGGAGGGGATTTTGCCAGCTATGTGTGTTTTATTGCATTATGTAGTGTTCACTGTGTGAATGAATTGCCTGATTACACTCTAGATTAAATTAATTATTCAGCCTGGAGTCAGAATGTAATTTTTTCCAAGATGGGATAGTCAAGGACTAGTACAGCTTCCTTTGTTCATTCTTGAGTGCTGAGTAAGGTCTTGACATAAAGCCTTTATGAATTTTATTTCGTAAATACTTGACTAGACCTAGACTATGCAAGCAACTGCATTTGAAAGTCTCACTTCCCAGTACCTGGATATCTGCCTGCCGGTGGGCAGTAGTGAATTAATTTCTCTCTTTTTTTTTTTTTTTTTTTTTGCTTGTGAAAACAGCTTTTTCTTTTATTATGAAATTGGCTGTCATTACCTCGATCCACAAGTTTCACTGTCCACAGGGAAAGAGAAGTGAGTGAAAGGGAGGGTGGGTGTTTGATTTGCTTGCCGGGCTCACTTCACCACATCCTATAGGTTAGTACATTCCTCTGAATCAACCATAGCTTTATATCAACCAGCTGACAGGATGTGTGAACCAGAGACATGGGGGGAAGAGCAAACTGACAACAAGAGAGAGGTGAGAGTATGGAGAAGAATGTATCGATTCCCTGTCAGTGAACAGAACTGCCTTAGATATTCAAGCGTTATTACTTATTTATCTTCCTAGGGGAAACTGAGATTTAACTAACAACTTCAGTCAAACAGAACAACTCTTAAGAATGCTAATTTTAGTTACACCTGTACTTATTAATGGGGCTGATACCAGAATCTGATCAAAAGTCCAAATCAAAATTATAACAGATTCAATCTCCAAAATTTTAGGAAAATATATTTGTTTTCCAGTCCATTTTAAAAACATTTTTATTTCAAAAACCAGGCAGTGGGTACATCAAAATGCTTATGAACAACTGCTACATTTTTATTAATCGTATTTACTTCCATCTTTCCATACTGCAGAAAAAAAATAAAAAAGTGTAATTTTGTAAAAGAATAGGTATTTACTTACTTGAAAAGGATTATTCTCCCTATGTTCCCTGAAGCCAGAGAGAAGATGATAATTTGAAACTTAGGTAAAATGTATCTTCTAAGCACTCAAGACCAAATAGACACATTTTCTCACAAACAAAATAGATTCTTAAAGAAATCAATCAATACAGGAAAGATGCTTTCTTTTACAGCATATCCTGAATGGAAGGGGTGACATTACTCTGAGTATGGATTTTTAAAGTATTTCTTATAGAAATTAACAATTTCATTCTAAGATAATAAGATATAACCACAGATGAAAATTGAACATCTAGGATTAAAATATCATACATTGCAAAATATCACCCTGTTAAGCCCTGTAATTCTTCCAGTGTGTGTGGGAGAATTGAACCTTATTTTCCACTCTTGTCTTTAGAGGTTAATCAAAGCATTTTTATTTTTCTAAATAGTTTGGTTTGTGTGAATTATCAGTTGGTTTGTAGCTAATTCATTTATCTGTATAAATGCAAAATAATGTAATTCAAAAGAACTGCAGTGAATATGTGTCATCACCAGTAACCAAGGATTTATGAACACAAATACATGAAGAAGCAAAAGAATTCTCTAAAGCCATCCATTAATTTTCCAGAGTTTCACTTAGTTGAACAGCAATCTGAATATTATTTGGCAGCAGCAGATTATTGTGAATTCTTTTGTTAATCTTCTAGTTAAAGAAAGTGATTCTTATAGTGTACTGCAAATTAAATGTTAGCAAAAGTATGCAAAGTGTCTGTTGTTTTAGTTTCTGCATATGCAGAACAGCTATTTCACAGACTCTTTACACTGAGCCCCAGAGGAATCCAAATCTGTGCGCAGTGTTATTTCACCCTCTTGTCCAACTAAAACGAGTTTCATCCTGGTTTATGATTAACTTCAAGTGGCGGGCCAAAGTAAACAGACAACATTTGGGGAAAATCTTTTTAGGTAATTCATGATACTTGTTCTCAGCATCTCTTTAAATGTAACAAAATCTTTCTTTCCTATTGAGGAAAAGGAAGAGTGGAAGAGATACTGGGAGATGTTTCAACAGCCTGAGGACTGAAGTGGTGGAGTGTGAAACCAAAGGCCAGTGGGAATCATCAGGCATCTTCTGCTTTTCAACCACTTTGTCTTCTGACTGAAATGACATCTAAAGGCAGGGTGAGCTGTTGGCGGAGGAGGGGAGGGAGAGAAAACTGTAAGTGTCATATTTAACAAAATTTACTACCTCAGAATTGTAGTATATCTTGTGATAAAATATGCTGTATTTCTCAGTCTTTGTGTATGCATTGCGTGTAGGTGGCAAGGTCTTGGCAGCAGATCCAAACAACCCACCCACCGCAGGGTGAGGTTGGCTGAGACAGCTCTGCAGCCAAGGTGAGGGTGGTGCCTCGGAGAAAGCATTTGTAAGAGAGTAGAAAGCTGCACAGCAGTGAAGAGTGAGGGGAAAATGTGAGAAATATCTTATGAGCACCAAGATTAGAGAGGAAGAGGAGGATGTGCTCCAGGTTATGACAGAATAAAGGACCATATATTCTCTTCTAAGCTACCCAGATGTCTCCCTAGGAATTTTCTTTATATTCAATCCTAGGTGAAGTAAAAAATATGATACATTCTGCTCTTAATTACCCTAGTATAGATCATGACATTACTATAAAACTTACATTAATTTTTCAGATGTTTTAAGTAGTATGGGAGAAATAATGATCTTTTAACACTGATTAACAGAAATGCTATATTTATATGTAGTTAGTGGTGAGTCGAATTTAGCTTTTTATCTTAAACTTAGATTCAGGCTCACTTTAAGCTCCCAATGTACTGTGAAGCATGATTACATACTTAACATATGCTTTTTACAGAACGAACATATATTGTTTGCCTTTTTGTTGGTTTTGGCTTGGATGGAGTTGATTTTCTTCGTAGTAGCTAACATGGGGTTGTATTTTGGATGTGGCAACAGTGTTGGTAATACAGGGATGTTTTTGTTATTGCTGAACAGAGCTTACACAGAGTCAAGGCTCTTTCTGCTTCTCACCCTACCCCACCAGCAAGGAGGTGGGGGGTGCACAGGGAGTTGGAAGGGAACACAGCCAGGACAGCTGACCCCAACTGACCCAAGGGATATTCCATACCATATGATGTTACGATCAGCATATAAAGCTGGAGGAAGAAGAAGGTAAGGGGATGTTCAGAGTGATGGCATTTGTCTTCCCAAGTAAGAGTAACCCGTAATGGAACCCTGCTTTCGTGGACATGAGCACCTGCCTGCCTGTGGGAAGTGGTGAATGAATTCCTTGTTTTGCTCTGCTTGCGTGCATAGCCTTTGCTTTGTCTATAAAATTGTCTTTGTCACACAGGTTTTCTCACTTCGATTCTTCTGTTTCTCTCTCCTGTCCCAGAGGTAGTGAGTGAGTGAGTGGCTGTGTGAGATTTAGTTGCTGGCTAGGGTTAAACAACAACCTTGTTCTATAAACATAAGTCCGTATTAATTCATGACATTCCCCAACTAATACTTCTGAACCTGATAGGGATATTAAAGTTTTGCTACATTTTACAGCTGTCCTAAACTTTTACCTGGTTTAAAAGAAAAATAAGCCCTATTTTTAGTGTAATGAGAGAAAGTTTTATTATATTAGGGTCTCTGAGTTTACTATTCGCTATAATGAAGTGATTTCCAAATATGAAAAAATATGTCTTTATTTCTGTCAGATGGTGAGGATGATTTTTTCTGAAACACAAAGCCAGTCTTTTATAAAATCATGTTTATGAAGCTGGCCTTGAATTTGATTATACATTTATTTACATATGCATCCAATAATGCTTTTCTGCTTGTTGCTTAGAATATTTTCCACTAATTTGAAATATTTTTGCAAATCCATGTCATGTATTAAAATGCTTAGAGTATTATTTCTCTGCATAATTTAAAAGATTATTGAAAAATGATCCTCTTATCACTAATAACAAATTTCCCTTTTGTGAGTCATTAGTAATTCAGATCTGTCAGTTAGTGGAACATAGGTATGTAAATTGATGCAAATAATTTAATTTATTCTCACTTAATAAACATCTAATTCATTAAAGACCAAACAGCTTGATAACTTACAGTTAAATCTATCTAAAAGGGATTTTATTTGTTAGAAGGGCTTTGTAATGCCCTGAGTATGCAGAAGGTAGCTGTCAGGTCTCATAAAACTTCCTTTGGCATCTGTACTTTAGAAGTATAAAGTTAAAATAAATATTACATTTTATTAAAAGCTGCACCCTACCTGATACAGAAGATGAATATAAAAGGAACTTGCTCATTTATTTTAGGCACTAAAATGATGCATTACTGGGGAGATATATAAAACAAAAATTGTGATGAAACTAAAGTCTTTAAATGCCATTTCTAAGATCTCACAGAGAGTGGTATAGATTTCGTGTCACATGCTACAATTAAATTAGTTGTCTGTGCCCACAAAACACTTTGGGATTACAGTATATTCTGCTTAGAATTTGCTCTTTTATTTCACTGTCTTGATCTTTCTACTTTCCAAGCATATTTATAGACATTTATTTCATCGTGATGTCACCATAACCACATCACCTAAATTTTCATAATTTTCATTTATTTTCTGTTTACCAGAGCTTTTTTTTTTTTTTTTTTTTTTTCAAAAGGCTCATCTCAAAAACCTGTTCTTACTGAGAACTGAAGATTACTTATGGAAACTGTTTCTGGAAAAGTCCACTTAAAGCATTCTGCAGAGTTGTAGAAATTTATTTGTACTACTGCCCATTAATCTTAGCAGGGGAAAGGTTAACAGCTTCTGATCTGGTTTATACAAAGTTTCAGTAATGCAAATTCGTGCCTGCAGATGCATCTTGAAGTGGCTCAAAAGGATGAAGACAATGAAAATTTCCAGTACTGTCTGATCCCTTTTTTATAGGGCAGTAACACACCTTAGATGAGATGTGAAGATGCCTTCAGGGCTTCATGGTTGTAAGGCAGCTAGGTTTTTAGCTTTTGTTTTGTTTTTCCTTCCCCAGTCCTCGTGGCAACAGGCTAAATAATTTTTCCAGTGCTATAAAATTAACTTCATGTACTAGTGATTATACTAAGTTTAACAGTATGCATAACTCTGTCATCTACAGATTCCCAAAGCTCATGTCCTATATGTAATAAGAGGTGGCAGAATTACGTCTTTAAGAAGTAAAGGTCATCTTTGGGGAGCTCTGTCAGAGATATCTGTGCAACAAATGTGAATGCTCAAAATCCGTTAAAGTAAACGAAGTCTCACAAGGCACAGTTGATATTATTTGGCTTTTTACATAACAGGTAGGGAGAGATATTTAGGGGGTATAAAACTTTTGGCTTGAGGAGAGCTCTGACATTTCTTAGTTGTTAAAAATTTGTACAATAATTTTCAAAGGAACTTGGGGAGTAGCTAACTGGTGAAAGATCATTTTTTATTCAACCACTAAACCTTTAAAAATGGACTACTATAACTTTCCCTCAATTTAAATTGAATGTGGCATTTAAAATCTTTTATCTCTGTATTTTCTGATGGCCTTTATTGTAAGCTGTCTTTTTTTCTATTTGCCCTGATTTTAAAAAGCATGTAGACAGCAAGAAAGGCTGTATTTCTGAAAGTAAATAGTTTTTTTAAACTCTAAATGCTGGTTTTACAAATACATCCTACAAATAACTCCTCTTGCACTGCTGGGGAATGCATATAAAATGAGATGAGATACATGGAACAAAAATATTCCCAGCTCTGCACAGCATGGAGGAGATGGAAATAACACACATTTCTCCAAAGACTTGAACATTGCTGGAAGGATGAAAGCCAAACAAGTAACCTCTCTACAGGAGCATCAGTACCATTGATATGCACTGACAAATAGTTCCTTACTAAAAAATCTATAAGGAATCCCTGAAGTCTGAATATCATCTTAAAGTATTCTGATCAGCAGTGACCAGTCATCTTGGAAGAGAGAAGGGCAGATGATCATACTACAGGAACCATGAGCAAGGACAACAAGAAAACATGGGAAGGTCAGGCTGCTACATTTTTTTGAACACTCCCAGAGAAGTGGTTTACTTCAAAAGGAAGGAGGGATTGAAAGTGCGAACTGCAAGGATACAACCAACCCCTCTATGGGTAAGGCCTCTTTTCTTTACTTTTCTTATGAAGAAAGATATTTTATATGGAAAAAAAAAAGAAAAAAATGACTAAAAAGAGGTTTGGAACACAAACTAAACATAGCTACAAGCTGTTCTTGAAAAAAACATTGCAACCTCCTTAGCTAGTTTTCTTTCTTTCTTTTTTTCTTTCCCCTTCAGTCCCTTCTCTCCTGGATAATGTTTATATCATCTTGACAACACTTTGTGGTATAGACTGAATGACATGTTTGGAATGAATGTCAGACTATATCCCCTCTATGGCATTTCTGAAACTATTTTAAGAGTCGAGAAAAAGTCACAGATCAGTAGTGGGTAATCTTGTAGAAATACAAGTGCCTAATGAGAGTGTTTACAGTTTAAATTCTACTTCTTCACAAATCGAAATGTTATGTTATAGAGGAAAACTGGTGTCCATCAGTGATTAGACAGATGTAAAGTGAACACAACTTAGTTGTAAACCCACATATTAGTTTGGGTTTTGTTTTTCTTTTACTAAATGTGGAATATGGTTGAAAAGCCAAATCAATTTTAAAGTATTTTTGAAACATTGATTGACACGTTCCAAGGATTCTAAAATGTAAGTGGGGCACAGCCAGCCTAGTTCTTTACATAATTCTGTCACATATAAATACTTACAAATCTCCATGAATTTTCTATATTTTTTTTTAAAACATCCTGAATAATGAACATAACGTATTTTTTTTTAACATTAGCGACTTTACATTAAAAGCTAATATAATTGACCTGTAGAATGGAGAGATGGGAGGTTTTTTGAAATAAAACCATTTTCCTTTAGAAATTCTGTGTACTTTCTTAAGCACTTAATATCATGAGCAGTCTGGCCTAAGAAGATATAAGGTGAAAAACAGAAAGAAGAGGTTGTCAAGTTGTCAGTGCTTAAATTGCAGATCTAAAAAGATTTCATGTAATTGCACAATATTGTTTCTTTTTTAAAGCATCGTAACAGTCTGTTTCCCACAGCTCTTTCATTTGAAGTGAAAATATGTCTTCTCAAATTCCAACATGTCCAGTCTGCTGTAAGACTGTATTTTGTGTGCACTCAAAATTTTCATTAGCATTATTGAATCAGGGATATAAAAGAATCATGATACTTTGTTCTGAAGTAGCAAGGATTCTCAGTAAATCTGTAACATTAGTCTGGGATTCATCTGACCAAACCACAGGTTTTTAAAGTTCAACAGATGCTCTAAAGTAGTCTTCCAGGCTTTCTTTGTCACCTCTGGAGTTGACTCTCTGCTTTGGGCACTTTATACCATTTTATATTAAGCATCAAAAGCAATGGGGTAGAGAGATGTTCACTTATCATTGCATGCAGAAAGACCACGTGTGACTAGTTTGGGGATGGACATTTTAATTTTTAGACAGCTGTTGTTGGGTATGTAGCATCTCCAGTATTTTTTACTTTCTTATGTATGTTTTTTAAAAATATATTTTGAAAGGTAATTATGGAAAAATTAAGAATATAAATAAGTAATAATTTGAAATATTAATACAGTGGCAAGCTTTCAGTAATGTAACAATGCTTTACATTATTAGTATAAAGGTGGGGTTTGAAAGTACCACCCAGGTCTTACTGGCTTTTTAGAGTGGGTAGTTGGAAATTGTAGCTTGGGTTATATTTTGTTTCTTTTAGGATCTGCCCTTTAGCACTGCTCTAAACGTACACTGAATATGCATATGTGAATTTGCTTGCCAAAGCACTCAACAGGATTACATCTGCTTGCTTAGGAGAGAACTGAGAATAGCTTTTGAGCAGTGATGAATTTTAAGTGTTGATGTTTTTCTCAACCAAGAGAAAATATAAAATGAATGCAGCACCAGAAGGCAAACAAAATACACAGTTTTTCACCAAATATTTGGGTTTATATCTGTGTCTCGTATAAAGAACTTCTCAGAAAAATTTGTTCTACAAGAATAATGTATCTCTGCCAGTGCTTAACCTGGAAACACTAGCTCAAGGCTCCCCCATTGTAACAGAATTATATTTTGAACTGTCTTGGAAATCACTCTTTATATCTATTAACCTATTCAGTCACCTCACTCCTACTAAGTATACAGAAAAATTCAACTAGGTTATTAGGAATAGATTGAAATGCTAAGGAATACAAAGGAAAATGATGGAAAGGAAATGGCGGAAAGGATTGGGTTCAATACTGCTATTGAAATGTTTGTTGAATGTGGTCTGAATTATCTCAGTGTCCTTGCTCGATGAAAATGACTGGACAAAACTGATTAATCAGCAAGTGTTTCATGGACAGTGTTCTTTTCTGTTACAGAGCTGAATAACACAGAATGAGCACTTCTGTTCAGAAGCAGATTTCTGCGAACGGTGTCTTTTGAGAATCAGATCTGACTTCTCTCCTGCTTGGCCATATATTCATATTCAAACTCCTGATAGGAAAGAATGTTTCAATTGCTTGCACATTTATTGGAAGACACTTCAACATGCTCAATTTATAAATTCAAATTTCCAGTGTGAAAGTTTGGAAATGGCAACAGAAAAGTTCACTAAAATAAACTCCAAAGAAGAAGGAACCATGACAGATTAAGAAACCCTGTAAAGTTTATCTTGACCTTTAGGCCAGCTTCTAATCTTCGTCTAAACGTGTGGTTTTTTCAGCATCTCCCTGAAAGTCTGAAAGGATTCTCTGGAATGAAAACTACAAACAGATTTGAATTAGTAGTTTGTATTCTTAGCAAGAAAATGCTGTTACGTGAGCAGTTCAAACAATGATTTTTATGCCTGCAAGCTTTACATTTGTCTGGATAAAGGACTTGCAATCCAGATAATGGGAAGATAATGATCATTAAAAAAATGCACACTATCCAGATACAAGGTTGAGCATATATTTGCCAGATAAAAGCAAGCAGTAACTACCATTACAAAAAAGCAGACTGGTTGAAACTGAATATTCAGAAATTAACCTGGTTTACATTTTTTCTCAATGGCATTGTTTTTATCAGCTGAATATCAGCAGAGAAAATTGCAGGAAAAGGGGAGAAGGGCAAATGAAAAGAGAATGTTAAAATATTTCAACTGTTTCTATTGATTACGTAGTTAAACAAATCACTCCTGCTAAATTACATGTATACTGCTTATCAGTTACTACTGATTAACAATAGTTAATATTCCTTATAAATAATTTTTAAATTATGTTATTGTTTAAATTTTAAAACTTGGACCAAAATGTGGTTTGTGTAACTGGCTGGATGCCAGTATCTAAATACTGTGTACCTTACAGTGACCCTGAACTCTTCAAAGTCTCCAAGTATCTCCAGGGTGATCCTGCATAGACTTGGGTGGATCATGACAGATCCCTTAAGGTCATCTTTGCTCAGGTTTCAATCAATATTGTCAAGTCATTTGGCCATGGTGACAGTGGAGCAGCATATGAGGTTGCTTTGCTGATGCCTGCATTACCCACTGGGTAGAAACATCATCCCCTTAAATCAAAATAGTTGAACTATCATGGTCCTACCTATTGCTTCAGTTCAGTTCTTCAAATACTGATGCTTCTTTTCTCCCTGCACTCAGATGACACATTTCTAATCATGTCTTTCAGTGGTAAACAGCAAATATTGTCTTTTCCTGTGGTATATCCTGAAAGAAGTGTATACATAGATTTGCACAGCAGAGTTCTGCCACCAGGCTGTTTCAAAGCAATTCCTGAGGAGACTGTGAGTTGCAAAATTCCTCAGACTGGTTAATGGCAACAGAAAGACCAGTTACTCTAAAACATTGCAGAGATTAAGTTGTGAGGTAACCTGTGTATCAGATTAGGTGGAGGATTGTCCGGACCTTCAAAACTGCAAAGCAGCATCTCTGGTCTGAGCATTATTATAGCCAAATGCTTAGGTCTTTCTTCCAACAGAAAGACAGCAATGAGTCACACAAATTATATTTCCTTACAAAGGCTATAAGATTGTCTTGTTACTCTAAAGAGCTGCTTCAGATCTCAGTGAACTTTATCAGATTTTCTTTTTTACTCTCTGACATATGTTTTGTTAATGCCAGTTACAACCAGGCATTGTAAGACCAAAAGTGTCAACATTTATGGGATAAGATTAATACAAAATCATGTACACTCACGAGCTCATTACAAATGTTTGCAGCTTTCCTCCAGAACTGCAGGAGCCCTGTTTTTTAAGACAGTTATAAAGGGCATATATTGTCCTAGAAATTCTTTGTGTGTGGTTCACAAGAGTTTTTATATAAAACCCATAGCCTTTTATGTAGTTAAAGATAATGCTACATGTAAATGCTTATTAAGTTATTATAGGAAGACATTTAAAAAGGCAGCGACACTTGCTAGGAGTTTGGGTTTGCGTGCATTATCCCAGTCTTCTAGCCGCATAGTGATCATAGTCATACTATTTACAAGTGAGAGTCATAATTCAAATTCTTCCTAGGCTTCTGTCTGAATTTGTCTACCAGAAATTTTTCCAGTCAGGTACCTTAATGAAGCATACATGCTAGTGGGAAGATAAAATGGCTAATCAAGGGGCTAAAATAGTTCAAGCTTAGCTAATAGGGAAGAAAGTACCCAGAGAAGGTAGGAAAACCCATACACAAATTTCTTTTATCATGGCTCCTATGAGGTTTGCAGTGCTAGGAAGTGGAACTGCTTCATTGTTTCAAAATTAAAGTAAGTGGCATAAAAAGACATCACAAAAAAAACCAAAATTATCCATATGAAGGCGTAGAAAAACTGACAGATCATGACAGTGTAAGCAATTGAGTTATTAGCACAAGTTAAAAATGGCATTACTATACCTGACTTAACTTGAGGAATGAATGAAATACATTAAAAATTGTAATTCTGTATTGTTTATCTAAATCGTGATGTAAAAGTTCTCAGTGGCAACAAATCAAGGGACAATAGAAATATTCACATTATAGCAAAAATATAATCTTTTAACTTGCTTCTTTCATAAAATCCTGTTACACATTTTGAAAACAATAGAATACAAGTTGAAGTAGAGAGCAGCAGTTCAAAGAGAATAAGAGGCAACCAAAACTGAGGAATCAAGACAAAACTGTTTGGAAGAAGCCTGGAAAAATTAACTTCTGGACATATAATCCTGATCTACTTAAACCTATATAAATATATACATATATAATCTTTAAATGCTTCTTTAAATATCTGAAAGGAATTGACTTTTTCTAACTAGTGAAACTAGGTGCAGCACCTGATTTTGGCACTTCATCCTATTTTATATTGCCTTACTACTTCTATATTTAATTATAATTTTCTAATTAAATCTTTGAATTTAGTCAAAACTCTTGATATGCTGTAAAACACACTTGGACTCAAATTTTGTGGGAGGAAGATCAAATTCATATTACAGTTTTATGAAAGCAATGTAGCTAACAAAATTTAGTGCTGATCCAATGGCCATAAGATATCCTTGTTCAGGTGTTAAAATCCTCTAAAACACTTATTTATGGAAGGAATTGTGCTGAAGGTTTAATTCTATTTTTACTTTCTAACTAATCAATATTGTTTCATCCTATTTCTTTCTTGAAACTAAAAAAATGATAATAATAAAATCTGCTGGGTCATGGGTAATTACAATAGGCAATTACAATAGGCAAGGCAATAGCGTACTGGTTTATTGCCCACATAGCAAAAAATAAAGCAAGATAACAATAAATATCAGAACATTAGATGTGCTTTGCACGGCAACAACTATTCCTGAAAAAAAGTGTTGAATGTTTGAAAGCTTAAAACTGATGTGCATTGTCCATGAAGAACAAGTCAGCTATTATAGATATAAGGAACAATTTCTTTTGAAAGGGTCCCATGGAGGTCATCTTTTGCAGTCCTTCACTTTAAACAGGATCCATTTGCTTGTTCAGGGTCTTCAACATAGTCTGTCTATAAAAAATCCTCCAAGAGGTTTCACAATACCCCTATGCAAAGTGTTCCAGTACTTGACCAGCCACACTACCATTTATTTATTTTTCCAAAATCCAATTGCGGTTTTGATTGACATAAAAGTGACTACTGCCTGCTGTTCTTTCACTGTGCACCTGTGGATATTAGCTCTGTCTTTTCTATAACCATCGATTCGACTGTTAAAGACATCAGCAAGGCATTCCCGTAGTTTTCTTTGGTTGTTTTTTTTTTTTTAAAGACTGAATTAATCCAGATCTCACAGCACGTCTTACTACGTCATACTTTCCACCTACATAAACATCTTGGTGGCTAAATTCACTCCAGTTTGTCAGTAATTTTCTTGCACTACAGCAACCAGGTCAAATATTTTTTAAATATTAGAATATATAGAAGTATCTACATAGTTAGCTAACAGTGAAATCTTTAAATTGAATGAACAACAGGAGATTTCTAGTACGAGTCTTCAAGACATTTTGTAATTTGACATTTCAAGCTTTAGTATGTTTCCCTTCCTTTACAGAAACAATCTTTATAATTTTCCCCAAAGTAAGTAAGAGATATGTAGACAAAGAGAGAAACAAACAAATAATTCTCCCCCACTGCCAGTTGTTTATGTGGACATTTCTTCAGTGGCTGTCTCAAGTTTTGCATTTCAGCAATTCTGGAGAAAGTAAGCACAGTTATTTTCCGCACAGCCTTTAAATTTTCTTGACTTTAAGTGATGTGGCATTAGATCATGTTGCACTATGGAAACAGCACATACTGTGCTGACAACTGATTTCTCACTTGTGATGGGTCAAGACAACTATATATTAATTCTCTTAGATTTATAGATGTTGTTAGAAACACTAACCATGATCTCTTTTTTAATCTGAACACTTCATATGAAGTGAAGGGATTGCCCATGTGGGCTGTCCATATTTTTCTTCTAGTGGTATTTGAGTACCACAAACCAATTATTTATCATTTTTAGAGATCTTTCATCTGGATAAAAGCCAGAGTATCTTATGATTGAGGGTTATGAAAACTGGGAAAAATTACTGGAAAATTTAATACTAACAAGCCAATGTAAGTAGTAAAAATTATTTTTAAGGAAATTAATTTTCACTGGATTGAATGGAATAGAGATAAATAAAAAAATGAAACTCCTAAACATCAAAAGTATTTGTTCTAAACCTCTGTAAAATGGAATCAGCATAAGCTTCTCGATTCCTCTAGGGTTTTTCGATTTTTAATCAGGTTGTATTAACTCTCCCTGTCTTACAAACACATGTGCAACTGAATACATGACTGTTATAAAGCAGTTAATAGAGATGTAAACACATCAGTGCCTTCATTTTTTAATATATCAGAGTAAGTTAACTGAAATATAGGCTTATCCTTTTGATCTGCACTTTCCTACTTGGTGGTTCCATCATTTGCTACGTGTTCCAGAGATGAAAGCTACTTCAAACTATACAATATTAATACTAATCCATCAAATATTGGCTTATGTAAGCTGTTTCCCCTCAGTGCCAGACACACCTGCATGTGTCCCACTGTGCTCCTGCCTTTCAACTGTTAGGGGTTTTTTGTGTGTTTGTGCTTTTTTTGGTTGTTTTTTTTTTGTTGGTTTTTTTTTTTTTTTAATATATCAGCTTGCTAGCCTCATCATCATTCCTACTTACATATGCTCTTTTCCAACTGCAGTATATTTTACTAAGCTTTTCTGATTCAATAAATTTATTTGTAGATGCTCTTTGGTTACTAAAGTGGCTCTAATTAGAGACACTTCTTAGATGAACTTTGAGCTTCTTACTCAAAATAATTAATTACTATCCTTAATTAGCATCTGGCTTCAGAGAACTTTGTTCTTAATTATTCATAGCTTTTCCTAAAATCTCTTTGATGAGGAGCTAGAGTTCAGATGTCAACTAAGAGCTGCAGTCCAGCCACTTGAGAAATTTGACAATATTTTATTTAAACTTTTAATTTAATTTAAATTTTTATTTAAAAATCTATTTGGTTCATTCTTACATGTTTATTGCCTTAATTAACTTATTTTCTGTCAAAGGGTTTAGTGATGAAATTAAGACCATAATATTAAGGTATCAGATTTAATATTCCCTTCTTTGATATCCCTTCAGAATATGACTGAGTATACATCAAATCCATAATCTCCATAGGAATCTACTTCGGAAAAGGAAAAAATAAATATTGTTTCCTGTCTTGGATGGAGTGACACACTTCATTCATAAAAGAGAAGTAGCGATATATTTATTGATATTAAAACAGAGATTTAACAAGGTTTGATAGTAAATGTGACAGTGGTTTAACAAGATTCAATGGCACTGTGCATCAGGGTCAGACAAATATGTCAGACAAAATGCCCCCAGTTCAGACACGAGGATTAGAAAGGTTGCCCTTTCATTCTAAACCCCTTCTCAGAGGGGAGTCCAGGTGTGACTAGGTCCAGACTTAGTACTAGGCTTGGTCAATTGCCAAGCTCATCCATTACCACCACAACTGGTGGTATCACATGAGCAGATATCCGGGAGATAAAGGTCAGGTTAGGGAGGGGGAATACACTGCCACACATCCAAATGCCAAATTATGTATAATTCAGAAGAATATTTATATTTAATTCTGTTTTTCTTTTCTAGATCATGTTTTTGATAATGTAATTAATATAGTACTTTACCATATTACTTAGTATTAGTGTATTGATTTGTCTGAATCACTGTTACTACAGAAAAGTTTCTCATTGTTGGCAATGAGTCCTGTATCCATTTTCTGACTTTAAAACTCTGGAAACTATTTCTCCTCTCAAATGATCACAGTGCAAGGAGAACTGTCCTTAATCCAAATGCCAAACCCTATTTCTTTAATTTTAGCCTTTTAGGAAATAGAGTTGAAATAAATTTTTACTTCTTCTGTATAATATATGTCCACTTCAATTTGGAAGTTTCACATACGCTCTCATAGAAAAAAAGAATGACAGATATATATTTGTGGCTTTCATAGATTTTCAAGTTACCAGGCATCAAAAAGTGTCTTTTATTTTTCATAGTAATTAAGCTACCTTTCTTGCTCATGTCAAAATAGCTCCTTAATTAAACTTCAAAGTACTCTGCTTTCTCCGATGTTCAGGAATGGAGTTGCTACACTCCTCAAATAATTGTGTTCTCCTTGAATTTCCTTCATGACATCATGATACAAAAAATTTTGCAGCCTTCTTCAGTGAAGACACAAAGAGGTGAAATCAGAACTGTGAAAAGGATTGCTGAATAGATGCATATCAAAATTTCCCTGTTTGAGATTTGATTAATTCTTTTTTTGCTTAGTCTGAGAATGACAGTTGCAGGTTTAATTATTCAAGATAGAGATCAGAAATAGAAAGATGCTGAGCTGGTTGAATAGGTTTATGATAAGTTTTTTATTAATTCAATAAGCAGTGTAGCGGGGCTATGTTCATAAGAGCTGGGTACCTGAAGACAGTAAGCCATGAACAAAAATAATGTCTTGATTGGACAGAAGTTAAAAAGAGCACATTAAATTACCTTCTGATTTCTTCCTGGTCTTATTTTGGAATATCCCACTAGATACTAAGCAACGATGAAACCAGACTGTCCTGGTTTGTCCTATTTAAATACAATAAAGGAATTGACCTGTCTCTCAATAACCAGTATTCTACCCATATAGCTGAGGGACTTCTTTATCTTTACAAATTGGCTAAATACTTTCATTAATAAAGATGCTAAATATCCTCATGAACCATATTTCCAAATGTCATCTGAACTCTGGGAATGCTGTGGAAGTGGCACAGCTAGACTCAGACCCTATTTATCCAGGATGACTCCAGATGATTTCAAATTGATTTACAGCTCAGACGATAGGCTCAGCTTGGAATTAATTTTAACAAAGTTTTTAGTACCTCTTTAATTAAATGTCATGGGTTCATCAGTAGCAGTCATTTTTCTCCTTCGTAGTAGCTGGTGCAGTGCTGTGTTTTGACTTTTGGCCTGGGAACAGCGCTGATAACACCAGTGTTTTCAGTAACTGCTTGGTAATGTTTGGTCTGACCAAGGACTTTCTGAGTCCCATGCTCTGCCAGGGAGGAGGGGAAGCTGGGGGGAAGCAGAGACAGGACACCTGACCTAAACTGACCAAAGAGGTATTCCATGCCACAGCACGTCATACCCAGGGTGGAAAAACAGAGAGCAGAGACCCGGAAGGGTGGGGGGGGGAACTGTGTGGTCAGGCTTGGTATAGATGGTGAGCGATTGTATTCTTTTCCCTTGTATTTCTCTTGTCATTATTATTACTGGTGGTAGCAGCTGTGATTTGTGTTATACCTTAGTTACTAAACTGTTCTTATCTCAACCTGTGGGAGTTGAATTCTTTTGATTCTGCTCCCCAGCCACCCAGGAGCGGGGGGAAGAAAGAGGGGGGAGTGAGTGAGAGAGCGACTGCATGAGTTATAGAGGCTTAAACCACGACATTAAACCAATTGAACTCACAGCTTCTTTGGAGTACTGTGTAGCTCTGAACAAAGACATGGCCTTGTTGTGCAAATAAATAATTGTCTGATGGTGGTTCCATATTGTGCTTCTTATCTGACTAATATGCTCTGCAGTCTCCACAAACTCCAAGGAATACAAAAGCTTTCAGTGCTAGTTTTATGAGACGAAGCCTACCCAATAGCACACACTAAAAAATCAGACTTTGACTAGATCTGCCCACCTCTTACTGACTAGATTGACCTGATATGAGCTGGAAAACAAAGCAATAAAAACCTGCAGACTTTTCTAACACACTGGAGGCAGGAGACCAAAGGGTGATAGAAACCCAGTGGTAGTCACTAATTAGTGATGCCGTTGGTGGCTTAAGCCATCAAGCTGATATTAAAAAAAATAACCAGCCAAACAAAACCCAACAACAATCAGTTGAACACATGCAGGTGTGTCTGGCACTGTGGGGAAACCTGAGCCCAGGTGGGAGCTGTTTGGCATAGAAGCCTAGCCACTGGAGAGGGCTTAGCACACTGACCCTGGAGTGACGGTCCTGCTCGTCTGGTCTGTGGTGCAGCTCTAAATTAGACCAGAGAGACTCGTTTGTGTGTGCCACAGAGTGCAAGTCTTAGTAGGGACTGATTAAGAGATTAAGTATGTTTTTTCTGCTTCAATGAGAAGCCTCAAAATGCTTTTAAAAAGGGAGCTGGACTAGATGATCTTTAAAGATTCCTTCCAACCCAAACCACTCTGTGATCTTATAATTAATAATCACATATTATACCTATTCTGTTTAGCAAATACATTTGAGATATATTGGAACACTGATTAGGGTGGTCTGGTTTTGCACCTAAATATTGTGAAAACTTAGAATTGCTTTTGAGGTATAGAGGAAAGGGAAAAGGGAAAAAAACAGATTCTTATAAATACAGACTAAAAGCAAAAGCTGTCAACATAGTATTGATAGAAATTCAGCACAGTAAACTTTATGTCAAACTGTAGCACCAGTTAGAATAGTTATATTATAAATAAGAAATAGTTTGTTTTCATGTAAGAAGATGCCAAAAGTTTTACAGATAAAATATACTTGATTTGGTGCTCCTTAACTGTGATTTTATTTAATGGCAGAAAAAGCATCCACACTGTTCCATCATTAGTAATGGTTTCCCATGAACACTACAATAAAACTTTTAACTTTTTAGTTGTAAGTAATTTTGTATATTTTTTAGGAAGGGAAAAAATTATTTAATACAATTGCCATAATTCTCAATGGTTGGAAAATCTAATTATTTAATTTCAGTCCAAAGTTCTTTTTCTGGTGGCAGAATTTGGTGAATGAGATTTAATATTACATTACACTAGTCTTTAAATGAAAATGAAACACAAAATATAAAAAGCCACAACAAGATAACCCACAAAAAGTCATGTAGTCCAGCTGTTGCCATAACTATGCCTAAAAAGTTCTGTACAATTATCAAAATTGTAAAGTTTCTTAAAGACCTACAAGTCTTGAGGGTAAAGAAATATCTAAAACTGATGCAAATCAATGGCTGTGAGCAGAGATGCCTGTATTGATTCCCCCAGCAATGAGAAGTGGGAATCTCAGCTGTTAGACACCAACATCAGAGAGACTCCCTGGTTTACTCTTTTCTCTGCCAGCACTCCCACAGCATTTCTTGTACTGCCTGGTGTCAGACAGCAATACCCCAATTACTGTCTGATATATTAATGAGAGGTTAGGAGGAGGACAGATGAGGTGGAGTGACATTAAACAGTGATGGATAGGAAAAATGATTCAATACTTAAAGCATACCCTTTCCTTTCCTTTCCTTTCCTTTCCTTTCCTTTCCTTTCCTTTCCTTTCCTTTCCTTTCCTTTCCTTTCCTTTCCTTCCCTTTCCCTTTCCTTCCCTTCCCTTTCCCTTTCCTTCCCTTCCCTTTCCTTCCCTTCCCTTCCCTTCCCTTCCCTTCCCTTCCCTTCCCTTCCCTTCCCTTCCCTTCCCTTCCCTTCCCTTCCCTTCCCTTCCCTTCCCTTCCCTTCCCTTCCCTTCCCTTCCCTTATCATTCTCATTTTTTCTTTTCTTCTCTTTTTTCTTTCGTTTTCTTTTCCTATTCCTTTTCTTTTCCTATTCCTTTTCTTTTAGTTCTCTTTTCTTTTTTTGTCTTCTCTTCCCTTACCTTCCCATGTAATTCATAACTATAGAACTATGCCTGAATTAGCAGGCTAGACAGACTTCAGGGATTTGTTTTCTGGTTTGTGTTGGGTTTTTTTTTTAAGTAGATTAGGACTCTGAGAAAGGACAATCTCCACGTCCCATACAATTGACAAATGTGTCACTTCTTGCTTCAGTCTTACAAATAAACTTGGACTGGCAGAAATGGCTGGTAGAAGTTTTGGGAGGGAAGAATATTGTGTCTATCTCACATACCCTCTCTCTTGCTTGGATCCATCATCTCTAGCAGCAGGGAGGAGAGCGGCAGGAGGGAAATTTCTGAGCATGCTGGCAACAGGCTCATGGCAACCTGTTATTGAGTAAAAGTAACTTCTTTCAGAAAAGTGAGCTAAGGGTGTTAGTGGCCTCTGAGTGGCATCTCTTACTATGGAGAGATAAGGTAGATGTTGTCTTGTCACACAGTATCAGAAATGAACTGTCTATGTTCTAACATTTAACTGAACCCCTGAGTTGTTACATGGAGAGAAAAACACCAACTATCTTTGACTTTTATATTTGGAAGTATTTATACTTGATTCTGTGTCTTTTTAAGTTCTACCTTACTGTTTTTGAGATGGGGCGACAAAGTACCCACATTGTTAAAAGATGAGTACACCCTGGATTTACTACAGTGGCATAAAGGTGCTTTTAGCTTTTTATTTCACTCCTTTTCTAATATTCCAAGCATTTAATCTGCATTTTTGATTACTTACTAGTGATTACTGAGCTAATACAAGTATTCCAAACAATACTGGATCTTCCTCCCGCAAAGAGGAATGAATTAATCTTTTTTTTTTTTTTTTTTTTATGGCACTCATGGTCAAATGTCGAACTCTAAAGCAGACAGTGTATAAACAGGGGAAATAACCAGAGATATGCTGCAAAGCCTCATGTTTTGATGTCTGGAATCTATAAAACTGAACTGTGCTCAGGGACTGTTGAAAAATATCGCAACAAAATGTTCTTTATATGCTAGGTGTAAAGTTGATAGTACATCTTTTGAGTATTTTGTAAATTCTTTTACTATGACTTCACTATTTCTTAGAGCTTAAGTGCTGCTAGCTGAGTGAATGTATTTCGAGCTAAAAGTTACATATCATTTACTCAGTAAAATTGTTTATTTATTCATAATAGAATTATTAAGCCAATGGCAAAGAATATAACACTGATGATAAAACAGACTTCTATAAAATATTTTAAAATAGAAAGTGATTAAAGCCTAACAAAGAAATGTAAGGAAAACCTGTCATGTAGCTACTGGGACTGCGAGTGAATTGGTTGTTTAAAAAAGAAAAAAGGTTAATGTGTAACTTGGGGGAAACTGAATTGTTTGATAGCTTAATAGAGAACTGACTCACCTGTATCTCAGGCTTCAAGCAATATAAACTAACTAATATCTTAAATTGCAAAAAAAGCTTTGTGGGTTTAGTAAGCATAATGCTGTTGCATAAGCTAAGAGTTTCTATTAAGCCAGTGGAGAAAACTTTGACATAGGTTGTGGAAACTGCAGAAAATCAACTAGTCCTTAAACTGCTGGGGACTTCAGACTGTTTCCACTTTTATAATTTTTTTGAAGTGGCTGAATTAAGGAAATTAACAGAGCATTGCTGGTTCAGAGAGCTTAAATGATGCATTAAGGGACCAGTTAGTGTGCATATGTACAAAGAGAAACAACCTTAAAGTGGTTATTAAGTGAGGGTAATATAACCCTACCAAATGGCCTAGATTTTCTGTATCAGTGAAGGCAGCTACTAATGATGCCCAAGAGGTGAATCTATATTATAGATTGTGCAACAAGCAGGAAGCAGTACAAGGACAGTATGCTGCCATGATCTTCCCTTGTCATCTCATGATGTAAGTGATTGTCCGCCAGTCAAGGAAAAGTACTATTAAAAGTATAGTAATAGAGGTATAAAAAAAAAAAAAAAAGAAAAGAAAAACCAGCTTATTTAAAAAATAAACAATTTACAAGACTACAGAAGTATATATGAAAATTCATGGGTTTGCAGATCAATATTGGATTGAACTGAGAATGATTTAATATACATTTTGTTTAATTTAGTTGATAAATGATGTTTAAATTCTTTTACAATTTAAAAAATATGACTTATATTGGAGCACAATACAAGGTAACTTATTAATTGTGATTCATCACAGGTTTATCAGATGTAATATAATTCTATGATCTAGGATAAGCAGACACTTCTCTAGTCAGAGTAGTTTAATTATCATTAAATAGTTTAGTTGCACCTGGTTTCCTTGCATTATTTTTGCTGTGTCCTGTAAAGTAGAAAATTTAAATAAACCCAGAACTCCTGTAACAGGTCAATGGACCAGTGAAAACCTTGGTCGTGAAGGGCATGCAGTTATCTAACACTTGACTTGACATAGTGTTCCCAGAAGTCGTGCCATACTTAGCACTCCTGGTCATTTAAGTTTACTGCAACTATATGACTTCTTCATACTTTTATAAATGAGTTGGAAAAAAAGCTTTCTCCATCATGCAAAGAATTTCAGAAGAGAAACATGCAAATCAAATGGAAAATTCCTGAAGTTCATGCAGAAAAGTGCAAGAATTAGGAAAGCCTTAAACCTGTCTTCCTTCAGTCACAGGAAAACGTTCTTGCCTTTGAATTAGCAGTTATTTTTCTTTACAGAATGCTATCCAGAACCTAAGAAAAATATACTGTAGAAAGCTGGATTAGAACTGATATACTTGGCTTCTAAAGAAATGTATTACAAACTAGCTCCACTTGTAAAGGGAAAAATAAAAAAATCCACACACACGGCACAAGCAATGTCAGCCCTCTCATTGAAAGTTAAAAGAGGAATTGTCAACACCAGAGTATTTCGGTGCAAGGTTCATCCTTGGGCTGTTAGTTCATTCTATCAGCTCAGTATCTGTGAGAAAGGTAGATTTGCTATGCAATCTTTTCTTAAGATGGCTCCCTTCGTGGATGAGATTTGTAGCACTAGATATAAGAATTCTGTATTCCTAAAACTTTCAGAAATGGGTTTATATGTGTTTGGCTAAAGATGCAATAGTGAATGCTTTGCTTTTTCGTCTCTGAGAAAGACAACTAAGTATGCAGCAAAGGGAATTGTTGCTCTATTCCTATGTAAATGGCTATTCTATGAAGAATAGTGGGGTTTAATATGGGATTAGGATCCTTGATCATGTAAATCCACAATGCAATAGACATGCAGGTATATACCATTTGAGGTTGTTGCCCGTAGACTACTGGAGCACATTTGCTGGCACAGATACCTTCATTTCACAGTTAAATTAACTTTGACTCATTCCCTAAAAAAACCTAGTGATTCCTATGCTGATGGTTTAAAAGAAACCACATATCAATCAGATGCTGGTTAATTTTAGAAGAAATAACACCTCTTTATTTATGGCAGGAAAAGTTCTAATTTTCAGGTATCAGTATAGGAAACAGGTGCTCAATTCCTCAGGAAATAAGGCAGTATATCAATGAAATATGTCAATAAAGATATGTACTGGACTATTAGAGCAATAAAGCAAGTAATTAACATTTCTAACAAACTTTTTCATTCTGGCAGTTTAAGCTCTAAAAATGTATCTAATTGTCCTGGGTTCAGCAGTAGCAGTCATTCTTCTCCTTCTTGGTAGCTGGTGTAGTGACTTTCAGCCTGGGAACAGCACTGATAACACTGATGTTTTTACTTGTTGCTCAGTAATGTTTACTCTGACCAAGGACTTTCTGCGTCTCGTGATCTGCCAGGGAGGAGGGGAAGCCGGGAGGAAGCAGAGACAGGACACCTGGTCCAAACCAATCAAAGAGGTATTCCATACCACAGCACGCCATGCCCACTATATAAACCGGTGGGCAGTTACCCGGAAGGGCAAGATCGCTGCTTGGGTCGGGTGGGTTATCAGTCGGCAGGTGGTGAGCAGTTGTATTCTCTTCCCTTGTTATTTGCCTTATCATTATTATTATTGGTGGTAGCAGCAGTGGTTTGTGTTATACCTTGACTACTGGCCTGTTCTTATCTCAACCCCTAGGAGTTACATTCTTTCGTTTCTCCTTCCCATCCCTTCTGGAGTTGGGGGAGGAAGGCAGGGAAGTGAGCGAATGGCTGCGTGGTTCTGGGTTGCCGGCTGGGCTTAAACCATGGCACTAATACTGCATTTTCTTATTTGAGAAATGGTACGTTCCCATGCCCACATTAAAAGAAAACCTCTTCTAGATAGAAGATAAGACTGTTATCCCATAATTCTCCAATTTATCTTTAGCTATAATAAACATTGAAATATTCTATTTTTAACCAAGAGTCACCCAAGATAAAGACCTTTTATTCAAAGCTTGAATTTGTCACATGAGCAGCCCTTTCCTTTCCTTTCCTTTCCTTTCCTTTCCTTTCCTTTCCTTTCCTTTCCTTTCCTTTCCTTTCCTTTCCTTCCCTTCCCTTCCCTTCCCTTCCCTTCCCTTCCCTTCCCTTCCCTTCCCTTCCCTTCCCTTCCCTTCCCTTCCCTTCCCTTCCCTTCCCTTCCCTTCCCTTCCCTTCCCTCCCCTCCCCTCCCCTCCCCTCCCCTCCCCTCCCCTCCCCTTCCCCTCCCCTTCCCATCCCATCCCATCCCATCTCATCCCATCCCATCCCATTTTCTTTCTTTTCCTTCCCTTTCTTTTAGTCTTTTATTTCTTCTTTCATTTCCTCTCCTTGCCTAGCCTTTGCCTTGCATTGCTTTTTTCTATAAGTGTAGTTGTTTTCTGGAAGTGACATATAGTAATTACTACAATCTCAGTCACTGAATCCTATGATGATTAAATAATTTCTACAGTCTTAATACCTATCTTCCGGCAGGTTAATTTGTCACTTTTAAGTACACTTTTGGTCAATTTACTCTTGTCTTATTAGAATAAAAGCTTCAAAATATTCTTTATCAAGTTCTAGTTTTTTTGGCGATGCATTGTGGCATTTGTAGATCTCAGTCTGGTTAATAGGTTCATAAGTGTTCCTAAAAAAGAAAGGTTATTAGTAAATCTAATTATGAAATAAAAGAGACATAAATATAGGAAGATACAGAGATACAGATGCATAGCTGTTTTAAATGTTAAGCAGACCATAGCACAGTGGAATGCCTGGATTTCATGAAAACTGTCATTAGTTTAGTGTATCATTTCATCTCATATCAAAGTGCAAGCATATTATCAATTTACTATATTATGTTACAATGAAAAGTTCTACATTGAATGACTCTGTTAGGTATTAACATAAATATAATTAAAATGTTAGTTTTAAATGCCAGTTTTATTTTAACCGTTTTAATAGATTGCTTAGCTAAACATTGAATTTTTGATTGTACTGCCTTTATAAAAATCTATTTTCATATCATTGGATAAGAAAGTGTGCTTTATTTTCTATGATTCAATGAAAAACCCAATTTGGAACCCTGTATAAAAGCAAGAGTGGTGTTAGCAGCTTTAATAAAAAGTCACCAAGTCACCAGTTAGATATATTGAATCTGTATCACAACATGAATATATTTATAGTCTAGAAATTTAAGCTTTATGAGAAGAATTGTAATCTGTAATTTCATCCCATGGTTTAGCAGTTAGTATTGTCACAATACACAGCTTGAGGCCAGAAATTGCTCAGTCTGTTGCTTCATGAGGAGTATGGATGCATCTTCCAGTATCTGAAGGGGGCCTATAAGGATGCTGAGGAGGGGCTCTTCATTAGGGACTGTAGTGTTAGGACAAGGGGTAATGGGTTCAAACTTAAACAGGAGAAGTTTAGATTGGATATGAGGAAGAAGTTCTTTACTGTAAGGGTGGTGAGGCACTGGAGTGGGTTGCCCAGGGAAGGTACGAATGCTCCATCCCTAGTGGTGTTCAAGGCTGGGTTGGACATAGCCTTGGGTGACATGGTTTATTGTGAGGTGTCCCTTCCCATGGCAGGGGGGTTGGAACTAGGTGATCTTGAGGTCCTTTCTAACCCTAACTATTCTATGATTCTATGATCTACACTGGTTAATTGCATAGGGGCAGGGCACATTCTTGAGCATTGCCCCTTAGTCCAGAGTACCATTTAACTGCTGGCACAGTGCCTCGCGTGGTTTTGGTCTGTGCTTTCTAATACTCATCTATATAATCAATATTCAACCACAGTTAAAGGATACCAAAAGCCTAGAACCACACCAAATAAGTAATATGAATGAAACCATTCTGTGTTTACAGAAAGAGGGATAAGATATCTGGATGAAATTCATGCTTTGCAGTTTGCCATCAGGGTCTGAGAATAGTCCTTGGCAGTGTTTACCGCTATAAAGAAAGACTTTTCTGCTTCACCTCCAATGACTATATGTGGTATAGCACTACAGTGCTAGCTGAGGGGAGGGCATATTTGTTAGTCTGGCTTAAGTGTCAAATATATACAGGATTGATAAAGTATGAGAACCATGTCACCTAACATATTAAATTTCTCTTCAGTCATTGGTTTGAAGCAGACCCTTAACTCATCTGAGTTTCCTGCCCTGTCAAAGAAAACTGAGAGGAGTCTTTCAGAGTTGTCCAAGAGATGTTTCTTTTTCCCCAGACAAAACTTAGGCAAGCTGGACATCATGCAGTGCTTTTGTTAAAAGATATACAATGGGGCTGTCTGGTTGATTTTGTGACCTACCTCTGAGCTCTGTCTGACTCTTTATAAATTATTAAATACTCATCCTTGCATTACTTCTGTGAGTAAAGGAGATATCCTCCATTTACAGGGGTATAGCTGAGATGCAGAAAGATTAAATGGACTAGTCTGAAACCTACTAAAGACTGCTATTTATTTAAAGGAGAAGTAGATCAGAACATATGTGAATTAACTTCCTTGACTGAGTATAAAATCCTGTCTAAATCTATTTGTTGAACTACTACTAAAATTCAGACATATCCTTTAATTTCTGTATTGCTGCACTTAGCTAGGAAAAAAGTTTTTGTTTTTTTAAATGTCCTGTTAACTTTCAAGAAAAAAAAGCCCCAAACATATATATATAATAAAGTATACATTGGGAAGAATTTTTTGTTTAATTGGAAAAAATTGAAAAACAGAAGCAATAAAAATCACATTTTGTGAGACAGCAATGCAAACATAGTCGGAGTGACTATTTAGCATTTTGACATCAATTATATAATATTTAGACAAATTGGCAAAATGAGAAGGTGTGAAAAAACTTGCAAGTCAGGGGAAATTTAATTTTATCTGCAGAAGAAATGTTGAAATATGTATCTTGATGATTCCTGTGAGTCAGATTACTTTGCTAAGTTAACAATAGCCCTTTTAAATTCTGAATTCATAAGTTGATCTGAAACAGTGAAAAGCAGGAAAGGGATTTTGTATTCATTTTATAGGAAATCTGTTGCATCTTTTTCATATAAATTACAGCATCTTCATGATTCAGAGGTCACTGCAAAGCCCTGAAGACATCTCAGAAGAAAAGATGACATAATTTTGTGTATATTTTTAAGCTATAATTATACAAAAACATAATATGAGTTTCTTAGGAATTTTTGGGGTGGAAGATACGAAGACCAGCTTTGATGTTTTTGCATTACATGACCCAATTTAGTAACACAGTTGACAAGTATTTCAGTGACTCTAGACAGATATGATTACTAGAAAGAATGCAGAACTGAGCACTGACAATTACTTGTGGTATATGATTGTGCTGTCTTCAAATGCAAAAAAATAGATCATATTTCTGTGAAAAAACGTTCCTGGTGAAAAATTGTTCTTGTTATAGAAATATTGGAAAGATATGATAGAAGAAGATGGGTGTGAAAGCAGCATCAGAGTGTATGGATTCTTTCAAGTCAGAGTAAGGCTAAATAATTCATTGTTTAGTATATGGCTCAGTAGATTAGAATTTCTTCATAAGGTAGAAAGACTATGGCCTCCAGACATGATCTGCTTGTAGTGATTTATTTATAAATATTATACCATATCATAACATCTTGATGTAACTTTCGAAGGTATTGTTATTTCAGCTGTAATGTTTTAATGGAGTTAACGTCAATAAAAAATTTGTATTTCAGACTGTGAGTTCCAAGAAATCCACTGCAGTAACAAGATTCCAGATGTGGTAAGGGTCAATCACTCCTCAGAAACAGTCTAATTTTATTGCCTTATAGATGAAATTCTCTGACCCATGTGTAGGTGTTGCTAGAAGTATGGTTCTGAGGCAAAAGACCTGAGTGCTGATAAAGTCTTGCCATTAAAGATATGCACTTCTTAACTTTATAACTGTTTAATAGTCAGTCCCTTATCTTAAAGGCAGACATTGTTCATCACTGCTTTTGCTAAGCTAAATCAGATTCACCATTTTACAAAGTTCTTTTTGAATTTTTGGACCTGATGTTGCACTAGTTTCCAAGATCAGGAGAAGCTATCCTTTCTCACTCATTAAGCCTGGTAGAAGTTTACCTGGCAAGTGATACATGGTCTGGGAATGTCAAACTGACTTCATCCAAACACTAATTCTTTTTATTAACTAAGAGCCAGAAGTAAGTAAACAGTAAAGGTGGCAAGGTAATTGTGGAAAAGTTACATTTATGGAAGACTCAGTTTTGTAAGGTAATTCATAATAATCTATTTAAATAAAATTAGACTGTGCCATCAAAGGGAAAGAAAAATTCTGCAGTATCAGAAGTGTACAAATGCAATCTACATTTTATGAAGGAAAAAAGCTTGGTCATTTTAAACCAGCACCTGTAGTATTTAACATGTTTTATTCCATGTCATGTCTAGGGGATCAGGCTGTTGAAATATTTATGGTTTCTTAGTGCATCTTTTCAGCATGTGGAGATATCCACACTTAGTTAAATTCAGCAATACATAAATAAAACTGTTTCATTAGGAATTATCCCTTATATTTAATGGGCTAGTGTTAGCAAGTATTCCCTCCCACCGCTGGCTTTTTGGTACTTTTCGTGAGAATTTAATCTTTCATTGTATCGGGTTTTTAGAAAAAAATATTTCTCTTCTACTAAAGCAAAACATATATTTGTCACCCTGTATGTGCCTACAGCTTTGGAAAAATTCATTATGTGAACATGTATAAAAAGTCTCTGTAACTTATTACTGGCTATTTAAAGGACAATGAATCACTGCCTGACAATGGTTATGCTGCCTTCACAGATAATGTTTAAATACCTGAAATTGTTCTGATGAGGATTACATGAAATTATGACAAGTTTTTGCTCCAGTTAGATTTCAACTCTAAATACAATGACTTGAGGTTACTAGAATAATAAAATTAATCTGATTTGTGTGTATCTTAGGTGAAGCCCTCAGGTTTTTTCAGTCATTGTCCTTTATCTCTAAGCCTGGACTAATATTTCTTTACTTTCCAAGCATGTTGCAAATAAGTATATATTGAGGTGCTCTAAGGGTCAAAGTGCGGCAAGTGCCTAAAGTAGGTTCTCTTTTTTCATTCCAAGTTATCAAATTTTAATGAAATTCAGTGCTAGGATGTTATTACTTTTTTTTCTTAGAAAAATGAGCATCTGAGTACCACAAGGAAATCTTTGTGTTTTCCTTGTGATATACATGGTCACAGCAATCTAATGATTGGGTAGACTGTGACACTGGGGCACAGGAGAGCTGACTTCACATCCTGGTCCAGCTTTCTGAGTGATGTCTGGGAAGTCATGCCCCTCTTAAAGCTTCATTTTCAAAATCTGCACTATGACGATAACTTTGTTAAGCAGTCTTTCAAATAAAGTGGCTGATTTAAGCAATAAAATATATCAAGTGCTTGTTTAATTTTCAGAAGAATTGGAAATGCCTGTTACATCCACCACAGTCACATCCTGGAATAATGAATTAATTATTTATAGAATGTTATCATTTGAAGACATCAATTCCAAAAAGAAGGCAAGGAGAAATATTGCTAATTTTTCTATCTGCTGTTTTCCAGAAAACTTTGCTACATCGTAGGCCTCAATACAGAGGGCATGTTTTATGGATTAATATATGTTTTAAAATCATAGAATCATAGAATAGTAAGGGTTGGAAAGGACCTTAAGATCATCAAGTTCAAACCCCTCTGTCATGGGCAGGGACACCTCCCACTAAACCATGCCACACAAGGCTCTGTCCAACCTGGCCTTGAACACCGCCAGGGATGGAGCATGAAAAATCATGGCAGTCAGGTGAAGTTCACAACGACTGGAAAAAGGGAAATATAACCCCCATTTTCAAGAAGGGGAAAATGGATGAGCCGGGGAACTACAGACCAGTCAGTCTCACCTCCGTGCCTGGCAAAATCTTGGAGCGGATTCTTCTGGAAGGCATGCTGAGGCACATGACAAACAACAAGGTGATTGGTGACAGCCAGCATGGCTTCACTCAGGGGAAATCCTGCCTGACCAATCTGGTGGCCTTCTATGATGTCTCTACAGAACTGATGGACAGGGGTAGAGCAGTTGATGTCATCTACCTGGACTTGTGCAAAGTGTTTGACACTGTCTCACATGACATCCTTGTCTCTAAGTTGGAGAGACATCAATTTGATAGGTGGGCCACTCGGTGGATAAAGAACTGGCTGGATGGCCGCACGCAAAGAGTTGTGCTCAATGGCTCAATGTCCATCTGGAGACCAGTAACGAGTGGTGTCCCTCAGGGATGGGTGTTGGGACCAGTCTTGTTCAACATCTTTGTTGGTGATGTGTACAGTGGGATTGAGCATGCCCTCAGCAAGTTTGCCGATGACACCAAGCTGTGTGGTTCAGTTCATACGCTGGAAGGAAAGAATGCCATCCAGAGGGACCTTGACACACTTGTGAGGTGGGCTGATGCCAACCTGATGAAGTTTAACCATGCCAAGTGCAAGGACGTTCACCTGGGTTGGAGCAATCCCAGGCACAGCTCCAGGTTGGGCAAAGATGAGACTCAGAGCAGCCCTGTGGAGAAGGACTTGGGGGTGTTGGTTGATGAAAAAATGAACATGAGCCAGCAGTGTGCGCTCCCAGCCCAGAAAGCCAACTGTATCCTGGGCTGCATCCAAAAGAGCGTGATCAGCAGGTCGAGGGAGGTGATACTGCCCCTCTGCCCTGCTCTCGTGAGAGCTCACTTGGAGTACTGTGTGCGATTCTGGGTCCTCAACATCAAAAGGACATGGAACTGTTGGAAGAAGTCCAGAGGAGGGCCACGAGGATGATCAGGGGACTGGAGCACCTCCCATATGAAGATAGGCTGAGAAAGTTGGGGCTGCTCATCCTGGAGAAGAGAAGGCTGCATGGAGACCTCATAGCAGCCTCCCACTGTCTGAAGGGGGGCCTATAGGGATGCTGGGGAGGGACTCTTCATTAGGGACTGTCGTGAGAGGACAAGGAGTAACGGTTTGAAACTCAAACAGGGGAAGTTTAGACTGGATATGAGGAAGAAATTCTTTACTGTGAGGGTAGTGAGGCACTGGAATGGGTTGCCCAGGGAAGTTGTGAATGCTCCATCGCTGGCCGTGTTCAAGGCCTGGTTGGACAGAGCCCTGGGTGTCGTGGTTTAGTGGGAGGTGTCCCTGCCCCTGGCAGGGGGGTTGGAACTAGATGATCTTAAGGTCCTTTCCAACCCTAACTATTCTATGATTCTATGATTCTGTGATTCACAACTTCCCTGAGCACCCCATTCCATCGGGGTTTATATAATGAGAAAATTAAGCATAGCTATTTTAGTCAAATTACTCCTCCTCCTGAATGTTACTAATGGTAGCAGCTTTAACATAAACTGCTCCCCAAGTTTTCAGGTAAAGTTTATGTACACACCAGCAATTTTGGTATTACTAAGGCAGTGCAATGAAAAAGCCAGCAAACCCTTGGCTATACCTGAGTACACTGATTTAAAGCAGCAGTGGAAGCCTCAGCCCACTGTAGACTGGGCTTTGTGCTCACTTCAGTCCTTCATTCTGAGAGTCCACAGCTGAGCATTTACTGTTTTTTCAGTATATCCTGTCCTGCATAGGATACAACCATGGTGGAACATAGCTTTGCACGCAGTGCTCCATGAGTTTACATAGCCTCAGAAATCAATCCTCCTCTAGCTTTCTGGTGTACTGTTCCAGGTCTTTGGCATCCATAGATAATTTAGTGCATGCAATTCTAAGCAGAAATTTTGCCACACTTTACACTCAGCTTGTGGAATGTACTAGTTATACTTTTCATAACCAGGCCAGATGATAGACTCTGCATGTTTAATGTCATTAAAACCAGATTTCAGCCCCCAACTTCGGTAGATATTATGCACTATTTAACATTATAGAAAGGATAGATGTATTAAAAACCTGGTTATTTCAGAATAGAATTGGCTCATAAAAGTATGCTTTTTTTATGATGGGTGTATTTTATGAAGTGATAGGCAGTCATAAAGTGTGCTTTAAAATATGAATTTATAACAGAAGTGCTGATCTTATTTCTTTGACACAAATTATGCAAAAGAAAATATCTTATTATAGGTGAATGCTTTAGATTATTTGCACAAACTTTGTCATTGTCTAGATCACATTTTCATTCAAAATTCTGCTAATTGGGCATCATACTTCTTGCTTACCATTGCTACAATTGCAAAAGGGTAGAAAAGCAAACTCATATTATCCTTGAAAGACATGCAGCAGTTGCTTTAAATGTAAAGTGAAATTAGGAAAAATATAAGTGAATTTTTCGCTGCATTTTACTGTTGTCTTCTGAAGGGAAATAAGGAATAATATCCTTATGTCAGCTACTCCAGTGAGAACTTCACATTATAAAGTCTTACAATTATTAACTGACATGAAGTAAAGATAGTTTTTGCCCTGGTCTCCCTGGCAGTTCTTTGTAACTGCTGTGCATTTTGGAATATCTGTGTAGGACCTTCTCTAGCAGAGTCAGTGTCAGTGTGTTTTGAGTGTGCTACTGCTAGTGTGGTTATGTGTTAGTTTTGAGATATTCCATAAAAAAATCCAGTTTTTCTCAGATGGGCCAAGATCTCTATGGGTGCTTTAGTAACTGAAGCCTTCTCTCTAATGCTTTCAACTGACTTATTTTTCCAATGAATTATACATGGGCAGAAACCCCTCATTTGAAATTCACAGATTTCACTTTTCAGTTACTGTCACTGGCTAGTTTATATAATAAAGTATGATTTGGAGTTTAAATTATTCCAGTTTGAGGATATTTATGAGGTCTCTTCCTCCTTCCTTGCATGAGGCGTACTTTACCTAAATGAGAACGCTGATGTAGTCGCTGTCCTTCATCATGCTGCATATTGTCATGAATCTTAGAATCCTGACAATTTACCATGAACAAGCAGTTGAACTTGGTAAATTACTTGAGAAATATTTTAATATGCACAAATACACAGAGACAATATAACATAATTGTCAGTTCCTGAGGAAATCAGGATAAAATGGCTTTATGGGACATTTTTGCTTCTACTCCTTCCTATCAACAGAATAAACTTTCGGGCATAAGGACAGAATAACCTTTACAGAATAGCTAAAAGGTAGCTTTTCTTTCATGTATTCCCCCGTAAGACGAATGTGCCAAGCCTTTTCCTGCTACTTTGCATTTCCGCAAGGAACTTATTGCACACCACACTAGGGAAAGCTTTTGAGATTTACTTTTAAATGTTTTGTTTCTCCATGGTTGTGGGTTTTTTCTGAATTCGCAGATTGACTTTAAATATTTAAGTCAAACTCTTTTGCGTGCTGAAATTCCACTACTTTGACAAAAATGGCCTTACTTCCTTAGCTATTGATTTCCCCCACTGAAGTCAGTGGAAACTCTTGTTACTGTTTCTAAAAACCTACCACTTTAATAGAATTGTATAAATTAGGGTCAGAAGGAAGATTCTTAAAAGTACCTAAGGGACAAAAAAAAAAAATACCCCATTGAAAATAGCTGACCCCAGTGAGCGTAAAGCAATTTAGTACCCTTTGTAATTTCCACTTTCAGTAATTTAAAATTAGGGCCACAATTTTTAAAGTGAGACATCTGCCATTTCAAGATTTTGGGAATAATTTCTTTCCACATAAAGGAACATAAAAAAATAGATGCAGGAAAGGAACAAAATGAAAGTAGATGCTATGATGATGAGGAAATATGTAAGCATTTAGACAGAATAATATTAGAGAGAAATTTGGTTTTTAGGTACTGATAGCAATGAAAAACTGACTTCTGATTACGTAAATTCCATATGGAACCTTAATGATCTAACCAGCTTTTAAATTTCCTAAGTCCAAGGAGAGAATTTAGCCCATATCTACATATTTCAGAGAGGATTCTGTAACCTCTGTATAAAGCTCCTATATTTGGAATTGTTGTCATCACCACCGTTCTTAAACGAAATTATTATAGTATTGTTTTGAAAGGTCCCTGATCCTGTCAGAGTGAATCAGGGTCCCTCAGAATGTGTACGTGTTATTTCTCCTAGTTCAGGATCTTTCTTAAGGCAGGAAATAGTCACAGCACTGTTCAAATGCCGTGTTTCTGGGCTTGTGCAGAAAGTTAGTATCAAGGGAATTTTCAGATGGTTCGTTAGCAATAGTACTCAAATTTGTATCAACTGAAGTGGTAGCTGAATAGCAGAAGCACAGGTAAGACTAGATGCAGAGGAAAAGGTAAAGGACAAAAACATGACTGAATCATAAGTATGTTATTGGGCACTTTGATTCTGCTCCCTATACTGCTTACAGCTGTTTCTTTAAGGATGGATTTAGTGGTCTTTGTTTCAGAGAACAAATAATTCAAAAGCTTGTTAATATTTAAAGGAAATTATGTCTCTGATAATTCCAGGCTAACCCACTAACAGCAATTAAAATCAGACTCTGTACAGTGGCTGCTTGTGTAAAAATTACTTGCAGGAACAGCACATTTTCTATTCAAACTTATGGCAGTTTGCAAATTTTTAGTAGTATTAAAAAGCAGCCAAGACGTGAACAGGGACAGAGTTTAAACAACCCTGTCTCCTTCCTTCATTAGGCTTAGGCACACAGTTGTAGTGAGTATGCTTGTATTACTACCAGCTATTCCGTGGCAGAAGCTTCCATTTTCTAAGGCTGTTAACAGGAGTTCATATAATAATAAAAAAGAAAAAAAAAAAGGAGAAGAGAGGAGAGGGAAAAGGAAAGGGAAAAGGAAAGGGAAAGGGAAAGGGAAAGAGAAATGGAAGGGAAAGGGAAATGGAAAGGAAAAGGAAAGGAGAAAAGAACCTAGGACTTTCTGGAAAATAAGAGTGATTAGACTAATTTACTGTTCCATGATGTTCAACAGCTGTATTAGATAAAACATTCTGCATCCCACTGGCAAAGGAATAACCATGGGAAGTTTTTCAATCAAGAAAGGTCGTTCTCACCTTCCAGAAACATGTTCTGCTAAATTGCTAGTGGTAAATGAAACCTTTTTATCAGCCTTAAGACATTTTGAAATTTGTTAAATATAACATTTTTTAAATTGCTGAATTTTAAATTTAATAAAATTTTAACTACTCCCAATAACTGCAGTTATCTATGCAAATCTTCTGGGGAAAAAAAAAAAAAAAGCAACAAAAATAGTATTTAATTTGGAAGGCATAAAATGTGCGCATAAAACAAATCGGAAAAATTCCCACTCTTCTGAATGCATATGTATTCATGCATGTTGTACACAGATTCTTCTATATTCACAAGGCATTACCAGTCCTTACCTGACAAGTGAATGTAGATGTGCTCATTCTCATTCTGAGTAACTATGGAAAATAAAATTTCATTTTCCCAGAAACAAAGGCCACTCCAGTGATAAGTGTTCTTGGAATGTGATGAGGCAGGTCATGCAAGTGTGGCCTGATTGTCATGGTGAATTTAGGGTGGGGTAGCTTAGAAAGCATTCCATACCACTGAGTGACATAAAATCTGACATTTACAGGTAGAGTGGGTAGATAGCAATTTGTAGTCAAAGATTTACGATCTACAACACAAACACATGTCTGCAAACTGTTGAACACCTGTGAACGTGTTTCCACTGTTATCCATTTATTGCTTTTTAACTTCTATTGTCTTTATAAAAAGTCAATGGCTTCACTAGTCCAAACCAATCCCAAACCAATCTCTTTGACCTTCTCCATATGTAAAGCCACGTGGGGCTTATTACCTGGGTTGCTATCTCTTTCTGGCCTCCTGCCCTAAATATGTTGCAAAGTCGTAAAATGCTTCTGGGCTTCATCGCTGCCTTCCTGAGCACCAGCAATTATAATGGAGCTTATGTAGTCCAGATCTTTTGGAAAATCTTCTGTATAACTGTTACCTGTTCTGCTTTGTTATTCCAGCATCAGATAGAGTGGGACAGATATAGTCCAGGCCTCATATATTCCAAGCAGTACTTTTGTGTAGGCTTCACTTTGTGACATGATAGACTAGGAGTTTCCTGGTTGGCTACGCATGGCAGAAGTGCCCCATTCTATTTTCTGAGGGACAGAAGTAATCTTAACCATATTAGATGAGGCACTGCTCAACAATACCTGTTTGAGATTGGGCATGAGCAGTTATAACTTCATTGTTTTCTGCTGCAACCAGGGATCACAGGCTCCCTTTGCCTGCCCGCAGATGGGGACCGCAGGCTTCTTTCCTTTTGCCTGCGCGGTAGGCGAGGATGCAGGCTCTCTCTGCCTGCTGCAGGTTCTCTGCCTGCTGTATGGTGGGAGAATGAAGACAATCAATATGATCGTTCAGCAGACTCAGTTTATTTCATCTGAGGGTTCCAGTTATATACTCTATGCAGGCACACTTGCTAATATATGATTGGCTACTTATGCTACTAATTGATACATGATTGGTTACATGATTGGTATGTTCTTGGTTACAGCTCAAAGGTTACATTCACATCCCCCCCCCCCCCCCCCCCCCCCCCTTGTGGCCTTCTTCTTGGTTGTGTTCCAGGGGGTTTCCAGCTTGCAGCTGTGCTTCAAGGTTGCAGTTATCAGTTCCTCCCTACATATCCTGACTTCTCCGGCTCTTCTGCCGACTCCCTCAAACTCTCTCAGGCACACGTTCTCTAGTAACCTTCAACCAAGGCCTCAAAGCCTCTGGTTCACTACTGTCAGGCTTTTTCCATCCGCTGGCCTATAATCTTATTGTGCCCGTTTTCTATCAACCATTCCCCAACAGTTCCCCTCTTTTCTTTTTGCACTAAAAATATTTGTTGTTGTAGCTCAAGCAAAGATCTTTTTATACAGGTTAACATGAGAGAACATACAAACATAATTAACAAGATAATACCAAAAATCTTTAACCCTAGTAGCAATAAACATTGGATCCACAAACTCAGACCCCATCTGCTAAACAGGTTCTGAAACCATTTATCAAAGGGGCTTTCTTCTTGCGTTATTTTTTGAACGTGCTCTTTTAGATATTACAATTGCTTGTGAATACCTCTGCTATGGTCTGGAAGATTCAAGCAGCACATTCCTTCAAAGTCAGTGCACCCATGACAAAGGGCCGATAACAAAAATCTACAGCTGCTTGATTTTGCAACAAAGCATGCCGTAGACTGCTTTGATCAGTGTTCCCAACCAGCTATTAATTTTTCATCCGTGCAATAATCTTTGAAACCAGTCCCATTCAGAGAGCATTTGTAACTTTTGTACGTCATCTCTTAAAATTTGAATATTCTTATGAATAGATTCAGAGTGATCAGACAGATTCATACAACACATTCCCTCAAAGTCTTCACAACCGCGTCCTTGAGCTAATAATAAAAAATCAATAGCTGCCCTATTTTGCAGGGTAGCATGTCTTATGCTGTCTACATCTAATGATAAACTACTCTTACTAAAAAGGAACCACAAGCGCCACATATAAGCAATAATCTTACTGTTCCCAGACTACAATGTTCACAAGCTTGACAACGATTCTCATAGATGTTGTCGTTAAATTCCCAAGGTCCCTCAGGTCCCAAATGATATAGAAAGTTACTAGTAACAGTTCTAGGTAAAATCCGGGAGAATTCTGGACGGCTGATAGCTGTTATCAGATTCTTTGTGAGTTGGATAATCACTCGGCGTTGTCGTTGTCTGTAGAGCTGGATTTCAGTTATACCACAGGGCGAGTCCATCTACTAGGTGCCTATAACGGTCCGTGATCTGTGGAAACACAACTATAACCTCTTCCAGGAAACAGCAAAGGACTTGGCCCTTCCCAGTTACCAGATTGTGGATTTTTATACCGGATTTGAATTTTGGGAGTGGCTTGTAACTGTATTTTACTATTATGAATTACTACTGGCGGCTGTTCGGCAGCTGCAGCCAAATGCAAGAAATTCAAAGTAAATAAGACTTTGTTGAGTCAAATAGATGGATCCTTAACCACTACATCCTTTTGCTTTTCTAGATATAATTTGATAGCTCGGTGTGCTCTTTCTACCATTGCCTGTCCTGTAGAAACATGAGGTATACCTGTAACATGTTTAACACCCCATTTCCGCAAAAACCGTGCAACTTTGCCCCCTATGTAAGCAGGTCCATTATCGGTTTTTATAGTTTTTGGAACTCCCATAACAGCAAAACAGACCGTAAGATGTCGTATTATGTGAATCGCTTCTTCTCCAGCCTGTGCAGTATCCCACACAAATTTGGAAAAGGTATTTATGGTAACATGTACATGTTTTTGTCATCCAAATTCAGGTACCTGTGTTACGTCCATCTGCCACAATTCATAGGCCTGAATACCTCTGGGATTAACCCCTAATCCCAGCCCTGTGCTGTGCTGACTGCATTGAGAACAAGCTTTTATAATACCTTATGCATCTGTCCAAGATATATCAAATTGCCTCTTCAAAACTTTTGCTGACTGGTGAAATAAGGAGTGACTTTATCTAGCCATTGCAAATGAATGCACAGGCTTCACGAGAGAAAGACTCACCATTGAGTCTGCTATGGCATTTCCTTCAGCTAAACCCAATTCACTTTGATGGCTTCGAATATGAATAACGCAACAAGCCTCTGATCACTGCCATATACCTTTTGGTGCTGTATTAGGTGGAAGTAACCATTCTAGAATGGCTACTTTCTGTATTCCCTTTCTCTCCCCCTTTTTCTTTTTTCCAAATAGGCCAGTGCAACAACAGTGCAAATGGATGTGTCGGGTGATTTACAAGGAGCAAGCTAAGGGGAGCGTCTTCCATTAATCGATCTGCCTTAGTCTTGTACTGGTATGAAGTGTTCAACAGACTATAAATTCCAGTATTAGTCTATCAAAATGTTCTGCTTGACCACGTATCCAGCAGTTTTTCAGTTGCATAGAGTTGACCAACTTAGTTAACATAGCCACATACATATTACCATTAAAGATAGCGTAACAAACTGACAATAGACGACATAGGCCTACGCTGGTCTGAATTCCTGGGTATCCAATCCTTTTTATAGTCTACTAAGTGCTAAGCAGTAACTTTCCACTCTCTCACTCCCTTATCCTCGTGATTTTGCAAAAGTAAGGGTTACAAATATTCACATAGTTTGGTCTGTCTTTGAGACGCACATCCTGCTTTATCTTGCAAACTCTGCTTTGTTTTGCTAACCAATCTTCACCCTTCATTGTTGTCTTTACGGTTCTCAAGGCTTAGGCCTGCCCAGGACATTAACACCTGCTGTTTTCTTTGCTGTTCCCAGGGCTGAAGCCAGACCAGGGCTATAACGCCTGAATCCATTTCATTAACTATTTCTATCC
The DNA here is from genome assembly GCA_028858755.1 of Ara ararauna. Lineage (NCBI taxonomy): Eukaryota > Metazoa > Chordata > Aves > Psittaciformes > Psittacidae > Ara > Ara ararauna. The sequence goes on from CM054379.1 coordinate 36,901,217, forward strand.
CTTTACCCACATCAAAAGACAGTTTTTATAGATTTATGATCTACCTTTGCCAAAGTCTCTATATTCTCCATCAGCTATTGTAGCAAACAAGGCACACAGATTAGAATACCTAAAAAGACTAACAAAATGATTAAGATAAAGTAAAGCCATCCTGTAATGCTCAAGCCAGAAAACACTTTGTTCAACCCATCCAGTCCCTCATCTTCCTGAAGGTGTGCTGTCCTTGTTATTAAGACCAGAATGCTTTGTTGATTCGTGTACTTGGGGTCTCCCCTATCATTTCCCCTTTTTTACAATTTGCTGTGTTCGCTCTATCTGAAGTCACTTGAACCTTTATAACGTGGCATATCAGTGATTCTTACACACCATGTAGTAGGTCAGAATAATAGTGGATTTAGACTAGATCATATCTGCGACATATACCAACCACAGGCTTCTTGGCCTGCCTTTCTCTCCTATATAGCTCTCTGATAACAGGGGAGGCCATCCCTCACATCAAGGTCTGGCATGGCATGTGTCCCCACCACTCAACGCCTGCTGGGTTGCAACCAACAGCGGAGCTAAAAGTTCTTCTCGGTGGCAAACACAGAGGCCAACCCAGTCTTGCCCTTGACTGTGGTGGTAGGTATTTGGCCAACCTCAGTCCTGGCACCTCGTTGTAAATGCAGAGTCTCACCTGCTTCATTCAGTAACAAATCACTACTATGGCAAAACACATACGGATTAACATTAGCAGTATGTATACTACAGGGTGCAGCAGCATGTTGAAGATGCTTGTGGCAGTGAGTGACCAGCCAAAGAAATTTCTCATCAGTGGAGTTCTCTCACCCTCTTAATTTGTTCCATTGTCTGCTCTATAACGTTATCATTGTATTAAACTCTTTCTTACTTACGCCTTAGCATTTTCTAGCAGCTGCTGCAAATTTGCATGCTCCAACATCTCTTTTACAATTGACAAATTCATACAATACAAGGTGTACTTTCTTATTAGCAACTGGCTAGTAAGTACAGGTGGTGTTATACACAAAATCACAGCCTCTAATAAGAGCCACTTTACAAGCACATGTATTCAAGCTGTTACTTTTCAGTTGCTCCCAAGTGATGTTTTGCAGTCATTCGTTTCTCTCTTCCTCTATCTCCTTCTGCTCAGAATATTCACAGTCAGCTCCTATAGGTGAGGCATTGGGTTTTTCCACTTGTCTGTCCAGCTCATGATGAGGCTTGAGAAACTTTGCAGGCAGCTGCCATGGCCCTGTGGGTGGGTGGGTGGGGAGGGGGGGGGGGGCACACACAAATATACCCCTTCCCCAGGGTTATCAGTTCTTGAGAAGTAAGACAAGTTAAAGTGTTTCCTTAAAACAAAGGCATTCTGATAAAACAGGAATGTGAGGCAGCTGCAGAAGTAAACTGCACGGTGTTAACAGTCAAGGAGTTTGCTGCGTCATTGCCCATTTCTTTTTTCTTTCTCTGCCACCCTGCTGCTGCTTGGGTGGCGGCTGGTAAAGCTTGTGGTTGCACTACCCCTCTCACTTTTTCAGTCAGCAGTTCTTATTTCAACCAATTGGTTCTTCCAAGTCTTGAATTCACCCCCAGGTTACTTAAAACACACTAGGCAGGACTTCTCTGTGCCCAGTGTGCTGCAGGCCTCTTTTTAAGCCTTATCTGTGGTGTCTCTACAAACTGCTCCGAAACACTGGTGTTATCAGCGCTGTTCCCAGGCCCAAAATCAAAAACACAGCGCTGCACCAGCCACCAAGAAGCAAGAAAACAACTGCCACTGCCAAACCCATGACAATATTCACTTCTTATTCCATACCATTCATGTTATGCTCAGATCTTACATTTTCAATATACCATCACATGTATATATATATATCCACACACACACACACAGAGAAATCATCCCTCAGTGCCGCTTTGTGCGGCTACAAACACCGGCCTGCCCAGCAGCAGCTACAGCTGGCAGTCTGCCGAACAGCAACCATAAATACCTGTCAGCAACAGCACTTCTGTATTAACCCTTTCTTGTCTGAAATGTTAATCTGTTACCCATTTAAAACTTTCACATGAATCCAATAACGAAAAATACACAGAACAGTGTCTGCCCTCAACACACATACGCACACCTACATACACATGCATACACATGGGATCCCATAAACAGACTTCACACAAATACAAAATTTAAAACACAAAATGTAGACAAAATATGGTGCAATGACCCTGTGAAGACAATCAAGAAACCAGCTCCAAACAGCATCAGCGCAATGTAAGGTGGCAGGCTCAATCTCAGCGGGCGTCCCCGCAGAGGCTCTGCCCCCCTCACATTGTATGAGGCTTGGGCTTTTAAACTGACCAAAATGCACACTCGTTCTGATGCAGGTGGCCAGCCTACATTGGAAGACGTGGCCAGCCGTATCCATAAAGGTCTGCAAGGGTCAGTGGAAACATGAACACACTTATTTTTGCCAACTTTTAGTGCATGAATATCACAGCGAGACTACAAGCACACAAAACATCTGCATCCCCCACCCATCTTACTTTTCCCTTTACAGCTGCCCATTTATCATGAGGATCTGGGGGATATAAATCAGGCTTCTTTTCCGGATCAACAGGTACGGGGTCAAGAGGACTCTCCAGGTCAGCATCAGAATTATCAGGAATCAGAAACTCAGGAGCAGCAACAGTACTTTGATGAACGTGCACAGGCTTCTCATAACTGTCGTCTGGAGTCTCAGCGTTATCAAGTGTAATTAAAACATTTCCTCTCCCTGTGGCTTCTCCGGCGGCTGTACCTCTCACAGGCATGGGTAGCCCCGTTGGTGGTGGTACCCAGTCCTCTCCCAACTTTCTCGACGCTTCCCCTGCCATCTTTCTGTTGGCATGGTACTTTTGCAAACAGTTCATAACCTCTCTTCATGGGGTCGACATCCCTTTTTGCGGTCTTACTGTCCTTTATCACATCCTCCCACAGTTTATCTCCCAACCATCTCCATTCAGCAGTATCAAAACACTCAGCCGATTCTCGAAACAAACCGGACGATCTTCCTATGGCTCTTCCTATGGCTATCAGGGTCTCCACTTCCTTAGACCCCACAGTGTTTACTCCCCGTCTCTCAAGAATCTTTATGAGTAAACTTACGGCTACCTCTTGTTCCATTGAGCCACGTCTCGCAGGCAGGTAGCTCCCGACGTTCACGCACTGGGCGTCCCCGAGTGCAGGCTCCACTGCCCTACAGCCCCGCTGGCCCTCTGCCGCGATTTTCGTGGAGAGGCTGCAGTCTGCCGGCACCACTCCTCCAACTCTACCGCTTTTCTTCCTATTGGTCCGGCCTTCCTTTTTGGCCCGGTACGGCCACCGGACCGGTCCCTCAGGGTCCCTGTTCGGGCGCCATTTGCTGCAACCAGGGACCACAGGCTCCCTTTGCCTGCCTGCAGATGGGGACCGCAGGCTTCTTTCCTTTTGCCTGCGCGGTAGGCGAGGATGCAGGCTCTCTCTGCCTGCTGCAGGTTCTCTGCCTGCTGTATGGTGGGAGAATGAAGACAATCAATGTGATCGTTCAGCAGACTCAGTTTATTTCATCTGAGGGTTCCAGTTATATACTCTATGCAGGCACACTTGCTAATATATGATTGGCTACTTATGCTACTAATTGATACATGATTGGTTACATGATTGGTATGTTCTTGGTTACAGCTCAAAGGTTACATTCACATCCCCCCCCCCCCCCCCCCCCCCCTTGTGGCCTTCTTCTTGGTTGTGTTCCAGGGGGTTTCCAGCTTGCAGCTGTGCTTCAAGGTTGCAGTTATCAGTTCCTCCCTACATATCCTGACTTCTCCGGCTCTTCTGCCAACTCCCTCAAACTCTCTCAGGCACACGTTCTCTAGTAACCTTCAGCCAAGGCCTCAAAGCCTCTGGTTCACTACTGTCAGGCTTTTTCCATCCGCTGGCCTATAATCTTATTGTGCCCGTTTTCTATCAACCATTCCCCAACAGTTTTCTCCTGTATATCACTACCTGTAGAAGCACGATCATGATTCAGACATAAATTAACACTTTTCCAAGAGGTTGAGTTCATTCAGGCTGTGAGAATTTTAAAACTATATATTAGCATGAAAGGTTGTTTTCAGTTTAGCTCAAAAACATAAATGGAAAAAGTGAGGGGCCAGTATTCATCTGCTGCAGAAGAGTCACTTGGCTAAAGCACAAATGAAAAAGAGTTTGACTTCAGTTACCTCCTTAGCTCAAGGTGTTCCATATCCAATCCAGTCCTTTGCACGGAAGTCTTTGCATCCCCACCCCAGAGATAAGTTCGCTGATTGCTTAACCAAAATCAGTCTATACTTCATTTGCTTTGTTTGGATCATTAGCAATCAAATGCTTGCCTGAAGAGTGATTCTCCATCTCTGCTCAAGATGGTGCCTTGGCCAAATATTTTGTAGTCAAGTGAGTAAAGTTCTCATCTGAGAGGCAAGGAATATGTCTTTCAGCTTTCTAACGCTAAGGTTGGAGCTCAGTGTTGTCTTGCTACTCCCTGGGTGTGTCAAGTCATTGGACTAATTGCAAAATATTGTTCCAGCAGCTCCTCCTACAGCTATTGTGGCTTGCAAACATTAAAACATTCCAACGATAGGTTACTTCACATGTTTGGCATGTAATCTTTCTGAATCACTCTTCATTGTCACAAAATCATAGAATCATAGAATAGTTAGGGTTGGAAAGGACCTCAAGATCATCTAGTTCCAGCACCCCTGCCATGGGCAAGGACACCTCACACTAAACCATGCCACCCAAGGCTATGTCCAACCAGGCCTTGAACACCGCCAGCGATGGAGCATTCACAACTTCCCTGGGCAACCCATTCCAGTGCCTCACCACCCTTACAGGAAAGAATTTCTTCCTCATATCCAGTCTAAACTTCCCCTGTTTTAAGTTAGAACCTGTTACCCCTTGTCTTCTCACTACAGTCCCTCCCCAGCATCCCTGTAGGCCCCCTTCAGATATTGGAAGGCTGCTTTGAGGTCTCCACGTAGCCTTCTCTTCTCCAGGCTGAACGGCCCCACCTTTCTCAGCCTATCTTCATATGGGAGGTGCTCCAGTCCCCTGATCATCCTCGTGGCCCTCCTTTGGACTTCTTCCAACAGTTTCATGCCATTTTTATGTTGAGGACACCAGAGCTTTATTACTTCATCTTTTCTATATGTCATAAAAGTGTAAGTATCTGAATTGTATATTCTGAATCATACTCCTGGGGCTAAGTAACTATTTTTTAAGACACTATGGTGTCTACACTGGAAATGTGTAAATGGTGCTTCTGTATCTCATATGGATACTCATGTCATACATTTAGTCACAAATTAAAGTCCTCAGAATTCAAACCAGTATTAAATCCAAAAGTTCCTATGAAAGAAGATGTGGTATTCAAGGCCAGGTTGGACAGAGCCTTGGGTGACATGATTTAGTGTGAAGTGTCCCTGCCCATGGCAGGGTGGTTGGAACTAGATGATCTTAAGGTCCTTTCCTACCCTAACTATTCTATGATTCTATGATTCTATGCTTAGCAACAATCTGAGCACACAAGATCCTGAGGACCTCTATATTGGAAACAAAGCCAATTAAAAAAGTTATTGCATAATGTTTCAAAGGCTTTCTGGCATCTACTTTAAAAACTTAAGTCCTAAAATATTCCAAGAAAGGTCAAAATTATATATGAATCTATTTTATTTTGTATATTACAGAGAGACATCCACCAAAGCACCAGGTAACTTTACAACAATCTACAAATTTGTCTATAAGATACAGGAAATAAATATATTCCAATAGTTTACCCCAACTGACCCACCAAAAACTAATTGTAAACACAGAGCCAACAATTGTGCATTTGCCATTTTTACCAGAGACTAATGGCATAGAATGACAAATGTACCACTAACATTTCCTTTCTGTAGGACACTGATGCTACAAATGCTCACTAATATACATGGAGCTTTGATGTTCACAGAAACTTTTGAGCATGTAATTGGAAGAGTTCAGTGATTCACAGCTTTCTAATTCAGCTGGTGTTCTGGCAAGTTATTAGGCAGCTGCAGTTCATTGACACAGATGTTATAAACCAGGCATAAAATTATCAAGGTTGCAGTCACTACAAAGCCCTCTCCTGTTGCGTTTTGTAACAAAACTTCTGCTGATGCCATCAGAAGAATTAGCTTTGGAAACTTGGTGTTTCTCGCCTTATCTCTCATTTCTTTGCATTGCTCCTGAATCTCTTCTTCCACCTTCTCCACAAGGCCAACTTTCTTTAATCTTTCCTGTCATCTTAGGGGAGTTTTTATTTCATTTGTGGGAGGTGTCCTTGCCCCTGGCAGGGGGGTTAGAACTAGATGATCTTAAGGTCCTTTCCAACCCTAACTATTCTATGACTCTATTACTCTATGACTCTTAACTTCTTTCATGCTGATTTTGTGAAAACATCCTTCAGGTAGTATTTTTCAGCTCTTCAGCTCTGCATCTATTACTTCCTCTGACATTAACTGAATAATTAGTAGGGGCTAGTCTGCCCTCTACAATGATCATTCTGCATATCTCAAAAACCATAACAGAACTAGCCACAGAATACTAGCTGAGAATGACTGTCTCGAGAAGGGACGCCTGCAGTGCGCCTGATCAAAGGGAGGCTCGGCGTCCAGGAGCTTCAACTCCGAGCAGCAGCAGGCACCGAGGGAGCGTCAAGTCCTAGACAGAGCTTACCCGGGAGCTGGCAGGAGAACAGCTATGGGAGACATTATCGTGGGGATCTGTTACAGACCTCCTGATCAAGAGGACTCTGTGGATGAAGCACTCCGTAGACAGATAGGAACAGCCTCACGCTCACAGGCACTTTTTATCATGGGGAACTTCAACCACCCTGATATCTGTTGGAGGGATGGTACGGCCCGGCACAAGCAATCCAGGAGGTTCCTCGATCGTGTGGAATACAGCTTCCTTCTACAAGTAATAGAGGAGCCGACAAGGAGAGGTGCCATGCTTGACCTCGTCCACACCAACAGGGAAGGGCTGGTAGGAAATGTGATGCTCCAGGGCAGCCTTGATTGCAGCGATCATGAGATGGTCGAATTCGAGATCCTCAGGACAGTGAGAAGAGTGTGAAGCAAGCACAGTGCCCTGGACTTCAAGAGAGCAGACTTTGGCCTCTTCAGGAATCTGCTCAGTAATATTCCATGGGATATAGCCCTATAGGGCAGGGAGCCCAAGACTCTTGGTTGATATTCAAGGATCACCTGCTGCAAGCTCAGGAGTGATGCATCCCTACTAGAAGGAAGTGCAGTAGGAGGGCCAGGAGACCTCCTTGGATGGATAAGGAGCTGCTGAAGAAAATTTGAAGGAAAAAAGTCTTATAAAAGGTGGAAGCAAGGGCAGGCATCCTGGGAAGAATACAGGGATGTTGTCTGGGAAGCTAGGGATCAGGTCAGGAAAGCTGAGGCCCATTCAGAATTAAACTTGGCTAGGGACGTTAAGGATAACAGGAAGGGATTCTATAGGTAAATGGCAAATAAAAGACAGATTAGGGACAACGTGAGCCCTCTCTAGAAGCTATTGGAGAAGGCTGAGGTTCTTAAGGACTTCTTTGCCTCAGTCTTCACCGGAAAGTGCTCTGACCATACCACGCAACTCTTGGAAGGCAGAAACAGGGAGTGTGAGAATGAAGACCCTGGGACCACTGTAGGAGAGGATCTGGTTCGAGACCATCTTAAGAACCTGAATGTATAAAAGTCCATGGGACCTGAAAAAATCCATTCACTGGTCCTGAAGGAGCTGGCAAATGAAGTTACTAAGCCACTGTCCATCATATTTGAAAAATCATGGCAGTCAGGTGAAGTTCCCGAAGACTGGAAAAAGGGGAATATAACCCCCATTTTCAAAAAGGGCAAAATGCATGACCCAGGGAACTACAGACCAGTCTGTCTCACCTCCATGCCTGGCAAAATCTTGGAGCGGATTCTCCTGGAAGGCATGCTGACGCACATGACAAACAACAAGGTGATTGGTGACAGCCAGCATGGCTTCAGTCAGGGGAAATCCTGCCTGACCAATCTGGTGGCCTTCTATGATGGGGCTACGGAACTGATGGACAAGGGTAGAGCAGTTGATGTCATCTACCTGGACTTGTGCAAAGCATTCGACACCATCTCACATGACATCCTTGTCTCTAAGTTGGAGAGACATCAATTTGATAGGTAGACCACTCGCTGGATAAAGAACTGGCTGGATGGCCGCATGCAAAGAGTTGTGCTCAATGGCTCCATGTCCATCTGGAGACCAGTAACGAGTGGTGTCCCTCAGGGATGGGTTTTGGGACCAGCCTTGTTCAACATCTTTGTTGGTGACGTGTACAGTGGGATTGAGTGTGCCCTCAGCAAGTTTGCCAATGACACCAAGCTGTGTGGTTCGGTTGATATGCTGGAGGGAAGGAATGCCATCCAGAGGGACCTTGACACACTTGTGAGGTGGGCTGTTGGCAACCTGATGAAGTTTAACCATGCCAAGTGCAAGGTCTTACACCTGGGTCAGAACAATCCCAGGCACAGCTACAGGTTGGGCAGAGATGAGATTCAGAGCAGTCCTGCAGAGAAGGACTTGGGGGTTTTGGTTGATGAAAAAATGAACATGAGCCAGAAGTGTGAGCTTGCAGCACAGAAAGCCAACCATATCCTGGGCTGCATCAAAAGGAGCGTGACCAGCAGGTCAAGGGAGGTGATCCTGCCCCTCTACTCTGCTCTTGTGAGACCTCACTTGGAGTATTGTATGCAATTCTGGTGTCCTCAACATCCAAAGGGCATGGAACTGTTGGAACAAGTCCAGAGGAGGGCCACGAGGATGATCAGGGGACTGGAGCACCTCCCGTATGAAGATAGGCTGAGAAAGTTGGGGCTGTTCATTGTGGAGAAGAGGAGGCTGCGTGGAGACCTCATAGCAGCCTCCCACTATCTGAAGGGGGGCCTATAGGGATGCTGGGGAGAGCCTCTTCATGAGGAGCTGTAGTGAGAAGTCAAGGGGTAACAGATTCAAACTTAAACAGGGGAAGTTTAGATTGGATGTGTGTCGTGGTTTAAGACTAACTCACGCAGACTCTCTCTCACTCACTCCCCTCTCTTTCTTCCCTCCGCTCCTGGGTAGATGTGGAGGAGAATCAAAGGAATGCAACTCCCACAGGTTGAGATAAGAACGGTTTAGTAACTAAAGTATAACAAAGGACCACTACTGCTACCACTTATAATAATAATGACAAGGCAAATACAAGGGAAGAATACAGTAGCTCACCCCTTCCAATACAAAGCCCGACTACTCACTTCGCCCTCCTTCTTCCCCCCCACTCCGAGGTGGGGGGGGAAATTGGGAGAAGAATCAAAAGAATGCAACTCCCACTGGTTGAGATAAGAATAGTCCAGTAAATAAGGTATAACACAAACCACCACTGCCACCACCACCCACAACAATGACCAGGGAAATACAAGGAAAGAGGATACAATTGCTCACCACTCGATGACCAAGCTGTGAACTGAACTCTTCCGGGTTCCTGCCCCCAGTTTTACATCCTGGGCATGATGTGCTGTGGCATGGAATAGCTCTTTGGTCAGTTTGGGTCAGGTGTCCTGTCTCTGCCTCCTCCCGGCTTCCCCCCGCTCCCTGGCGGAGCATGAGACTCAGAAAGTCCTTGGTCAGGCCAAAACATTCTAATCCACAACTATAAACATCTGTGTTATCAGCGCTGTTCCCAGACCAAAAATTGAAAACACAGCACTGCACCAGCTACTACGAAGGAGAAAAAATGACTGCTGCTGCTGAACCCATGACAATGTGAGGAAGAAATTCTTTACTGTAAGGGTGGTGAAGCCCTGGAATAGGTTGCCCAGGGAAGTTGTGAATGCTCCATCGCTGGCGGTGTTCAAGGCCTGGTTGGACATAGCCTTGGGTGGCATGTTTTGTGGGAGGTGCCCCTGCACCTGACAGGGTTGTTGGAACTAGATGATCTTGATGTCCTTTCCAACCCTAACTATTCTATGATTCTATAATCCTGTCCTTCTTTTTTTTTTTTTTTTTCCTTTGGCATGCTTATATTTTCAATGGGCAACTATTCATATACTTAACTTGTCATTTACACATAACTAGGCATCAGTTCACACACTAATTGCATTCAAATGTCAGCTGTGCTATTGTGATTACTCTTTTCCACAGGCAATTTAGAAAATCACAAAATTCATATATGATGCTTGTAGTGGCACAAAATGACCTTCTGCTAGGTGTTCTCAGGCAGTCACAGTAGAGAAATTATCTAGCTCTTGAAGTCCTGGATGAATGAGACAGAATAACCATGATCAATTTGTAACTGATCACTTTGATTTTTAATATTCAAAAGGAAGTCAATTACAATACAGTTGAGATTAAACCTTGAAGAAGTCATAAATTTATATTCTAAAAATCTATATGATAATTTGGTATAAGACTTGATATGAAGTCTGATGCTATTCTCAGATGAAGTATAGGCAAAAACCCAACAGCTGATAATGACCCCTTGATTTCAGATGTAAAAATCTATATGTAAAGTGCTTGGCACAAAATCGGATGAATGTTCTGTATTTGGAGTGAAATCAGAGGAAGGAACAAAAGTATCTTTTTATGAAGAGGTGTTGATGGCAGCTAAAATTTACAGATGCCATTTGAATTAATCAAATACTTGCATATTGGTTTCTTTGGGTCAGAACATTAAGGTGTCTCTTACAAAACTTCTTGGAGAATCCTATAGCGCAGTTGTTGTTAGTGGATATATATTGAAAATTACTTCAAAGGTACAAATTCTGAAGTCAAATACAGTATTGTTCTTTCAAATCCTGCAACTAGCATTGAAATAACATCTCTACTAATGTATATTGTGTTAAGCATTGAGTTTGCTTTCTCTATACTAGATTTAATTATAAAACTATGAACAATTTGAAATATACTATTTATCTTGAAATCTCATAGATGCATTTTTTAATGGAAGTTAGAAATTTAGTTATATAACTTTTCTTTGAAGGTATCTGATTGACAAAAAACTACTTTGACAATTGTTATGAAATTTTGATCGTTATGAAAAAGTAGCATACAATATTTGTTTAAATAAATTACAGATTGTTATTTCTATTTTAGTGCCCTAAGCAAAATCATATAACCGACATTTATTTGCTTTTTAAATGTAGTATGAAAGTAGTGGAAGTATAAAAAAATATCCTCAATATAATTATTTGAATTTGAATATAATTATTCAAATTAATTAAGATGGAAATAAGCATTATCTTCCAGCTTTTGAAAGCTATAATATCAATATGTCATCTTATAGGTGCATACAGCGAAAACTAGCCATTTTCATTGTTAACATCCTTATCCTTCTATATTGAAAGCAGTTGTGCATGTTGCACCATTAAAGGTATAGAATCATGGAATTATGGGATTATGGAATCTAGAATCACAGAATGATAGAATGGTTTCTGTTGGAAAGGACCTTAAAGATCATCTAATTTCAACCCACCTACCACGGGTAGGGACACCTTCCACTAGATGAGGTTGTTCAAAGCTCTATCCAGCCTGGCCTTAAACACTTCCAGGGATGGGGCAGCCACAACTTCTCTGCGCAACCTCATCCAGTGCCTCACTGCCCTCAAACTAAAGAACTTCCTGATATCTAATCTAAATATATCCTCTGTCAAAGGGTATTCAAAGCCTTTTCCCACTTCCTGACACTACAGGCCTTGCTAAAATGTTATTCTGTTTTTCTTATACAACCCCGTTTGTATATTGAAAGGCCACAATAACGTCTCCCTGGAGCCTTCTCTTCTTCAAGCTGAACAACACCAACTCCCTCAGCTTTTCTTCAGAGGAGTAGTGTTCCAGCACTTTTACCATTTCATAGCCCTCCTGTGGACCAGCTCTAACAGGTCCATGCCTTTCTCATGCTGGGGGCCCAAGAGCTGAATGCAGTACTTCAGGTGGGTTCTCACCAGCGTGGAGCAGAGGGGAAGAAACACCTCCCTTGACCTGCTAGCCACACTTATTTTTATGCAGCTCTTGATACACTTAGCTTTCTATTAGTTAGTGTGCTTTACTAGATCATGTCTATTTTTTTTATCCACCAGTATCCTTAAGTCCTTCTCCACAGAGCTGTCTCTAGTTTATTCAACCTCCAATATTGGTGGTGCTAATACTGGAGATTGCTCTGGTCCCTTTTCTGTAATCACTGGAGACTGCCAGACTGCTGCCAGATGGAAAGCAGTTTAGGAACTACATCTGCCAATTTTTCCAGAACTCTGGCATGCATCTTGTCAGGTCCCATGGACTTCTGTATGTATGTTTTCCTCAGGTGGTCAGCATTCCCTGGCTCTTCCCTCTTACTCAAAACTCCATCCCCTTTCCCCACTAACTTTAGTTGAAATCTCTCCTTATAAGCCTGGCTGACTTGTTGGTGAAGACACTCTTGCCCCACTGGTACACTACTGCTTCCTATTTTTTTGAAATAGAGTGCATTAAATCATTATATCCTTAATTTCTCTTTATAGCACAATGTTAAAAGGTTCTAAATATATTTTCCCTACACACTGATAAAAACGATCTTCACAGAACATTTATTCTATTTGCCAGATGGCCAGTTTCATCCATCTATCAAAGGCATGAACTCCTTTATCTGGAAAAGTTTTACTGACTAGTTTTAAACTCACAGCTCTCTCTGTGTTGCTATTGTTCTTATTGTTTGTTTTTCCATGTTGAACAATAGATGAAAGATGCACATTTGAGTAGATTCTGTAAAACTTGTATAGGTGTAGACAGCTACAGGTTTGAACGTATACAATTGCAGCTTATTTTTATTTTCATTTATATGAATAAGGGAAAATTATACATCATTCATTTGCTTTAATTTTTGCATTTAACATATTGACATGTTGCTAGCAAGCAGCACAAGGCCGAATATATATGGATGGAGACCAAGTTTAAGCATGGTCAGGTGTTCTGCTCTTTGTTCTGTTCATTAGGAGACTGCCATCAAATCTTAATACATTCACAGTGAATAACAAGTGGCTTGGCCACTACACATGAGAACAAGCTAAATGATAAAAGAAGACCACCGTAGAAAATACCATTTAGCAAATATTAGCAAATAAACAGTTGCTTTTTTTACTAATGGCATGATTGATTTTCTGTCAGTTATTTGAGCACTTAGTGAAAAAGGCTTTCCTAATTTTAACAAATCATCCTTTTCATAGATTTTATGTTATTAAGTACATTTTTGTTAATCTCTGTCATGCACAGTAGTATTATAATTAGGATATTTTACATTATGATGATGGAATATTAATCAACAGCATTTGGCAAAAAGCACCAATGAAGTTTTCAAGGTTTTATAGAACTTTTCCTTTGATTTTTTTTCTCTCTTTTTTGTGCGTGAAAAGTGTATCCTATTAGATGAATTATTCATAACTGCTGTAAAGAATATTCAATCAGTAGAATTATTTTAATCTAAATTAATGTACAAATTCATTCTATTTGAACAGAAATTTGTTTTAGCTTGTTCTCATGTTTAGTGGGAGGTGTCCCTGCCCCTGGCAGGGGGGTTGGGACTAGATGATCTTGAGGTCTTTTCCAACCCTAAATATTCTATGATTCTATGATGTCATATGGTATGGAATATGCCTTGGATGAGTTTGGATCTGCTGTCCTGACTGTGTCCACTTTCAGCTTCTTGTGCATCCCCAGCCTGCACGCTGGTGCTCTGCAGTAAGAAGCAGAAAAGGCCTTGACACTGTAAACATTGTGCATCAGTAACTGAAACACCCCTGCATTGTCAACACTGTTTCCAACAAAAATCCAAAACATATCTCCATACCAGCTACAATGAAGAAAACCAGAAAAACCATCACACCTTGAAAAACCTTTCATATTATATTGTGGCGCTGCATTTTTACTTAGGACAGCTGTATGACATAAGCATCCCACAGGTATTAGGTGACGGATTAGTACTCCCAGATCCTTCTCACCTCAGCAACTTCCACAGTTGCTAAACTCCATGATGGTAAAAGATTTTTTTCGCAGTCTAAATATAAATTAATTTTCACTTTGCCAACATTGGTCAACACACTGGTGACTAGTACAGTGCCTTTGTGGACAAAATTGACAGCCAGCCACAGGCGTTTTCCAAAATTATTAGACTTGGAAGGCTTAAGTCAGTTTAGGGTATACATGAGAAAAAAATAGCTTCTTCTAGGAAATAGAGTAGCTTTTTGATTAGCACTGAAGTATTGCCTCCAGGCAGTGAAGACCAAGTTGGCTCTAATTCATAATAATTATGCCAAAAGGCTGAGTGCAACTTTTTTTCCTAGCTGTTAGGTAGAGTTTCCACAGCATTGAAAATCAGCGATAGACATTTTCCTGTGTAAATCCCACTAAGGCTGGCATTTTATTATCTAGTGCTACGAATTTGTTGGATATTGCTTCTTCTCTAGCAAAGCTAATTAGCTTTGATAAATAATACAATACTAAAATCCTTGAAAGTGAACACTTTAAGCATTACCAGACATTACTTTTAATTTATAGTTTGATCATCATTTACACTTGTTAACAACTTTTATTCATAGCTTCTTCTTAGTATCACCATGCTGAGTTCCACAATCAGTTGGAGCCTACAAGATGTTAAAAAAATGTTTTTATTCTTCTATGTGTTAGTCATAACAACATGATATTTTCCCAGCCTGCTCTGTTCTGAGGCTATTCTCAATATCTAATGTTCTTTCAGATTTTTATTAGCTGTACCTTTTTATCCTCTTACTTCAATTACCAGTTCTGCCCTTTGATTACCTTTAAAATTGTATACTGGAGAAGCTGTGGGGTGGAATGGGAGGGAGGTGGGAGGAGAGAAATTATCTGTAAGACCTTTAAAAAGTGCTGTCTCACGTTATTTTTCTGATTCTTTTTTTTTTTTTTCTGCAATTATTTCTCATTGGAAGAAATTGCTAACTTCAATTTCTTTTTTTCAAGTTCATATAAATTTGAAGCAAATGGATTAGCTTTATAACTTGTGTTTTTAAATTATATTGTTATTTATATCTAGAGAACTTCATCCAGTTTAGTCCTTTGTCTAATTGAAAAAGCGCATGTTTGATAGTGATTTTAATCCTGTATGAATTATAACCTGTCTCTGGTCATGCAATAAAAAGCAAAGACTAGCAGTAATACAGCATGCATTATTTTATGCAGCATGTATGAAGTGTTGTGCCCAAAGCAGATATTGAACAATTTTAGCAAATATTCAAGAGGGTAGGACCTACATACTCAATAAAATTATGGATGCAACAATCAGTCTTTTTCAACAATCTTTTTCTACAAATGACAAAACTGCTCTTCAGGAAAGCTATGTGGATGGCAGCTCTATCTCAGTTATCTCAGTTATCACAGTTATAAGTTTGGCTTACAGAAAACTTCATCTGGGGATAAATATTTTTAAAGATATGCCCACCTTCATATATGACATTACTTAAAAATGCTGAAAAGGTGGGCCTCCAGTGATATACTGAATCACCCAGAAAAAGGCCCTGTTAACAGAAGTGATATTCCCTTGTTATGAAATTTCTTACAGCCAACAAAATCAAAAAACAAATTTTCTGCAGAGGAAGTGACAGCTGCTGTTCTAATAATTTGGACGTTTCCACAATGCATCAAGCTGCCCGCCCATTCTCCTGCTTTCACAACCCCCAGTGGTTGAGTATTTACTTTTTTTTTCCCATTGTACAGGTTTTCCCTGCAGATTATTCTCTGCATTGTCCTCATGGTGGTTTCTTACCACTACCAGGGATATGCTGCCTGGTTGGCTGGTACACCAGGACAGGCTGCAATCACACATAATTTGATAATGGCATCTTTAAAAACAAACAAATCAATCAACAGTTATCAGAAATGATAAAACTTGATTTTCTTCAGTAACTTCATAAGGCTGCAAGCACGAACACCATTCTAAATAGTGGCTGAAATCCTTCTAGATAAACCTGCTGCACCATGGCCTCCATCACAGTTTGCAGAGGAATCTGCTCCTGGAGCACATCCTCCCCTTCTTTCTTTTCTGACCTTGGTGTCTGCGGGGTGGTTTCTCACACTTTATTCCCCTCACTCCTTGCTGCTGTTGCCAAGTTTTGCCCTTTCTTACACATGCTTTCCCCAAGGCACCGTCACCTCTGCTGCAGGGTTAGCTCAGCTGTGCCCTGTGGTGGGTGGATTGGATATGGCCAAAACAGTCTGTGATGGGGCAGCCCCAGCCTCCTCTCACAGAAACTGTCCCTTCAGCTACCCCTCTGACAACACCTTGAAACACAAACCTAATGCATTTCATAATTATAGTTCATCTTCTTTTCAAGAGCTTGTAGATTAGAAAAAATTAAAACCACCCAACCTCACTTTTTTACACCTTCTTTTTTTTTTTTTTGAGCTCCTTGTTCTTGGTTTCTGGCAAAATATTCAGGAATGAACTGCCATTTAAAATTTCTCCCTGCAGGTCACAGCTCATGCATGATGAGTTTATGCTATAGAAAGCCCTTGCACCATAACTGCTCACTGTGTAAGGTGATGATCAGTATTGATCAGAGTTATCAGAGTTACTCAGAGTGATCTGAGTTATCAGAGGGGTCAGTCTTTTTCAACTGCAATAGATTGCACTTCGCTGCACTTGGAATATGAACGTCTTAAAATCTCAACGTAATGTTTAAAGGGAATAGTCTGTAGATGCAGCAAAGAGGTAAGTATTATGCGTTATTTCAAACCATGAATCATGAAGGGATGTTTGAAACATTGTCCTGGGTTCAGCAGTAGCAGTCATTTTTTCTCCTTAGTAACTGGTGCAGTGCTGTGGTTTTGACTTTTGGCCTGGGACAGCATTGATAACACCAACGTTTTTAGTTACTGCTCAAATGTTTAGTCTAACCAAGGACTTTCTGAGTCTCATGCTCTGCCAGGGAGGAGGGGAAGCCAGGAGGAAGCAGAGACAGGACACCTGATGCAAAATAACCAAAGAGGTATTCCATACCACAGCACGTCATTCCCAGGATGGAAAAACTGGGGGCAGGGACCTGGAAGAGTTAGTTCACTGCTGGGTCAGGCTGGGTATTGGTCAGTGGGTGGTGAGAAGTTGTATTCTCTTCCTTTGTTGCTTCCCTTGTCATTATTATTTTTGATGGTAGCAGCAGTGGTTTGTGTTATACCCTAGTTACTGGACTGTTGTTATCTCAACCCGTGGGAGTTATATTCTTTCGATACTCCTCCCCATCCCTCTGAGAGTGGGGGAAGGAAGGGGGGGAGTGAGCGAGAGAACTACGTGTCAGATTTACGGCTGGGCTGAGGGCCTATAGGGATGCTGGGGAGGGACTCTTCATGACGAACTGTAGTGAGAGGACAAGGGGTAATGGGTTCAAACTTAAACAGGGGAAGTTTAGATTGGCTATGAGGAAGAAATTCTTTACTGTAAGGGTAGTGAGGCACTGGAATGGGTTGCCCAGGGAACTTGTGAATGTTCCATTGCTGGCAGTGTTCAAGACTGGGTTGGACATAGCCTTGGGTGGCATAGTTTAGTGGGAGATGTCCCTGTCCCTGGCACGGATGTTGGAATTAGATGATCTTAAGTTCCTTTCTAACCCTAAATATTCTATGATTCTATGACAAACACATAGAACTCATATTTTAATATAACTTTTTTTTTTTTTTTTTTTAATGAATATCTCTTTTTGAGCCATGCAGTTAGGAAAGTAAGCCTTATTATAATTTTGGAAGAATTGCAACCTATTTACAGTAGCCATCATTATTAGCAAGTAGCACATTGTCGTTGTGCCATTGTCCTGATATCATATCACCAAAATTATTTTTCTAGTCATGAAATAGTGTGATGCATCAGCAAAATGCCACTATTATGATGATATGTTGATCTTTAATATAGCTTCCACTAGCATAAACAGGTTCTGGGCATTCAAGTTTAAATAGAAATAATTGATAGAATAATATAAATAAGTTCTTAGATACATATATTTCATTTAAATGAGTTTCTATTGATTCTTTTAAGTAAAGCATTTGGAAAAGAACAGATTTGTATGCAAGGGCATATTGCCTTCATAATAACAGAAGGCAATAATGATTCAGGTTTTAACAACAGCTGCATGAAAATGTATGCTTGTATTAAAGCATATGAAAGAAATTATTTTCAGTGGAGCAGCTACAGAGGAGAAAAAAAGGGAATTGAAAGGGAAGTACCAAACAGGTCAATAGCTTCTCATTAATGAAAGTTTTAGGAAGTTATATATCCTGAGATACAATAGCTGAACTTACATGTATACATACCTATACATATGAATATACACAAGTTTTGATAAAATGTAATTCTGTTTCTGTGTTTGTGGGAAAATGGCATTCATATTTTAAAATTTATAATCCTTCCATGCAATTTTTATGGCTATCCATTTTAGCTTTAAGGATGCAGTTTCCTAGATTGCTTCTTAGGCCAGGAAATAATATTTTGTAAGGATGCAGCAGTGTAATCTACTCGGTTTTCAAAAGGAAAATACATCTTCCTACCATACAAAAAATTTTTAACTTTTCAAAACAGCACTAAAAACTGAGCAGAAAGTGATCAAGACAGGAAATGTGACAGGAAAATATCTCATAGGTAACCGAAGGTCTGTTGGGGAACAGAGGAAAACCAGTTATGTCTTTCTAGAAGTTATAGCATCTTTAAGAGTATACACAGACTGTGTTTTATAGTCTGTGTTTTGTTTTATCGTCCAACATTCTGTTTAATATCTTCCAAATATATCGATAATGTTAGGAAGGACAGAAAACTTATTAGAAAAGTTATTTTTCATTCTTATTAATTATACAAAACCTGATTGATGCAGGACCTTGTAAAGTATGTAGCACCTAAGGTGCTATGCTGATATAAGGTGTTATACTGGTAACACCCATTTTAGTATTTAGCAATGGTTGCCCATTGTCTGAGAATGGGAGACATCTAGCAAAACGCCATTAAAAGAATCCATCTGTATGATAATATAGCCACATATACACTCACTTGAGTATGAACTAACCACAAAATTCTAATGTCCCAACTGTTTAACCTTTTAAACAGAGAATCTGTTTTTCCTTTTTTCGTGGTAAAAGACTATGCATTTTGTGGTAAAAGTCTATACATTAGAAAGTATGGAAAATATTCCAGCAATTCACATATTCAGGTTAGATCTTGAGATGCTATTTACAATAATAAAAAGAAACTTGTGGAAGAAAAAAATGACCCCAAAAAGTAATCCAGTCAAACTTTCCATCCCAAGGTGAGTTCAGCCCAAAGAGGCATCTGTCAAGCCGGGCCTTAAAGACCTTCAGATTCCAGTCTTCCCAGGTAATCCAGTGCTTCTGAACATTCAGCATTACAGAGGTTAATAATTCTATCCGAGTCTTCCATACAGTGATTTAAATCTTTAACTCTATTCATTGTATGAAAACTATTATTATGCCATCTCTAGACAAAATGCTTCTAAGTTCAATTAAAAAAAAAAAAAAAATCCTTTTTTTTGCTTTGCTCAGGTCTTTATACCCCGATCATTCTCACAGCTATCTCCAGTATCCTCTCCATCTTTCTTAACCACAATAACCCAAACTGACCACAGTACCCCACCTAAAATCTTTATAATGATGTTGAAAAGATTTGTCTTTCCAAAACACAGCACCATTCTAGCCACAGCCAGTATAGTCCCTGCCAAAATCTGTATGAAATAGATGAGGCATGAGGACAAGTCTAAACTGTGCCTTTTCAGGGGAGTTTAGATGGAAGACCGACTGTTTTCAGTACCACAAGGAGTCTTAAGTAGTTAATAACTGTCAGAAAATCAGTTCAAGAAAACACTACTGAAACAAATGTTATGAAGTTCAATACCTCTTTAGTTTTACTGATGTTGCATATAATCTTCAGAAGTGCACAACTCATTTAAGTGAGCATTGACTTCAGTACTTAGGTACCTGATCTGCAGACTCCAATGTATTTACCTAATGGACCTAAATACTTTCAGTGATGTTACAGGTGGCCCGCTAACTTTGTGAGGCAGTTATGTAATTACATATATCCTGAGAATGACAAGAAAGAGGACTACTAATTGTATCAGCACATTAAGTGTATTTTAAAATAGGTGACACCAGATATTCTGAAAGAAAAGATATGTTCTAACTATCTTTTCTATGCTCTTTTCTGCTGCCATAATTACCCAGGGACCAAGGAGAATACTGACAAAATTTGTTACCTAAGATAAGAAAAATGAAAATGAATAGCTTTTGCTCTGCTTTTCTCAACTAGATTCAGAAGTAAAAAAAATTTGAAGAGCATGATAAAAAAACTTCAATTTTTTAAGTAAAGTTCTGTATATGAGTCTAATTGTAATGTCTAAATAATGTAATATCTATAACTGCAAATTCATAATTTAGATAAAGAACTAATTTTAAAAAAAGAAGACTTACACTAACTTTAAAAAGACTTATATAAAAGTAATGCAAGGACAGTAGAATGATGGAACACTCATTCCAGGCAGGTTCAGAAATTTTGAAGGCTAGCATACAGAAGACAAGTTAATTGCAGTTAATCACAAGAGTAAGCTTTAACAGCTTTTATATTACAACATAACCTAATTGCAGAGATGTCCTTTTAGCTGCCTGTGACCATATTCTGATTTGTGCTGAATAATAAGTCTTGTGACTACAGAGTAAATAAAGTATGTTACACCTCAAGTGGAGTTTATATTCTTTTATTGGATAAAAGACATACAAATGTTTTTAGATGGAATTCTGTAATTCACCTGATCAAAATCATGACATAAGTCATACAAATGCTCCCAGGAATTTAGTAAAAATGCTAATCTTATGCAAAAAATAGTTTGTTAGTCTCTCAAATAGCCTTGTAAATTCTATGAAATTTTGATTGTGGCTCTAAATGAGAGCAAAATGGCAAATATTAAATAGGAATAGCCATAATACAGTAGAAAAAATTGCTATTATCAGTTCTTTGAACTAAGAGCAGATACAGAGAGGCACAACTTTGGGTGAAAATTTTTTTACAGAAATGTTTTCTTCAAAAATGAAACAAAGCATTTATTTTTGCAACGTTTGAACAGAATAATTGTCAAAACAACTAATTTGGAGAAAAAGAGCAAAAAAAGGAAAGGCACAAGGGGAAAAGAGGAAGGAGGGTAGAGGAAGGGGTGCTTTCTGCCAGTTGAAGAGAGAAATTTTCTGTAATAAATAAAACAAATAGGTTTCACATTTTAGTCCACTGTCTTAGGCATCAATACAGCCAAACCTGTGAGTACACTGTCATGAAATTCTTCTCAACTATCAATTAATATCTTTTAATTTGCAGTAAATATTCAGTTTCATATGTCATAGATAACAAAAAAAAAACTTCACTAAAGACCTTAAAATGTCAAAGATATCTGCTCTGTCTTTTGTCTTTTAAACTATATTCAGCCTCTGGCCAGCAAGTTATAGTGTAAATATACAGAATATCATTGCACTGATTAAACATAACTTATCCATGGATATCATTATATAGCAGAGTTTCAGCCTTGGGGAAATATTATAGCTTGTATCCACTATTTCAGAATATAACTCCAGTTCCTATCTAAGTAGTTCTTTCCTTCTTGTCTTTATTATTGCATTTCAGGCCAAGATGTTTCACCTGAGATTTTTTTATTTTTCTCTTCATTACCTTTAATTGTGTTCTTCCCATGTAAATCCACGCAACGGCTTTTTTTTTCATTATCATTTTCAGGTTGGATTGCTTCTGGTTATTATGAAACCACGCATTATGTAAAGCATAGCATGCTGATATTGCACAGCAACAAGTGAAATTGTACCTCTTCATCATGGGGGTAAAGTCTTAACTTAGTAGCTGTCATCTCTTGAGACACGCAGTGACAGTTTACAGTTTATTGGAACACTAACTCAGTTAGCAGAAGACCTGAATTCTTTTAAACACATGTTTTCTTCTAAAAAAGTTTGAATAATTAGAAACCTTATTTTATATCTTGGAGAATATGTTCCAGATTACAGAGAGCAAAATGCAGAAGGCCATTGTGGCAAAGAGCCTCGCAAGGATGAATATTGCAGAAATACAGAACTATAACATTATCATTAGCTTCGCACAAGGAAAACGGGAGGGCAGCGCTGCCCTAACATGCCATTCAGAAATAATGCATAACAAGAAGAATATATGGATAAAACACCCAGAACAGGGTTTCTGTGAACGGTGGTAGTGAAGACAAGATGCTAAAATTGTGGATAAAAATTTGTGCTTCTACAAGTGTCTCAAATAACCTACAATCAAACCTGTCAGGTATATAGATCATTCCTGATCATCAACAGCTATAATGATTTTAACCTTTTCAAAAGCATCTTTAAAAGTTTCCATAGTACCACCCCCCAATTCCTAGTCAATGTCTTTCACTCAAATTCAAATAAATATTATATATTCATCCATGTGCTCTAATAGATATCTTTTCTAGAAAACTAAACTAAATGAAAGCAGATGGCCCTAAAGAGAGCTCAGTGTGCTTAATTACTTTATTTTCTAATTCTTGTTAAATTTGCCTATTTTTCACTCCTTTTAACGCTGTGCCATTGTGCCAAATACTTGATTATTTTTCTAAGGGCCCAAGAAAGTTATTAATCTTTCTCAAATTTAGCCATGGGAAAAAAATATCACCATTAGGACAATCCGTTCCATTGTAAGAATGAAGCTTTAAATAGGTAGAAGGGAATGTTGCCTAGAAGGTGGTGTTTTTCCCTGTTGAACCGATATCATAGAATCATAGAATAGTTAGGTTTGGAAAGGACCTTAAGATCACCTAGTTCCAACACCCCTGCCAGGGGCAGGGACACCTCCCACTAAACCATGCCACCCAAGACTCTGTCCAACCCAGCCTTGAACATTGCCAGCGATGGAGCATTCACAAGTTCCCTGGGCAACCCATTCCAGTGCCTCACCACCCTTACAGTAAAGAATTTCTTCCTCATATCCAATCTAAACTTCCCCTGTTTAAGTTTGAACCCGTTACCCCTTGTCCTATCACTACAGTCCCTAATGAAGAGTCCCTCCCCAGCATCCCTATAGGCCTCCTTCAGATATTGGAACAAACAGTATAGGAAAGACACCTGAACTTCAGAAGAGTAAAGTTAACATGAGCCATCAGTGTGTTCTCGCAGCCCAGAAAACCAACTGTATTCTGGGCTGCATCAAAAAGAGCGTGACCAGCAGAAGTTCTTTACCTTTGTCCTGGGTTCAGCAGTAGCAGTCATTTTTCTCCTCCTTGGTAGCTGGTGTAGCGCTGTGTTTTTTGATTTTGGGCCTGGGAACAGTGCTGATAACACTAGTGTTTCAGTTATTGCTTAGTGATGTTTTGGTCTGACCAAGGACTTTCTGAGTCTCATGCTCTGCCAGGGAGGAGTGGAAGCCGGAAGGAAGCAGAAACATAACACCTGACCCAAACTGACCAAAGAGGTTATTCCATAGCACAACACGTCATGCCCAGGATGTAAAAAAAGTGGAGAGCAGAGACCCGGAAGGGTGGGGGTGCACTGCTGGGTCGGGCTTGGTATTGGGCTGGGTGAGCTATTGTATTCTTTCCTTGTATTTGCCTTGTCATTGTTATTATTGGTGGCAGCAGTAGTGGTCTTGTGTTATACTTTAGTTACTAAACTGTTCTTATCTCAACCTGTGGGAGTTGCATTCTTTTTGATTCTCCTCCCCATCCACCCTGGTGTGGGGGGAAGAAAGAGAGGGGAGTGAGTGAGAGAGCGAAACTGCGTGGTTGACTGGACTTAAACCACGACAACCTTAAGGGTGGTGAGGTTCTGGAACGGGTTGCCCAAGGAATCTGTGAATGCTCCATCCCTTGCGGTTCAAGGCCGGGCTGGACAAAGCCTTGGGTGACATGGTTTAGTATGAGGTGCCCCTGCCCATGGCAGGAGGGTTGGAACTAGATGATCTTAAGGTCCTTTCCAACCCTAACTATTCTATGATTCTATATGTTCACAAGATAATTCAGGATGAGAGGGACATCAGAAAGTTTCTAGACCAACCTCCTGTCCAGAGGGCATAATGCTCCACTTCTTGCCTATCCTTATGGTGAAGAAGCCTTTCCTTATACAGTCTAAACCACCCCTGTTTCGGCTTCTGTACATTGTCTCTTGTCCCCACTACACACTCCTGCAAAAAGCCTGGAACATTTCCTTGATAATGCCCCCGTAAGCATCAGGAGCCTTCTCCTAGCTTCCCCTGAAGCTGTCTATTCTCTAGGCTGCACAAGCCCAGCACTCTCACCTTCCCCTCACAGGGCCAGTGCTTCAGCCCTGACTATCTTGGTGGTCTCTGCTGAAGTTGTTCAAGTTTATTGAGTTCTTTCTTGTACTGGGAGAGGTAGAGGTTGAAGGGTGTGAAGTTGAGCAGAACATTTGTCATGGGTTCAGCAGTGGCAGTCATTTTTCTCCTTCTTGGTATCTGGTGCAGTGCTGTGTTTTTGACTTTCTGCCAGGGAAGAGCTGACAGTGCCGATGTTTTCGGTTATTGCTTAGTAATGTTTGGTCTGACCAAGGACTTTCTGAGTCTCATGCTTTGCGAGGGAGGAGGGAAAGCCAGGAGGAAGCAGAGACAGGACACCTGACCCAAACTGACCAAAGAGGTAGTCCATACCACAGCACGTCATGCCCAGGATGTAAAAACTGGGGGCAGGGACCCGGAGGAGGGGGGTTCACTGCTGGGTCGGGCTTGGTATCAGGTGTTGAGTGGTTGTATTCTCTTCCCTTGTATTTCCCTTGTCATTATTATTTTTGGTGGTAACAGTAGTGATTTGTGTTATATTCAGTTACTAAACTGTTCTTATCTCAACCTGTGGGAGTTGCATTCTTTCAGTTCTCCTCCCCATCCACCCCCCCCCCGGGAGCTGGGGGGAAGAAAGAGAGGGGAGTGAGTGAGCAAACTGCGTGAGTGGTTTAAACCATGAGAACATTCCAGCCATGGGCAGAGCCAAGTAGAGGGAAATAATCACTTCTCTTCAGAGAAAAGAGACTTTTTACCAGTAGTGACAGGACAAAGGGCAAGGGCTTTAAAATGATTTAGATAAGATATTAAGAATAATTTTTTTTTTTTTTTTTTTTTTTTTTTTTAATGAAAATGGCGAGGTATTGCACAGGTTGCCCAGAGAAGTTGTGAATACTCCATCCCTGGAAGTGTTCAAGGCCGTGTTGGATGGGGCTTTGAGCAACATAGTCTAGTGGAAGTTGTCCCTGCCCATGTCTGGGGGGAGCTCAGTGGTCTTCAAAGGTGCCTTCCAACCCAGATTATTCTATGATTGTAAAAATACCCATGTCCAATATCATCTATCAAACATTGCCCAAGAAACTCTGCAAAAATCTTGGTATCACTACAAAATGTTATTTTTAACTATGCATCATTTGAAGAATTTGTTCTTTCTTTTTGTTTAAATCTGTGATTTGATTTGGTACCTTCTTCTTTCACTCAACAGAGACAGCTGCTGTATATTGACCATAACATCCAGGATATTAAAACTTCTTTCATAGAATCATAGAATCATAGAATAGTTAGGGTTGGAAAGGATCTTAAGATCATCTAGTTCCAGCCCCCCTGCCAGGGGCGGGGACACCTCCCACTAAAACATGACACCCAAGGCTATGTCCAATCCAGCCTTGAACACCACCAGCAATGGAGCATTCACAACTTCCCTGGGCAACCCATTCCAGTGCCTCACCACCCTTACAGTAAAGAATTTCTTCCTCATATCCAATCTAAACTTCCCCTGTTTAAGTTTGAACCCGTTACCCCTTGTCTTCTCACTACAGTCCCTCATGAAGAGTCCCTCCCCAGCATCCCTATCAGATACTGGAAGGATGCTATGAGGTCTCCATGCAGCCTTCTCTTCTCCAGGATGGACAGCACCAACTTTCTCATCCTATCTTCCTACGGGAGGTGCTCCAGACCCCTGATTATCCTCGTGGCCCTCTTTTGGACTTCTTCCAACAGTTCCATATCCTTTTGATGTTGAGGACACCAGAACTGCACACAATACTCCAAGTGAGGTCTCACAAGAGCAGAGTAGAGGGGCAGGAGCACCTCCCTCGACCCGCTTGTCGCACTCTTTTTGATGCAGCCCAGGATATGGTTGGCTTTCTGGGCTGCGAGCGCACACTGCTGGCTCATGTTCATTTTCTCATCAACCAAAACCCCCAAGTCCTTCTCTGCAGGACTGCTCAGAATCTCTTCTCTGCCCAACCTACAGCTGTGCCTGGGTTTGCTCTGACCCAGGTGTAGGACCTTGCACTTGTCATGGTTAAAATTCATCAGGTTGGCATCAGTCCACCTCACATCATATGCCTCCCTGCTCAGTAGTTGTCTCTTATCCAGACTAGAGGCCCTGATTATATCTCAACATTTCTTATGAAAACTAAGCCATAACTTTGATCACCTGTGAGGTCTCATTGTTTTCAGTTTCTACTTTGTCTCCTTTGAACTGGGATTCCAGAACTACACTGGGTGTTTGAGGTGATTTATACTGTGAATTCATAGCTAGTGATAATCATGTCTTATTCACAAACAAATGTCAGCAGGCTAATTTTAAGAACTGTAAGTTACTAAGTGAACAAAAAATGCCTGAGAGTTCCTGGTTTTCTTTCATACATAAACACACTGTCTTAAAATTTATTTATTTTTTTCTAGTTAATAATATGCACTTATTGTAATTCTTCTGTGCTCCAAAGCTTGTCTATAATTAAACAAGTCATCTATAGAGTTTCTTTCTGTTGTATTTCTTCTTATATTCCTAAAGGCAACCCTTAGCATCACTCACATTTATAGGTACCTTAAAATGCATGAACACTCTTTCAGAAAAGAAAATTAAAAAAAAAAAGAAAAGAAAAAAGTGAATGCTCCAAAGACTGGAACTAAAACCTTAGACTTCCTAAGCTGAATGCACTTTGTCAATTAAAGAAAATTTGAAAAATTTGGGGAAAAAATAAATTCTTCTAAGTTCAAGACTGTAAGTCTTGAACTAGAATTCCTTATATTTTTCAGATTCTTTTTTTCCTAGTCACTCAGTTTTATAAGCTTTCTCTTAGAATGTTTCTATTACTTTGTAGGATGTGCTGTCACTTTTTAGTATATTTTTAAATTATGTGCAGAACAGGGAGTTTGCACTTGGAATATCCTTAGGGACTACTCAATTGCAATTAATTTAAGTAGACACTGGATGTCAGTGTTGCCATTTTATATATATATATATATGTATATATATTTATATATATGTGTATATATATATTAAAAAAAAAAAGAAAATCCAAGGTGTAACCAGAAGTAGAATACAGAAGAAGCCTAATCAAATAATTCAGAACAGCTTAGAAGCTAATTAGCATTTTATATCTTCAGGGTAGGGAGAACATGTTGGCTTTGAAAAAGCAGCTCTCCATAAAGGTTTTGATGTCTATCAAGAACGCACAAACAAATGAACAAACACTTAAACTAAATGGACATTTTAGGAATCTGTCATAGGGCTTTTACATAGTAATTAAAATTCAACATTCTATTTAATCAGAATGATGAATAGTGCACAGCATAAGTGATGGTATTTGTTTTATGGTTAAATTTGTACCTGGTTTTCCAAAAAATTCATTGATTTAATTCACTCTTAAAATCAACAAGATTAATCTCATGACCTTAAAGGAGCTGTTTACTTTTAAATGATGATTTTATTTTTCAACAAGTTTTAAAATGGATTTGGACAAGTGTAATAATGGGAAAATATGAATTTAATTGCATAAATGAAAGTCTACCCACTGAACAGAGCTGTTCATCCCCTACTGTCACTTTGAAGCAAATTTTACCAAAGACCAGATTCAAAGTACTCAACTTCACAGTCAGGTACACATACAATCTCCTTTGAGGTCTGTCAGAAATACTAATTCACCTACGGCTTCAAGCTATCTTGCAGAATAAAACCCAGCATTAAATAGAATCTCAAAGAAACAACACCCTATTTCACTAGGAACACCTTTCAAGATATCCTGTTTCAAAAACAAATATTTAAATTTTAACATGGTAAAAAAAGCAAATCCTGAGGATCCATCATAGCAAATTACAGTTCCTTACAGTACAAGGAAATATAATTCTATTGTTTTTGTTATGAATGCATTCAGGTGATAGATTGGTGAATCCATCACCAATAGCTAACAGCTAAGCTGAATATCTGAAACAGCATGAAAAATAAATCCTTCTTTTTTTTTTCTTAAATTCTTATTTGGACATCCAAAAAAAGCCCTGAGCATCCAATACTACTTTGGAACTGTGAAATTGCACTTCACTTAATTTATGTCTTAATGAAAACGTTTCAGAAGATGGTGACCTGCAATCACCACAAAGCATAGAGATCCACTGATACGGATGTGTCTGCTATCACTGATACAGGACAGAGCGAAAAAGACTCTTGGGTTTCTGAATAACATTCCTGAAACATTGTAGGAAACATTAGGCATGTCAGAAGTGAAAAATGTCAGTCAACAACATTTCACAAAGAGTTTTTTAAAGTGTCTCAAGGGAGAGAAAAAATAAAATAATAAGAAAAAAAGAGTTAGATGGAGAGAAGCAGCAATCACTTTAAAGCTTTTATCACCCCAGAAATGCTGATTGCCATCATACTTGGTCTCAGTCAAAAGCTAGTAATGAGCTACACATATTTATCCATTTAAATGTCTAGATCAAGTATTTTGGCAACATCAAGATTTATCTAAAATATATTTCAGATACTTCACATTGAGCAGTGAAGGCAAAGTCACAAAGATAAGGCAGTGTTATTCCTTTCTGTGACACCAAGATATGAATCAACATATCTAACAGAAATGATAATTTCTGATCTGATATTTTATTTCCAAAGAGATAAGACTGTTGAATTAGAATGTCTAGTAGTATCTCCTGAATAAATTGGAGGTGCTTAAGTTTAAAGAACTGGAGAAGTGAAGTCAGACAGAAGAGAGATAAAATCACTTTGGACTTCCTGGAAACCCCAAAATGAGATTAATTCATGCTTCAAAGACAAAGAGTTCGTTTTGATAAATCCAAACTAAGATGAATGCAATCTGAGACATGCATACGCTTTGTCTGTTAGGACAAAAAAGATTAGAAAGTTAAGAGAATAATGTCATATTTCAGATTTAATGTTGATGAAAATGAGTTTAGTATTTAATTCCTTTCAGCCTCTATTAGCATTTTGAA
Source organism: Ara ararauna (assembly GCA_028858755.1). NCBI lineage: Eukaryota > Metazoa > Chordata > Aves > Psittaciformes > Psittacidae > Ara > Ara ararauna. Next base: position 36,930,580 of record CM054379.1, read on the forward strand.
TTATACTGCATATTTTGGATATTCTAAATTATTTATCTTTTTTTTTTAGCATGAACTAAACCATTGCAATCAGAGAGTGACTGACAGTATGTTCCTCATTCAACAGTATAAACAGACTAGAAAATTGCATACTCACACAACCTGGGTGTAATTCAGGTACCTAAACAGTGGCAGCTAGTGTCACAGTTTTCTTACTGGCCTCCCATAGCACTCAAGAAAATCACAAGATCACAAGTATCCTATATGCCCTTGATTGCTTCTGCCAGCTCCCTGTTGATGTCTTGGATGCCATGGCTCTTTAAGATTGCAGTAAATGTTGTCAAAATTGCTGAAACTAATTTTTCTGCTCACCTTCCAAAAAACAATTTCAGAAATTGTGCCAAGAAAAGTGCTCCGAAGGTTAAAGGAATATAAGGCTTTGCTGGCTGCTGGAAGACTGCTGCTAGTTGCCTTGTTCTGACTGGTGTTCTCAGGGATAGGTAGAAGCTTCGTCTGAAGAAGATGATGGCTCCTTCTTGAGGGTCTGCTACATATGGTCAAGTGAGAGAAGCTTTCAACAAATGTGACAGGCAATACAAGAAATCTCATCAAGAAAGCACATAAGAAGTCAGAAGCATAGCAGACACGACAGTACCTCAGGTAGTAAAACAAAAGAAAAAGAGAAGAAAAACTTTTCATATAGAGCCAATTACAGCTATGTGGTTTCTGATGCAATTAAAAAACTTGCTGAAAGTTTCTAGGCTACGAGCAAGATTGACAAGAAGCTTATAAAGATGCTTTAGTGTTTTTTCGGTTTCCTTTAGAAATGCTGTGCAACTAGATCAAGCTCAAAACTCTAAGTCAGTCAAAACAGTAACTGGTTTTGTGTCTAAAAAATTTGTTTTCTGTAGCATTTTATCTTTTATCAGAATCCTAACCTCACACTCTCATTGCTTTTACTGTTTATATTTATCTGTATGAATAAGAATGCAGGATATCTACAACCTTGTACTTTGTAAAGCTGGGGTGAATCCACCAAATATTGTATACCTATGCATCACTACTAATTGAGTTTGTAATAAAAATATCATACCTATAATTGCTACTAAAATTCTTTGTCAGGCAGCTTATATGCCTCATTAAAGTGCGATGATACTTTCACAAATTACCTGAGTAATGAAATAGAGGGTATGCCAGATGAAACTAGACTAGGAGGGGCTGCAAATGCACTGGGAAACATGATCAGAATACAAAGCAGTGTTAAGAAATTGAAAACATAAACCAGAATTGATCTGATAAGGACAACTGTAAGGTTCCTCACTGTAAACAGGAGTAATATCTGAACCAATACAGGTCATCTGCACTATCAAATCAGAGTAAAAGAAGGTTGTAGGGGATTGCGAGCTAAACTTAGGATAAGCTAATACTATATCTATGTACTATATTTATGTAAAGTACTATTAACTGCAATCATACCACAATGAATAAACAAGAGCATAGTTTGCAAACCATTATAATTTTTTCTGGCATCATTAAGCCCTCTTAGGGAGACTTGTAATCAGTTGCAGCTATTGCATTTAATGGAAGCTGTAAACCAGGTAAAAGTTGATCAGATATCTAAAGACTTTCTAATATTCATCAAAAGTCTAAAAAGGTAAGACTTTGGAGATGAATGAAGGCAAGAAAATTGAAATGGTTAGCCTGAAGGAGAAAGGACTAAATGCAGATAATATTTCATGAACAGTGTCAAAAAAAAAAAAAAAAAGGAAAAATTGCAGAAAAAGGCATGAGATTAGGAAATATTTCCAATGGTAAGGATTATAAGGCATGGAAATAGATTGCCTAGGAATATCTATCATTGAAGTCTTTAAGAAAAGGTTTAACAAAAATGTTTGTCAGGAGGAATTCTAACACTGTCTTGCAGCAGACTGACAGATAAAATTATTTCCTAAGGTCCATGCAATGATATTTGTCAGGTCTGAGTCAAAATTGCTTCTGCCATAATGATTTATTAATACAACAATTTACAGCCCAGATGTATTACAACTGAAAGATTCACAGAAGGAAGACAATAAAAAAAATACTGGCATATGTATTTTTTTTAATAGATGCAGATATGGAATACTTAAAATGTTTCCTTATTTTTCTAATTTAATGTTGTCATCTTTTTCCTACTTCACCTGCTCTAACAAAAAAAATTTTTTTTATTAACAACTTACAAGGATAGGAAAAAGAACTGAGAAGTAAGAAGTTCTGAATATATAACAGAAATGATTGCTGAAAATTTTGCATTTATAGGTGGTCCTTAAAGTTATTTGTTTCTCTTCTAATTCAAGATGACCGCATGGTAGAAGAGATTAGCAATTAAAGATGTAGTAGAAAAGGAATCTAAAAGTTACATATACAGAGGACATATTAATCCCCAGAGTAAATTAACAGCTCTTTTAGAGCTCATTTTGTTGAGCTATACTTGTATGCAATACATATTCTTAGTTATTGTGGTCTTGCTCATCTTCCAAAATCACTTTGTTTACAAAATATTCCTAGCTCTTGCTGCAACAGTATTGGGTGGGATAGCTGGAAAAGGGATATGACCAATAATGTAACTGACCTAACTGCTCATAGAAGAAAATTTCTGTAGTCGCATAAGATAATAACTAACCAGACAGAAAATCTATTCAAGAAGGAAAGTTTAAAAATGTCTTCTGTTCACAAAGAGAAAAAGCAAATTTCTGCTGACCATTTGCATTGTAGCAAAGCTGAGGCAATATCTAGCTGCTGTTGCAAGCTGTCTGGTTTTGCTTCTTCCACAAGCTCCTTCCACAAGCTCCTTCCACATGGCTTTTGACAGTCCTCATGCTCATGTTTCCTCAGCATGCTCATACATAATGGTAGAGCTAACCCAGCAGAAATCAGAGTCCTTTAGAGACCCAGCTGCTTAGTACTGCTTCACCTCCCTGTTCATTGAAATGCCTGGCACATACCAGTGCTAATAGTAAATTAAGGATAAAAATGTGCAAGGGGGTAATTCCTTGAGCATCAGCTTAAAGAAAATCTCAGGGTAAATGAAGGACTAATTTTTAATGCAATGGACTGGTTAATATTAAATTTGTACCTTTATTTTTGGTTTCATTTCTCAGATTTAACCCAAATTTTGGGAGATATCTAGAAGCATTTGGGATGCTGAACATGTACAATTTGATTCTAAACTCAGTATAATCAGCTAAGGGGAGATTGAATCTGCAGCCTGCTAGAGCCAAGCCTGCTGCAGCTGTGTGCCCCAGGTCCAACCAGCAGTGAAGCTGAGCATGTATTATCGTTAGGTCCATAGACAAATATATGCATGCCACATGTCTGTATATGCACAGAACTGGCCACGCAGATCAATGGAGGTAGACAGAATTAGCACTCACATCAGCACAAACAATGCCAATGGCCTCGTCTTGTTCCCCTCTCTGGCAGATTAGGATGAAGGTCCATTAGTGGGAAATATATATATGTACAGTGTGGATCCCTGCAGAAGCTGGGCTCAGACACTCAATCCACCCACAACAGTTGCCCCTGGATACCCGTCTCTCCAATTGTTGGCATGCGGGCATAAAAGCCCCAGTGGTTGCAGCTTCACATCAACTGCTATTAGAGATATCCTTAGTCCCGCATCCTCTGCCGTTCTGCACCCATCCTCCGCAAGCACACACACTTCTGGATCCTCACTCTCCCCAAGTGCCTTATCCCTAGAGACACCTACACACACAGAAACATACATGCACATGCAAGCAGGTCGTGGTTGTTCTCCAGGCTCTATGGTCTCTCCAGTAGATATCTGGGACGCCCCAGGCCTCCAAAAGCTGGCTGCTCCTGTGGTGTCTGATAGACACACAGACCCCCAGCTGGCTCCTGGACTATGTCACTGACATACCAGCTCACGCAGCTGGATCTTGTGCTGCTTTTGGCTTTGTAGACAAGGGAGGTTTTTGTTTGGTTTGGGGTTTGGTTTGTTGGTTGGATTTTTATTTATTTTTTTTTAATGTAATATAATTCATTGCCAGGAAAGACTCCCATTGAACAAGTCTGGTAGAAAAAGAATGATTTAATTTTGTTAAAATCTTATATTTTTTTGTTTTATTTTCCCCTGGATGGGGAGTATTCACAAGAGAGCTGTCAAATGAAAAAAACCAGGAAGGGAACTCTGCTGCCATTAAGGTATTGATTAAGGATACAAAAGATACACGTTTTAACATATTATATTTAGAAAAATAATGTGAATCTGTCTCCTGAACATCTGATACAAAAGTCCAAATCCAAGGTGTAGGGCTGCACTCCAAAAGAAATTCTATCTTGGTTCCAAGAAACACTTCAAATGAATTTATCTTTGGAACAATCATGGCTCTGCAATATATATTTTCTAGAAAAGTAAGTTCCATTACTCATTCCTAAATAAATACCTTTCTATAGGCCAAGTTGCTGATCTCTTCTGCTCTGTCTCTGAATCATATTAGTTTGCTTTGGATTTTTTGTAACCTTGAATCATTCCCTTTAAATGACTTAATGGGTTTAGCTTTTGGGGTGCAGTAATTCTGTGTGATGTTCCTCCTATGTTGCTAAAATTATACCAATCTTTGTGCTGTTTTTTTTGTATTTTACATTTTGAACTATTAGATTTATGAAAAGACCAATAATAACTCTACATGTTCTGCAATCCTAAGATGACTCAGTCACTCTCAATTTGCTCTTACAGCGAGATTCATACAAGAACTAGCAAACCAATGAAATTCGTGTGGTTTTTTGATTTTTTTGCATATTTACATGCTTTATTTCTTTTCTAAGTTGGAACTCCCATTCCTATTTATATATGTTAAGCCAAGCAGTATATTCAGAAACTTTTCTTGGAATAATTCTTTAACTTCTCTTTACTATACATGCTTTGAATATTTGCTGAAGTCTGGGTTGGGTTTTTTTTTTCCCATTCTTTAAAACAGTTCTAAGTATTTCCATGAAGGTTGCATGAAGCCAGCTGACACTATATTTTTAAATTAAAATTTGCAATATAATACTCCTTTACAATGGATAGTAGTGGCTTAAAACCCAAAAAATTGTTGGTAAAATTATTATCTCAAAAGGAGACCAAAACCACCTTAAAATCAAAATCAAGACCTCATATTTTTCCTATTTGATTGTATATCTCAATGCTTTTGAGCTTTTTATTTTCAGATCACCTTAAAGCTACTGTATTTGTTCATATTCTCACTATTGATGTTAGGGTTTTTTGCCTTAAAATTATAGTGTTTTGGACACTCACAACTGTTCTAAAACTTCAGGCATACAATGATGACTGCTAGTCAGGCAAAAACTTCATTACATGCATGTGTAACTGTACATGTTCTTAATTTGTATCACAGAATCTGAATCAATCTGCAGAAACCTTAGTCTATCTGGATTTTCATATCAATCTGGCCTGTTGAAGTGAAAAACATTATCAAAGTGAGAGTTGCTTGTTGTCATACCCAGCACCAGTATCTTCTGCTGTAGAACTGCGGGAAACATGTAAGCAAGCAGGGCATGCTGAAGACTAAGCTGAAGATGCCCATTTCACAGACTGTGATAGTTGCAATGCTCAACAGTTTCATGTGACGCTGGCAAGATGACAGAATGACTGGCACACAATTCTACACTTGGTTTGGCAATTATATGATTACAGCTTTTTTAATTATTTTTCCAAGTTTTGGGCTAGCAAATTGCAACTTGCATGTTAAAGTTATGCATTAGCAAATCCTCCCTTTTGAAAGATTCCAGTGAAAACAGTATTATGATGAGTTGGTAATTTCTCAAAATTAAATACATGTTAAAGTATTGGTTTAATTAATTTATTTTCTATTTTTAAATAACCCAGGGAAGGGAAGGGAAAGGAAAGGAAAGAAAGAGAAGGCAAGACAAGGCAAGGCAAGGCAAGTCAAGGCAAGGCAAGGCAAGTCAAGGCAAGGCAAGACAAGGCAAGGCAAGTCAAGGCAAGGCAAAGGCAAGACAAGGCAAAGGCAAAGGCAAAGGCAAAGGCAAAGGCAAAGGCAAAGGCAAAGGCAAAGGCAAGGAAAGAATTTAAATGGGAAGAATTTAGGTATTACACTGTTTATTTTTTTTCCCTTGAGGACACTAGAAATTAAATAGAGAAATTTAGGAAAAAAAATCAGCAACTTGAGAGGCAAGGCAAAAAAGCAGCTGCCCAGCCTATTCCCAGCTGCACAGCAGAGAAATAGGAAGCCAAATGAAAGATATTTACCACTAAAATACAGTGTTGGAGACACAGATATCCTACCTCTCTGTAGATTCACATGTCTGCCCCATCAATGATTCCTTCTTCTAACGGTCTTACACATGCAGCAACAATGTAAAGTGTTGCAAGGACTTTGTTACCTCTTTAACACTCTAACAAGCCTCATTTCTGATGAATGTTTTCTGTTGTTAGTCTGGGGGGGGGGGGGGGGGGGGTCGGGGGAAGAAACAACACAGTCAAAAAAATAAACAAAATAATTATTCTGCTCTGAGAGTAGGTTTTATACTTTGCTCTAAATATGGGATAGAAAAAATCCTAAACACTGTATTGCTACTTAGTAAGTGAGCATTATTCATCACATACACTGAGCACAGGTTCCATAGAAAAATATTATAATGTTAAGCAATGAAAATCTGTTTCTTAAACATAAGGACATTGGAGTTCAAGTAGGGTTGTTAAAGCATCCATATTCCTGGCATTTCCTGAAGCCTGAGCTTTTGACTTCTGAAGTTTAAAATAATATTCACAGTACACGGATACATTCTCTCTATCACAAACACATATTTGCATGCATATATAGCAAGGAAAAAATACCACCATCAGAATAAGACATGAAGAAAAAAATTTTTTGCCTTTTGTTTTTTTTTTAATAGAATTATGTGGTCAGATAGTTGTGCCTTATACTTCATCTATGAGTGTCTCTGTCCTGGTATTCCAGAAAGTCTAGCTCAGGACAGTCTCTCCTAGAGTGGATTGAGTGTCTTGTACTGCAGAATTTTCCCACAGACAGAATAAAAGTAAAAAAGAAAAATTTTCAGGTCACTAAATATATGACATTTTCAATAAAATATCTATCCATAGTGTTTCAATCTTGAAGGCTTTTAGGTCATTAAACAGTAGAGAATCTCTGAGTTTAGATAGGAAAAGAATATTTGGTATCCCTGAGATCTTGTTGGAAGCCAAAAAAATGTTTAGAAAAAAAAAAATTCTTTTCTGGAATTACAGATATGGCAGTCTGTAAATCTGGTTAGAAAAGTAGAATTTTGCCAAGTGCCAAGTACCTTTTGAATGTATCTGGTCACAGCTGCTCTGAACATCATGGAGCTGAACATTAAATTCCTTCAATAAAGTAATCTTTGTATAATTCTTTAGATAATGTAGTATGTTGTCAGTTTTTCCAACCTAACAGAGTCTGAAAAAAACAATAATGGCAAACCAAAATTCCAACAGCAAGACATGCTTTTGCTGCAGTAAAGTGCTTGACTTAACAATTGAGTTATAACGGAATGATCACATTATCACAGTGGTTAGTCACCATACACTGAGTTTTAGTTGTATTAGGTAGTGCATTGTAATACTTCATGATGCAAATCCAAGAGGAAAACAGTCCTTTGGAGAAAAACATTCTCACCCAAATAAAACCTTTAGTAAAATGAATAAATAATATAATGTGCAGTTGTTTGGATAATAATCGGTAAGTGTACACTGAGCAGCAGTGGAATGGTTTAACCCCAGCCAGCAACTAAGTACCACACGGATGCATGCTCACTCCCCCAAACTCACCTTCACTGGATGGGGAAAAGAATCAGAAAAAGGTAAAAATCATGGGTAGAGGCAGCAAAAGTTTAATAATTAAAATAAAGTGCAACATAATAATGGTAATGAAAAGAGAGATTTTGAAAAGAGAGAGAGGAATAAAACCCAAGGAAGACAAGTAATGCACAATACAATTGCTCACCACCTGCTGACCGATACCCAGCCCGGCCCTAAGCAGCAACCAGCCACTCTAACCAACTTCCCCCTGGTTTATACACCAGGCATGACATGCTAAGATATGGAATATCCCTTTGGCTAGTTCAAGTGTCCTCTGTTCGCCCCTTCCTGGCTTCTTGTGCCCCTCCTGACTGGCAGAGCATGGGAAACTGAAAAATCTTTGATTCAGGGTAAGCATTACATAGCAACAACTAAAACATTGGTGTGTTATCAACATTATTTTCATACTAAACCCAAAACACAGCACTGTACTTGCTACTAAGAAGAAAATTAACTCTACCCCAGCCGAAACAGGACAAGCAGACAAAATATGTTTTACACCTGATGGAATGAATTGTTAAAATACAGCAAGTATAAAATGTTATAGTATTATTATGAATATAACAGGAGCCAGACAGTAAACTGAAAAACACTGGAAAATGGAGAGAGGAAGAAGTATTAACTTATTGCTCAACTTCATGCACTTTGGAAGGTTTTATTCTGATCTTTAAGAAATATCCAAGAAGCTGTGACTTTGGGACTGCTGTCTGAGTTCATGTTTTTCATTTTTGGTCTGACTCCTGAAGTATCCCAGTTTCCCCTCTGCTGTATTATACCCCTGCAGCTACCATTCCAAGAAAACAAAGTATTCCTAAGGCTGACATAGCTACTGATCCTTGATTGTTTTTCCAGTTTCTGTACTGTGGGATATCAATGTGGCCTTGACTTGCCTCCATTAAACTAAGTGCTTCAGAGCCACCTCTACTACCAGAGAATTAAAAGGAGCCTCTTTACATTGTCTTTTTCAGCTTTCCTATCTTCTGTTGTTTATCACATATATCTTTGGTGAGCTGGCTGCAATTTACATCTGTGTTTAATTTCTCTCTTTCCCAGTTACACTTACATCTGTTAAGTTCATGCAATTTCCTTTTTGTATTGTTGGGCTCACCCATTATTCTTTTTCTGAAATAATTAAACCCTGTGTTTTCAATGTTTGATTGATTCCAAATAATAAAGGCTGCTTCAGAAATTTAAAAAGTTCATCCAAAACTGCAATAATCAGAAGAAACTTAAAAAGCTGTTCATTTAATTGTTCATTTAATTTTATTTAGTCATAAACACAAGCAAAATTAAACTAAATATAATCTTCAGTCTTGGGAACTAATAAACCAGTAAGACAGTATTCAACTTTATACTATTAATATGTTAACAGTAAAATAATTGCTTATAAAAATATTTTTTGCCATTAAAATGAATTATATTAATCCAATAATCAAATGTATGTTACTACTAGATCTTTATAGAGTAATAAAAAAGTAGAAGTAGACCTTTTGTCCTTCAAAAATATTATTGCAGATTTTGCAGCACACTTATAGCTTTATTATCCTTTAATCATAGTAAAACAAACAAAAAACAAATGCAGAGTTTTTCACATATTTAGTTGTCCTTTTTGATTGCTTTTTAGTAGTTCTAATGCTTTAATCTTCAATTGTAAAATAAATTTACTATTAAGAAAAATTCTCTTAACTCAATGTTATCATAAAACCTTTACACGTGTAGAATACTGTATGGCTTGATAAGTACTTTGTCTAAAACGTTTTTCAACGGCAGTGGTCAGTGTTCTTGAAAGAAATACTTACTGCCATTTTCTCAGGTTGTTTTCACTGTTCAGTAGAAGTAGAGGTTATTCATATACACCTTCTATGCAATGCATGACATAGTCTAGTATAAGAATCCTTGAACTCCTGTACAAAATGCTCAACCCGAGTAAATAGCACCTATAACCTGAAAAATACACATCAATTATCAAAAGCAAATGTCCCACTTGGTGAAATCTGATTGCATTATGTGAAGATTACATACAGTTAAGACACGGAACTTTTCTGAAGATTTCAAGTAAAACTCTTACTTTTTGGTATCAATGAATACTACATAACAGGGGAAAGAAGCAGGTATAGAAATGGCCATCAATTTCAGGCTTGAAATTTGGATCAGTCATGCATGCCTGAATACATTTGTTCTTCCTCTTCTCCAGACTGCATAGGATACTAAGGTCCATCTATATTCTAAGCTGTGTTTTCAAGTGTGTACAAAGCGCTGTATAAATCAGATCCTACCAGGTTAGACTAGAATCAATCCTGAAATTGCTGCAGCTCACCAGCATTGAAAGTTGTTTTGGACTAGAGCATGTCCTTCAGCATCCAAATATTTCTGCAGACTAAAACCACCCATATTTGTGCAGAGGAAAAAGAAACTCACAACAACATATTGAACTTAATTCTCAAGAAAGCAACTTAATATATATTAACATTGATTGAACCAGGAGTATTCAAAACAAATACATACTAAACCAGCCTCTCAGGAGAACAGAATTATATAACAGACATTTACATTTAATCCTTTATAGCAAGATGCAAAAATGACAGATCCTGAACTATTCAAAAATTCAAGGTGGAATTGCCTTACCATGATACCAACATCTGGGGCTGGAAAAAGGTCTCTCTCAAATGTCAATCAAGTTACATTCATTAAATGCACAAAGGACAGGCTCAAGTTGCTAATACAACTGTAAAGTTACAGAGCTTGAGAGAAATATGTGGCTAAAGAAATTACTAAACTGCAGAAAAAGCTCTGGGAAAGTTTGTAATGTACAATAAAAAAATGAAATAGTAAAATGGAAAATAGTAAAGGTATTACTGATGGAAGAAGAATTATTGAGATGGGAACTCATATTGGCTCAGAAAGGAAAAAAGGAAAGGGGTAAAGTTGCAAAGGAGAAATCTAAAATGCACGAAGGCAACCCAACAGAGAGAAATAGAGGTTGAATCTTCATTGATACCTCTCATAGAATCATAGAACCATAGAATCATAGAATCATAGAATCATAGCATAGTTAGGGTTGGAAAGGACCTTAAGATCATTTAGTTCCAACACCCCTGCCACGGGCAGGGACACTTCCCACTAAAACATGCTACCCGATGTTCTATCCAACCTGGCCTTGACCACCGCCAGGGAAAACTGGAAGCAAGGACAGGCAGCCTGGGAAGAATACAGGGATGCCGTCCAGGAACCTAGGGACCAGGTTAGGAAAGCTAAGGCCCACTTAGACTTAAACTTGGCTAGGGATGTTAAGGATAACAGGAAGGGATTCTATAGGTACACTGCAAATAAAAGGCAGACTAGGGACAATGTGGGCCCTCTCCAGAAGCTATCGGGAGAACTGGCTACCCTGGATTTGGAGAAGGCTGAGGTTCTTAATGACTTCTTTGCCTCCGTCTTCACTGGAAAGTGCTCTGACCACACCATACAACTCTTGGAAGGCAGATGCAGGGAGTGTGAGAATGAAGACCCTGGGCCCACTGTAGAAGAGGATCTGCTTCGAGACCATCTTAAGAACCTGAATGTGCACAGCTCCCTGGGACCTGATGAAATCCATCCGTGGCTCCAAAAGGAGCTGGCAAATGGAGTTGCTAAGCCACTGTCCATCATATTTGAAAAATCATGGCAGTCAGGAGAAGTTCCCGACAACTGGAAAAAGGGGAATATAACCCCCATTTTCAAAAAGCGCAAAATGGATGAGCTGGGAAACTACAGACCAGTCAGCCTTACCTCTGTGCCTGGAAAAATCTTAGAGCGGATTCCCCTGGAAGGCATGCTAAGGCACATGAAAAACAACAAGGTGATTGGTGACAGCCAGCATGGCTTCACTAAGGGGAAATCCTGCCTGACCAATTTGGTGGCCTTCTATGATGGGGCTATGGAACTGATGGACAGGGGTAGAGCAGTTGATGTCATCTACCTGGACATGTGCAAAGCGTTTGACACTGTCACACATGACATCCTTGTCTCTAAGTTGGAGAGACATCAATTTGATAGGTGGACCACTCGGTAGATAAAGAACTGGTTGGATGGTCACAAGCAAAGAGTTGTGGTCAATGGGTCAATGTCCAGCTGGAGACCAGTAACGAGTGGTGTCCCTCAGGGATGGTTGTTGGTACCGGTCTTGTTCAACATCTTTGTTGGTGACATGGACAGTGGGATTGAGTGTGCCCTCAGCAAGTTTGCTGATGACACCAAACTGTGTGGTTCAGTTGATACGTTGGAGGGAAGGAATGCCATCCAGAGGGACCTTGACATGCTTGTGAGGCGGGCTGATGCCAAGCTTATGAAGTTTAACCATGACAAGTGCAAGGACGTTCACCTGGGTTGGAGCAATCCCAGGCACAGCTCCAGGTTGGGCAGAGAAGAGGTTCAGAGCAGACCTGTGGAGAAGGACTTGGGGATGCTGGTCGATGTGAAAATGAATATGAGCCAGCAGTGTGAGCTAGCTGCCCAGAAAGCCAACCATATACTGGGCTGCATCAAGAGGAGCATGACCAGCAGGTCGAGGGAGGCGATCATGCTCCTCTACTCTAATCTTGTGAGACCTCAGTTGGAGCATAGTGTGCAGTTCTGGTGTCCTCAACAACAAAAGGACATGAAACTGTTGGAAGAAGTCCAGAGGAGGGCCACGAGGATGATCAGGGAACTGGAGCACCTCCCTTATGAAGATAGGCTGGGAAAGTTGGGTCTGTTCAGCCTGGAGAAGGCTGCGTGGAGACCTCATAGTAGCCTTCCAATATCTGAAGAGGGCCTATAGGGATGCTGGGGAGGGACTCTTCATGAAGGACTGTCGTGAGAGGGCAAGGGGTAACGGGTTCAATCTTAAGCAGAGGAGGTTTAGATTGGATGTGAGAAAGAAGTTCTTTACTGTGAGGGTGGTGAGGCACTGGAATGGGTTGCCCAGGGAAGTTGTGAATGCTCCATCGCTGTCAGTGTTCAAGGCTGGATTGGACATAGCCTTGGGTGGCATGGTTTAGTGGGGGGTGTCCCTGCCCCTGGCAGGGGGGTTGGAACTAGATGATCTTAAGGTCCTTTCCAATCCTAACTATTCTATGATTCTATGATTCAAGATTCACAGCTTCCCGAGGCAACCCATCTACACACTTCTACAGTGTGCCCAGGGTCTTCATTCTCACTGTCCCTGCGACTGCCTTCCAAGACTTGGGTGGTGTCGTCAGAGCATTTGCCAGTGAAAACCGAGTCAAAGAAGTCATTATGAATCTCAACGTCCTCCAAATCCAGGGTAGTCAGTTCTCCCGATAGCATCCGGAGTGGGCCTATGTCGTTCCTAGTCTGTCTTTTATTTGCAATGTACCTAAAAAATCCCTTCCTGGTATCTTTAACATCCCTAGCCAAGTTTAATTCTAACTGGGCCTTGTCCTAACTTTACAGAGATTACCCCGGTTTCTTACTGGAGTAGTGAAAATTTGAGCTTTGCAAAATTTTAAATTTTAGCTATCTTTTGTTTGTTCTTTTACAGCAGATAATTGCTTTGTACTTTATCTTGTAAATACCCATCTCACTGAGTCTCTTCAGATGCCCAACCACATGACTCAGAGAGAGATGTCTACAACTAACAACTTAGGAAGTACTACAACTGGGAAAATATTCAAGTCCATCACTTTCCAACTTAGGATAGTTACTGACTTGTATATATGCCAGTCAAAATTGTGTAATTGCATTTATATATTTATATAATAAAAAATTTGGTAGTACACTGCTCATTCACCTGAGCAGTGATACTTTTGATACTACAAAAACAGCTCAAATTTTACTCATGCCTGAAATCCAAGCTGAGCTTTGGCTAACAGAGGTCAAAATAAAGATATTTCTGCTACAGGTGAGATGTTTCTGCTACTTGTCCTGGAGAAAAGCCATTAGGAAAAGGTGGGTGAGCTGTGGGGGGTGGAGGTTGTGGTATGTGTCAAATAATGATCTTACTTGTTCTGCAGATGATTTTTCTTACAGTCATGTTATCGCTGGGGCAGATGCCGGGGGCACAGCAGGGATCCTGCTCTGCCAAGTCAGGGGATGCTTTCCTATGTTGTTTGCCCTGAGGCCGTCAAGATCAACTGCCCGGCAACTAACTGCCTGGCAACGAAACAACTGCCCGGAGACTGCAGCACAAACAGCGCAGAGCCTGCTAGAGCACAGCGTGAACTGATTCTGGGGCTCAACAGATCTCCTGCGGATGAGCCTCACCTGTGGGAGGAAGCCAGAGGAGCCTGATCCTATAGACAGGCAAAACTGTCCTGCAGCCTTATGGCATGTGCTTCTCCACCTTGGACTCCAGTGGGTTCACTGACGGAGAGGACCGCAATTGAGAGGATTTCCACCCTCTGACTGAGATCCACATCTGTCTCTGGATCCACGAGGTGGTGATCTTATTTCTCTGGTTTGAGCTTTAATGAAGGGGACAAAGACCTTCAAACCTACAAAGAGATGTCCTATTTTATTGTCTGACATGGTCCCTAAATTAACCACAATAATCAAGTGTGTCACAGTAATTAAATATATGATAAATGTCCAACATGGTCCCTAAATCAAATGCAATAATCAAGTATGTCACAGTAATTACATGTATGACAAATGTATTATACAGCCTTTTAAGCTTATGTACCAGTCAGAACTTGCATACCATCTGTGTACATACATGCACATATGTACGTTATAAAAAAACATATTCCACATTTAATTCCACGTCATATGTATAATGCTATTACTTGCTTGTGTATCCAAGACAAGAAATATAACTGAAACTTGTTACTGCGCAAACTTGTTTGCTTTTTCTCATTTTTTTTTCTTACTATATAATGCCTCCTACTCCATGCATTCTCTTAGGTGAGGCTTGCAAATTAAATATGACTATAGAAGCAAATTACGTGGATTTCTGATTTCTATCACAAATTTCTAACACAAATCTATTGCAAAATCCAATACAAATAATAATATTTACACATAAGAAAATTGATGGGAATGACAACAGATTTTTTTGTTTTCTGTCAGTGTCCTCAGCTAAAGAAACAATGAGACTGGACAGACCATTTCCAGTTTTTATGGACCCAAAGTAGAATATTTGTGGGCATGTACACAGAGGCTTTGAGAAAGTGGATATCATAGGTATTCAGATTTACTTTCTTTGGACTTTCAAAATGGCATACAATGAACTGATGCCATCTACATGTCTTTCCTTTGACACATTTTTTAACTGACAGCGGGTGAAATGATAATACTTGTTCATGTCAATCCATTCCTTGTATTTCAGCTTTTTATTAGAAACATGGGTCATCGCAAATTTTCTAGATTGACTGTACAAGGAGCTAAGGTATGTCAGCAGTGTGTAAGGTCATCTGGTTCCTTCATCACTGCCTTGAACTAAAATGTTATGGTAAATACAATGTCTAAATTCAGCTCCTAGAATAAACATAAGTTTAAGAATCAGAAACTCTGAATATTAGTTATAAATGCAACACATTTTTTGTTGTTTTTCCTAGGCAGTTTAACTGCTATTAAATTAATATATCTAAAGAAAGGACTGTCTGGCACAATTATAACATTTTGGAATAATACTGAAATATTTTAGATACTGTTCTTTTAATTTTTGTCATCTGTGCAGACAGAAGGCTTAATATCCATCTCAAAATAATGTTCTGAGGTAGTCTCATTTGCCTGATCACTGTGCAACTGATGCTACTATGAACATTAATAATTTTTATCTATTAAGAAAAACTCTGACTTTCATTATATTTGAGAACCAGCCAAAGCTGTGAAATAAATTAAATATGTTTAGTATAAATTGAATACTCTTTCTTCACAGAAAACATTTTTAAAGCTGAATTTGTAATGTACAACTATTTCTAGTTTGTTTTTTGCCTTTAGAGCTTTTCAGTAAGATCCTGCAAAATTGTATGAGCTTTCTCTGTTCATTAACATAATAAAAATACATAACCCTGACAAGTGAAACCTGTCAAAACCACAGTCAGAAAATAGAAGACTGAACCCGTATTGACTGTGGAATAGCAACAATGACGCTGTTAAAATTCTGCAAGTACTTGCAGAAATATAATGGCATAGTCTCACTCAACTTACCCCCCGCCCCAGTATTCTGTAGAAACCAGTATATAAATGCTGCTAGAAAAGTTAATAATCTCATTCCTTTTAAATATCAGTACACCTTGGATATATTTAGCTATATTATTACTTATTCTTGTACTTGCAATTTAAAAAGTGAAACGATACCCAAGTCATCGGGGCTACTGGTATTTTGGAAAGAAATGCTGTAATTGTTGGTTAATTTATTTTTTTTTTAAGAAGTTTGTTCAAAAGACAAATTAATCCAATTGCACACTGCTTTTCAACTGACATGCTCCACTTTGATTTCAAATATGCATGTCAATCAGCAATAGATAATGGAATAAGATATGCACTGGTGAGATTCAGAGCAGCCTCTATCAAAAGCCCTTCCTATGCTTGGGCTGATCCAAAGACCGATGAAGTAATTGAAGAACAGTTTGAGATATTATTGAACTTTAGGTCAGCCACTACAGCTGCTAAATGAACAACAGTGGATTTTACGTAAAAGCTGGAATAAGACCTTTAAAAATTATTTAAATAATTGTATTCTAAATATAGACACAAATTATTGGTCTGGATTTTCAGTAGTGAAGAACAGTGAAAATATTTTGGTAAGCAATCTATCACCTCTCTCATACATTTACAACTAATATTATTCATAGAACTTATTACTTGAATTATTTTGTAACGTTCTTTGTATGAATTATGGACAAACACATGCAAGTTTTTTGGCCAGAAGTATAAAATGAGTGAATCACAGACATATGTATTTGTCATAGATTACAAAAGAAAAATACAGTAAATTATTTAGAAAATATGACTGAGCATGATTCAAGCCCAAACTGCTGCTTGTTCACACAAGAAATTGTGAACACAAAAACAAAGAAATGTGATTTATAAAATATTGGAAATTTTAATTCCACAATTACATTATTTTCTTTAGGTATTTGAAACACTATTTCAAAGGCTAAAAAAATCGCATATAATTTTCAATATAGAAGGCTATCTGTGTATCAATACAGGAGAATAGTCAGACTCCTTTGACAACCAATACAGAGGAAATGAGACAGTCTGATAACAACAATAATGCTTCATATTGTTTTTGTTGAATCGATCTTATAGATGCTTCAATTCTCCCTAATTGATCCACAGTTCAAAATTTTTCTTGGGAATGATAGTTCAGATGTTTATTAACCCATTACCTTCTCTGTGAACTGATGCACAAGTAAATCCAAGGTGCTTATCAGAGACATTACCTGCTATCCACTACATCATTGTACAACACAAGCTGGTCAAGGAGCCTGGTTCATTAATGATAATGGGAGCCCCAACCAGCCAGATCTCTGATAAATCAATCTGACATCAGAAGAACATAAGCTTATTTTTAAGAAAAGGTGAAATTGCATTAATTCTGGAAGTAGTATTCCTCTTTCTTCAATTAAGTTTACAATGTATATTCTATTAAAAAAATTGATGCAATTATTATTCCTAGCAGCGATTAGAAAGTAAAGAACTTTTCTGTATTGAATATCTGAGTAGTGATATAGCTATTTCAGCTTGCTTTATAACTGTTGTATAACTGAATAAAACATAGGTAGTTAAAAAAATAAATGCATTCAATGCTTACTTAAAGAATATAATTCAAAAAAAAAAAAAAAAAAAACAATCAACGCCCCCCAAAAAGAAAAAAAATTCCCTGCTTTGTTAGGAAGCCATAGAGATAGTGATAGGAACTATATTCTACTGGTGCTTTCTTATTCAAAAAGGGGATTCTATTTTACATCTAAGGAGACTGAAAAAGTATATATGGAGCTTTCTTAATTGACATGCCAATATTGGATTAAGTCATACAATTTCTCTTTTGTAAAGCTAAAATTATAGAACTAATCTTTGAATTATTTTTGAAGTACACTATCAAATCTTCAGAACAATTTTTAGTTGCTACCAGCTTTGCCAGAAAGATAAGAAAATTTCAGGTTCTTCTGAATACGATAAATACAAATTCTACTAAGGATATATGTAAAACATTCTGTCCTGTACCAAAACCAATCAGTTAAACACTTTTTTTTTTTTCCCCCAGAAAAAAAATGTCCACTAAAAGTGAAGCAGCTACGCAATATGGATGTCTCAAGAATTTTCCAGTAGCATAATGTAAGTCCAGATATTTCCAATTGTCTTTGTATTTGACTGTGAATTTTAAGGTTGGTTACTACATGCACCATGTCCTTTCACTACAAAGGTAAACAGAATGATCAGCGCTATAAATCATTATATTACCTTATTAAGATAATATATCATTATTTTACATTGGCAGCCTATTTTGCTAGCAAAAAATTAAGATTCATTCTGCCAGTAGATAAGCAATGTTTTTGGACCAGTTCCAAAGTGCATTGTCATCTGAAATCTATGTGCGAAAGGGTCATGATTGTCAAGCATTGCAATCTATTCTGGATTTAGCTGCCACATGAGACACCAAATTCAGAGGAGCAGTAGTCCAATCTTTCTTCAGCTGGTGTATCTGGCATTTTAACTTCCACCATCCTCAGGAGATACCTGGCACCAATAGATCATCTACATTTTAAAGTTTGCTTCTAGGTTGAAACATAACAAGCTCCTGCAGTGCTCTTATTTGACTTGTTTTAGTTGTTTAACTGTCTGACAGCAGCATGTGGAGACACATACTCATCTTTTTTTTTTTTTTTCAGAGTCTCTTATCTGCACCTTTATTATATGTTTTTATATAGTCTCTGGACTGCAGCAGTGTGCTTCCCTCTCTCACAGCCTGACCTTTATTTCCTGTAACTCTGCTTAAGTGATGACCACTAGCTGTGCTGGTATTGGATGTGTCTGGTCATATTGGCCCCATACTTAAAGTGGAACTGGGGGAGAGAGTTAACAGCAGAATAACCAAAGGCTTAATCTGAGCAGCATGCACCTCCCTGTAAACATCGTGCTGGTCAAGGTCCAACTCAAGCCAAGTTTAAAACACACCTAACTTCTGTAGCCAGTATGCAAACATGACTGTGATACAATTATCTTCATAAATGCTGAACAGCCTATAACCCACTGAGGTCTCCTGAAGGCCAGTAGGCCTGCACGCCAGGATGTACTTTTGAGTAGGGATGCCTCTCGAAGTTACTCCTTCAGGTTAAGACATACCTTGCCACAACAAAATTTTGGTAAGTGATTAATAGCATGAGATCTTAGCTAGGTGATATAAAGAATTGATTGCCCATGTATAATCCTTTAGACTTAAACCATTGACCAAGTCTAGAACTAAGTCAGGATGCAGCCACACCTAGACTCCCTTCTGAGAAGGTATTTAGAAAGCAAAGGCTCCTGTCCTGGGTTCAGCAGTAGCAGTCATTTTTTCTCCTTCTTGGTAGCTGGTGCAGCACTGTGTTTTTGACTTTTGGCCTGGGAACAGCACTGATAACACTGATGTTTTTAGTTGCTGCTCAAATATTTAGTCTGACCAAGGACTTTCTGAGTCTCATGCTCTGCCAGGGAGGAGGGGAAGCCAGGAGCAAGCAGAGACAGGACACCTGACCCAAATTAGCCAAAGAAGTATTCCATACCCCAGCAAGTCATGCCCAGTATATAAACTGGGGGCAGTTACCCGGAAGGGCTAGATCACTGCTGGGTCTGACCGGGTATCAGTCGGTGGGTGGTGAGTGGTTGTTTTCTCTTCCCTTGTTATTTCCCTTCTCATTATTATTATTGTTTGCAGCAGTAGTGGTTTGTGTTATACCTTAGTTACTGGCCTATTCTTATCTCAACCTGTGGGAGTTACATTCTTTCTCTTCTCCTCCCAACCCTCCCTGGAGCGGGAGGGGAAGAATAGGGAGGGAGTGACAAAGCGAATTGTGTGGCTTTTTTATGTCTGGGCTTAAACCACAACAGTGTCCTTTCTGAACCTCATGTCTCAATGGGAGAATCTCCCTGACGGTTTTGTCTGACCCTCTTCTCTATCAGTAGATACTCCAGTGTACCTTGCCATGGCATCTTGTTAAACCACTGTCAAATGTGGTTAAATTGCTGTTTTATATCAATAACATATTGCTACTTCTCTTTTGCAAATAAAGCATGTCACTCCATCTGCAACAGAGACTCATCGCTTGGTGTCTCCACCTCCACCTTCTCTCAACTATCACCAATGAAAATTGCAACCTTGAAAGCATTTTTGAATGTCTTCTTTTTTTCTGAAACTCTAGGGAAGGGTAGATTGAGACAACTAGAGAAGGACTGGGAGCACAATGCAGCCCAGCGTAAGTATGGCCCTACTATATACTGTTACTCAGAAAAAGATTATGACTTGAGCAAGAAGAGAAGCATACATGACAGTGACATTTCAATAAACCATGGTATGATAGGATGAAGAACTGCTCTTTTTATCTGGTTTCCTTGTTGTCTGAGGTTTTGTGAGTTATGTGTAAGCCTGAACATAGGCATTTAAGTAAACAAAATTGCACTGAAAGCACATCATGGCAGTAATTGCAAATCCCTTTTAGCATTCTTCCCATGCTCTCAATGGGCAGAACATTTGCATTTAGACTCTCATTTACAAAATCACAAAGTCAGCTGGTTTTAAAAAGTTAATGTGAAAAGGCAACTTTTTGAAATTACTTTTTAATGTTCTGTGTGGGCTAGTCATATGAGGCAGTTGGGCACTCTTTGTTACTTGCTTCTTTTCTATTACAACACAGCACAGCAAATCCTTGTATCTTGCAGTTAATAAACAAGATGTCTTTTTTTTTTCTTCATAGTGACTGAGCATGTTTGTAAGTTTTCATTTCACTGCATCATAATAAGCTTCCTAAATGCTTAGCCAGGATAGAGTTACCTTAACAACCTTGTCATTTTGATTTTTCACACATTTCCATTGCATATGCCTTCTATCTCAGTGAAGTTTCAACTCATTAGCTGACTGCCATAAGCTATTAGTCTGCAACATTGCTCAGTCTTTAGAAAAATATAAAACAGAAATAAAAAAAAAAAAAAAAAAAGAAAACACACAAAAGAGAAATTACCTACAGCCACTACAGCTACAGCCTCTCAGATTCTCTGTGTCTGCAAGTTCTGTTGGATCATTAATCCAACGTACATTGAAAAGGACCAACCCCCTCACAAAGAAAAACAACAACAAAAAAATATTCATGAAGAATCTAATTTCAGAGTGCAAAGCAAAAGTATCACTAAACAACACAAAAGACATTATTCATCTCATCACTTTTCGCAAAGCCAAGCAGAATACTTCTATGTATGTGGAATATACTTCCTATGCGTTTTGGTACCATGAACCTGTCTAATTTAGTTGTATCTGTAACAGATATACTAATTGATTTGGATTCAGTTAGCAATATTAAATCTACAAATTAGTAAGAAGTGTGCAAAGTATTAGTTTTGTAATCACTGCTTGCTATAAAGATTGATATAGGGAAAGTAGTGAATTACCAAAAATGTTTAGCGTCAATGACATCATTTGACGTCATTGCATTTTACAGCTTTTTACCTTCACATTTTTTTGTTTGGTTGGTAGGTTTTTTAACTTTTTTTAACCAGATTGGCACACTTTGTCCTGGTTTTATTTAAAAATATATTTATATTATGTATTATTCTATAACTGGTATAAGTAATGTATACATAATAAACTGTATTTCATAATATAATTACATTAGATTAATGTTGCTTTTTGTTCTATAACACATTTATAACTTAATTTGTTTTATGTCAAAGTCATTCTTCTAGAAAGCATGTAAAATATGATTGTTTTATTGTATTATTTTTTTTAAAATAGTTATTGCAATACAATTAATAGTAGCAAAACCTCAAAGGATAAAGAAGCTTGGTTTACTGCCTTGTCGCTGATTCCTCTCAGTACATACATACTGCTTACCTCTCATGCTGCAGTCTGGAATGATGCCAATAAGTATCAGAGCCAGGAAATCTGTACCCAGAAAGAAAGATAATGTTCTCCAGAGTGTACACCTAAAGACAGTGTAAGCATGGATTTGCAAGCATGGGTGTCATGTAAGTGACAGATTTCACTTCCTTTGCACAAAGCAGTCTTGACAGGAAACACCCATGACACAAGTTCCTTGCTGTTTGGACTTGCTACCAAAACAAGAGCTAAGCTGAAGGATGCTGATTCCTGGAAAACGTCCACTTACAGTTCCAGGATCAGGAATTACCTAATAGTTAAAGTCATGTGCATAGAGCTTCCTTCTCCAGGTGCACCTGGTGAAATAATGTCTTGAAAGCGTCACCATCTCTAGGTAGCAAATCCCTCTTCCCACAGAGAAGAAAAAAAGTGCAAGCTGGGAGACTGTGGCTGTGTCAGGCTGTCCTGGGTTCAGCACTAACAGTCATTTTTCTCCTTCTTAGTAGCTGGTGCAGTTCTGTGTTTTTGACTTTCAGCCTGGGGACAATGCTGATAAAACCGATGTTTTTAGCTGCTGCTCAAATATTCAGTCTGACCAAGGACTTTCTGAGTCTCATGCTCTGCCAGGGGGGAGGGGAAGCTGGGAGGAAGCAGAGACAGGACACCTGACCCAAACTAGCCAAAGAGGTATTCCATACCACAGCATGTTATGTCCAGTATATCAACTGGGGACAGTTACCCCGAAGGGCTACACCACTGCTCAGGACAGGCAGGGTATCATTCGATGGGTGGTGAGCAGTTGTATTCTCTTCCCTTGTTATTTCCCTTCTCACTATTATCATTGGTAGCAGAAGTAGTAGCTTGTGTTATACCTCAGTTATTGGACTGTTCTTCTCTCAACCAGTAAGAGTTATAATCCTCCCCTTCTCCTCTGCATCCCTCTATGAGGGGGAGGAGGAAGAAGGTGGGGAGTGAGCAAGTGGCTGCATGGTTCCGAGTTACTCTCTGGGCCTAAGCCACGACACAAGCCAAAGCACACTGTACTTTTTTTTTTTTTTTCAAACTATTTTCTCTCTGATGTTCAGATCAGAATGACTGATCTTGTAATACATTCCCAGGTTGGTTTATATTCAACTTTCAGTCTGGGAAACCATTTAATCATAGAATCATAGAATAGTGAGGGGAGGAAAGGACCTTAAGATCATCTAGTTCCAACACCCCTGCCAGGGGCAGGGACACCTCCCACTAAACCATGACACCCAAGGCTATGTCCAGCCTGGTCTTGAACACCGCCAGGGATGGAGCATTCACAACTTCCCTGGGCAACCTCACCACCCTTACAGTAAAAAATTTCTTCCTCGTATCCAGTCTAAATATCCCCTGTTTAAGTTTGAACCCGTTACCCCTTGTACTCTCACTACAGTTCCTCATGAAGAGTCCCTAACCAGCCTCCCTACAAGTCCCCTTCAGATACTGGAAGGCTGCTATGAGGTCTCCACGCAGCCTTCTCTTCTCCAGGCTGAACATGCCCAACTTTCTCAGCCTATCTTCATATGGGAGGTGCTCCAGCCCCCCGATCATCTTTGTGGCCCTCCTCTGGACTTGTTCCAACAGTTCCATGTCCTTTTGATGTTGAGGACACCAGAACTGCACACAATACTCCAAGTGAGGTCACACAAGAGCAGAGTAGAGGGCCAAGATCACCTCCATCGACCTGCTGGTCATGCTTCTCTTGATGCAGCCCAGGACATGGTTGGCTTTCTGGGCTGCAAGTGCACACTGCCGGCTCATGTTCATTTTCTCATCGACCACCACCCCCAAGTCCTTCTCTGCAGGACTGCTCTGAATCTCTTCTCTGCCCAACCTGTAGCTGTGCCTGCGATTGCTCCAACCCAGGTACAGGACCTTGCACTTGTCATGGTTAAACTTCATCAGGTTGGCATCAGCCCACCTCACAAGCATGTCAAGGTCCCTCTGGATGGCATTCCTTCCCTCCAGCATATCAACCGAACCACACAGTTTGGTGTCATTGGCAAACTTGCTGAAGGTGCACTCAATCCCACTGTCCATGTCACCAACAAAGATGTTGAACAAGACTGGTCCCAACAACCATCCCTGAGGGACACCACTCATTCCTGGTCTCCAGCTGGACATTGACCCATTGACCACAACTCTTTGCTTGTGACCATCCAACCAGTTCTTTATCTACCAAGTGGTCCACCTATCAAATTGATGTCTCTCCAATTTAGAGACAAGGATGTCATGTGAGACAGTGTCGAATGCTTTGCACAAGTGCAGGCAGATGACATCAACTGCTCTACCCCTGTCCATCAGTTCCATGGCCCCATCATAGAAGGCCACCAAATTGGTCAGGCAGGATTTCCCCTGAGTGAAGCCATGCTGGCTGTCACCAACCACTTTGTTGTTTTTCATGTGCCTTTGCATGCCTTCCAGGAGATTCCGCTCCAAGATTTTGCCAGGCACAGAGATGAGCCTGACTGGTCTGTAGTTTCCCGGCTGTCGTGGTTTAAGCTGTAAATCACGCAGCCTGTTCACTCACTCACCTGCTTTCTTCCCCCACCACTCTGAGGAAGAGGGGGGAATGGGGAGAAGAATCAAAAGAATGTAACTCCCACAGGTTGAGATAAGAACAGTCCAGTAACTAAGGTATAACACAAATCACTACTGCTACCAGCAATAATAATAGTGGCCAGGGAAATACAAGGGAAGCGGATACAATTGCTCACCACACTATGACCGAGCTGTGAACTGAACTCTTCCGGGTTCCTGCCCCCAATTTTTCATCCTGGGCATGATGTGCTGTGGCATGGAATAGCTCTTTGGTCAGTTTGGGGCAGGTATCCTGTTTCTGCTTCCACCCGTCTTCTCCTCCTCCCTGGCAGAGCATGAGGCTCAGAAAGTCCTTGGTTAGACCAAGACATTCTAAGCTGTAACTATAAACACTGTTGTTATCAGTGCTTTTCCCAGGCCGAAAGTTGAAAAAACACAGCACTGCACCAGTTACTAAGGAGAAAAAATGACTGCTACTGCTGAACCCATGACACCGGCTCATCCATTTTCTCCTTTGTGAAAATGGAGGTTATATTTTCCCTTTTTCCAGTCTTCGGGAACTTCTCCTGACTGCCATGATTTTATAATTATGATGGTCAGTGGCTTAGCAACTCCATTTGCCAGCTCCTTCAGGAACCACGGATGGATTTCATCAGGTCCCATGGAGCTGTGCACATTCAGGTTCTTAAGATGGTCTCGAACCAGATCCCCTTCTACAGTGGGACTAGGGTCTTCATTCTCACTGTCCCAGTGTCTGCCTTCCAAGACTTGGGTGGTGTGGTCAGAGCATTTTCCAGTGTAGACGGAGGCAAAGAAGTCATTAAGAACCTCAGCCTTCTCCAAATCTAGGGTGGCCAGTTCTCCTGATAGCTTGTGGAGATGCCCACGTTGTCCCTAGTTTGCCTTTTATTTGCAATATACCTGTAGAATACCTTCTTGTTATCTTTCACATCCCTAGCCAAGTTTAATTCTAAGTGGGCCTTGACTTTCTTAAGCTGGTCCCAAGTTTCCCAGACAGCATCCCTGTATTCTTCCCAGGTCACCTGTCCTTGCTTCCACCTTTTATAAGGCTCTTTTTTCCTTCAAATTTTCCTCAGCAGCTCCTTATCCATCCAAGGAGGTCTCCTGGCCCTCCTGCTGCACTTCCTTCTAGTAGGGATGTATCTCTCCCGAGCTTGGAGCAGGTGATCCTTGAATGTCAACCAACAGTCTTGGGCCCCCTGCCCTCTAGGGCTATATCCCATGGAATCTTACTGAGCAGGTTCCTGAAGAGGCCAAAGTCTGCTCTCTTGATGTCCAGGGCAGTGAGCTTGCTGCATGCTCTTCTCACTGTCCTGAGGAACTCAAATTCAACTATCTCATGATCGCTGCAATCAAGGCTGCCCTGGAGAGTCACATTTCCAACCAGCCCTTCCCTGTTGGTGAGGACGAGGTCAAGCATGGCACCTCTCCCATTGTGAATAGTTGACACTGACTTCTCAGTTTGATCCCTTTGTTCTTCTTTTCCTTCTCCAAGATAAACATTGCCACTGCTTGCTTCTGTTAGAGAGAAGATGTCTCAGCTGCAGCAGGCACACAGGTTAAGGGGGAAGAACACAAGAATCATCAGAGCATGTTAGAGCAGAGGAACTTGCGTCCGAATGTGACTTTTCTGAGATAGGTAGATAAGAGTGTGAGATCCAAATATGTTTCACCAAAACAGTCTCACAGCCGAAAAAAATTTCAAACCAAATATCTGGGGTTTTCTAAACCATGTTTGTTCCATTTCCATTTATTATAATCAGCGATTTTTTCCATGAAACTATACTGTTTCTTTTTTGAAGTCAATCATGCCTCATTCATTTTTCCTTGCAACTCAGAATCCAAGTATCTGCTTTCAGAGAAGTCTGCTCCAGATTGATATGCCTTTTACTGTTTAGTCATCCTTTGTATAGGTTCCTTACCTTGTCTCTTCCTTGTTGCCCTTCTCTGAATTTTATGCCCTGCCGTACTCAACCTAGAGAGGGTGTTCTATCCCTTTCTGCATTTTTTTGTTCGTGTTGTCTGTTTTAAATGCAAGCTCTGTCAGTACCACCTCTTGCTGTATGATTGTACAGGTCTAACATTTCGTCTTGTTTCCAGATGCTACTGTAAGAACAAGAGTCAGAGGCTACTTGAGGTGCTGTGTAGAGAAAAGAAGATCTGCGCTTTAGATGTTAAAATAATTTTTAACTGTCAAAAGCCACAATTACAGGTGGTGCTAGCTAATCAAATTCATGATCAGGGGACTGGAGCACCTCCCATATGAAGATAGGATGGGAAAGTTGGGTCTGTTCAGCCTGGAGAAGAGACAGCTGCGTGGAGACCTCATAGCAGCCTTCCAGTATCTGAAGGAGGCCTATAGGGATGCTGGGGAGGGACTCTTCATGAGGAACTGTAGTGATAGGACAAGGGGTAACGGGTTCAAACTTAAACAGGGGAAGTTTAGACTGGATATGAGGAAGAAATTATTTATTGTAAGGGTGGTGAGGCACTGGAATGGGTTGCCCAGGGAAGTTGTGAATGTTCCATCACTGGTGGTGTTCAAGGCTGGATTGGACATAGCCTTGGGTGTCATGGTTTAGTGGGAGGTGTCCCTGCCCCTGGCAGGGGTGTTGGAACTAGATGATCTTAAGGTTCTTTCCAAACCTAACTATTCTATGATTCTATGATTGACTACTGAAGTACCTGTGAGATACGAAAAACAATTAGCCTTCTCAAGGTTATCTGTCTCTCTCCACTCAAAGTATGTGAACTCCAGCTAATAGTACAGATGACAAGAGAGAGATGAAATGGCTGCTAATACAGTTGCCAAGTAAGGTTCCTACATTCGTTAAATTTGGATTCCACCCAACATTTATTTTTCCCTGAAGCCTGAGAATATGCACTATATTTTCAAGGTCTGTAGGGAATACTTTAAAGCTCTCTATTTAGAGATATTTTTGATACAGTCCCCTTCCTTTTGAAAAGGTAATGTAAATACTTACCTTGAAGTCCAAACCTTCCAGTACCACATTAATGCAGGTTAAAGAACCTCAAAATGTTTTCAAGACATATAAAAGACAGAAATAATATATGATAGAAAGAAAAAAAATTGTTCACGAATTTCCTTTCTCATATTATTTTTATTTGCTGAAATTTACAGAACAGATCACTCATACAACTCTCTATTGTTAGGAGGAACCACTGTAGGTCTTTAAGTGGTGTTGTGGTTTAAGTCCAGTCAGCCACGCAGTCCATTCTCTCACTCACTTCCCCCTCTTTCTTCCCCCCAGCTCCCAGAGGGATGGGAAGGAGAATCGAAAAGAATGCAACTCCCACAGGTTGAGATAAGAACAGTTTAGTAACTAAAGTATAACACAAGACCACTACTGCTACCACCAATAATAATAATGACAAGGGAAATATAAGGAAAGAATACAATTGCTCACCCAGCCCAATACCAAGCCCAACCCATGCAGTGCACCCCCACCATTCCGGGTCTCTCCTCTCTGCTTTACATCCTGGGCATGACGTGCTGTGGTATGGAATAACTTCTTTGGTCAGTTTGGGTCAGGTGTTATGTCTCTGCTTCCTCCCGGCTTCCCCTCCTCCCTGGCAGAGCATGAGACTCAAAAAGTCCTTGGTCAGACCAAAACATCACTAAGCAGTAACCGAAACACTGGTGTTATCAGCGCTGTTCCCAGGCCCAAAATCAAAAACACAGCACTGCACCAGCTACCAAAAAGGAGAAAAATGACTGCTACTGCTGAACCCATGACAAGTGGACCTCATATTGTGGAATAAAACATGCTTAGTGAAGATTTCTGTCCATGTATTAGTTTCTGGCAAATTTATTTATGATTTCCACTAAGGTCAGTAAGAGCTGTTCTTGTGAAATCCCATGCTAAAGTTAAAGTAGTGCTTTTCAATCTTTAACTGTATTTTATTTTTGAGCACTATATCATTTTGAAGTACTGGAGTTTGGAACATAATAAATTAAATCTGCTTTTCTTATTTACATTATTCAGACCACTTAGAAACAGTTGAGTGTCCAGAGACAGGCATAGACTAAAGTTTGAATATCACTGAATTAAAATGTATAGTGTCTGCATAGTTATTTCTTGAAAGATGAAATGTAGCAATCATGGCAAGATGATGCAAAGTTAAAGTCATGTGGTTTTTGTGTATGATACCTTATTTACAAGGACTTGCTGTTGGAGAATGGCTCGCAGAGCAAGGTAACGGGTCATTGAAATCGCTTAGTGAGCAGAAGTTAGTCTAGGACAAAATACAGTCTGGCGCCCAGGTGCCCAGCAATGTCAACAAACCAACAATAAGCATTGAAACCATAATTGCGCAGCTGGAGAGAACCTATCATCAGCAAGAACAGCCTGACTTTGGACAAGATGGAAAGTACCATAGGAACCGAAATTGAAGAAGAATTGCAAAATGTAATCGCAAGATAATTATATTTAGTAATGACTGTTAGCTAGTTTTAACCAATGAAAATGTAACACGAATAGCTTGTAACCAATCATATGATATCAAGTATGAAACAATCAACCATTTGATCTATATAAGTCAGCATATTCTCTGAATAAATTGAAGCTTGCTTTATCAACCATATTGGTTCGGCTGCTTGCTTCCCCCACGGTCGCAACTTGCTGATACTGGGAGATCTTCTTTTCAGAAAAGATTACGTAAGAAATAAATCAAAGTTCTCATATGAGAATAACAAATTAAATATACCCTTATTCAGAGAACTATATTAATTGCCAGATGCAAAAGAACAGAAGTTCAATTATGGTGTGTACTACTGTATAGCATATGTTGTCAGGCCTGGTGTTTTCCATAAGCTGACAGATAAAGGTTACTAGCTTGACAAATCTTTCTTTATGTGTACAAAAATTGAAATGTGGAAATCTGTCAGTTTAGGTTTAAATGGAAATACAACTTCGTTGTGTACTTTCATGTAGAACTTTTATTCCTCTTCTAGCTTTTGTCAAAAAATAGTCCAGATTGTTACCTTGAAAATTTTTCACAATGGAAACAATCAGCCATTGGAATAATCTCCACAGAGAAGTGGTGGATTCAACAATGTTAGGTGTTTCTAAGATTTAGCGGGACAGGGTGCTGGGCTATCTATCTTGTCTATGCTGTGCTTTTGACAAGAAAGGTTGGACTAGATGATGCTTGAGGTCCCTTCCAACCTGATATTCTGTAATTTCATGAATCTATTATTTGTTTGAAGATGATTAATTTAATTTAATTTAATTTAATTTAATTTAATTTAATTTAATGTGATTTTCATAAATTCAGGCTTAAAAGAAACATGCATTTTAACATGAGAGCCTGTTGCAGAACTGAGCAGCCTTTGCTGGTAAATAGGAGAAGGGAATAGTGAAAGTGCTGCACAGAAATAATACTATGTTTGCCAATTTTTATTTATGAGTTTCTAATCAAAAAAGAAGGATGTTAAAAAAAGTACAAAGATAAAAATAGACATCCACAATTTTATTTTTAGGGGAAGTTTAGATTGGATGTGAGGAAGAAATTCTTTACGGTAAGGGTGGTGAGGGACTGGAATGGGTTGCCCAGGGAAGTTGTGAATGCTCCATTGCTGGCGGTGTTCAAGGCTGGATTGGACATAGCCTTGGGTGGCATGGTTTAGTGTGAGGTGTCCCTGCCCCTGGTAGGGGTGTTGGAACTAGATGATCTTCACGTCCTTTCCAACCCTAACTATTCTATGATTCTATGATTTACTTAGGACTTCTTTGAGTTGTGACTTCCAAAATATGTTTCTTATTAAACACCATTTAAAATCTCTCTACCCTATAGCATTTTTTTAATGCTGCCCTACTACTCTTAAGGAAGTTTTGCCTTTAAAAAAGCAACATGGTTGAACTTGAAATCACTGGCCATTAGTGAGCAGTGATATTTTGTAATACCGAAAATAAATATGTTTTGTAAAATTTATGTTGTCTTTTTTATATTTTAGAAACGCACAGATGTTGGATTTACCAGCATTTGAATGATTCATAATGAGATTAGCTGGATTTATAAAAAAGTCTTTTCAGACTTAGTTTGGCTTTACCCATCTGTTGTCATCCTAAGCTACCAGGCGGTAGCATGCAGAACTAGGTTGCTTGCTTTCATAAATTTTCAGATATTTCCTGGTAATAGGATAACAGAACAGCTTTACATATGGAAATAAATTGAAATATCAATATCGCAGTATTTAGCCTGAGTTATTGACTCAGTAAAAAATACAATAACAATATTCAGTGATAATGCTGTGTGCAGCAACATAGCTTTAGTTCTATCTTCTCTCCTTACATATCTTATAGCATATTAATAGGATTTGTAGATTGTCCACTGTTCCCCCTTTCCCTTCTCCTACTTCTATCCTCCCCTCCTCCCCCCCAGCCAGCATTATTTCTGTCATATACAAATAGTTATTGTAAGATTTTGGTTATAATCCTGATTTTTCTTTTTCACAAGGTTACCACAACACCATAAATCTAGAATTATACCTTTTATTATTAAAATTTTTATTTGGCTAAAAAAAGAAAGTGAAAAAAAATGATAAAGTGAAAAAAAGAAAGTGAAAAAAACTCAACAATGACTTTCTGGTCTGAAAAGGCCATAGCTTCCCCTTCCTCAAACTATGTAGAGGGAGCTCTGCCTCATGCCACACCATGATGGACCTACTACAGGTCCTTTTACGAGTTAAGACTCCTACAGCATTCTTTCATCTGACCTTCAAACAGGAATTATGTTGGTTCATCTGGGGCTTGTATTTGTTGTTGAAGTTAGCTAGTGGAATGTCCCAGTACCGTAGAAAGCTGGATTTTTAATCTTGCTGATATTGCAGTGCTTACTGGAAGAATAAACTTTTAACAGTAACATAGTGAGAGAACTCAAAAATCTTCATGAGTTCCCTGTTTCTAAATAGCTCACTGTATTTAATAGATAATGAGAAAGGTTAAAATAGTATTACAGTCTGACAAAGATGAATGCAGAATGAGACAAAGAAATCCCAATTTTAATATGTTTCACAAGTGTTCTCCAGTATCTGAAGAGGTGGCTATAGAAATGCTGGAGATGGACTATTCGTTAGGGACTGTAGTGATATTACAAGGGGTAACGGGCTAAAACTTAAACAGGGGAAGTTTAGATTGGATATGAGGAAGAAATTCTTTATTGTAAGGGTGGTGAGGCACTGGAATGGGTTGCCCAGGGAAGCTGTGAATGCTCCATCCCTGGTGGTGTTCAAGGCCAGGTTGGACAGAGCCTTGGGTGACATGGTTTAGTGGGAGGTGTCCTTGCCCCTGGCAGGGGGGTTGGAACTAGATGATCTTAAGGTCCTTTCCAACCCTAACTATTCTATGATTCTATGATTCCATTTGTCTTTCTCACTACAGCAAGGCAGCAGGATGAGAGACTGCATTCTGTGCTACAGATTTTTAAGCATTGTATGTTTAGTGTATAACTGTAACAGTTCTTTGCAGTTATGAAAACTGTGGTGCAGGCAGTGCTTTTTGCTATCTCATCCTATACAAATACTATTTGTAAAAATCAGGTCAGAATAGCCATTAGTAATATGGGCATCAGTAATGCTGACAACTGTAGTACACATCAGGAAAATACTGATAATAAATAGTAACAGACTATTACTTCACAGATGGTATATAAATATAAATAATAACTTGGGCTTACCCAGACTAATCAATCAAAATTTGGCAAAATCTGATTCTGTAATGCGAAGCAGCCACACTGTTTTCAATCCATGAATAATCTCCATAGAATATGCTATTACCTATTTACAAAAAAATAGTATATATTATTAAAGGGATGTGACATGCAAGCTTCTCCATTGCTTCACTGAGATTTCTCACAGTGCTATAACGCTAGTTGTTCATTGTTTTATTCAGGGGACAGAGAGTTGAGTAGTTCAGGTTCTTACAGTATATTGAAAGAACATTGAATATATCTGTTCTGATTAACAGAATTCTAAAGGGACCATAGTTTTCCCTTGAGTGCAAGTAGCAAAACAGAGTTTGTACCATGTAGTTATGATCTGTTTGTGCTTTCTCCTCCTTTCTTCTTCCAGAAACCAAGAGCTTTGCCCTCCTGTACTCCTGGCAGGAGCAGTTCCCGGCTTCTGCTCACTCCAACTGTGGTCTGCTCTGGTCAAAGCCAAAAGGATTGCAGAGACTCTGATACTCATTTGATAGTATAAATGCTCACACAACAGTATTCAAACATTTGCTTTGGCACTGTTTAGTTTAGTTTACTAATACAGACAAAGCCTCAGGAATTAATTCTGAAGTGTGTTTTCAATTCTGAAGTGTGTTACACTTGTCACATTTAATTAGAGTCCATGAACACAAGCTTCGGTTATGCTTTTCCCTCTTCCGTTCTTTTTTTTTTTCCCTTCTGTTTAGCATCACTTTTCTATATCCAGTTTTCATTGTACCTACTCTTCCCTGGGTTCATTTGCATTTTTGCTTTCTGTTTTCTTCAGCCTTTTCTCAGGGAAATTGAACACAAATTTCACATTTCATCTGAACCTTCAAACCCACAGTGTTCTAGTGAGTAGAAAACAGCCACCTGAGTTGTGTTGCATGGCTGTCACTGCTGGCTTGTGTTTCTCAAAATGTGAGCTAGGAATCATATGGAGCTGGTTTGAAAAAAAAGAATACTTTATATAATGCTTTTTTGCTCTCATGTTTGTGCTCCTACATTGTATAGAAGCTTATTTCATTTGCTTTTTAATGTTAATATTATCTGGTGATCAGAGGAGTGTTTTTTGATTGCTATTCTCATCTTGTATAAGCAGTTATGACAGGAAAGGTGCTTTTTCTAGTCAGATACAACATTAGAGAACATTTTAATCTGACTACCAAAGACAAAGAGAATAAAATACCTGCATGTTAATTTCAGAATGAACAAGTTTCGTATTTTAACGCTAACAACTAAAGTTTAAAGAACAAAAGAGCCATAAAGTGCTGTTTATTGATAGGAACTGGACATGCTCAGTAAGATTAAATGGGTTATAGCCCTAGAGAGCAGGGGGGCCCAAGACTGTAGGTTGATATTCAAGGATCAACTGCTGCAAGCTCAGGAGAGATACATCCCTACTAGAAGGAAGTGAAGCAGGAGGGCCAGGAGACCTCCTTGGATGGATAAGGAGCTGCTGAGGAAAATTCGAAAGAAAAAAGTGGCTTATAAAAGGTGGAAGCAAGGACAGGCGGCCTGGGAAGAATACAGGGATGTTGTCCAGGAACCTAGGGACCAGGTTAGGAAAGCGAAGGTCCACTTAGAATTCAACTTGGCTAGGGATGTTAAGGATAACAGGAAAGGATTCTATAGGTACACTGCAAATAAAAGGCAGACTAGGGACAACGTGGGCCCTCTCCAGAAGCTATCGGGATAACTGGCTACCCTGGATTTGGAGAAGGCTGAGGTTCTTATCAACTTCTTTGCCTCAGTCTTCACTGGAAAATGCTCTGACCATACCACACAACTCTTGGAAGACAGACGCAGGGAGTGTGAGAATGAAGACCCTGGGCCCACTGTAGGAGAGAATTTGGATCGAGACCATCTTAGCAACCTGAAAGTGCACAGCTCCATGGGACCTGATGAAATCTATCCGTGGCTCCAAAAGGAGCTGGCAAATGGAGTTGCTAAGCCACTGTCCATCATAATTATAAAAACATAGCAGTTAGGTGAAGCTCCCAATAGCTGGAAAAAGGGAAATATAACCCCCATTTTCAAGAAGGGCAAAATGGATGAGCTGGGAAACTACAGACCAGTCAGCCTCACCTCTGTGCCTGGAAAAATCTTGGAGCGGATTCCCCTGGAAGGCATGCTGAGGTACATGAAAAACAACAAGATGGTTGTTGACAGCCAGCATGGCTTCACTCAGGGGAAATCCTGCTTGACCAATCTGGTGGCCTTCTATGATGGGGCTACGGAACTGATGGACAGGGGTAGAGCAGTTGATGTCATCTACCTGCACTTGTGCAAAGCGTTTGACACTGTCTCACATGACATCCTTGTCTCTAAGTTGGAGAGACATCAATTTGATAGGTGGACCACATGGCGGATAAAGAACTGGCTGGATGGCCGCACACAAGGAGTTGTGCTCAATGGCTCAATGTCCAGCTGGAGACCAGTAATGAGTGGTGTCCCTCAGGGATGGGTTTTGGGACCAGTCTTGTTCAACATCTTTGTCAGTGACATGGAGAGTGGGATTGAATGCGCTCTCAGAAAGTTTGCCGATGACACCACGCTGTGTGGTTTGGTTGATACTTTGGAGGGAAGGAATGTCATCCAGAGGGACCTTGACATGCTTGTGAGGTGGGCTGATGCCAACCTGATGAAGTTTAACCATGCCAAGTACAAGGTCCTCCACCTGGGTCGGAGCAATCCCAGGCGCAGCTACAGGTTGGGCAGGGAAGAGATTCTGAGCAACCCTGTGGAGAAGGACTTGGGGGTTTTGGTTGATGAAAAAATGAACATGAGCCGGCTTCAGTGTGTGCTTGCAGCCCAGAAAGCCAACTGTATCCTGGGCTGCATCCAAAGGAGCATGACCAGCAGGTCGAGGGAGGTGCTCCTGCCCCTCTACTCTGCTCTTGTGAGACCTCACTTGGAGTACTGTGTCCAATTCTTGTGTCCTCAACATCAAAAGGACATGGAACTGTTGGAACAAGTCCAAAGGAGGGCCATGAGGATGATCAGGGGACTGGAGCACCTCCCATATGAAGATAGGCTGAGAAAGTTGGTGCTGTTCATCCTGGAGAAGAGAAGGCTGCGTGTTGACCTCATAGCAGCCTTCCATTATCTGAAGGGAGCTGTCATGGGTTCAGCAGCAACAGTCATTTTTCTCCTTCATAGTAGCTGATGCAGTGCTGTGTTTTCTACTTTCGGCCTGGGAACAGCGCTGATACCACCGATGTTTACAGTTACGGTTTAGATGTTTTGGTCTGACCAAGGACTTTCTGAGTCTCATGCTCTGCCAGGGAGGAGGGGAAGCTGGGAGGAAGCAGAACCGAGATACCTGCCCCAAACTGGTCAAAAAGGTATTCCATACCACAGTATGTCATGCCCAGGATGTGAAAACTGGAGGCGGGAACCCGGAAGAGTTTAGTTCATGGCTCGGTCGTCAGGTGGTGAGCATTTGTATCCTCTTTCCTTGTATTTCCCTTGTCATTATTATTATTGGTGGGAGCAGTAGTGATTTGTGTTATACTTTACTTGCTGGTGTGTTCTTATCTCAACCCGTGGGATTTACATTCTTTCTTTTCTTCTCCCCATTTCCCCCCCACCCTCAGAGTGGGGGTGAAGAAAGAGGTGGGAGTGAGCAAGCAGACTGCTTGATTTGAAGCTTAAAGCGTGGCAGGGTCCTTTAGGGATACTGTGGAGGGACTCTTCATGAGGAACTGTAGTGAGAGGACAAGGGGTCATGGGTTCAAACTTAAACAGGGGAAGTTTAGATTGGATGTGAGGAAGAAATTCTTTACTGTAAGGGTGGTGAAGCACTGGAATGGGTTGCCCAGGGAAGTTGTGAATGCTCCATCTCTGGCGGTGTTCAAGGCCGGGTTGGACATAGCCTTGGGTGCCATGTTTTAGTGGGAGGTGTCCCAGCCCCTGGCAGGGGGGTCGGAACTAGATGATCTTAAGATCCTTTCCAACCCTAACTATTCTATGATTCTATGATCCACGTAATAATAACTCTTGTTCAGATGCTGTCTCTTGTAGTAAGTGCATTGGTTCTTCGTCTTTCTTCATTGTATGGGTTGCTTTTTGTACCTCTTATTTGCTTTTCCCTTGCTTACAGGGGCAACCAATACTGGCATGAATTGGTCCTTTGGTTTAGCAGTGGCTATCACTATGGTCGGAGTGGCTGCAGTGTCTGCCACTAGGATTGGAGTCTCTGCTTTGTCTGTCGTAGTCAGTGTTTGAGTAGCTGCTGTAGTTGTCGCTGGGGTTGGTGTAGGTGCTGTACTTGGAGTTGGAGTAGCTGCGTTGTCTGTGGCTTTGCCATCAGATCCAGAGACATTATTTTTCCTTTGAAGGTGCTGGATAGTGTTGAACAGGGCTCTGTAAGCATTGGTCAAACTACAGCATGCTGCCATGATTTGTCCCTCTTTGGTATGACCAGGATGACAACACATCTCATTTAAGAGTTTTACTTGCTTCTCCAGATTTTGCACTTGTTCAGTGGTGAAGCTCCAAAGCACTGGAGTGGCCCACTGGCCTAGATACTTGTCCATACTATTCCACGCATCCTGCCACTCATGACTGTCCAGCCTCGAGGAAAATCTCTTGGTCCTCCTATATTGTTGTCTAGCCCTAGATAAGACCCAAACCCAACTCTGCTTAACTTTCGAGATCAGACGATATGGTCATCGGTAAAATACACTCTATATGCGTGCCAACATGGTGATCCCCATCACAATCAGCAGGCAGGTCTCAAGGGTACTCAAAGGCCATTCAAAACTTTCTGAACTCTTTCATGATGCTGTAAATAGTCTGGTGGGGGAGCTGGGGGTGTAAGGGAATGTATCCTTCATAGGTTTACCACCTAAGGATGAAAAAAAATGCATAATTGCTAAACACTTCTATTATATACCTCCCAAAGTATAAAGGTTATGACCACACTGGGAACGCAAACCAGACCAGCTTCATGATCAATAAATCTATTGTGTTACAAGTCATTACCATAATGTACAGTGAAACAAGAACTTTAGCCCAGGCCCCCCAGCCAATGAGCACTAAAACGGCAAATACTGGGTGTAAGTAAGGTACAACATGCTGAAACTCTGAGAGAGTTATCAGCGTTGTGCTGAGGTTGAAAGTCAAAAACACAGCATTGCACCAGCTACTAAGAGGGAGAAAAACAACTGCTACTGCTGAACCCAGGATACTTATTAGCATATTGAAATAAATCTAAAAAAAATATAATTCTCGATAATGCATATTAAACCTTGTAATTTTATGAAATCTTTTAGGAAATCCTAAACTATATAAAACAACAAAATACATAAATCACAGACAATGGAAAGTAATAGTGTCTGTAAAAGAAATGATATTGTGTAGCTTGATTGCAAGGTAACTTTTAGGAGTTAGACTGTATATTTGGAAATTTTAAATTTAAATAAATGCAAGCACTCAAAGATTCAACTGAAATTTTTGCATAGATTCACTCACAGTAGAGGGAACTTTTAAATAGGCATTGGTTGACCCCTTTTTATCAACAACTGAAAAAAAATCTTACCTCTTGAATAAACTTAACTGATATAAAAGGTAAGAAATTTACTGTACAAATTAATATATGATCTAGATTCTGCCAAGTACTCAAACAAAGCATAATCCACATGTACTGGGAGAGAGAAAAAGAAAGACAAGGCAGTGCTATTTTCATCTCACAACTCTAGCCAACACTAATTTATTGGACTATCTTTCTATTCTGTGTACTTGTTTTCACAGTTTAATACTGATATTCCTGTACTGATAAGGAGTTGCAAACACAAGTTTCATAATGCAAAAGAAATTTTTCTTGAAGGAGATCTGCAGTACATCACGACTTAATCCTTAACGGCTGCAAGTGTGAAAAATATTTTAACTTTCCATTTCACACTGTTTTGTGCTGTATATTTGCACAGAACTGCACGTCCCTAAAGCAGACACAGGGTTGCACTTTAGATCTCTTATCCCCATCGTCACCACCCTTGTCAACATTAAGCTTCCCCCTTGTTCATTCTCTTTCTGTTGAGCTGATCTGAATTCCTAGCTTCACGGTGGCCCAAGATCAACAGGCAGGATTTTCACAGAGGTTTTCCATGTTGGTTTAAAATGTCTCAGATCTGAAATTACGTACCTTAATTACATGGCCAAAGTCATGTGCCAGAATTCTAGCTTTAGGCACTTGGCTGTTGACCAAGGAGAAGCAGCATCTGAGTAGGTGCACCTTTCCTGTATAGGGATCCTTTGATCAGTTTTCAGTGAACAAGAGAAACCAGTGTTGAATGAAGGAGCAAGCTTGGCTCCTTGCTTCTGTGAAAAGCAATAGATATGGGGCTCCCCTGAGGTCTCAGTAGCAATTAGGAAGCCATAGCATCATAACATCATAAAGAGACCACAATATCAGTGATCAACTGAATGGCAGCATTTCATTCCCGAATTTAGCATCTGCTTTTTCTCTGAGGATCATCTGGAAAGCATGCTGAAGAGGCATTGCTTTTCACAGAAACAAAATACTGGTAAATTAGAATTCAGCAAATGCAGGAACTGCTGCCTTCACAACATCTTCAACTAACTGATGGACATTTTGGCCCTGTATTGGGCGACTGCTTCTAGTTCCCATTATATTCAGATTCTCAGTTATTTTTATTTTTTTATCAGCACAACTAATGTGCATGAAATACATTGTGTATTTTTTTACATATTTAGATTCACATAAATATATATGCATATGTGTAGGAAACAGGTAAGGAATGTTACTCTGAGTGCGTGTTTGTGTATACATTTTCACATGCAAAGTACCACTGCAGCCAGACATAAGCACTACCCTTTCCCCAGCAGCATACCAAATAGGATGTAGAGGTCTGAAGCAGGAATAGTCTGTGGTCTTATTGTTACATTTAGTTTTTTATCACTTGAATGCACCCTACTATTTACTTGCTTTGCACCAAAAAAGAAGAATCAAGTATGTCCATCATGGAGACTCTCTTTCTATCTGCCCCGCACAGTGCTTAGTCTGCTTTGGGTGCTGCAAAAATGCAATTTGCTGGTTCGTTGATAGTGTATTCAGACTGAACCATGCTGAAATATCAATCAGAAGTGAAGAAAACTAGTGCTTTCGAATCAAGCCAACACTTCATAACAAGAATTGTAATTTCAGGGATATCAGTGTACAGAAGACCCTCCACTGAAATTTGCAGAAGACAAGCAGTATATTAGACACATGGGCAGATGAATTCATGCCAGAAATGATAAGCTGCCCCTGCCACTGACCTCTACAAAAGATAAGATTGAAATGATCTCAGCAGAAATAGCATGGCTGAGGGAATAGAATTGGAACAGTTTACACAGGCTATATAAAGGGTAGAATTTATGTTTGTGAAAAAACAACCAAACAAAAAAAAAAATGCTTTCCTAACATGCAGATTAAAAACTACTACGTGTTCTCATCGGAGACTCAAAGACATGCCTCGTAAAATTGCATTCAGAATTGCTGTTACTCTTTGAAAACTGATACTAGAGTATCTTTGAACATTTTCAGACCGTTGGGTGAATAACTGAAACCAGAAAAACAATCACAATTAATTCTTATGAATTTGTCCAAATATTTTATAAAAGTTAGAGAAGCTAATACAGAGAATAGGCCATTCCAAAGCACACTTAATAGTGCTAACTAGCCCTGCAGTACAGTGTATAAAAGTGAATCCATTTATCAAGGTCCGCCCTGCATTTATGCAATATTTTGGGTTTCTGCAGTGCTATATTTCATATCACTAAATGCTCATTCTGACCAAGGGAAGAGGAATGAACATGAAACTAACCCCTGAGACAGACTTACAGATCAGCAATGTGACTTTATATGTGAGATTTTAAAAAAAATTTTTTTAAGTCTCTAAAAAAACCACCAAAAATTTTAAAATGGATCAGTTTAAAAATCAATGTTTAAATCCTAGGAATAATACAACTGCTTTGTTTAAGCATATATGTATTTCCTTGATTTTGACTGTGCATAAGGTTAGACAAACAAGAGAATACATCTTACCAGGTCTTCCTTAATGTGTCTGGATTTATTTATATTAACTGCTACTACCTAGAATATGACAAGTATTTATAAAAAAGATTTTGTAAATCTAATTAAGACATAATATCTGGTTTAGTAAATGTCATTATCTTAGTATAACAATGCATTGTATTAATATTTCCATCCTATGACATGATGCCACAGAAGAACAGTGAGCCAGAATGTTCCACCCTATGGAATACTGTGTTGTAAGGAAAACAAAATGAAAATCCAGACAGTTTTCCTAATTCTGTTGGGACCGGTCTTGTTCAACATCTTAGTCAGTGACATGAACAGCAGGATTGAGTGCGCCATCAGCAAGTTTACTGATGACACCACGCTGTGTGGTTTAGTTGATATGCTGAAGGGAAGGAATGCCATCCAGAGGGACCTTAACAAACTTGTGAGGAGGGCTGATGCCAACCTGATGAAGTTTAACCATGACAAGTGTAAGGTCCTCCACCTGGGTCAGAGCAATCCCAGGCACAGCTACAGGTTGGGCAGGGAAGAGATTCTGAGCAGCCCTGTGGAGAAGGACTTGGGGATTTTGGTTGATGAAAAAATGAACATGAGCCAGCAGTGTGTGCTTGCAGCACAGAAAGACAACTGTATCCTGGGCTGCATCAAAAGGAGCTTGACCAGCAGGTAGAAGGAGGTGATCCTGCCCCTCTACTCTCTTCTTGTGAGACCTCACTTGGAGTACTGTGTGCAGTTCTGGTGTCCTCAACATCCAAAGGACATGGAACTGTTGGAACAAGTCCAAAGGAGGGCAACAAGGATGATCAGGGGGCTGGAGCACCTCCCGTAGGAAGACAGGCTGAGAAAGTTGTGGCTGTTCATCCTGGAGAAGAGAAGGCTGTGTGTTGACCTCATGGCATCCTTCCATTATCTGAAGGGGGCCTATAGGGATGCTGGGGAGGGACTCTTCATGAAGGACTGTAGTGATAGGACAAGGGGTAACGGGTTCAAACTTAAACAGGGGATGTTTAGATTGGATATGAAGAGGAAATTCTTTACTGTGAGGGTGGCGAGGCACTGGAATGGGTTGCCCAGGAAAGTTGTGAATGCTCCATCACTGGCGGTGTCCAAAGTCAGGTTGTGCAGAGCCTTGGGTGGCATGGTTTAGTGGGAGGT
Source organism: Ara ararauna (assembly GCA_028858755.1). Taxonomy (NCBI): domain Eukaryota; kingdom Metazoa; phylum Chordata; class Aves; order Psittaciformes; family Psittacidae; genus Ara; species Ara ararauna. The sequence continues at coordinate 36,971,932 of CM054379.1, forward strand.
GTCCCTGCCCCTGGCAGGGGGGCTGGAACTAGATGATCTTAAGGTCCTTTCCAACCCTAACTATTCTATGATTCTATGATTATCCTCACAAGTTTTGTTGTGACAACACATGGAAGATGTCTTTAAGATAAGCTGTCTTTAAGAAAGAAAATTAACTTCTAGAAACATCCATAGCTAACACTTCAATACAGCATTGGTTTTATGTTCATAACGAGTAAATCCAGTCTCCATAGATGTAATCCATGTCGTCTTGTGCTTCTGTTGCTCTATGAGGACTTGCACATCTTTAGCTCTTGCTCTTAACCCCACCCATGATTCATTAGAATATTAGTTCTCCATTATACAATAGGGAACTCCCATTTGCATACAAATGTCTTTTATTTGTAGCTGAAATGCTTCATAAGGAAAATACAAAGCATGCTAAGTGTTTGGAATTTTCAAACATTAGCATCTTCTATTTATCCAACTACTGCTTTACACTGCGTATAGAAAATGTTTATTTTTGTCACCTTTTCCCAAATCATATTAGTAAGTTTATAATTGTTCTCAGCACAAGCCTTGTTCATATGTATACAACAAGATAGAATCGTGCTTTCATTTGGCTGGTGGCAGTGTTGCTCATCTTCAGGGTGATAGCTTTTGCTGTATAAAGCTTTGGAGGCATCCACTATGCATTCAGAAGTTTTGCTCAATATATTATTAAAATGGTAATAAAACGATACATTAATTTAGTCATTGTACTACTGTCAACAAAATCCATCACCACTTTCTTTCTTAGAGTGTGATGCATTAATTTACATATAATAACCAGTTTGAAATAGAATTAATGATCATAAATAACATTCAGACATAAAGTCAATGCCCTGATTAACTTTTACATGCAGAATGGGACATTTGACTGAAGAACTTTTTTATGCTGGTGCAGGGAGGGAAAGATTGCTTAGGTCTCTCTATGCTTTCTTTTCTGTCCTCTCATCCTTGCCCCTCCAACCTTGGAGGGATTATCATAGGTCTTCATGGTAGTTTCTTTAAGTATCAGGCAAAGGGGAAATCTAGAATGGGCAGGTTTTCTCACTGCCACTAAAGATGAGATTTTCAGCAGCACTCAGACTTGATTAATCTCTGCTCTCATGGATGCCAGTGGTAAAACGAGGTCAGTGGAGTAATTATTTCATAGCTGAATGCCCATAGTAGATTAGCGTTCTCATCTTTTTTTTTTTTTTTTTTTTTTTTTTACTTCAGGGTCTCTAGAATTCCTACAGTTTGAAATCTGTCTACTTTTATGTCTCTGAACCACACAGTCCCAGAGGAGCAGTTATCTCAATAATGTGCAAGGTCGTCATGGAGATTCTTCCCCTTTCTGCTTGCCTTTATTTTTTTTTTTTTGAGGTGTCTCTGTGGAAAAAGATGATAGAAGACAGTGTAATTCACAGTGCTGCTCACAAAGCAACACTGAAAGACAAAGTAGAAACCAAATTGTAACCTTGAAACTACGTTCCACATTTCATACAAGCAATGTACCTCTTCTGTGGATAAAATGTTAGCAGATGGAGAAAAAAAAAAAAAAAAACACCACATTTTTCACTCAAATGCACATATCTGACAAAAGAAAAATTAAATCCATACAGTGCATCATAGCAGAAAGAAAAGGTGAAGGTCAAAGGGCAATTGCTTTGAATGGTAACCTTGCTTGCTTGAATTTCACTTTTCAGACTGACATGATTAATCACACATCATGACAAACAAATTGAAAGGAGCAACTTCATAAAATGAATGCTTTAAGAGGAAAGTAGCTCAAATGGCATGAACTGCAGGACTGACCTGCTCAAAATGTTTAACCTTCACAAGATCTAGTATCCTTTCCACTGCCATGCAGTACAAGCATTTTCATTAACATATAATAAGCTAGTAATGCTTGTCACCACAGTAACTACAGAAATATTTAAAAGCTAAAGAAAAGGAGCTATAATATGCTGTTTGGTCATTTCTTGTTCATATTGATCTTAATATTTTATGCTGCAATGAATAATGGGCAAATACTCCTTTCGCAGAATTGTCCAAAGTAGGGTCTTATATGAGTCGCTTCATTAGGAGCCAAGTTTTTTTCCCTCTGTGCTTTCTTTTTATGACTTTGTGAAAGTTGTTTGAGCTTATTTGTTCCTTTATATCTTCTATATATAATCAGGACAATAACAGCCACTCATAAAAAAGATTGTACTATGGTAACAGTAACAAGATTGAATTGTTAGTATTGGATGCCTACTGTGGAGAGGTATAGTTCCACAAGTCTAGGATAAGTATCATAAAGTTATACTGTGTATAGTTCCTGTTCTGCAGAGACGATTACTTAGTTCTAAGTCTTTCAATTAATTAATAAAATGGTTGAGACACCATTCCTGGAGGTATTTAAAAGATGTGGCATTTGGAGACTTGGTTTTGTGGTGGACTTTGTCATGTTAGCTTAACGGTTTGACTGAATGATCTTAAGGATCTTTTCTAACCTAAATGAATATGCAGTTCCATGATTAACAGTTTTTTCCCATGTCCCGTCATTCACAAGCCCCACTTTAAACATTATTTGACAAAAATATGCATATGGCAAGCATCAAGCAATCTTCTCAGCAGTATTTTAAACAGGGAAGAAATGGAGTAGGCACAAAGGGGTTCAGCTCAAATCTGAGAGGGGACATGTGTTGACTGGACAGGTGGTATATATCATGGTTATGCACTCATGGCTGGTTCTCCTTTCCATCATCAGGATGCCTCCCCTCCTGACAGAAATAACATATATGATTAGCCCATCCCACAGAAAGGACAGAGCAGCTCTCTCTCTTACCAGCTTCTGCTAAATCTTCCTTCTCTCACAGTCCAGGTTACCAGATGCAGACAAAGAACATTCATTGTAAGTCATTTCATGCTTTCCTACATTCAGAAGTGTTAACCAACAATCAGTGTGTGCATGTCTATTCATATCACCAACAAATGCTTATGTAACATTGCTGTGCTTATGGAACACCCACTAAGGAATGGGTCCAGCCAAACAAGCTTCCATGAGCAAAGCAAAATACTCAAAAGCTTGTGTTTGCAATCCAGCTGTGGACTTCACGGCTTTCCTCTCCCCCATTTCCAGGCTGAGACTTTGCACATGTTAATCTCATTGCAATTCCACTGAATTGTTACAATGTGTAGCAGTGTAAGGGAAAGAGGACAGCTGTGCATAGGTCTGCTTATGCAGTTAATGCCTGTTGTAGATTTTCATAAGAAATATAACTTAGCTTAGGCATTTTTTAGAGCTTTTGTTTGTTTTAAACAATGAAAGACATAAATACATAGCGATTTCAAAACCTTGATGCTTCATCTGTACAGGAGTTTACCTATCTTCAGGAAGGACACTGTGCGGATAATGCAGATAGCATCAAGAGAGCACCTCTGCAGAGACAAGGTCTTGTAAGAGATCCACAAGTTAGAATTAATGTTTTCTTTGAAGGGTAGATTTAAGAGAGGTCTCTTTGTATGCATGTCAGACCCCAAGACTTGGGCCACAATACTTCTTTGCTGTTTTCTGCCTCATAGGAGCTAGGTTTGGTGGAAAGAGGAAGAACAAAATATTGTGTCATGGCAATGGAATGAGGCTGAGCTCACTGGTGAAGGAAGTGAGGAAGCAGTGTTTATAGTTGTGTATGGTGGGTGTCAAAAGTTCATGAAAGCTGATGATTTTCTGAAACTCCAATCCTGCGTATCAGGACCACTGCCTGGGCAGAAATGGCCACATTCACATGCAGCCATTCCATCTGAAAAAACTTTTCTCAAACATCTTCCAGCTTTTGGGACACTGATATTAAATCAGATCCAGAATGCACTCCATCTTGCAATGAGACAACCAGAAAACTTGAATAGCAGAAAGGCAGAAGTCAGCTGTAATTTTAGTAATCATTCATATCCACAGATAGGGAAGGACTTGCAGTGTAGGTGCCATTAGCCACAGTGTAAATGATCAGTATATCACAGTGCTTTTGCCTAGGAGAAAGAGAAGGCTGTTTTAGTTCAATGGAAGACTGAACAGAAATGCAAACTTCATGGACCTGATTTTTGTCATAGGTCTCTTAGGAGTTAAATAAGCATTGATAAACTCTGTCTTTTAGCTGCATCTTAAATTGGCACTAAAGAATCTGAACTGTGCATTTTTAAAACTTCAAAAATAAAAATAAGTATGCAGATTATCTGAAAACATAGCCTGAATGCTTGACTGCAACCTAAATTGACTTATTCCCCCTGGTTTGATTCCTATTTAAACAGCTAGGAGTGGCAGCTCCCCGTAGCACAGTCATGACTGTCTTGTCTACAGGCATGAGGGTCCTGAAGACAGTTTTCTGGCATTGCCAAATGAGCCCTAGCAACTGGGCCTTCTCCCAGATATGGAAAGTGATACCAATGAACAAGATGGTGTTTCAGCAGAGCCTGAAAGCACGGTTACAAGGCAGACAGGGCTGAAGAACTGTAATGATGTCAACCTCATCCCATTACTGTAAATTTCCTGATATAACATATTCTCAACAACCATGAAGCATTAACCAGAATTACTATTTGTTTTTACTTCCTGAGTGGAAAAATAAAGTAGTTAAAAAGCTGAAAAGAAAGAGAATAATGGTAGTATAAAAATAAATAGAGAAGATTAAAACAGCAGTTCATTCTGTGTCTGAAGCAGGTATGTGCCACAAAAAAGTAAAATTCAGCAGATAGATAGTATTACATCTCACAATAGCAAGTCCTGAAACACTTGATGTGTTTAATAGTTTCCAGTCAACTCAAGGAGATGAAGCTAAACTGTAAAAGTATGTTACAGAAATTAGAACATTACTGCACTCCATTAGAAAATCAAATGCACACAAGAGAAACATTTTTTATCAGGGAATACAGAAGCAAGGTCATATCATCAAAGTGTTTGTGACTGATCTAAAGCTGAAGAGCAACAAGAGAATGAGAAGGAAGGAGAGGGGGAAGGAGACAGCTTGAGTGTCTGATAAGAGATGGAATTGCATCAAAGAGGAGAGGAGGGAGTGAAACTCAAGAGAAACTAAAAGTTGACACTGCAAAATACTCACAGCTGAAAATCTGCTAGATCTTATTAGACAAGGAAATCATCAAGTCCAGGCTGAAGTTTTGCTATTTACAACAAATGCTTGAGAAATATTACAGATTATAAGGTTTTTCCAGCTTTTAAGAGTCTTTTATAACACAGATATTGGGCAGCATAGCCAGATGAAGGAAACATTCAAAATGAATTTATTTTTTTACTTTCATTTTTTATTACCTAAAATGAGACTTCATTTTTTTTTATTTAAGTTTTTTGTGGTTGGTTAGAGATATAAGTTCAACTCGGAGCAGCAACAGGCACCAAAGGAGCCTCAAGTCCTCGACAGGGCTTACCCAGGAGCTGGCAGCTCAGCAGACGTGAGGAGCTGACTCACAGGGGGCGGCGCCAGGAGGAGCGGTACCAGCCCTGAGTGGTTAAAAACCTGCCTCAGGGAGCACGAGTGACCAGGGGCGCGCTGAACAGGGCGGGCAAACAGGGCGGGTTCGAGGCAGTTTCCACAGCAGTTCGCGTGGGCAAGCAAGCAGGATGGTGAGAGGAATGGTGAGCACTCGCCGTATGACCAGGGCTCGGTCTGGGAGCTCTGCTCTGGCTGCCCCAGCCGTGGCCAGTGTAGGCACCCAGACAGAGCTGATGAGAGGAGAGGCTGCAGTGCAGAGCTTGGGCTGTAGTGAGTGCCTGCACTGCTCTCCTGAGAGGAGGGTGCACAATGGGCAGAGCTGCACCCTGTGCTCCCTGGTGGAGGTCCTCCTGCAGCAGGTGGCTGAGGTGCAGGAAGCTGTTACTAGGCTGAAAGGTGTCAGGGAAGCTGAGGGGAATCAGCATTGCTTGCTCAAGGACCAGACTGTGCAGGGACCTCAAGTGTCCCCTGTCGCTCATGCGGGAAAGGAGGCCGCCGCTAGCCCAGGAAGCTGGGAAAAGGTAACAGAAAAAAACAACAAAAAAAGGAGGAAGAGGACAATTAAAAGCAAGGGGCTTCCTCCTAAATCTGTTGTCCCCACCCAGAACCACTTTGCTGTCCTGCAGGGGGCTGATGAGGAACCACGCTCCCACCAGGAACAACCGGCTGATACACTGGTAAAGAAGATCTCTACTGGTGCTGCCAGGAAAAAGCGGCAGGCCATAGTAGTAGGGGACTCTACTCTGAAAAGGAACAGAGGCACCCATCTGTTGGCCTGACCAAGACTCAAGGGAGGTGTGTCGCTTACTGGGGGCTCGGATCAGGGATGTTGCAGAGAAGCTGCTGCTCTAGTCAGTCCCACTAACTATTACCCACTTCTAGTGATTCATGCGGGTGCGACTAATATAGATAGCAGTAGCCTGGAGAACATAAAGGACTACAGAGCTCTGGGAGAGGTGGTTAGGGGCTCTGGAGCACAGACTGTCTTATCGTCAATTCTCCAGGGTACAGGGCAGGACCTTAAAAAGGTTAGGAGGATTGGCCAGATCAATAAATGGTTAGAAGGGTGGTGCTATAGTCAGAGGTTTGCGTACCTTGAACATGGGACTCAATTTAGTAGGCCAGGTCTACTGGATGCTGGTGGAGCTGGTCTGACAAAGAAAGGGAAGAGTGGATTTGGGAGGAGACTTGCCAGACTGGTCAAGGATGCTTTAAACTAGATGTGTTGGGGGAGGGGGGCATCATTCCATCCCAAAACACCCAGTCACTTGCAGCACCTCTAGTAAACGTTCAGAGCAATGTAGAGATACTCCAGCTGCTCCAGCCAAAGAGCCGGCTTCAACTGGAGCTTGGCTCAATGCCTCTATACAAATGCCCATAGCATGGGGAACAAACAAGAAGAATTAGAGATGTGTGCACGTCTACGGGGGTATGATATCTTAGGCGTCACAGAAACATGGTAGGATGGCCCCTATGACTGGTGTGTTGGAATAGAAGGTTACAGGCTCTTAAGGAAGGACAGGCCCAGTAGGCGGGGAGGGGGAATTGCTATTTATGTTAGGGATAGGCTGGAGAGTATGGAACTGCACCTGGGGACAGGTGAGCAGTCGACAGTGAGTTTGTGGGTGAGGCTTAAAGAGAGAACAGCGATGGAAGACATTATCGTGGGGATCTGTTGCAGACCGCCTGACCAAGAGGACTCGGTGGATGAAGAGCTTTATAGACAGATAAGAATAGCCTCACGCTCGCAGGCCCTTGTTCTCATGGGGGACTTCAACCACCCTGATACCTGTTGGAGGGATGGTATGGCCCGGCACAAACAATCCAGGAAGTTCCTCTATTGTGTGGAAGACAGCTTCCTTCTGCAAGTAATAGAGGAGCCGACAAGGAGAGGTGCCATGCTTGGCCTCGTCCTCACCAACAGGGAAGGGCTGGTTAGAAATGTGACGCTCCAGGATAGCTTTGGCTGCAGCGATCATGAGATGGTCGAATTCGAGATCCTCAGGACAGTGAGAAGAGTGTAAAGCAAGCTCCCTGCCCTGGACTTCAAGAGAGCAGACTTTGGCCTCTTCAGGAACCTGCTCAGTAAGATTCCATGGGATATAGCCCTAGAGAGCTACAGACCAGTCTGACTCACCTCCGTGCCTAGCAAAATCTTGGAGCGCATTCTCCTGGAAGGCAGGCTGAGGTACATGAAAAACAATAAGGTGCTTGGTGACAGCCAGCATGGCTTCACTCAGGGGAAATCCTGCCTGACCAATTTGGTGGCCTTCTGTAATGGGGCTATGGAACTGATGGACAGGGGTAGAGCAGTTGATGTCATCTACCTGGACTTGTGCAAAGCGTTTGACACTGTCCCTCCTGACGTCCTTGTCTCTAAGTTGGAGAGACATCAATTTGATAGGTGGACCACTCGGTGGATAAAGAACTGGCTGGATGGCCGCACACAAAGAGTTGTGCCCACTGGCTCAATGTCCATCTGGAGACCAGGAATGAGTGGTGTCCCTCAGGGTTCAGTGTTGGAACCAGTCTTGTTCAACGTCTTTGTCGGTGACATGGACAGTGGGATTGAGTGCGCCATCAGCAAGTTTGCTGATGACACCAAGCTGTGTGGTTCAGTTGATATGTTGGAGGGAAGGAATGCCATCCAGAGGGACCTTGACACACTTGTGAGGCGGGCTGATGCCAACCTGATGAAGTTTAACCATGCCAAGTGCAAGGTCCTACATCTGGGTCGGAGCAATCCCAGGCACAGCTACAGGTTGGGCAGGGAAGAGATTCTGAGCAGCCCTGTGGAGAAGGACTTGGGGGTGTTGGTCAATGAAAAAATGAACATGAGCCGGCGGTGTGCACTTGCAGCACAGAAAGACAACCACATCCTGGGCTGCATCTAAACAAGTGCGATCAGCAGGTCGAGGGAGGTGATCCTGCTCTTCTATTCTGCTCTTGTGAGACCTCACTTGAGTGTTGTGTGCAGTTCTGGTGTCCTCAACGTAAAAAGGACATGGAACTGTTGGAAGAAGTCCTGAGGAGGGCCACAAGGATGATCAGGGGACTGGAGCACCTCCCGTATGAAGATAGGATGAGAAAGTTGGGGCTGTTCATTGTGGAGAAGAGAAGGCTGCGTGGAGACCTCATAGCATCCTTCCATTATCTGAAGGGGGCCTATAGGGATGCTGGGGAGGGACTCTTCATCAGGGACTGTAGTGATAGGACAAGGGGTAACGGGCTCCAACTTAAACAGGGGAAGTTTAGATTGGATATGAGGAAGAAATTCTTTCCTGTAAGGGTGGTGAGGCACTGGAATGGGTTGCCCAGGGAAGTTGTGAATGCTCTATCGCTGTCAGTGTTCAAGGCTGGATTGGACAGAGCCTTGGGTGTCATGTTTTAGTGGGAGGTGTCCCTGCCCCTGGCAGGGGGGTTGGTACTAGATGATCTTAAGATCCTTTCCAACCCTAACTATTCTATGATTCTGTATTTGTGCTATTTTGGAGTAAAACTTATTTTCCTTATAGCAAAAATAGAAGATCAGAAACAATATTATTAAGGGAAGAGCACTGCAGAAGTAGTTGTATAGTATTTTTTATTATTATTATTAGGACAGTATGATACAGAAGTGAAGAGCTAGTATTTCTCCATCTCATTAGAAATCAGTCATAACTCATTTCTTAAATGAAATTTGGGCACAATTGAAAAACTCTTCTTGGATCAAAAGGAGTATTTATTGGACTTTTCAAGAAATCATTTGCATGAAATTCTTACTATGTTAACAGCAGTTAACTATTTAAATAATTTGCAATGAGACACAAAGAAAAGAAATGTGTTAGATATTACTTAAATATATAGTTAAGAAGTTGATCCAAGACTTTTGAAAACATGATATTGAAAATTCCATGCTGCTGTACTTGACTAAAGAAAGGAAACTCAGATATTTTTAAAACCCTGTGTTACTGTTCAAAGAATCTGGGGAAATATATAATGCATATGAAATTTCATATACCTTTAGAAGAAGCCAGTAAATTCTCCTATATTAAAAAGCTTGTCTGAGGCATCCATGGATGGGTAGTAGGCCACTGAGAACTCTTACAGTGATTCAGATTCTTACTGAATGTATGTAATTAGTCAATCAGTTAAGATGCTCTCTTTATTGGTATTGTTTTGTGGGTTTTTTTTCGTATAATATTATTATCAAATTTTGCATTAAAAATGCTTAAAAATGTAACCTGCATCTAAAAATGAAACCTATACCTTCTGGGTAAAAGCAACGTTCTCTGTTTTATGATCTGAACACATTTAATCAGCTGGATACCACAGCTGAGTTGAATGAGTAAATGAATATTTTGTGAACTCCAAATAAGCTGAAATTTGAGGTAGGTATTTGCCTAACGTGCTTTCATAGCAATTAGCTTTTTGATGGAAGATGGACACATCAGTATTTGACTGTCAAAAACTTAATTGTCATGAGATTTCTCCGTCTTTAGGTTTACTTAATTAAGGTTAAATGAATACCTGACACAGGATTTAGATATGTAAGTTCACCTGTAAAACCATTTTGAGGACAGTATCAAGAAAATAATTAGAGAGTAAAATAGCAAAAAAACTGTTACTAATTCTGTTGTTCTCAGTATCTTGAGGACTTACTCCTTCATGTTTGCTGCAACACAACTCATCTAATTGTACTCTTACCTAGGCATTAGTTCTTAAACAGTGTCAGACATACTGTCACATAGACATATAACAAAAGTGTCTACCCCAAACGACATTCTGGGTCCTAGACCATGAAGCAAGCCCTTAAGATGAAAACAGGGATACTGATCAGAAACAACTTATGCCCAGGACTTCTTAACCCTCAGCTGTATGTGTTTTCACTCATGGCTGGGCCTTTAAACTCATGCAGTGTGATTGGAGCTTATGTGCTTGGCTCTGAGAATGGAAGTTTTAGTTGGAGTTACATGACACAAATATTTAAACGTTAAATTGAGAAGCCACTTTACTCTGCTAAGCTTCAGGATAAGAAAGGAATGGGGGATGTTATTTGATGAGGGAAGGTAGACCACAGAACAAACTGATACTGTCTGAAAATAACAGATAGCAGCACTGTTGAATACACTATTGAATATCCTGCAGCTTCTGAATTTTCTGAGAGGCATTATATTAGAACCAGTGCATACTCATTGCATAGATTTCTCTTTGGTATTATGACTATAAACTCTAAGTGCTGTTTTCCAGTAGAATTTGCCTGATAAATTTCTTTCTCACAAATAAACTAAAAAGGCGTAAAAGTACATGATGTGAGGAAGTGACTAGTATAGTTCAGTAAATGTACATAAGAATTTCTTCATAACATTCAGGAATTCATTTTACCTTATTTACATTTAGTTTCAAGATTGATTCAACCACACAGTCACAAAGCACAGTGGAAAAGTCATATAATTCATGCACAATAGCAGGCAGAGATATACCATTTGCAGGAGCAGAAGCAACAGGCATATTTTTTCAGGAAAAATCAATTTGCTTATGCAAAAGTGTGGGCTTTTTTCCCCATTTAAATTACAAATCCCTTTTTACATATAGTTACTTGTGTCTGATTCCTCTCCTGCACAAACAGTGAATGTCTTAGCATAGTTGTCTTCAGTAGAATATAAAGGAAAAAAATAAGATAATGAATTGATTCTTCAGTTATTTTGGATAAATATATTTCTCTTTGTATAACTGCTGTCATTCTGACTGCATTTCTTTCATCTGAGAACAGGCTAAACAGGTAGCTGTGAAAGTTGAAAATCCCTATCAAAGCAAGAAATGCAATCAAAGCAGTATGGTTAACAGCAAAAATAAGCAAAAAACATTTGAAATTAATTTTAAAAGCAAATATGTATTCAAATGCAGAGAAGTCTTAGTAAGGATACCCATTCAGAATTGCCACCAACATTAATATCATCATGCAGCATACTGTGACATTTCCTTCACGGTATGTATGGCTAGAATGTTCTCATTCTCTAGAAAACATATTCAGTGTGAGATTCACAGAGAAGGAAGGTCTGTGCTTAATTCTTCTCCATGAACCTATGGTTAGATCTGCTAGATCTAGTACAGGCTGACTTAGTGCATGTTGCTGGAAGACACAATAGAAAACTTTTTAAAAAATCTCATGCTGAATTAAATATGTTCGTCTATACTAAAAAAAATCTTGACAATAAACTTCATATTATAAAACCCACTACAACAGGTCCATCTCTTTCTTGCACTGAGGACTCCAGAGTTTATTCCACTTATTCAGCCATAGCTGAAAAGGTCTTCATGAGACATTTAACAAGTTTTTTCCTCTTTGATTCCTCGGTGTTATCATCATGTTTTCTTTAAACATGGCATTTTAAAGGACATTTGTGAATACTGGGGAATGGGAGCATCTCTTTTTTGAATTATTCATAATCAGCAATTAAAACAAAAAAGTAATAGAGTACAGCAGAAATTTTAAGAATTATGTAGGAAAAATCACCTTCTTTTTCTTTGCAAAGTGAAGTCTTCTATTTTTCTATGTGAAATTGTTGAAAAACTCACTGAATAACTGATTCCCTGAAACTAAATGAGGCTGTTCTTTCTGATTCTGTTGTTATGAGGTGGAAAACAAACAAAATAATTGCTGGGAGTAGTTCATATTTCTGTCACTTGTTTCATTTGCCATACTTAGGAAGAGTTTTCAGATAAAGGGATCTCTAATATAGCAGAAAGAAGTATGAACTGATTCAGTAACTGGGCACTGAAGCATGATGATTTCCAACAGTAATAAAGTAAAAAAAAAAAACTTTTTAGAAATGTTACTGGAATAATCAATTTCTGAAACTGTTACAGGAACAATTGGGGAGTGTGTGTGCTTGTGTGTGTGTGTGTGGTCAGAGATGTACTGCAAGCCAAAACCTGTATATAAAGCATGTGACCAGAAAGATGATGCATGGCCTGGCAACAGTAAAAGCTGAGATCTAATTCATAGTTAGCTGTTATTAATTATTGTCACTAAGTGCCCTGCTGTCACAGTGGCAAAGCTGCTCTTTATATTATTATTTTAAACATTTTAGAAAATACAGAAAAAGGGTAATTTAAACTAGAAAAATGAAATCTGGAAAACTAATACAAAAATGAAATATTGCAGACGAAGTCAATGCAGATAAAACCATTCTAAGTCCTCTGTGTAGGGAAACCAGAATATATGACACTTAGAGGCAGTATAAGAATCTAAGTGGATAATAAATATGAAAGGAAAAATATGGGATTGACAAAACAAGTTATCAGTTAGGAGTGTGTTTGTGTAACTTTGTGCACAAGAAGCAGATAGGCACCAAGAGAATTTGACTAGCATATTTTAAAATTTCCTCCTACTGAAGTATGGCAACATGGAAAGGAATTATATATTAGGAACATCCTTCTCTCTGTAGTTCCTATGTGTTTTAGCAAGATGTAAGACATTAGAAGACTCTAGGAGGATATTGAGTAAGATGTAGGAAGTCTTCATATCTCTTTAAATGCATCCTCCAATTCTGTATATTAGTTGGGGGTGTGCTTGTCTCAGAGCATAGAACAGATACAGAGCAGTTATAAGTAACTCTGAAATGTGAACACTTCGTGACCTGCACAAAAAAGAACACCATAGAAGAAAGCAGATCTCAGTGCCTCAAACTGTTTCATGGAAGGTGCTGAATCCCCAAACTATCTGTAGTTTCATGGCCAAACTGTAGTTTAAAATTATAATTTCCTGCCATTGCAATGGCCTCTTCCTTCATGTATCATTCGTACCTCTGAGAGTCATAGTGAATAAATGCAGTAGCAGTCTACAATATTGCTCATAAGGCTTTATGATCAACTAAGATGTTGCCATTGCAATTGTAAAATGGCCAGCTGTCTAAGCTGCTGTTGTAAGCTAATGTCTGAGATTGCATTTTATTTTAGACCTAGTGAGGTGTCTTTTTTTGGTTTTTGGTGAGGTTTTCCATTCTTTGCCAAAAGATAGAGGTTAATCAAAACCACAAGAACATAGTAAAAAAATAATTTTTCTTCTTTTGCAGATTTTGCAAGGCAAGAGCGCTTGATTTCTCTATAATATCATGTATGTGGCTATTTTTTAAATATCTCAAGTTTAAAGTCAAGCTGGAAGTGGATATAAGCACTAATAACACACATGAACACATCTTAGTATGTCATGAGAGTAACAAAAAAAAGTCAAGGCTGCCTCTAAATTGTGGAGAACAATGAAGTAGAGTTAGGGTATAAATACAAATTGTTCTGGCACTAGAAAAGTATGGAAGATTGATCTGTTGATTAAGCTGAGGAAACCATTCAAGCAGCAATTCTTCTATTATAGAGAATAGGAGGGAATAATATATGCTTCATTGAGCAGTCTAGACCCTGGTTAAACTTCAAAGTCATTTGTTGTTTCTCAAAACCAGACAAGTGTTCACCCTGCCAAGAACATTACTTAGATGAAAAGTACTGAAGGACTTGTGAACCATCCCTTTCTCACCAGTGTTGCTAACATCTCTCAGAAGTTAAGCTACTTTGTTGTGGACTTTCCCTCTATAAGAGCTCGTGTTCTTCAGATGGATTATAAATATTGGATCACGTTCAGCTCCAACATAAATATGGAGTAGCATCACAACATTAATTAAAACCTTTATTAATATGTCAAATAATTTTTATTTAAGCTAAGCAATTGATAAACTAATAATAATGAATACATGATATAGTGAATTATTAAATAGAAATTAATCATACACTCAGTTCTTTCAATATGATATGGTCTTTAAATGTAAAATAATTTCTTTTTTTATGGAACTAATAAATTCACATAAATAAATATATTATTTTAAAAACATTAAGATGTATACTGAAAAGAACTGATCTGTATGATGTTCTGAGAAGTATGGGGAGGAGAACCGGAAAAACACAAAACTCACGTTGAGGCAAGAATTGTTTAATAATTAAAAAAATGTAAATTATAAAAGTAATGCCTAAATAATTCTGAGTGCACAAAGAATGAAAAAAGGGCCTGGAAGATTTTTTTAAGATTCTTACTTTGAAGTTTGATATCAGCTACTTGGAAGGAAACTTCACAAGAGCAGAAATATCAGTTCAGATGAGTATTAAAAAAATAAAGAGCGCTCTTACAGTGACCTGAATCATTGGGTTCACAAAGCCAGGCAGGAAATTTCTTAACAAGAGGTTTTCCTACAAGGTTTTGCTGGTTGCTTTTACCATGCTGGAGAGAAGCATGAGAAAACTAGCAGTTTTTGAAACTGAGGTAATCCAGTTTCTTGTAGAGATAAAAAGTACCACAGGAATCAAAAGGCCAATTTCTATCATAACTTCTGTAGCTGTTTGGCAGCAACTGGAGATCTAAAGGATCTAGGTAGTCTGACTCTAAGGTCAGTTACTGAAGGGGATCCATGATTTGTATATATGGCTGGGCACAGCAAGAGCAGGGCTGTGGCCCTGGTGGCTGGTGTGCTCATTTGCCAGCAACTGGGGAGACTGAGTGACCTGAGCTCAGCTGCTGGAAGGATCCACACTGTACTCATTTTGAAGAATGGGATTTCCTCCTGATCAACCAGACAGGAACAGGATGAGTCTGTTGGTGATTTTCATGTCTGTGTGAGTGATATGTCTTCTGTCAGTATTCGTCTGTATGGCTGACCACAGGTAGGTCATACGATCTATATCGTAGGATCATATATATCATAGATAATATATGTATACATATATTCATGCTAAGCTGCACTACTGTCTACCCCTGAAACATGGTATTTGATAGTGTCATGGGTTCAGCAGTAGCAGTCATTTTTCTCCTTCTTGGTAGCTGGTGCAGCACTGTGTTTTTGATTTTGGGCCTGGGAACAGTGCTGATAACACCAGTGTTTCGGTTACTGCTTAGTGATGTTTTGGTCTGACCAAGGACTTTCTGAGTCCCATGCTCTGCCAGGGAGGAGGGGAAGCTGAGAGGAAGCAGAGACAGGACACCTGATCCAAACTGACCAAAGATGTATTCCTTACCAGAACACGTCATGGCCAGGATGAAAAAGACAGAGAGCAGAGACCCGGAATGGTGGGGGTGCACTGCATGGTCGGGCTTGGTTTTAGGTGGCGAGCAATTGTATTTTTTCCTTGTATTTGCCATGTCATTATTAGTATTGGTGGTAGCAGTAGTGGTCTTGTGTTATAGTTTAGTGACTAAACTGTTCTTATCTCAACCTGTGGGAGTTGCATTCTTTTGATTCTCCTCCCCATCCACCAGGGAGCTGGGGGAAGAAAGAGAGGGGAGTGAGTGAGAGAACGGGCTGCGTGGCTGACTGGACTTTAACTATGAGAGATAGCCATGGTCACCTCATCATATTCAACAGCTCCCAATGTAGTCTTTTTCAGATTAATAAACTAGGCCTTTATCCTAAGGACCTGTGTCACTGCCTACAGCATAATCTCAGTCAGATGTCTACAAACTACATGAATTTTTGCCTGTCCTATGATGTTAATTTAGCTTTTAATACGTAGATATGAGTTTTGGAATGAGAGATTCTTTTTTGTTTTTACTGTTCTCTTACCTTTAAAATCTTAATTCAGTACAGATAAAGAACCTTATCCAGTGTCTAGTTATTAGTCAGCTAATACTGATTTTGTACTTCTATCCCTTAATAACCGTAATATATTAGAACAGTGTTTCCAAGGGGCTCTTAGGGTATAAACAGTCACTGATATTTAGTACTCTGATAAAGAG
Organism: Ara ararauna; assembly: GCA_028858755.1. Taxonomy (NCBI): domain Eukaryota; kingdom Metazoa; phylum Chordata; class Aves; order Psittaciformes; family Psittacidae; genus Ara; species Ara ararauna. The sequence continues at coordinate 36,988,180 of CM054379.1, forward strand.
ATGCAAGGTTATGCATTGATCATAATAAAGATCAAATAAGTGATTCAGATATATTTTTATTTAAATATAGATCACTCAGATTTTAATCAGTGTGATCATTTATTTGACCATGTTAGCCTAAGGAGAACATGCTTAATTAAACCACAGGTCAGCTGAGGATGTGGGAGTTAGGTAAAAAAGCATATAGCAATAGTTAGGTAAAAAGCATTAGAACTTTTGTCACACAAGCCAACCAAACCCAATTTTTTCTTTTGAAACAGAAAGCAAAGGTTGCCTTTCAGAGTTTTGATCGAACGAAAAACCTCAGAAATTATCTTCTGCCTTTCAAGTGACAAAACCAACCTTATTTCAACTTTAAAGAATGTAGTAACATTTCACAGGCTCACTCTAGTCACCTGTGGTGTTATTTAAATATCACCATCAGTAACACCCTTTGTCCTTTAAGTATTTCTTTATTCTCCATATTAAACCGCAGGGAAAAAATATGCAGCAGTCCAACTTCCGGCACAGCAAGCAAAAAATGATCAGGCTGTATTATCAGCACATATCCCCAGTGATAACAATCCTAGTCATATTTTATATAGTATCATTATTGTATCACAATATGATAATTATTAGCAAAAAAAAAAAAAAATTGTTTTCTGTCAAGGTGTATCTCATTCAGTTTTCCTGTCTGGTATGTCTGTGGGAAAAACCTTTTGTTATCCTCTTGCAGTGTTGCATTCATATGCAGGGAGAAGCACAGGCTGCTCTTGAAATACTTATCTACTTAATCCCAATGGGATGTGCGCAGAAACAGTATAGCTTGGGCTTCACTTAATTGTCTCTGCTTAAATAAAATGCAACCTGCTTCTTAAACTCTGGAGTACAGTCTATGGCTACATCACTTGCCTGTATTTCAACATTGTTAATGTTGGGTACGTCCGTACTAAGAGACAGCTGCGGACTTAAAAGCGTTGCAAGAGTCTAGGGATGATAATCTTCAAAAAATTGGAGCATATCATTGATTACTGGAATCAAGGTCCTCAAGACTCTGTCTCTGCTGTTCAGAGAGAGCAACACCTGAGAGCATGGTAATTACTGCATGACCAGCATCCTGTCTGCCTTCCGTACACAAGGCTGCTGTGCTGATAGTGAGGGAATAGAAAGGGGCAGAATGTAGAAGCATGTAAAGCAAATACTACATCAAATGTATGTGTCTTAGGTTTTTAAATGTGTCAAATTAAGACGTAATTTTACATCATATGGGAAAAAATTAATGTTTATATATAGTGGGTTCTGTCATGGCCTGATTTTTATTGATTGCAGGAATGGCTAAAGAGATGACATCTGAAAAATAATTAGAATAGAAAAGTAAAACATCAATGCTTAATTTTATCAAAGTATTAAGTTATAACAAAAATGCAATCATTTCATATTAATTTATTAAATGCAGTGTTTTCCGAGGAGATTAATACTATAAATCCTAAGGGTAATTGGTAATATTCATGTATTCTATCTATTTTTCTTATAAGCTAGCTAAAGGGCCTGTCAGCTTAAAGTTTCATCTCTATTTCTCAAGTCAGGTATATAGCACAAAGATGCAGTATTGAAATGGTGACCTCAGAAGTCCTTACAAAACATCATTGGGTCTTTGCTGCTTTGTTGCATACATTCTGAAAAAAAAAAAAATCAATCTGTTTTAATATCAAAGGAAATTTCCTTCCAGGTATGCTCATTTTAGTGTGAATGTCAAAACTTTTGACCTTTTCATACCTCACACAAGTGCTTCTTTGTTGGGCTTTGTTCTTGTTGGCTTTGCTTCCTTCAGGAACTGGCAGTGTTTCCAGCATTCTACCTTTCCCTAAAACCCCAAATGTTCTTTCCCAGAGAGTTATTCTGTAACTGTCTAGCCTTATTTCCTCTTCCTTTAAATTTATTCTGAGTCAAGTTTTCTTTGTACAAGGCTGTCAGGTTGTTAAAATATAAAATTAAAAAAAAAAAACCCTGTTCTTTTCAAAAGCCTAACTTGAATTATGCTTTCTCTAATTTGCCAGGCAGTGCCAAAATAAAGATCATTAGCTTTGCTTTCTCCTCTTAAAAATGTACGTGTCTCTATTTTGTTCACAGAAGTATTCCCAATAAACATAAGACATTCAGAGCATCTGTGATAGACTTACCATGGAGAAAACTTATTTTACATCAATCTTTGTTTATAATTCTGAAGAGAGTTCACACATAGGAGTCAATTCCTCCAACCTAGTTCTATTCCTACAGATATATTCTTACTGGTCTGATGATGTAGAGAGTGAGAGTCAGAGGACTCACTAGAAAAAATATCAGTCCCAAATGTGATCTGCGGCTGCATGACCTTCCTCAATATTTCTGTCTAAAAGCTCAGATCACCACTGAAGTCTGTAACAATGGCCTGTCAGAGGAAGCATCAAGCTAACAGTGCCAGGATAATAAAACATCTTCTAGCACACACATGGATAGTCTCATCTTTTTCATAATGATTATCGTACCGACAACTGTTTACATTGAGCTAACTAGCCATCACTGCTTATGGTCAGTCAGGAGAATGAGCAATGAGATTCCAGTTTTGTTTCTAGCACACTTCAGGAATATATCCTATATTTTCTTTGTTTAATAACTGCAAAAATCATAGAATCATAGAATAGTTAGGGTTGGAAAGGACCGTAAGATCACCTAGTTCCAACCCCCCTGCCAGGGGCAGGGATACCTCCCACTAAAGCATGACACCCAGGGCTCTGCACAACCTGGCTTTGGAAACCACCAGTGATTGAGCATTCACAACTTCCCTGGGCAACCCATTCCAGTGCCTCACCACCCTTACAGTAAAGAACTTCTTCCTCATATCCAATCTAATCTTTCCCTGCTTAAGTTTGAAGCCGTTACCCCTTGTCCTCTCACTACAGTTCTTCATGAAGAGTCCCTCCCCAGCATCCTCACAGACTCCCTTCAGACAGTGGGAGGCTGCTATGAGGTCTCCACGCAGCCTTCTCTTCTCCAGGCTGAACAGCTCCAACTTTATCATCCTATCTTGATACGGGAGGTGCTCCAGCCCCCTGATCATCCTTGTTGCCCTCCTTTGGACTTGTTCCAACAGTTCCATGTCATTTTTATGTTGAGGACACCAGAACTGCACAGTATGCTCCAAGTGAGGTCTCAAAAAGCAGTGTAGAAGGGCAGGATCACCTCCTTTGACCTGCTGGTCATGCTCCTTTTGATGCAGCCCAGGATACGGTTGGCTTTCTGGGCTGCAAGTGCACACTGAAGCAGGCTCATGTTAATTTTTTCATCAACCAAAACCCCCAAGTCCTTCTCTGCAGGGCTGCTCTGAATCTCTTCTCTGCCCAACCTGTAGCTGTGCCTGGGATTGCTCCAACCCAGGTGGAGGACCTTGCACTTGGCATGGTTCAACTTCATCAGGTTGACATCAGTCCACCTCACAAGCTTGTCAAGGTCCTTCTGGATGGCATTCCTTCCCTCCAGCGTATCAACCGAACCACATAGCTTGGTGTCATTGGCAAACTTGCTGAAAGCACACTCAATCCCACTGTCCATGTCACTGACAAAGATGTTGAACAAGACTGGTTCCAGCACTGAACCCTGAGGGACACCACTCACTACTGGTCTCCAGCTGGGCATTGAGCCATTGAGCACAACTCTTTGCGTGCGGCCATCCAGCCAGTTCTTTATCCACTGAGTGGTCCACCTATCAAATTGGTGTCTCTCCAACTTAGAGACAAGGATGTCATGTGAGACAGTGTCGAATGCTTTGTACAAGTCCAGGAAGATGACATCAGCTGCTCTACCCCTGCCCGTCAGTTCCGTGGCCCCATCATAGAAAGCCACCAGATTGGTCAGGCAGGTTTTCCCCTGAGTGAAGCCATGCTGGCTGTCACCAAGCACCTTATTGTTTTTCATGTACCTCAGCATGCCTTCCAGGGGAATCTGCTCCAAGATTTTTCCAGGCACAGAGGTGAGGCTGACTGGTCTGTAGTTCCCCGGCTCATCCATTTTCCCCTTCTTGAAAATGGGGGTTATATTTCCCTTTTTCCAGTCTTTGGGAACTTCACCTGACTGCCATGTTTTTTTCAAATATGATGGACATATCATATTATTAAGATTATTAACATTATTAGCATTTATTAACAATAATAATTCTTGTGCAAAAAGAAGTAATAATAAAGGATAGATGTCAGTGTCATCGACATGCATGAATAGAGCAAGGGATGAATAGAAACTTAGAAACAGGTCTTGTAAGGCTTTCCCAGAGAGTGACTTAGAAAACAAGATTTTATGAGTCTGCTGTAAATTTTTAGATGTCTATAAACAGTGAGGTAAAAAAAAAAACAACTGAATACACAGCTTTTGCTGGAAAGAATGAGAACAGATCAGTTCAATTGATCAACAGATCAATTTCTTCCTTACTAGGAAGAAATTTGCAAATGGCAAAACCATTCCCAGTTGTACAGCACTTAAAGTCCCCTACTTTGATTTGTATGATTAGTATATAAATGGCTTCCCATTAGCAAAATACAAACCTTTCTCTATGTATAAGCCTTAGATAAAAAGTAGTAAGCAAAATGAACTGATCCTGCATTAATGAGGATGGTTACTGTGAGGTCACAAAATCAGTACTAATTAATAACAGAATTGAGGCTAGAACTGAACTTGCATAGCTGAATGCTTCATTTGGGTGACTAATATCTTACTTAAACCAAGATCCTTTAGATCAAGTAAAGTGGTGTTCATTTCTATATATTGAGGAATATTTTCTATATAATATTTCTATATAATGAGGAATATTTTGGTGGTACTTTCCTTTAAAGTCAGGGAGATGAAAAGTAAAAGAAAAAGGAAGTGGAAAAATGACTCCAATATCGCTGTAATTTTCAGTTACAGGATAAAAGCCAGCATTTCAAAAGTTTTCTACAGTAATTTTTAGCTCTGTCTAACTTTGAAATGCTTTGCAGGTGTCCTGGGTTTAGCAGTAGCAGTCATTTTTCTCCTTAGTAGCTGGTGCAGCGCTGTGGTTTTGACTTTCGGCCTGGGAACGGCACTGTTAACACCAATGTTTTCAGTTACTGCTTAGAATATTTTGGTTTGACCAAGGACTTTCTCTGTCTCATGCTCTGCCAGGGGGGAGGGGAAGCTGGGAGGAAGCAGAGACAGGATACCTGATCCAAACTGACCAAAGAGGTATTCCATACCACAGCACGTCATGGCCAGGATGTGAAGAAACGAGGTCAGGGACCCGGAAGAAGGGGGTTCGCTGCAGGGTCGGGCTGGTTATCGGGTGGTGAGCGGTTGTATTCTCTTCCCCTGTTATTTCCCTTCTCGTTATTATTGTTGTGGTAGCAGTATTCATTTGTGTTATACTTTAGTTACTAAACTGTTCTTATCTCAGCCTGTGGGAGTTGCATTCTTTCAGTTCTCCTCCCCATCCCCCCTCCCCCCGAGAGCTGGGGGGAAGAAAGAAGGGGGAATGAGTGAGCAAACTGCGTGGCTGACTGGACTTAAACCACGACGGCAGGCTACCCACAAATGTTGATATTTTATTGCTTTTATCTGAATCTTCCTATTCTGCAAATATATTTTGCTAGAATGCATCACATGCTTCAAAAGGTTATTTAATATCTTTGTGCATTTTTAACTTTTTTTTTTCATTATAGCTCTGTCTTCCTGTTTCTCCCTTAATTGGTAGCAGGGAGTCATCTACTTTCTTACCATATTCAGATTTTTTTTGTTCAGCATGTCTAAACTGCTTTGTTCTCCTACTTGCGAAAGTAGAAACCCATTTCTTGGGGACCTATAATTCACACTTATGTAATCCTTTGGATATTATTGATGCTATTTCTGCTTGACAATGTTAAATTTACATTTGTAAATCGAATGAGACTCTCATGCTTTTCCACATTTTACCTGTCCTTTAATTGACTTCACCTTTCGTGACCCTTTTTCTTATTTTTGTCCAAAAATTTTTTTCTATAACCATTTTCTTCTAAATTTACTTTTATCGAATGGATACTGATATTGTTTAAGGATTCATCTGAGTTTTAATGTTCAGAAGAATTTTTTTCCCCTTAAAAAAGTGACCAAAATAACAAAATTTATCTTATGATTCTTTAATAACATTTATTAAGACTCTAACAGATAATGAGATTTTGCCTCCAAAAAAAGCTGATAAAAAAATTTGAAGTAAACAATTTCAAAAAGAAAACCAAATGTATACCACTGGACGCTGAAAACATTTAGCAAGGTAATAGAAGAAATCAATTGAAATTCAAATAAAAAATTAAAGATTCAATTGAAGAATTGAAAAAAAAATGAAAGAAATCTTATTTCTGTGGATTGTTATCTTGACTCTCAGAGTCCTGAGTGACCTCCCTCCACCCTGCCCATGATCCAGGACACCTTTTCAGCACCCAGGACAACAACCTCTTCTCCAGGAACACTGCAGCAGGGCCAAGCCAGGGCTAAACAGAGGACCCAGGCCTATGCCCATGCCTGGCCTCAAACTGTCCCCATCCCCACAGCCCTTCCCAAGTGGACAAGATCAATCACTTTCACCAAGCCTGATGCTGACCCCACCCAGCTGGACTGATGTCGCCACCCAGTCTCTGCCTGTCATTATCATCATCAACAGCAGCATCATGATGTGACTCTCTGGGCTCTTAACTGATCCTAGCTTCCAACCCCAGGCCTGCCCCTGCCCCTGGCTCAAACACCTGCCTAGCCTGGCCCGGCCTGGTCACAAAGGTGACTTCCTCAGCTCCTTGGAGCAGCAAGTCCTCACTGCTCCATGACATTGGATATAAATAAAAGACAGAAAACACCGGCATTGGTTTATTGATGAGGAATTAGATGGTTGTAGTGAGTCAATAACATTAACACGTGCTGTGTCAATGCAGTTTTCTAAACTGTTGTGTTTTTAACAGCATGGGGGCTATGTCATTTCAATTAGAGGCACTGCAGTCAATTCAGCCAGTTTTTGTTATACAGTTTTATCAACTTACCTTATCACTATCTGCTCACAAGAAAAGCCAAAGTGAGCAACATTCTGAAAATATAGACCAAACTTTTTCTTTATTTGTGAGGGGTTTTCAAGAGCATATAGGAAATGCCTACAGACCTTTAGGCTGCAACAGAAGCCTTCCTCTCAAATGATTATTAAGTGAAAGTTTTGACAAGGTTCTAGAATATGCAAAAGTTCAGATAGGCCTCTGTAAAAAGAAGAAACTAGGATAATGGTATTTATGTTTATAGCTCCTCACCTCAAAAAACTATACACTGTAACAGCCAAAATAATAGCATATGCCAACTAACAGATCAATTTTTTAAAATTTTGCTGGATTAGTAAATATAATATTAATAAATTCCTTGAACTGCTGATAAAAAGACAAACAATGAAACTTCAGGATGCCCGCTTGCTCTCTTTCATCAAGGACCTCTGGCAGTCAATCCTGACAGAATTTTCAAAAAGTGCAGACAATGCAAATTTTTATGCAGACTATTTTCCTGTTCATTTTAAGCTACTTAAAGTCAACCTCAGAGCAAGAACAAAGGCAAAAATGATTGATCTCTTCTGTGTTTTTTTTTTTTATTTTTGTGATGTCTTTCCCTATCATTTCTAGGTCAAAAGTACCTCTGTAAGTCTGCACCAGCTGAAGCAGTAGTTGCATTTTGCTAACATGATAACCATGAGTCAGAGAGATTTTCAAAGGAAGGCTTTTGCAATAGTGGGATACAGTCTAAAATTGCTGTTAAATTGCAAACAAAAAGATGACACTATAGGTCAGTGTCTCATAAGTGCTAGAGCTATTTGTATAGGATGAGATGTCACAGGAGACGTTATCTTGATAAAAATGATGATTTAAACCCATTCTTTTTATATAAGAAAAATGACACAGAGCTATGGCCAGGACACAGCACAAGGACTTGCATAGGTAGGCTAACTTAGTGAAATTAGCTTATTGCTTCAGTCATAGCTGGACTATCGCAGCAGATCGTAATTTCCTGTACTACCCTTTCCATTGAAAATACAGGAGACAGTACGTTTCCTGCATATGTGACAAGAAAGTAATAATCACTGTATCTGGAAAATACTGTATGCTAGATACTGCAATAGCATAAAAAATTTCACTGTACTGTGTTTTCTATCTTCATTTTAATATTTCTCTCTGATGCTAGTAAATAAACTCTTTGTCCTTTAACTATATTATTTGTCATTTTTTTCCTTTCATATAAAAAAAAGAAGCTAATAAAAGTTAGAAAAGCTTGACCTTAAATATCCTTTTGTTTAACTATGTTGTCTGTAACTATGCCACATTTTATCACAATAAAACAAAAATGCCAAGGAGCATTGGAACTGATCACCTAACTTGTTACACTGTTAGGATGGCCTGGATTTGATGTTGGCTGGAGGGCGCTCACCCAAAGCGTTACAACGCACAGTCAAGGCAGCATGGCTCAGAGACTACTCTTGATGTGCTGTCTGCATACAGCTTTGATTCAGATGACAGGAGAATTTAGTAGCATGTACGTGGACCTTTCCGTATCTTTTTGACTTCAGTTCAAGAGAATGGGGGTCCTGTGTACATTACTTTGTTAATATAATGTAGACTCTTGTTCCTTGTCTTTTCTACATTTGTTTTATATCTAGATCCCTGACTATTCCTAACTCTTCTGACCTGTTCCTTTGGATATGACCATGTTGATGGCTGTATTTTAGATTATTTTGTAATGAAACATTTAATACCAGTATTAAATATTTTGATGAACCTTGTATATATATTTGAGATCTTGCATAAGTTTGACAAAACACAGTGCACAAACACACGCACAGACACGTGCATGTGAGACCTGCAAGCAAGGAGACACACTGTGTTAATGAAGCTGTGAGATGAATCAGATATTACATTGATGAGAATCAGAACAAACTTCTGTCTGCAGCTTCATTGCATGATGGTAAGAAGGCACGGTGTTGTAATAACTCAAACCTGAAGTCACTGAACTGTGATGTAGATCAGGACTCAAGTCTCTGAAATTTCAAAAAGAATGCGTGCAGCACAGAAAGGAGTGCAATGTGAGGCTATTCAAGTGCACAGTGACCCAGGGTTAGGCTTCAGCAAAGCCTAAAAGATTACAAAGCAGTACACTTATTACTGTTCTTCATTTGTGGTTCTTGGCTTGAACACTGTTCTGAATTTGTTCACTACATTTTTTTGTTTCTTTATCCTTTGAAACAATAAAAGATGTTCACTCAAAGGCTTCCACTTCCTTGTGATGTTTTCTGGACTGCATAAGAATTCTGTTAGTCCTGAATGCACACATTGGGCATTATGACTCGATAAAAAACGTTACGTTCAAAGACACAGGTTCCTTTTTTTTTTTTTTTTTTTTGCATGGTCAATAAAGGAGTAACGTTTATTGGTCAGAAAATGTTTTATCAGATAACCAAAGAAAATGTTAGGATGTCATACCAACCACCAACAGAGCAAAATGTGAACATTCTTCTAGCTATCACAAAGGCAAGAGTCCTAAACACGGCCATGTATTTCTTCACTTATCATTAAAATATTATGAACCTAGTGAACTTATAAGTGTGTGTGAGTATACCATGCAGACATCTATGCTCTGAAAAACAATATATTCTTGGAGACTTAGGGTGACATGCTGAGTTGTGCTTTTGCAGCTGAGAAAAATAAGTGGGATGCTCATATATGTTAACTTAGGAAAACATTTTTCTTGAGGGGTTGGGTTTTTTTTCAGAGACAAGAGACAGCTAATTTGTAATTAATGTGATGCCCATTCCTAAAATATATTTCATTTTACTTTTGTTGGGTTTTGTTTTTTGGTTGGGTTTTTTTGCCCCTTTTTTTTTTTCTTGTTTTTTTGATTTCTTTGGGGGATTTTTGTTTGGTTGGTTTGTCTTTTTTTTTTTTTTTTTTTTGGTCATTGTTGCTTTTTACTTTTGCAATTTGTGCATTTGAGTATGCAAAAGAATTTTGTTAGAAAAAAAAAAAGGCCCTTCTGTGTTTTATTTCCAGAGTTATGAAGTCAATTTACTGCATGCATTGGAGATTTTTTACTTAGCAGTTTAAAGGAAGTTGATCACTTCTTCCAAACAGAACAGGTAAATTTAGCTTAGATCTTGTGAGGTGCCCAAGATGTGAAATATGTATGATCTCATCTCTTTCATTGTTCCTTCTGTCTGTGTGGTAGCAGTCTCTCTGTAGCATTCAACTATTGACCTCCACAATATTTTGTATCAAAGAACTATTGCTGCAAACTGCTTCCTCAGTGGAGCTCTGTAGCAATTAATTTAGTGGAAATTTACAGTCACAGAGTTACTATAAATTAATTTAACAGCTTTCAGCTAAGTTTTGCACTATTTTAATATGTAGACATGTCCCATAAAATGTCTGAGAAGATAGTGACTAAAAACAGGATCTGAGAAAGCAAATGAATTAATAATAGAAAGAATCTACCTTAGTTATTGGAAAATTCTGAATACCATCTCAAGCTTAATCCCTCCCATTGTTAGTACTAGGTTTTGGTGGAAGTATTGTTTATGCATTCCTTCAGTGTAAGGATTCTGTGTAGCTACCATTACCACAGTTCTTGTATGGGCAATTGCACATTTTTTTTCTCTTTTGCCTGTCTTGAACCTACCCACTGACCCTTCTTTTCTTTCTGCTATTGCTGAACTTAACGGTTGACCTAGAGTGCTATTTTATCCAACCTCCTTCTATTACTCTTTAGATTAAAGAGTAGGCACGCTATAGGAAAGTTCTACTCCTTTTTTTGCCTCAGAAGACTTTCTGCAAGTAATACACCTTCATGTGCTTCATACTCTTCTATCTTTTAACATTTGATTTTAGATTTTTGCTGATAGTTTCCTTTGAATCACATTCCTATGTTACTGTCTGTTTATAGACAGAAAAGAAGAGAATAATATTGTTAATATTGTTCCTTCTGTAATTACAAATCTTATTTTAGTTTAGCTGCTTTGATAGCACACCATACTTTCAGTCTATATGCATAGCCAAAGCTTAGTCATATTTGTATCATCTATCAGCTTTTCATAATAGTCTTCCAGATGAAACACAAAAGTATGCAACACTGATTAATGCAAAAAGGAGTACTCATAGCCAGCACAGAAAATACTACCTGGGATGAAGTCAAAGCTTCATGCATCACTACTTATACTTGCTTGTGAGTTAGTTTGTGCTTCTTGAACAATGCAACAAACTAAGAAACGTTACTCTCAGTACCATTGGCTAAGTAATGGATATAAAACCAGAAAAGTTGCAGTGTGAAAAACTAAGTACATCTCTAAGGTCTAGGACTCTGTAGACCCTTAATGATACAAACTGTTTCTCTCATCTAAAAGTGACTGTTAATGTGATTGAGAATCAGAACCTGAAACTTTTAAATATCTGGGAGACAATGAAATGTTTTATACTTCAGCAATTCCCACAGGGAGTACTGTCAATGTGTGTTTAAAGTTCAATTTATTTGGTTCCTTTATTGATCTGGCTAGTGCGAGTGTTCTTCTTCCAAATTAAAGAAATGTAAAGACAATTACATCGGAACACAAGTGAAAACCAATATAACATGAACGGCATTGGCCAAAATCCAGGAAAGCAATGAATGCCTATATGTATGATGCATGGTCTGATTAGGAATATAAAAGAAAAACTGAGACAATTGAAAGACCATCCTCAGCTTCTAACTAATCTTCAGATCTTTAAGCAACTGAGTTTCTGGGTTTCTCTGGCTTCTTAATGCATATCCAGGAGCATATCTATCGGTGCATGTCCAGGAGCAGTTTAGTCTTGGTTGCAGTACTTGCAGTTTTCCTTTAGTCGTTCCACTAAATAATAATGCACATGTAATTTTCTTCAGAAGATAGATACCTATTACTGTCCCTTTTTTAATATTTCAATTGATTGCAGCATGCCTTAGAATACTGATTTTCAAATTACAATCCTACAAGTTCTGTGTGTATATAAATGCACAATTACAGGAAATGTTTAGGGAAGAGCACTAACCCTTCTAAAGTTACAGAAGACATAAGTTAAGTAGTGCATTTCTCACCCTGGATAAGTTTTAAAGCTACATGTATCACAAGTATAGTAAATAATCTACTGTTAGCTCTGAAGAAGACAATTAAATCTCCCAGTAATGGCAAAGTCGCATCTTAGGATGACAGCCTTTCCTTTTAGATAACTTATTCTGCTTTCTACTTGTCAAGCAGAATCTTTTGATTCCATTAAGACATACAAAATTATTCCTAGAGAACACAGAGAACCAGTACAAGAAATAGCCACCACATAAAACATAAAAACCTGAACTTTTGAAATGCAGTGTAATTAAGAAGCCAAAAGACAGTTTTGAAAATGAATCATGTTAATCATCTTTTTATAGTCCACAAGGCCAAGAGCCAAAAGGCACCTGCTACTGGAAAATAACAGAGCATTATTTAGACATGGTTTTGCTAGTGATGGAGGGCACATGAGGAGACTCAGTTAATGCATATCTCTTCCTTTCAGCTGCTAAAATATTACTTTCTTTTATAACAATTTTCTAACTCAATATCAACTTAATATATTACCCTTAACTGATTATCATTAACTTGATAATTGTGTAGTCTCTGAAAATCCAGTAATTCTGTTTCATTTGGTCAGTTAATGCAATGAGGGGGTTTGTACTTGATTGTAATATCAGATAAACTCATTTACCAATGACAATAAACCAGTCATCATGATATGGAGAAATTAATAACTAGACAAATAACATTTTGGTTAAAGAATTATATCAAATTGAGTTCTCTAACTTCTTACAGAATAAAAACAAAACAACACAAAACAACCCACATTTTATTGTTTTTTTTTTTTCTGCAAAAGAAAGTGTTCATATTTCAGCATGCCTATTGCAGTAATACTAGAAAGGAACTGTATTTTTAAACATATTTTAAACTGAAATGCTTAAATAGAAAATTTCATGAAGTCTGATTCACCTAAGAACTGTCCCAACTACAGGCAGTGGATAAAAAAAGAAAGAAAACAATTTCAAAAAAATTCTTTTTTTCTCTTTTTATGTCACTTACTTTTCATCGAAATAGATGTGGCAAGAAAAAGAAATGAAAACGGAAGTATAAAATTTTCTTAAAAAAAACCAAACCCATCTCACAGGAGGCTATCAAGCCTCTCTGAACTAATCACATTAAGTAAAGGAAAAAGTGGTGTCCCTTAGAGCTGAATACAAAAAAAGACAGTACAAGAGGAAAAGAATCACATATATATACCGATAGAAAATGAATTGAAACTGCTGGGGAGAGTGGTAGTTTTTTGTGGGAGAATGGAAGAAGACTTTACTTCACCTGGGAGTTTGAGCCCACAGTTGTCTCCATTAAAGCATAAGCTTTTTTCCTTTTTTTTTTTTTTTTCAAATGTACAACAGAAGTTAGTCCCTGCTCCCAGAAGCTTAAGATCTAAAAATAAAATTTCTTAGGCCAAATCAGATAGCAAGTTGCTTCTGAAGTCTAACTTGGACTCCTCTTTCTTTGCAGCAAAATCAAGTCCTCACTTGCTTCCCTCCAAAGGAAAGGTTTTCTAAGAGAAGAGAAATTCTCTGCAAGCATTCTTTATTCTAGAAGTTATTCACTTTAACAACTTGGTTCACCAAAGGCTGAGTATGTTAACCTCTGGAAAAGCTGTTAAACTTATTTTCTGTCTATTGTACTAAGGAAAGTAAAGTGAAGGTTGGACTTACTAGCTGTCTAAATATATGGGTAATGTGTATATTAGTGCATTTTTATTTTTGGGCTAGGGTTCAAAAAATTACCTAATCTGTAAGTATACAGTACTGTCTGCCATCATCAAGTGTAATCTCATTTCTTGATGTACTTGGTACTTTGGACATAATACAGTTATTATCACAATTTTAAACTTGTAAGAGAAAAATGAGAGAAAATTGTGGTTGTTTGGGGTTTCTTCTATTGATGAACATGCAATTTACACATATCAATGGCAACTTTACTGCCTTGCCTTTTTCCTGGTTCCACATAAAGTGCATAAGATAAACAAAACTGTAACTGTCTGTTGTGGAAATCAGACTATTCTATTATCTTATTAAAAATGTATGTCTTATCAAAGAGAGGTAATAGTTACAACTTGAAAAATTTCTCATTAAAATATTTATATAATTGTATAAAATTTGACTAAGTTTCCTTTAGAAGAGCATATCATCACTTCAAATGAGTGGATTAAATACTTATTTTTACTGTTTTTCACTTGTATAGTCCCTACATGTCAAGTTATGATATTTGGAAAGACTGTGTATTTTCATTACAAGGAAACAGTTCTGGAAATAGGTAATTTAGAAAACAGCTAAGTGTAAGTAAGTGAGGGAACAAGATTTAAAACAGAGAACCAGAGATTTGGCAGTCTCTGAAGTCTCTCAGTAGGAATATCTAGAAGGTGTTACTATTTTTTTTTTAAATCATGACAAAAATCGTGACAGAACCTAATGACCAGATGCCTAATTTTCATCCATACAGCTTACCATATGCATTCCTTGCCCAGCTGTATTTTTTCAAGTGCTCAAAATGAAAAAAAAAGTATGTTGAATGTTGATTATGGTTGTTTACCTACCAGTCCATTTATATGCTAAACGATGACTTAGATGTTGAGTTAGGATATGAAGCATCACTGAATCATTGAATCATACAATGGTTTGTGTTAGAAGGGTTCTTTAAAGAACGTCTAGTTCCAAACCTTCCCCTGTCGTTGTCGGCGATATTTTTCACTAGATCAGATTGCCACATATAAAAACATTCAGCTTAGATTTCATATATAGTTTAAGCAACTTGACAAAATTTCTAATGCTTTTAATTTAATCTACTTTACACTAACAGTGTGGCAAAAAAAAAAAAAAATTGATTTCTGTAGGTTTGAATTGATGGTGCACCAAAAGGATCCTCTTGATTGAGGAGTAGTATGGGAACCTTATGTTTCGGTCTATTACACATCAGTTTGCTATGGATAGTGATATATATATTGGAAAGAAATGGAAAACCAGAAGCAATAGAGATAAGAAAGCCCACATTTCAACAATATTGTCATCTATATGCATGAACTGTGTATAGTGTTCCATTAAAACAACACAATTAGGCTAAAGGGAAGATAACTGCCTATTATGCTTTTTAGGTTAAGTTAAATGGGTGTCAATAGGAAGTAACTTCTCCTCTGGGAATTGGTCTGGACTAGGAATTGTTCACGAATGAATGAACAAAAAACAAACAAACAAACATTTATTCTTTTGCTTTCGAAAAATTTTAAAATATTTGAAAAAGTTTTTGATTCCTATGAGCTGACATTTAAGTATCTTACTATAAAATAGTGCATATGAATAAATTAACAAGAAAGACCATAAGTAATGAAAAAGTTTAAGAGATACTCAGAAGTGTATAACAAAGAAAAGGAAATGTTTAATTAGTAAAGGAAGACCTGTCATCAAAATCATTCTCATTGTTTAATGAAATATGTCTTATAAGACAATTATATTTGTGATGCAGTAAACTACATTATACTAGGGAGCACAAGATACTCCATCTCATTTATTACCCTAGGAAATATGTTACAACATAATAAAGATGCCATAAATCGTTCAGTGAAATAGTACATGCACTGTAGTACATTATGAACCAGACAGGTTATACTAATGTCACAAATGTAGTTCAACAACTGTATTATACAATAAGTAAGCAGTCATCTGGCTGTACAACCTTCATATCCCTATTACCATCAGAACAAAATGAAGGAAAATCTATCACAGTCATTTGTCATACGATCATGCGACCAACATTTTCTCTTGTTTTCTGTTACTGAGGAAGGTGCCCTTGCACTCTATGTTTTGTGCAATTCTGGCAGTTTTGCAGATCCTGGATATAAACTTTGTCTACAGAGTCTCTTACATGTCCTCTGAAAGTGACACGTCATAATCAGAGGTGCCACACTCTATCATGAAAGCACAGAAGTAAGAATAACAGTGCTGCTTTTCAAATAATAATGGCAAAAATCCTTTTTGTTGCAGGTGGGAATCACAGGCTCTTGTTGCCTGTGAGGTAGGCGAGGTCCGCAGGCCCTTATTGCCTGCCCCCGGTGGTGGGAGAATGAAGACAATCAATATGATCGTTCAGCAGACTCAGTTTATTTCATCTGAGGGTTCCAGTTATATACTCTATGCAGGCACACTTGCTAATATATGATTGGCTACTTATGCTTACTAGTCAGTATGTAATTGGTTACAGCTCAAAAGTTACATTCGCATCCCACTCCCCTTGCGGTTCTCCTTCTGGTTATGTTCCAGGGGGTTTCCAGCTTGCAGCTATGCTTCAAGGTTACAGTTATCAGTTCCTCCCTACATATCCTGACTTCTCAGGCTCTTCTGCCAACTCCCTCAAACTCTCTCACGTACGCGTTCTCTAGTAACCTTCAGCCAAGGCCTCAAAGCCTTTGGTTCACTACTGTTAGGCTTTTTCCATCCGTTGGCCTATGATCTTATTGTGTCCATTTTCTATGAACCATTCCCCAACACTTTTAAATTCAATGCCTTCATAAGGAATCAGGATGAAAATAGAATTAATGGAAAATTACACCAGAAGTGTTTATTATATTCAAAAATATAATAACCAAACTATACTTATTTTTCTTTTTCTTGTGTAGAAACTATTTGAAAAATAAATTACTTTTTGATTTACAGAAGAGAAAATTATGTATATTCAAGAAAAATAATGGCATGTCATCTTCAGTCTTGGGTAATAATCTGTTGCTTTTATGCACATATTACTTAAGGTACTTATGGACCCAATAATAGTGTCTGCCTTTCATAGGTAAAATGAGGTTTAGATGCTCAAATACACCTAGATAGCTATTTGTCTCTTTAGGGGTGGATGCCTATAATTCAGGAGACATTAACACTATTGAAGTCATTGCTCGCTTCCTACCTAGTCCTGTAGGAATGTGAGTCCTCTCAAAATTACAGAAATACTTATGCTATCTTCCAGTCATCAAGTTGTTCAAAGAACCAGCTCACATCAAATAAAAACAAAATGTAACTTTCTAGGGTAGAGACCCTTATACCAGCAAAATAGGACTAGGTTCAGCCCCAGTATAAAGTTTTGTATGGAGGAAGTAGCAAAGTGAAACTTCTTGCCTGCCAGATATAATTGTGCCATGTCCCCATGTTAAATTCATC
This sequence comes from Ara ararauna, assembly GCA_028858755.1. Taxonomy (NCBI): domain Eukaryota; kingdom Metazoa; phylum Chordata; class Aves; order Psittaciformes; family Psittacidae; genus Ara; species Ara ararauna. The sequence goes on from CM054379.1 coordinate 37,005,454, forward strand.
CTTGCATAATGCAGTTCAGTGACAACTTCAATACAAGAAGATGCTTTGAAGTAAAAATCTAACCTTCACTGGTACTGTCTGAATGAGAAAGGCCTTTGTTTAAGGCTGTAGCTAGGTATAAATGAAATGCATGATGGAGCAAGGCCTTTTTCTGAGAAATTGTGTAAATCCAGCCTAATGTTTCTGCAAAAATGAAGCTGGAGAGGTCACTACCCAGTTTACTTACTAGGAGATAATGTATTTCTGCAGGTAGGTGAAAAATAAAATCAAAAAGGCTTCCATTACTGTATACAGAAGATCATAGCAGAGGCTGACCCAATGGGAAAATGTAAGTGCATTAAATATATTAGTTATATTGAGTACATATATAAATTAATATTAGACAAAGAGGATCTTTATTGTCCTTTTGCTCTGGATTCTCTGAAGTCAGGGGTGAAAACAGGAAGAAAAGGCTTTTCATTTCACAATTCAGCTCTTCAAGCAGAGTATATACTTTACTGAGGCAGAAGAGGTTGGTAACCATCATTTTCAAATTGTAAGGTGGAAACTTTTAAAGTCACATACTAAACAAGAAATTTATATTTCACATAAGCATCCAAATTTATTTTCTTCTTCACAGCTGAAAAGAGATATCTGTGTGCATGCATATATTCATAGACATCAGCAAGAGAAGACTGTATGGAGTACCTCTGCTCACAGTCATTCTGGTCTCACTGATCTTCTGAAAGAGAAATAACAGTTGAGCTCCAAACTCTCTGATACTTCTTTACATTACATTCACAACCTTTGCACTGTTGATTGATAGATTTGTTTTGTTTTTTTTTTTTTTTTAGTGGAGGCATATTGGAAGATAAAAGCAGTCCCAGAAAAACTTCATGCATTTTGACAAAAATTCAGGACTCTCTAGAAGCTGTAGGCTAACAGAAACATAAACTTATTTATATTTTACAAATGTTTGGGAATTCAATGTGATTAACAAAGTAGTATTCTTTTTTGTCATAGATTTCTAAGGTATATTGTAAGAAAACATTTTAATATTCTCAATGAACTAAATTAATATATCGTTCCTTGTCTTTCATATAACGGAAATGTGCTTTAGAATCATGCTAAATGTGTTCAGGTGTTACAGAGTAATGATGCACCTACGGTAGGTGTGAATAGGCTTTCATTGCTATGATTTACAGTCTTACTGGGCGTGTTATTATCACACAATAACACTTTGTTCAACGACTGTATAGAGCTTTCATCAATGTTAATGTGGAAAATTGACCCCTAATATTTTGTAATTAGTGGTCTGACAGTGACAGTCTTGCTTAATATGTTTCACTGACTGTTTATCCATGATAAATGTAAGTGTGAGTTTGGAAACTTAAATTCTATTTGATGAGACGGTGAGTCTTGAACTTCAGTACTGCAATATTGACTGAATACTAAAGAAGCCCAAGAAGTCAAGACTTCATTTTCAGGGAAACTTCAATGTTTTCCTCCTTTTACTTAGAATTTTTAAAGTGCATCTCTATTTTTTTAAATCAATATCTGCAGTGTAGTTTTCTAAAGGTAACCTTTCCTCTAATACCATGTATTTCAAAGCACTCTGTAAACTGGGTAGTCTCTCCTTGTAAATCTTATTTATCATTCTTCTTGTAAGCTATAACTGAAATAGGCAGTAGTAAAACCTATGCTAGGATAATTCTTTCTTTCTGTTGAGTGAAATACTAGTTATAACCATGCTGGTAGCATTTTTTTTTTTTTTTTTCCCCCCTCTGAAGGAATATCAAATAAAAGGAATTAAACACATCTTAGCTAAATAGAAAAGTGGCATTTTCATATTCTCTCTTCTTTATTAAACATTCTCAAAAACATTCTCTCTTCTTTTTTAAACATTCTCCAAAATTTCTTCAAAGTTTTCTTAGTAAAGGTCAGTCACAGAATTTGTTTCTGTTTTCTTTGTTCTTCAAAAAAAAAGAAACTTGTGTCAAAATTACAATAAAAACTTTCCCCATTTCCATGTCTTGCTAATGCTACGTACAAATACAAATGTTAATCTGCATATTAGTATTGATAAGCATAGAATCATAGAATACCGGTTTGGAAGTGACACCAAGGCTCATGTGGTCCAACCAATGGAAAATGCAAAAGCATGGTCTAGACAGGATGGCCCAGCATTCTGTCTTGTTGAATCTTATGAGTGTCCAATGCTGAGGAATCCACCACTTCCCTGGGGAGATTATTCCAAGGGCAGATTGTGCTCATCATGAAAATTTTCTTCTTGTGACCAATTGGAATCTCCCTGGGAGTAACTTGTACCCATTACCCCTTTTCTTTTCCATGTGAGTCCTTATAGAATCATAGAATAGTTTGGTTTGGAAGAGAACTTCAAAGGTCATCTAGTCCAACCCCTCTGTGATGGGCAAGGACATCTTGAACTAGATCAGGTTGCCCTGAACCACATCCAGCCTGGCCTTGAATGTCTCCAGGGGTGGTGCACCAACTCGCTGGGCAACCTGTGTCAGTATTTTATGACTGTCACTGTAATTTTTTTTTCTTTACATCCAGCCTGAATCTCCCCACTTTTAGTTTAAAACCATTACCCCTCCTACCTGTAGCAACAGGTTGTGCTAAAAAGTCTCTCCCCTTCTTTCTTATAGGCCCCTTTTAAGAACTGAAAGGCCACAATAAGGTCTCCATGATGTCTTCTCCAGGCTGAACAACCCCACCTCTCTCAGCCTTTCCTTACAGGGCAGGTGTTCCACCCCTCTGATAATTTTTGTGGCTCTCCTCTGGGCTCCATATGAAAAGGAAGTCTCCATCTTCATTGCAGTCACCCTTTAAATACTGGAACACAGTGATAAAGTCTCACCTTAGCCTTCTTTCCTCAAGGCTGAACAAATCCCATTTTCTCAGCCTTTCTTCATGGTAAGCTTCGCAGTCCTTTGGGGTCCTTCTCTGGACCATCTCCTGTCCTCCACTTTTTTCTATAGAAGGGATCAAACTGAACACAGTATTCCAGGTGTGGCCTGAGAAGTGCTGGGTACAGTGGGATAATTACTTCTTTATCTCTGCCTTTGTTGATGCAACCCAGCATCTTTTTGCCTTTCTTTGCTGCAGCTGCGCACTGTTCATTCATATTGAGCTTGGTGTCCACCAGGACCCCCAGTTCCCTTTCCACAGAGCTGCTCCCCAGCCTGCTCTACACTCTTGGATTGTGCTTGCGCAGGTGCAAGACCTTACACTTAACCTTCTGAACTTGATAAGGTTCTTGTCAGCCCACTCTTCCAGCCTATCCAGGTCTTCCTGCAGGGTGTCTCTCGCTTCCAAAGTGTCCACATCCCCATTCAGTTTGGTGTCATCAGCAAACTGTTAGGCTACACTTGATCTCAGCTTTCAGATCACTTACAAAGTTATTAAACAGTGCTCATTTCAAATTACTAAACTAGGGAATTAAAAAACCTCTATTACTTATTGTAAACTGGCATTTCTCCATTACATTAAATAGTGTAGTCCCGTTTTATCCTAGTGGAAAATTGGAGCAGAATAACTGCTATCAGTTATTGAAAAAGTAATATGAACTTTTAACTCTATCTGCATAAAATTATCATGGTTTTCTGTTTCCCCACATGATAATAGCTTGGAATAATTTAATAAATGGGGAAAATCAGCAAATAAAAAAAGAAACAGAAATTTAATTCTTCCTAATTTTTCTCCCTCAGGTTCATGCATTCCAGTCCGCATTTTTTATTTAGTTCTTATCTGCCAGGAGATGGAGACAGAGCATTTGAATTTTCTATCACTTATTTGAGAATAGCAAGAAAAAACTATTGCAAAACCAAAACATAAATAGTACATAAACCCCACTGAACTCAGTAAATTCGTTCAAAAGGGAAGATCGGTAAGTTGCTAGTTCTTGGTTTTTTATTAACCTTGTAAAATGTATTTATTAATACCAATTGCTGTTCTAAACAAATACAAGAAAACAAAAGAAATTAGATATGTTATTTATAAAATTTTTTTTTGAGTTTGCTTCAAAGTGCACACAACTTGAAGAAAATGTATTGCAATTGCTCCCAGTTAGTTTTTGATCTTGACTCTTATTATTCCTCCTCAGCTAAAAGTCTAAAGAGTTCAAAGAAATGTGAACAGAGTGGGAAGTATCATTGTATAGGTCTCTGAACATCTGATGTTAGAAGCCACTGATTAATTTAAATGGTATTACTCTTCAGAATTACAGACTTAATACATAATTTTCTAAAATAAAAAAGGCATTGTTAAAAATCAATATGGGAACACCAAATTGTTTTCATTTCCTGAACACTTTAGGATCTAAATTTTATTTCAAGTTTATATAAACTGATCTTTACTTTGTTTTAACTTTACTAGATTACGGGCATCCCATTGTTCTTGAAAAAAACATAGTGATTACTCTATTTGTGTCATGTTATATTAAGTTACTTTCAAAACAGGTGCCTAAACTATTAATGGGTTGTTCCACAAAGGTTTTTAATTTAAGTATTTCTTTGAAACCCTACAGGAAACATCTGTCTCCCTCAAAAGGATTAGTGGGTTCTATTTAAGGAGCTGGACCACTGGTAACAGCTAGAAATGGTTACTCTGACAAAATTCTTGAAAAAATGACCAAATAAAATATTTCATTTTCAAATCCAGCTATATCAGCATATTTTTTTAAATAGTTCTTTGAGAGTATAATTTTTACCTCATATCAGTGTAAAACAAACATTTCAAATAAAAATATTTTTTTTGTGGCTACACTTTTTCTGAAATAAAGATAGAATTTTCAAATGTTCCCAAGCTTATAACTATTATTTTCATGTAGCGTGTACCTGTTCATTAGGGTGCAGTTAGAACACCCTCAGTCAGTTGCAGTACCTGTTTAACATTTTGCTTGGCAACATGGAAAGCAGGATTGAATACAGCAGATCAAATCTTAGGCTCTTTACTCAGTTAAATATCTCAACCACACATAAGAAATAGTGTCACACTTTCTACAAGTCCTTCTATTCCCTTACCCAGCTGCCCCACCTTCGTCTACTAGGTAGTTGCAGAATTGCAAAGAGAAGTGGCTCACACACAACCTATCAGTTAATTCTTTTAGGTGGTAGATGTGTTCCTGAACCTACTCACAACAGGAATCTTCTGAATTTTCTCAAATTCTCTTCCCACAAGGCCACTATATAGTCAGGCAATTTCTGCTACATTTGAAAAGAAAATATCATAATGTTTTTTGCATATGTACAGGAGGAAGTACAAGATGATACTTTTTTCCTGTATTTTTCTGATCATGCCTAAAAGGCTGGTCACCTCAGGATGTCAAGCAAAAGAGCAACTGATTTCTAGATGAGAGTAATTGTTAACAGTTCAGGGCAGTCCCTGCAATGATTGAAGCACAAAGACTTCAAAAGAATTTGTATTTTCTGACCTTATCTAGGGAAAGAAGTAAATACTCTCAAAAGGGAATTCAAAACCTGTATCTGGCATTAAAATGTTAATGGAGTTAAACTTATCTCTCCTTGGAACAATGAATTAAATCTTTTTGAGTTAGGAATGGGTAAGAATCTGTTTTAGATGACCAGCTGTTTAATGCATCTAATTTTTCCTTCTTCTCTTTGCACCTGTCTATCAATTGCCAAGTAAACAACTTATTTATAGAACAGGCTTCCACTTCTCCTTCATTAACTCATCATCCCTCAAAACTAATTCTATAATATGTACATTAAAAAAAAAATACCAAACCATCCACAAACAAAAACCAAACTATTGTTTTCTCCACATTATCCTTTACTTGGATAATGCTGATCTGCCCCTGCACTCTTCAGAGTTAATTTCAATCTTTGTATGCAACGACTGTAAGTTAACATTATTAAATCACATTAATTTCTTGTTAATACATGCACAAAATTCTCACCTAGCAAATACATTTTCTTACAACTGACTTGTCACTGAGGCAGCATTGTCCGTAGTATTTCAGGAAATCTCAGGAATTTTTTGGCTCATGGTGAACAGAAAAGGTCACATCTGCATGATAAGATTCCTCTATCTTAATTTTGGCTGGGGATACAATTTGGGAGAAAGAAATCTGAATTTTGGTGCCTACATATAAGAGTCTACAAGCCAGGCAGTATCAAAGTTTCCACTTCAGTCAGTGTGTCTATACTGAATATTTGATCAGAATCTAGAGATTAGTTCTGTTAAGCTAAGTTAAACAATCAGGGTTTCAGTGAGTTGTCCACATAAGCAAGTCAAGCATTATTTGGGATAGCCAAGGTTATTCCAGCTGGCTTCCAGCTGTGGTTCCAATAGAGCAGTTTGCCAGTGAACATTGAGTCATGTCTGAAAACCTCATGTGGATATCTTGAGTATAATAGAATGTCTTAAATGATGTTCTGCACCTACTCTGAGGCACCTGAATGCTGTCCCCAGAGGCTTGCCAGTTGGATAAGTTCCTGAGTTCCATTAACTTTAATGACTATCTATTTTGTCTAAAAAGGGAGCTTAGACATTAAAAAAGGGGTTCAGCTGCTTTGGTTTCCACTTCAGACACATAGCTGATGCTCTAAAAGAGTGGAACTCTCCTTAAGTCTGTTATTCTATCTGGCATCCTTCTGCAGCTGCCTTAGACAACACAGAACATCTTAAATGGTAGAAATTCAGAAGTTTATGCAAATAAATTAAGTTCCTGGTGCATATAAAGGCACCTACCATAGGCAGTTCTGAACTCAATCTGACTATGCTACGTGTAAAATGAAGTTCAAGTACTTTCTCACAGATCAACACATATCAAAGTGAAGAGTTTGATTTGTGATGTAGGAACATCCCAGGGATGATTTCTAGACAACTATTTTGGTTTACTGAGGATTTTAACAAGCATATGTCCAAGAGGAATCAATTGCATCTTTTAGTTTATGCACACCTTCTTTGCCTGTAGGTGTCAGGAGATCCATTATATCATCAGACAGTTCTGATAAGGGTTTTCTTCTCTACCACTGAATCTCTGAGTGACATTTTTTGCTATTATCTTGTTTTCTTTTACATATTACTTACATGGAATTTGCCTTTCATTAGGAAGTACCTTAGAATTCAACCCATAACAAAAGGTTATCACACTGATAGAAATTTATTGTAAAGACCTCAAAGAATTTACAATAAATATCCCAACAGCCTACTTACAAGCATGTTTTTCCTGATGTTTATTTTCTATTTTTCATGGGCTGATGGTGCTATAAACTGGGACTTACTCAATTGGGTATCTTTGTCTGTGTTGGGACTAAAAGGGCAGCTACCCTAAAAATAGGAATGTTATGATTTGCTGTGTCAAACTTCCAGTGTTTAACGATAAGACCTTTCAAGCTTTCCCCTAGCTTCACAGTCCAGTAAAGTAGCTCCTTCTCCTTCATTTCAATTACCTTTGGTAAATTTATGAACAGTTAGGCATGAAAGAAAGATTTGCCTTTTTGCACTTCAGTTTACTTCTACTCAGTATGAAGAGCAGTTGTTTACTGCAAATGGCGAAGCTATATTGGAAGATACTTCCCCTCCAAGCTACTGCCTTCTTGTTTTGTCAAAACTTTACCCTCTGGGACTTCACAAAAAGCTGTGAATTATTAGTAGGTTGGCAGTGTGATCGTTTATATACATTGTCAAAGAAAGCTTTCCCATTTTACTCACAGAATAAATTACAGTGGTTGAACCCAAAAGACATGACAGTCTATCTGTTCATAAATAAATGTTTCCTTTTCTGTCCCACCTGGTAGTTTTCAGAAGTCTGTTCACTTTGGGGACATGTCTAAGTAATTATTTTTGCCAGTGTCGTGGCTTAAACCTCGCAGCCAAGCAGTTTTGCTCATTCACTCCCTCCTCCTTCTTCACCCCACACCTGGGTGGATGGGGAGGAAAATCAAAAGAATGCAACTCCCACTGGTTGAGATAAGAACAGTTTAGTAACTAAACTATAACATAAATCGCTACTGCTACCACCAGTAATCACCCAAGAGAAAATACAAGGAAAGAATACAATCGCTCACCACCTATAACCAGCCTGACCAAGCAGTGCACCCCCCACCCTTCCGGGTCTCTGCTCTCTGTTTTTACACCCTGGGCATGACGTGCTGTGGTATGGAATAACCTCTTTGGTCAGTTTGGGTAAGGTGCCCTGTTTCTGCATCCTCCCGGCTTCCCCTCCTCCCTGGCAGAGCATGAGACACAGAAAGTCCCTGGTAAGACCAAAATATTACCAAGCAGTAACTGAAAACATTGGTGTTTTCAGCGCTGTTCCCAGGCTGAAAGTCAAAACACAGCGCTGCACCAGCTACCAAGAAGGAGAAAAAATGACTGCTACTGCTGAACCCATGACAGCCAGCTGTCATTCTTTTTCTGCTATTTGATCTCATGATAATGTACCCATGTCATCATTTGGCTGTACAGAGTAGCTATTTCTTTGCTTTTTCTTTAGACCTGGTTGTTGCCTTTCATCATCTGTGCAAGTGCTAGTCCACCATCTTTCTGATATTTCTTAGTAACGCTGTTTTCCTCCACTTTTTTAGCCATGACAATTGCCTTTTTAACAACTATTTTGACCTTCCTCTGGTCAAATGCCAAACAATTTCTCATCATATTTTTATATTTTTGCCAGACCTCTAATGATAAATTCTTTCCTATTGCAAAAATATAAAGATTTTTTTAGTGTTCACTTCATCTGGTTAGGTCATCAGATCCCTGTCTATCAGTGTTGACTAATAACAGTCACAGACTTTTCCTCTTTTGCAGATTCCTCTTTCCTGATAGTCACCAAAGAGCAGCCTGGACCTCTGTTCACATGCTGAACTCAATTTCAGTCTTGTTATCTTGGAATAGTCTATTACGAAGCAAAGCTTCTCTGTGTAATTTAGATATAAATCTTCCTTAAGCACTCTAACTTGATCCTGTTTAAATTAATAGGGACATTATCGTGTAGTGGATCAAAGTGGTGTTGCATCCAAATGACTGCTTATGAATGTCCAGTTCATAGCTTAGTATAGAATATTTGATCAGAAAGTGAGTTTCTTAGCTTTACCTACTTCCTCCACAGGCTAAGCAGCATTGAATCCCAAAATCCTGCATCGTTTGCAGAAGACATAGACTTCCTGCCTCAGGACCACTGTGTTTCATGACAGTATTTGCCACAGATGTGGAAAAAAAGAAAAGGAAAAAAAAAAAGAAAAGGGCCCAAGTGCAATAAAAAAAATACATGTAAGTCTTAAATATTCATTTGATGTTGTCGTGGTTTAAGCCTTAAATCGCACAGTCGCTCTCTCACTCACTCCCCTCTCTTTCTTCCCCCTGCTCCCGGGTGGATGGGGAGGAGGATCAAAGGAATGCAACTCCCACAGGTTGAGATAAGAACAGTCCAGTAACTAAGGTATAACACAAACCACCACTGCTACCACCAATAACAATAATGACAAGACAAATACAAGGAAAGAATACAATAGCTCACCCCTTCTAATACAAAGCCCAATCACTCACTTCCCCCTCCTTCTTCCCCCCCACTCCGAGGGGGGGGGAATTGGGAGAAGAATCAAAAGAATGCAACTCCCACTGGTTGAGATAAGAACAGTCCAGCAACTAATGTATGACACAAACCACCGCTGCCACCACCACCACCAACAATGACCAGGGAAATACAAGGAAAGAGGATACAATTGCTCACCACTCGATGACCGAGCTGTGAACTGAACTCTTCCAGGTTCCTGCCCCCAGTTTTACATCCTGGGCATGACGTGCTGTGGCATGGAATACCTCTTTGGTCAGTTTGGGTGAGGTGTCCTGTCTCTGCCTCCTCCCGGCTCCCCCCCCCTCCTTGGCGGAGCATGAGACTCAGGAAGTCCTTGGTCAGACCAAAACATTCTAAGCCATAACTATAAACATCAGTGTTATCAGCGCTGTTCCCAGACCAAAAATTGAAAACACAGCACTGCACCAGCTACTACGAAGGAGAAAAATGACTGCTGCTGCTGAACCCATGATAGATGTATGCAGCAACTTTTGCAACAGCATTTAGACAAAAGCAGTATTTATGGTTGCACTAAAGGAAGAAGTGTGCTACACACTCCTTGACATACCATATTATTCTCAGTGCTTCATCAACCTTTACTTCTGCCAACAAAAAGCAGAATGAATATATATTAGTAAAAGAAGTGATGGAAAATATGGTAAGCTTTCATTAACACATCTCATTGGAAATAATGTAGAAGGAAACACAGGCCTAACAATAAACAAGTGTGCAAGTGAGGCTCACATCTTTGCCAGAAAAAAAGATAATGAAAAAAAAATTGCCATTCTGGATGTCCTTATTTTTCTATCTGAGTGAAGATATATCAATTTAAGTACAAAAGTAATCAATGCTCTGTGTTCAACTAGATGGCAGAATTATTCCTATTAAAATATTTACCAGGATCTTCACTGGGTGCTTCATTTTCAATCTGGTATTGGATTAATTGGTGTTGGATTATAAACTTCACTCTTCAGTTTGTGGTAGGTGTCAAAGTTCCGTTATATCCTCATCACATTCGCTTGGTAAATGTTGAAAATATTAGCCTTTTTGAACTTGCTCATTGTGTGAGACAGAAAGTTGGTCCCTTGCTTTTGCTCTTTTTGTGCCTTAATTGGAGAAACTGACTACTGGGCTGCAGAGTCCATATGCTACATAACCATTTTGTTATGCAAATTCTTTTGATTCTTGTGGGATAGAAGCAACTAGATGCGTGCACATGTTTATTGCTAAGACTATATTTAAAAGCTATAATATTGCATTTTTCATTAATGCAATATATGCATTTTTAAAGATTTAATATTTATAATAAAGTATATAATATATTAAATGTATATTTATTTTGTTATAATAGATAATCAATAATAAAAATTATACTCAAGAAGAGACAGTTTAAAAATCTCAGTTGTCCACACTGAAATCTTACTTATTTTTTGTGTTCTCTTCCCTCTCTTATTGCAAATTTCTCCTCATATATCTGTTTCCACGTGATTTTTTTATGAAACAATCCTTTTAAAACAACAGAACAAGCTGATCACAATTAAAAAATGTAATGAAAATGTTTACAGCTACAATAACCTGAGGAAGATGTAGAGTAATGAGTAGCAGATCAAATTTTTGACAGTTTATATTATAAGCATAACAAAAGTTAATAATTTTTCACTGTCTACGCTAGATACTAAAATTCTCTGATGATTTCTCTTAATCTTAAACAAGACCAGAAAATGAAATGAATCCGTTTTCAGGAAAATAAATGTAACGAAAGATAGGGGTACGTCTTGACAGTGTGAAAACAATGGCAAAATTTGTGTTCTCAGGTTTTAAATAAATTGAATGCTGAGAAAGCAGTGAGTTAGACCTTGTCCTTTGAATATTCTGATGAGTTAAATAAACTGACTTATTAACCAAAACATATTTTTTCCACTATCCCATCATTTGCTAAAAGTTGTACTTTGGTTCTGTTCACTTTGCTGAAGATTTAAAAACCTCAGTGCCAATTAAGAGGAATAAATTTTCTGGCTAGTTAGGAACAATTCAAGCAAGATGCATCATCTTCCATTTTTGTCTCCTTCCTAATTTTGGCAGGTTTGCTATAGCTTGAAGGTGCAACACTTTATGGTAAAGCTCTTACGAAGAAGTAATGAGCAGAGATGTGAGAGAATGCCAATTCACCATCTCTTAGCTCGATCTGTAATTTTTGTTACTTCTATATAAGCATTATAGATGAAAAATGAGCATACATCTGGAGATAATACCATAGTGAAAGCCTCCTGATTCCTCCACCTTCTGTTCCTCTTCATGTGCTTCTTTTGTCTGTTTGTTTGGGGTTTTTTGGCTTTTTGTTTGTGTTTTTGTTGTTGTTGTTTGTTTTTTTTTTTTTTTTTAATTTTGTGGGGTTTTTTTGTGTATTGGTTTTGTTTTATTTTATTTGGGGTTTTTTGTTTGTTTTTTTTTTGCTATCTGTGCCACTATGAAGTTACCATTAGGACCTCCCTGTTGCTTTTTATGGGAAGTTCAAAAAGATTGAACAGGTTTTATGACAAATCTGGACTGATCCTGCAGTCAAGATTCACATAGTGCTTGACTTATTTTAATAGTAGTTTTTCACTGTTCGCAACATGCTCATGAAGATTTCTAAGTGTTAGTGCTTTAGGAGTTGTCAGTGCTTCATAAGGCTTATCCAGGAAGCTGATTAGGATGCCTGGGTCTGGTGGCAGGAAAGAAGCTCTGTTGATAGGTATCCAGTGTCTCTTTTTCCTCTTTTCTCATCATTCAGTTGCTTCCCAATTCTTAGGATGTGGGAGTGCAACAAGGATAGAAATAGTTTTCACTGCAGCGAATGCAACAATCCTGCACAGAATGCTCTTCCCCAAAGAAACAGAGCAACCACTGCTAGAGGAAACACTGTGTTTAGTCATTTGAGAAGCAAGGGGAAATATCAGTGGATTTTCTGTCTTCAAAAGTAGAATAAGAGCCTTACTGGCTTAGGAGGAAAAAGGAGAGTACAATTGAATTGATAACCTGCCATATAGTATCTCCTACTTTTGAGATAGTGGGACTTAATTTTGTCTAGAAAACTGAGGAGCCTTAAGTTGCATCTGGCTGTTCTCTTTAAAACTCACACTGTACATTATATCCATTTCTGCTGCCACTGAAGTCTGTAACAGCGTGCAGAAATCTCAGTCTTTGAGACTGGTGGGCAGCTGGGAAGGTACATCAGGTACCTGTGCTTATCCTATCCCCATGTACCATGACAATTCTGCCCCAAACCTGAGAGCACACTGCATGGAGCTTTTTAGAATTGCAAGGTTTAGACTGGCATAAATCACGTTTCAGTTCGGTTTGTTTTTTTTTTTTTTTTTTTTGAGGGAGGAAGGTTTAGCCTACAGTGTCCTGTAGCAGTGGCGCTGCTGAAGTAGTGCAGTTTGAAGCTGGTATCATCAGTGAATTTGGCAAAAAGAGTTTTACAATAGTCAAAACAACATACAATTGACAGCAGTAAGAAAATCAAAGGCTAAACTGTAGGATTCAGAAGAGACATTTCTGTAAAAGGTATTAATTCAAATGTATTTGTCCAAAGCTTACTACTTTTGTCTTAAAAAAGAACCCCAAGCATAAACAGGTGAAGACGTAATGATGATCATAGAATTATAGAAGCATAGAATGGTTTGGGTTGGAAGGGACCTTAAAGATCATGTAGATCCACACATCCCCGGCCACGGGCAGGGATACATTTCACTAGATCAGTTTGTTCAAAACACCATCCAACCTGGCTGTTAACACTTCCAGAGACTGAACATCCATAGCTTCCCTGGTCAACCTGTTCAATGACTCACCACCCTCACAGTAAAGAACTTCTTCCCAATATCGAATCTATATCTTCCCTCATTCGATTTAAAGCCATCCTCCCTTGTCTCATCCCTACACGCCCATGTAAAAACACTCTCTCCAGCTTTCTTGTAGGCCCCCTTTAGATATTGGAAGGCTGCTCTAATGTCTCCTCAGAGACTCCTCCAAGCTGAACAAGTCCAACTCTCTCAGCCTGTTTTCATAAGAGAGGTGCTCCAGCCCTCCGATCATCTTTGTGGCCCTTCTCTGGACTTGCTTCAGTGGGTTCATGTCATTCTTATGTTGGAGACCCCAGAGCTGGATGCTGTACTCTAGATGGGGTCTCACAAGAACAGAGTAGAGGAGCAAAATCACCTCCCTTGACCTGCTGGTCATGCTTCAATGGATGAAGTCCAGGATTCAGTCAGGCTTTCTGGTCTGGAATTGCATATTTCTGGCTCATATTCAATTCTTTATTCACCAATACCCTCAAGTCCTTCCCCTCAGGGCTGCTCTCAGTCCAGTCTCTGCCCAGACTTTATCTGTGGTTGGTATTGCCCTAGCTGAGATGCAGAATATTGCACTTGGTCTTGTTGAACTTCATTAAGTTTGCATGGGGCCACCTCTCAAGCCTGCCAAGGTCCCTCTGGATCGCATCCCTTACCTCCAGTGTGTTGGCCACACCACAGTTTAGTGTTGTTAGCAAACTTGTTGAAGGCATACTCAATCCCACTGTCCATGTCACCAACAAAGATCTAAAACACTGCCAGTCCAAATACCAACCCCCGAGGAACACCACTCATCACTAATCTCCACTTGGACATTTAGTTGTTGACCACAACCCGTTGAGTCCAACCATCCAGCCAATTCCCTATCCATTGTGTGGTCCATCCACCAAATCCATGCCTCTCCATTTTAGAGACAAGAATGTCACACAGGACAGTGTCAAATGCTTTGCACAATTCCAGGCAGATGACATCAGTTGCTCATAATGTTCATGTATTAGTGAGCAGAATCTTTCTGGCTTGGGATTGTGAGTTTATAATTCAATGCCAGGGCTACTGACACTCCCAAAAAGGATTAATTTCTTTCCTAATCTATCTAAAACAACCAGAAAAAGAGAAAATGAAAATAAGAGGAGATTAGTTAACCTTTTAACCTGAACATAATACCCTGAAGAATGCAAAGAGTGTCCACAAAGATCTCATAAAAAGCATGAGAATTTCTCTTGCAATGTGTCTTATCAGAACTGAAAGCAATCAATGCAATTATCTGCAAAAGCTAAAGAAATCTAATCATTAGCTGAACTGCTTAGCAAATGGTTCATATTAAGTGGTTCAATTCACAAGTCGGTTAGGGATGACAACAGGGTAGCAAGTGAAGGAGGAATTGGGTAGTCAAATCAGGAGGTATTTAATAGAAACAAAACCAGAAAACTCACTGTAAGAAATGTCAGTGGAATTGAAGATTCTCAATTTCTTGAACATTTTGAAAATGATCCACTCTGAACATTAGAGGTAATTCCAAAAAGGATGTAAAAATACTGCCTATTTAAGTTAGGGTCTGGTTTTGGCCAGGATAGAGTTAATTTTCTTCATTGTAGTTTGCATGACGTTACACATTTTCAACATGATTTTAGTCCTAAATTCTTGTGCAACTCCTTACACTGTTTATAATGAAGATGAGAAAAGAAAAATGAAGGGAAGGAATAGGAAATAAGAAAGAACCAACATCACCCTCTGCTAAATCCACATGTTCAAATGATCAAATGGTGCTTTTAGCATTTTTATTATCTCTGCCCCAAAAGTCCTGATACTAGTTTTTTATAACAAAACAAAATAAAATTTAATACTTCAGTATATATCCTTTTTGTCACGTTTTTTGAAGTCTGAAGAAAGACACTAATGTAAATGTAAGCAGAGATAATTCAATTCCATTTAAGACTATTCATAGCAGAAAATGTTATGAATTTATCTTTTTTCTATCTATATGATGACAATTTAATTACTGTATATGAATGAGGTATCTCTATTTCCTTTTCTTAGGGTAATTTTTCAATTGCACTAAGTGATCAGAAAAACTGAAAACATTCTATTATAGTATGATTTTAGCACACAAAGTAGTCACATGCCAGCTGAGTAGTTTAGGAAATGTATAATTAGATGAATACCTAAAACTATGAACTGGTTAACAGCCCAGAACATGTTTAATTGTATATTTCAAATCAAAGACAATTACAGTGTGAATTAGCTATGGATCATTTAACAATGGTTGCTACCATATGTAGCATTTTGAATTAGATGTCACAGATACAGTTATTGTGGTTCATCAGAACATTCTATTTTATATTTTATTTCTTTTTTAATGCACTGTAAATAACTACTTTCTTGATGTTATTGTGCACTTATTTTAATTAGATTTTTTCCTCCCAAAAAACCAAGCAGGTGTTCTTCACTGATTGATTGAAATTGTTTGGAAATTGCAAGCTTCAGTGAATCTGTGACATACTTTTGAAGTGGGAAATGGTAGAAAAATCTGATGAAGTGATTATGGATATTTTTAATGGTGGAGGGAAATCTGAATATAGCTTAAAGAGCATTCAAAAGTGAAGATATAGGCCAGGAAAATAAAAGAAAAAAATATTTAACACATATGAAATATATAGATTGAAACTGTAACGAAACTATTTTTTAGTTCATGTTTATACAGGTTTTCTAGATGTGTAGGGGTTTTGTACATAATGCAGAACACGAGATGTTGAAAAACATCATTTAAGTTTTTTTACTTACTGAATTGAGATTACTCATCATCTTTATTGTTTTTTCTCACCAGAAATATCAGTTTTGTAATTTAAAGACGACTTTTTTTTTTTTTTTTTTTTTGTATAATCATCCTGAAAGGTCTAGAACAGAAATGAAGAAAAAAGAAAATATGAGGCCTTTTCACTGAATGCATCTGTGTTTTAAAGAAATTAATTTAATTACACCAGTTCTTTAAACAATAGCTGAGGCACTAAGCCCCTACCTCTAGGCTTACATACAGGCTCTGCCTAGGTCCATCCACAGGGAGATGCCTGATGCCTGGGGCTGCTTCAGTGCCTTGGTGGCTCTGGGCTGGGGCTACCAGCCCCTTCTGTGCCCTGCCCCAAACCCTTCTCCAGATATCTCTAACTGTGTAAATGTGTGAGAAAGTGTGTGAGCTAAGAGCATGCAAGAACCGTAAAATTAGAGACACAAGTATAATTATGGAGACCAGAATAGTTAGCAGCTCAAGTATTTAACATTAATAGTAACATAAAAGGATACAAAACCTTAAAACCCCAGGGCACTAGAATATGGCAATTCAGCAACCTGGAGGATTTGTCTGGCCTAAAGAGCTTAGCTCATCTTCACTTGTTTGCAGGACTGCCTGAACAGCAAAGGCTTGGGTCTCCCATCAGAGGTTGTAATCATATTAATATTATGATAACCCATTTGCCTAAGCTGTCAGTTATGTGCATTAGTCAATAAATAATTGCTTTGTACAGTTAAATTGTGCATATCCAGCTTGTTTACAATCTCATTCCAAGTCATAGAAGTAACCTAAACCCTCTGATCCAGAAGCAGAGCATAAAGATATTTTCTAATCTTTAGACGTAAGATTGATAAAACCATTTTACATAAACTATTGATGATGCTGTTCAAATTTATTTGAGCGTAGTTATTTTCATTGCAATCAATAGTCGATGTGGATTTATGAGAAATGAAAAAAAACCTTTTTTAGCAATAAAGAATACAAAATAAAAAAATCTGTTTTTTTTTCAGTGTTAGGAATAATAAACTTCAGTTTCCTTTCATCGTCAATATATTTGGGATAAAAATATTTCCAACTTACATGTAATTTCCAGATTAAAATCTTGACTAATTATTGTGGTGTATATATCAAGTCCAGCTAAAGTGGAATTATTATGCCTTTTGTGTTTGAATGTTTATGGTACATTATGTAACAGTTCTGACTTTGCCCAAAAATGTTCCTATACCTTAATGAAAAACACCTCTCAGAAAGTCTTACCCTGCTGGAAATTATGCATTAGATCAAACAGATCCTCTCTGTCAGTGCCCTAAAACTTCAGCAGTAAATTAATCAAAGATACAAAGACATGGGACTGTGTTGTCCAAACAGAAATTTGTGTCTATCTAGAAAATTCTTACTTGGACTGGAGAGGAAAACAAATATTACATAGACAACTAGTATGAAATATTGACAATAAGAAAACAAATAAAGAGAACTAGAATTCTTCATGAACAGTTTTCATTTTCTCTAAACTTTATCTAGGCTTCAAAATGTAAAAACAAAGCCCGGTTTCTTTCAATAAAACCCAGATTTTCGCCTAATAAGGTAAGAAGAGTACTGACTTCTGAGATCATCAAGTAACAAGGGGACAGAAAAAAATTACTAAAACTTGTCTTAGGGAGGAAATTGATGGAGTTGATCTAATTGCTTATTTTTTCTTTTGCTTTAGATGCAACCACCTAAAAAAACCACCTACAGTATACTCGCTTTTTCCTCCACTAAGAAGGAATGTATTTTCTTTTTTTTCTTTTTTTTTTTTTTGTGAATAAGAAAGATCTAAGCTAAGTTTAGTTCTATAGGTTTTTGTCTCATATTTCTTCGCCCTGAAAATGTACATGACAAGACAACGCAAATTATTCATGATCATCTTTAGAAAAACTGAAGAAACAATGGTTAACAGTCATGCAAACGAAAAGAGAATGTGAGATTTGAATTCTTAGGAAAAGATAAAAGTATGGTTGAGTAATTGTGGAATAGAAAAGTCTGAAAGAAATCTGCAGCAGCAAACAGAAAACTTTGCCAAACAAGGTTTGCTAACTTGAATCTCAAACCTTTTATTCTAACCAGAGTAACTGCAAAGACATCTGTCCTTTGAAGTTGTTACTGTGCTTTTAATTCAGAAAGTAATTTTTATGTTGGCTTCATCTGACTCCCAAACAGAAGACAGAACTGGGATGGCTAGTGGGATGGCATTACCGATGTTCGCAGCACTGGCTCTTGAAAAGCTGCTGTAACTGCAGTGCAACAGCTTGAACCATGTCTGCTCACAGTTCAGTTTTGGGCTGTGTGAGCGTGCCAGCCTGTGAATGTACACCTGGGTGTGTGAGAAGGTGTGAGTTGTCAAACCAGGATTGTAAACATGTATTTTTTATTAGCTTCACAAATCCCTGACAAGATACTGTACATGATTCTGAAATGATTATATTTATTTTTTCATTAATCCATTATACTTTCCATTAATAGCCATTGATATTTCTTAGCTTTCTAAGTGATTTTCACAGGTTTCACCTATTAGGTAGTGGGTCTCTGTCATCGTATATATGCAGGCCCATCTTTTCGAGCCTGCCAAGGTACCTCTGAGTGGCATCCCTTCCATCCAGTGTGTTGACTGCACCACAGAGTTTGGCGTCGTTGACAAACTTGCTGAGGGTGCTCCTAAGAAATTACACTTTTAACTTAGAAGTAATTGGCTCAAGAACTGAATGTGTATCAAGGAAGACACCTTCAATGATGTTAAAATTTGAGATGATGACAGCAGGAATACAGAGAAATGTTAAATATAGAGGAGGAGGAGGATCACTGCACATATTCCTGAAGAGAATGTATTCTGAATATACAGTGGTCATGGGAGATTTATTAGATTTGTTGTCAGTTTTGAGCTAATACTATTATTATGTATTTCAGGAATAAAGAACAAATTTCTTCTACTGCTACTACAGAAGTACTAGGAGTAAAAGTTATATGGAAGATATGATTCAGTCAAAATTTTATTTGCTTTTTAATGCTGTTTTGTGGGGTGAATGCAGTAACGGAAGTGCAGATCATCTCTTTCTGCTTTTACAAATACGCACTTGCCTGCATCTGGTAGCTAGCTTCCAATTATTCATAACCTCATTACTGTCTAACAAAGATTCCCCTAGACATAACCTCATTATTGTCTAACAAAGACTACCCTAGACATGTAGACACTCTTCAGTGATAACTGGTTACACACAACAGAGTTTCGAGAACATATGTTTTGGCTTTTATCATCATGTCAAATGCTGAGGCTTGCCTTCTTTTCAGTCAAGAAAATGAACTGGTTTTCCTCTGACTGTATCCTATTTGAGTGAAGGCACTATGTTTAAAAAGAAAGCAATGGAAGAGGAAGGGAACTAATTTCAATTTAAAAGTTCTTTTCCCATGGCATTTCTGATATTGTATGTACTTTGCTGCATTTCAGCTGCCCTAGCCCAAGCTTTTTATGCCACTAATCTCTGTGTTGACATACAATGCATATGCATAAACCCTGAAGGAAAGCGTAGTGCTACATGAAGCCCAAACAGGCCCCCAGCGCCAAAAGTAAATTAGAGTTGTCATAAGTCTAGATTCCATATCCTTTTCTTATATGCAGAAGCTATATCCCAAAAGAGAGAAAACACCTTCAGTAATTTTCCTAGGTTTTTTGAATATTCAGAGTTCCACCTTTGAACAGCTGTTACAAACAAGCACTTAGAAGTCCAAAAGCCCTAGGTAAACAGGCCTCACACTGAGCAACTGCAAATAAAGTGTCTATTAAGTTTGTTCTTGCCAGAATGCATCAGGCTGTCATATGTGCCTGAACCTGTCATACTTGTGTATGTACTGCAGCAACCAAAATATTTCTGTTTACAAAATATTACAGAAAATGTGAGAGATATTCTGATATGTCAAAATATCCAATATTTTGACATGTCAAATATCATCATTACTTTTAAAGAGACATTTTTTATAGTGCTATGTAAATTAGTCAGATCCATTTTAACTGATATATTATGATTAGGCCTGGATTCCTCTCACTTAATTGCAGTTGTACAAAAACTGGTCATCTAGTCTTGGTTAGCTGTTCTAAATAAAGCACCTGTGTACAGGCACCTTCAGCAGTCACTTCATTCTACCTTTCTCTGGCGAAACAAATTATTCTCTGTCTCACTACTGATTTTAGGGAGGTCTGAGTAAATAAGTTTAGACTAGCTACCTATTTTTTTAGGAGAATAAAAGTAGATGACTTTAATCTGTGCTTTGGAGTAAATCAAAGATCAGATTGTAAATTGGACAGAGTATAGACATTTGTGGGATGGTATGCAGCATGCAAATCTATTCAATATCATGAGTTCATTTATTAATCAAAACCACAGTAGTCAAAACCGGCTGCTTTTTATTGGTGAAGGGACTTAGAAATGTCTTTACTTGTTAGAACACTGTTGCTTGACTTCTGTGGCTTGAATTTTTTCCCATCTGATCTTTACAAGCACCTTTGTCTGACGTTTTCATACCCATATCAGTAAATATTATTTTGAATGCTGGAAAGAATAAAAGCATCTCAAATGCCAATATATCTACATTTTCAGAAATAAGTGAGCACTTTAGAGTGCTTTTTGAGATAAAACTTACTTAGCAGTAAAAATAATTAAATCATAAGAAATTTTTGTCCAATACGTGTTTTAAATGTATTGAAGTTTGTCTTTGCTCAATAGCTATTTCCCATAGATCATGATGCTGCTTCAAGAATTTGCATTTCTTTGGTTGGAAAATACTATTCTTGTTTCAGAAATTTGCAGTCCCTGTTTTATTAGGGGGGTTGTGTTTGTTTTTGGTTTTGCTGTTGGGGTGTTTTTGGTTTTGCTTTCTTTTATATATATATATTTTTCTTTCTTGAACAGATTTATTTGATGCTGATTAAAAAATGAAAACAAACTTTAATTTCATGCATACTACCTTCTGTAAATATGTCTCACTTCTCATTAGGGATGGCAAACTCAAAATAAATGTAAGATTTCATGACTTCTCTATGTTAAGGTATTCTGTGACAGATCTAGGGATACTGGGGAGCTTGGGAGGGTAAGTATCTTTCAACACACAGACTACCTGTGTTCTATTTAATTCTGTTTACTTCAAGTATTCCTCAGTGAGCATGGTATCAACTGCTTCATTTAAAGCCTGTGAAATGTCCCAGATGAGCTTTTGTTGGGGGAGTGAGGGAGGAGAAATTAAGAGTATTCATCAGATCAAGCACATGGTTTTACTGTCTTGTCAGTACCAACAGCACTGATGATCAATAGATAATGTGAGCCACTGAATGAAAAGACAAAAGGACGAGTATGTATGTGGCATAAAAAAGACTGTGAGCTCACAGTAAACTGCTTTAGAAAGAAGCAGAATGTAATGAATTAAAAAAAAAAAAAAGACAACTGTTTCGCATCTTTCATTCCTTATAACTGGCTCATGGGCGTTTATAGAATCACTCTGAATTGCTTTGAACATTGAGCTAGCCTAAAAGGACAGTATTTCTAATTTGAGATTAGTCAGCTATTAATAAATATATATATACATACGTCTATGTGCATATATGTATATATATATGCATGTATTTTCTTTCAACTACAGCATAGCATGGGTAGTATGCAACAGCAGCCAGCACAACTGGACTGCTGATTGTGTATGTCATAGAACTAATAAATATGAAAGTCTTTCAGCATCTTTTTGTATGAGAGATGCTCTGGTCCCTTCATCATTTTTGGTGCTTACCACAGTAAGTCCATGTCTTTCTTGCAGAGCAGAATCAGACTGAAAACCAGAAGTTTTTCAGTAGTGCTAAGTGGAGATGAAGGATTACCTTCCTCAAACTGCTGGTCATGATTTCCTAATGCAGTCGAGTGGGAGAACAGACACTGGGATTTTGCAGTCATCACGTCGTCAGACCATGTCCCTCTGTTGGAAGTGGGAAGTGTTCCAGAGTTCCTCATTTGAGACACAATGCTTCACCCTCCAAAATGTCTCACCTATCTCTAAGGAGAGAATGTCTGTCCTAAACTTAGGCTAATGGAATTGCAGTAAATGATGCTCGAAAGAGACTACCAATAGTCCTCTGACACATTTCAGACAGCTCATGTTAGAAAAATTAAAAACACACATGATAAATTTTTCTTAGGAGTGATTGTCTCTGATCATTTTTGAATGAATAATGTTCATGCTGCTTTTTGTAATAAAGCTGTATCCAGTTTATTCCTTTAAGTATATTTGTATCCTTTTTAGAAACACACTTTGAAGCAATTAAGCGTAAATATTTGTGATGTTATGGCACCTGCATAGTTTCAAATTTTCAGTTGAATATTCATGGCAATTTTAATGAAAAAAATGCAAGAAAAATGAAGGTAGTACAATTACAAGTGACAAATTTGGCTATTTAGTAAAGATCAGTTTGTAATTTAAGCTCAATTTACATAACAGTTCTTAGTGATAAGGGAGAATCTGCCTAAAAGGTTTAGATCTTGTCAAAATTATGCTATTTGTATTGGTTTTGGTTTGTTTGGTACAGAATTACACAAACCAGAAATATCCAGTCATGCAGGATTCACAGGCAGAAAAGCTATGTTTATATTAGCTGGACCTCACACTCGAAGGTATTAGGTTACAAAGTATTGAAGTCCAAGGTTTTAGACTGGCTGTATTTCAAAGCTGTGAGCTTGAATTCTATGCGTGAGTCAGAATGATGAGATTAGAGGTAGCATTTACCCATCTGAAACCACAAGTTCAAACTGTACTGCGGCAGCACAAGGAAAGTAAGGCATTACTGCTTTTGGAGCTGACATATTGACAGATACAGCAACAGGAAGTTTGATATTTCCATTCGGTCTTAAATTACACATTCAGTAACGAAAGCAGTATGTCAGCGTTTTTAAATGCTCACAAAGAAGTGCACCATTACCACTTTCCTTAACACAATTTCTTCAAAAACTTTTCAAATCTTACACACACACTCCCTAGGAATACAAGACTTGCTTTCAGGACAATTTCAACAATGTTATCTAATAAATAACCCAAAAATAAATCTTTAAGGATTGCAAGAAGTAAGTGCTTTGAGGGAAGAACAGAGATTTTTTTTTCTCTTCTCTGTTGCAGATGGCAACAGCATTCCTACATTTTGGGGCAATTATAATTTTCTTTGAAAAACTGTGGACTCACACATACAGTTGCACCGAGTTTCTGAGATAATTGCACACAAAGCAACTATTGATGTTGCTTCATATAAATTTCTGTCTTTCATTATGCCACAACTATAATAAGTTATGCTTCCTAATGTTATGCTAGAATAAGTTTCCCAGACCAACTCTTTATGAGGAAATGAAGTGAAAAGCAGATAAATTTTTAACAGTGTTTACTTCTGCTTCTATAACCATGTGGCATGCAAGAATCATCAGTATGACTACAAAATATGAAAAAGAGAAAGTTCACCAGCAAATTTTAAAAATATTATTCTAAACTCAATGGAAAATTAAAGACAAGGGTAAAAAGTCACCATGTTATGTTCATAAATTCATGAATCCTTACATTTAAATAAGATAATAGCTTATAAATATTCCATATGAGTTCTTTCATGTAAACATAACTTCATAGTATCAGTTTTGCATAAAATAAAAGCAAAAAGTTTGATGGAGAGAAAACTATTATAGGCTCTGGACAGGAAAATAATTTCAGCTAAAGGTGCAATCCAGAGAAAAGAATCTTTAGTGCAAATAATCAGTCCCATTTAGAAACCTGAGGCTTGGTTCTTATTTGTCCTCTATTTTAGGAAAGCATATATTTCATACAAAACAAGTGCAAATAGTTGATTCAGGATGTTGTGCATTTTATGGATGTTGTAAACAAGGACAATGGATTTTAGCTGTTGGCTAACAGTGATAAAGACTGCTAATGCCACCTGAAATCTGCAAGGGTGCATGTTTCCATGGTAGTATATTCTGAGAAAATATATGGGATGTGACAATTTTATAGCTTTGCCTACATAGTAGTTTTCAAGAATTACATAAAAATGCAAGTAGGGCCTTGACAAAAGCATTTTGATCTTAGTACACCATGTCTTAAAATCAGAGAGAACAGTTAGGTTGTGTGGACCCAAAAGGTAGGTTGGACTAAAACCTACAGGGAAATTGCTAGTTAAGCATCTTAATTTTAAAATCTGTTCCAGATGAGTTTTGTATCAATCTAGTTTTGTCTGTCCTGGCAAGTTTCTACCATATTTTCAAAATTACACTTCAAAATGTAAAATTTTTCCACTTCCAAAACATTACTTTCATAGACAGATAAGTAAGTTTTTTGAAGATGAAAACCAGCTTGTGGGTCATTCCCATGACACTGGCATATAAATCTTATGAATAGGGCAAGAGGAAAAAAAACTTGCTTTAGTCATAAACTGCATAGGAGGCCTGTCAGCAGTAAATCAATTTGCCTGATATTTCTACACTGCAAGGCATGGCTCAAAATGTGACACAAAAATAAATGAATGTGTATTACAGAGAAAAATAGAAAGGATTCACTTTAGAAAAATACAGTCAAAAAGTCCTCAAAATGAATTGCTTTAAATGGCTGGGAAGCTGACAGTATAATAGTCATGGAGGCTTTCTTGTGTCTTGTCAGAGATGCCTGGCTTGGCTTAGGATGTCAGCTAGGTGCAAAGCTGCTGTTAGTAACAGAAAATAATCTGCTTGATGGAAAATCTAAACACAAAGTAAACTGTCTTGTGAGGACCAAAATTTAGTATTCCTACAAAAACTTAGCGTTCTTAAAACTAAGTGTAAGATCTCTACATATATGGATTAACTACTTCAATTTAGTTTAAAAAAAAGTTGTAAATATATATTAAGTATTTTACAGTAACTCCTTTATTTAAAAAATTTCCCTAAATGGAGTTAAGATTTATCCCTTATTACTTCAAGAAAGATAGAATGTATCTGAAGGTGAAATATTTCAGTTACCAAATTTAGTAACTTTATGTAGAGTCTATATAAGAAAGGTGAGAGCATATGAAGAAGTGAAAGAACCAGAAATTGAAACCTCTGGAGTGTGAGTAAAAATAATTAAAAGTAAAGACAGCATAAAGAGAGCTGTGCTCTGAAGATTTCAATAATCACAAAGGTTTTCTATATTGTCTGTGGTGATTATGTTGCAAAATTTGTACAGTAGATACAGTAACTCCTCTACATCAGCTTTGATATTTCATGAGAATGTCTTTGTGCAGTAACAGTTTGTTAGTGTAGGTACTTATGGAAAACCTGAAAGCAAACACAGCAGGTACACTAAATTTTTGACATTTCTGGGGTTTGGATGATAAATGGTTCAGTTCAGCATGACCTTTAATGTCACCTTTGCTTGTGAGTATAAAAATAGTACTTGCAAGAGATCTGTGAGAAATGAATCAATGGATTCAGCAGACTACTATTTAATGTACCTGGAGAAAAAAACAAAACCAAAACACTATAACTAAAGACCTGAAATGGTTTTGAACAAGGAATAGTCTTTTATTACTTCTGAATGACCTCTAGTGTACAAGTGGATTTTTGTTAGCACTAAAGTAGCTTCATATTTTTTAAACGAATTCTGAAGACCCTGCTATACACCTATCTTTTCCCTCTTAGATTCAGATTGGAATTTTCTTATATAATTCCCAGCTATACAGGTACAGTCCCCACTACAACAACTTGTCCTCAGGACCAGAAAGTGCTCAGGAAAAGTTTGAATCCTTAGCAAATAATGCTCATTTATTAAGTCAAGTCCTGCATAATCCTTTTGCCAACATTTGGAGTATAAGCAATAGCAGTACCACAGAAATTTCCTGAAAACAAATGATTTACTGAAGAACAAAATATGACTGGAAGAAAAGTGAGCAAGACTACTGGGAAGCAGTTTGACTTGGTTTTGGCTGGGATAGCATTAGTTTTCTTCTTAGTAACTAGTACAGTGCTGTGTCTTGGATTTAATTTTGATGACATACACATGTTTCAGTCATCGCTAAGTCTTGACTTTTGCTCTGCTTGACTTACTCTAAGTCAAGGACTTTTCAGTCTCTCATGCTGTGCTAATGGGTCAGGGAGAAGAGGCACAAGCAGCTGGGAGGGATCACAGCCAGGACAGCTGACCCAAACTAGCCAAAGGGATCTAAAGGGATATTCCATGGACCATCACGCTCAGTGTATAAACTGGGGGAAGTTGGTCTTGAGCCACAGATCACTGCTCATGTACTGGCTAGTCATAAGTCAGCAGGTGGTAAGCAATTGTAGTGTGCCTCACTTTTGTTTCTCTCTTTTTCCTCTTTTACTATTACTATTGCTATTAATATTACTATTGCTAATAATATTATTATATTTTACTTCAATTATTGAACTGTTATTATCTCAACACACAGGTTTTACGTTTTTCTCAGTTCTCCTCCCCATCTCAGTGGGGGAGGGAGTCAGGAGAGTGAGTGAGCATGTTACTTAGTTAAATCACAGCACAGATTTTCTCTGCATACAGTATCTCATCCCATTCCTTGTATCAGGAATAAACTTTCAAAACGAAGATACTGAGAAATGGGATTCCAGAAGGAGCAAATGGAGAAATGGGACTATAAGCTATTTACTATGGCTTATAGTCTATAAGCTGATGGACTATAGCTGATGGACCTCCTGCAAGGATAACTTAACATCAATAATTTTTTTTTAGGGGAAATAGAAGACGTTGTCATTAAATGCAACTTATTAAACCCCAAAATTATTGCTGAGAGTAGTAAAACTTTATCTCCTTTGTAATAGGTAATTTTCAGAGCTGTAAAAAAACTGCTTTACTTCTTTACCACCATCATATATGTTTTCTAGCTACTATGTGAGTTCACAAGAGGAAGGAACAACATTTGGATTGAAGAAAACCTATGGGCAAGATATCATGCTATACTGGCCACAGACAATACATGAGACATTTTGAGTGGTTCCTTTTGCCTCCTAGAGGGAGCACTTGGGAGCTCCCTCCTCCATCAAGGGCAATCTCCACCAAGGCAGATGCTGCATATTCTCTCCGCTCTCAGGTTATAAAGCTAGCTCAGTCACACACAATCCACCAAGCCTGCTACATTATAATAGTATTTAAAAACAACAATGCCCCCAAATAGCTGAAACCATTCATCTTTTTACTTTCTTCATACACACAGACTTTGCCTATCTACTTGACTCCATCCTTCTGCTTACTCTTCACCCTTGCTTCCTCATAATCATGCTCAGAAACCCCTCTCTCAACCATTCAGATACATCTCCCACCTTAAGCAAACTCTGCTATTCCCTGAAATGAAAAGTCAGAAGCAAAACCCTTATGAATTACTTTTTTAATTTAATTTATGAAGTCATAGAAATCTGGGGGGTGAGTTACAGGGAAAGGAGGGTGAAAAAGGAAAAAAAGAAGAGGATCAAGAAGGCGTGTATGGATAACAGTAAAGTTCAATACTGAGAAAACAAAAGCCAAATATCATGCACAAGAAAAGGATAGTTATGATGGAGGGAAGGTGAAGTGAACTCCTATTTCTCCATCTAATTTTCTCACCAATGTCAAGATAAGCAGGCTTTTTGGGGGTACCCAAGCTATCTCTTTGAGGGGTTCAGGAGCTCCTGGAGTTTCTTCATCTAGCCCTTCCAAATCAAAGGGTTCCTGAAGAATCTTGCTGTTCACACAATTCTTGGCTTTCATACGACTCTGTCAACAAAGACCATCAGGACTGACAACTGACCCCTTGCAACAATAACTCTCCTGAGTATTGTTTCACTTCCAGAGGGCTCTAAGCAGGGCCTTTAATTGTTTTTCAGAAGCCTTTTTAGTTACACCAGTCGTTTACAACCCAAACTGTCTCTGCTCATCTTCTCAATTCAACCCCTTCTTGTGACCAAGACCTCCTCTTCAGATGTCTCTGTGAAATAAGCATATTAGACAGCACATGTTAATTCCCGTTAGTGTCTTTTCTTTCTTATTGCAAGCCACTTCATATGAGCAGGGATGCAGAATCTTATGCTACCTCCAGTGCACCTGGGAAAGAGGTGAATACCCTTTAGGTAAGTGGAGGGAACTCGACGCCAGGTTGCTATATTACTGCCATGCTTTTGCATATGAATAATTCCTCCTTATCTAGTGTCTGTGCATTGGTGTGCTCACATATGGATTACTGCTGTAGACGTACATTTACATGGGGTACGCCCTGAAGTCCACAACCACTGTATCCCAGTGAAAGTGCTGTGTCCTGTGGAGATCCTGAGATAAATAATAGAAGATTTGTTCCATGCGAATTTCTGCTAATTCATATTTCTTGCTTCTGAACTCATTTTCCTTACCTAATGACCCAGATTAACGCTCAGCTTGTTCCAGAATGCTGGATGGAGCACACATATCTTCTTCACCAGCCCGCTAAACAATGTCTAGATTGAGCCTAGGGGGCAATGACAGGGAACTTTCCCAATAGACTATTAGATATGTCTAGCTTTTTGGGGTGGGTGGAAAATTTAACTGTAGAGATACCAGATGCAAGTTATATTGTACTGCTTTTCCTTCAGGGTAGGTTCCGGAAATTTTTCATTTATTTACATGGATATTATAGGGGTAGTCAAGATGAAGAATATAGGAAATTTGTTACTAAAGGACTTCAGTAGAGCAGTGCTAAGTCCAAGATTGTCTCCCTACTGCCCCAAACAGTTTCTACTTCAATACCACATATATGGAGATCAAGACTTAATACATCTCCCTTCAACGCTCCTTTAGCATGTTTGGGTTTTGGACTTATCTAGAGCTATATTGGAATGAGTGGCTTCTCACTTAGCTTATACCTAAGCTTGCTTAGCTTTCTAAAATGAGTGCATGTTATTCTGCTAAATATTTCAAAAACTTCAGGCTGTTGGATACATTCTGCCCATGCTTCTTACACAGTGAGAGTACCTTATAGAATGTACAGCATCTATTCTATTTGAATCACCATTGCCAAATAAGATGGGTATTAGCCTTTGTAAGAGCCTAATAGTAGAGCTCCTTTTGACGAACAGTTGGGCAACTAGAGCCTCTCAAGTCCGTAAGTCTGTATTTGTACTAGAAAACATACAAGTGACCTAGAATGTTCCTGAGCATGGGCGTTTGTTCATTTAAGCTGTGAAACAGTAAGAATGGTCTCCAATATGCTTTGGTCTAGGTCAACTAGTACTCTCCCAAATATTTCACAGGTATATATATGCCAGCGACCCTTCCCAGTTGTTAGTGTTAATGTGATCACGTTGCTGTGGAATCTAAAAGAGATTCATAGTGTAGATGTGGGTGGATCTATGATAACTGCCCTCAGTGTCAGGGGTTTAATGTTGGTATTAACATAACTCAATAACGTGGCAGAGGCATTACTCACTTAGATTCTTGGACTGAGGCTCCTAAAAGCCAGATTAAATATCTTATGCTTTATAGATCCCAGGTTAATTTTTCTTTTGATTTTTGTTTATTTATTTTTATTCAGAGAGCTGAAACATGAAAGAACCACTAGATTTTTAATGTAGAATTAATGACTAGCTTACATGAAAACAATCAGGGTTAGTTGATGCAATGAAGAGATAGCAGATAATTTCTCCTGGTAAATTAAATCACAGGTTTATTTTCTCTACTCATAAATGTGTGTGACTAATTTTCCCTTTTAATTTGTCTGGCTACAGTTTCAAGCGTACTAAAGTTTTTGCTATGGCTTTTTCCTTAAATGAAACAGCAGTTTAGTAATCCCATGAATGTAGAGTAGTACACTGTTGATTCATCTTTTTTTGATTAAATAAAATTCTTGCTGAAGTTATCTCTAATAGACCTTAAATCACATTTGTATGTTGTTGTGCATCCTCTCAAATTTTTCCTGACATCCTACTTCCAAAGTGAACTGCAGAAATACATGCAGAATCTAAGAGACTTTCACATGCAATAAGAGCAAAACTCACTTTTCTATTCTTACTCAGTACTCATTTTATATCCAGTGATTCAATTCCTCATATTTTGCTACAGTATCTCAGTTAATATGCTTGCAAATCCCTTTCAAGATACTACTTTTCAGGATCTAATATCTCTTTTACAAAAATGGCCTCAATGTCCTTATTTCTTATTTCCGACTATTCTCAGTTATGTTAGAAACACTTTGCTTAAATAAACTTAACCTAGGAACCAGACCAAATTGCAATTTTTTTATCACTTATCATCCTGTAATCACTTGTATTATCTACATTTTTTTTAAACACGTATTATCCTTATTTACACACAACTCTTGAGCAGCATGAGGCCTAGAAGCAAATCCATGGACTTTTTCCAGCATTGCCTTTTTCAGTGATAATTCCCTATTGTCTGCTTGAGAGCTATTTCTTAATCAACTTCTTGTATAATTACTGATGTTCTCTATTTTTGTTAATTATTGTGTGCTACTAAATCAGTTGTTTCTTAATTAAATACATAAGCAGTTATGTTATCAATCAGGCTTTCAAGAATTAAATGAGATTTGGTTGACTGTTCTTTCTAAAATCTGTTGAAAAGATTTTTACTCTATCCTATCATTTTACTTTCTGTTGAAAGCACCTCAATCAGATTTCCTTTCTTTTTCCTTAAATTTTAGTATTAGGATAAATGGTAATTTGTTTAGTCATTTATTTATTTTTAGTACAATAATAGCACTTCTCCAGGAATCTGGCATTTCTTTTATTTTCAAAGACAAAATCAAAATTGTTCCATGGTCAAGAATTGCTCAGATAATTTCATAAGAAATACCAGGTTCTGTGTTATTTATAACTTTTAAAAATGTTTATGTCTATCAGTTATTGCTTAAATCCTTCCTATTTACAAAAAGTCTGGCTAGTTCTATGTAATCTCTAGTGAAGTAAATATCTAACATTATTTCTTTCCAATTACAAAATCCAAGGTGAAAAATTCTAAGTATCAAATACTTATATTATTCTTGTTTGCTAACTGCAAACACTGCACTTAGTATTTCCTTACTCAAATTTGTTTCATGCCTCACAACCTTTACAAAATTCCCTTATCATCCCAAGAACCAGCAGCATTTTTTTATATATTTTTAGTTTAACAAATTTCTGCCTATAATCTTTTTATTGTTACCTGTATCCATTTTTTCAGCTGATACTTATATTTTTCCAATCTTGAATTATTTAGAATGTACTTCTAATGCTATTTACAGTATCATGTCATTCTTAAGCTGGTCCAGTGTCTGAACTGTTGATTTAAGAGGTCCTTAAGAGAATTTGATTCAGCCACTTTGTTTGTTTGCTCATTTGCATTTCTGCTTAGTCTTTTCCTTTGAACACATTTTACTTGTGTTCTTTCACAGCATGAGTGAATTCAAATTTTTGATACTCCAAGATACAAAGAGGTACCTGACATTTGTTTCCTGAGTTCAGAAGTTATACCCTCAAAATCCTCCGCGAGCTGCTTTTTGATCTTCAGCCAAATTCAAGTACCAGTGTTTCTATATGTCACAATCACCAGGCACATAAGTTTCTTCAAGAAAAGTTATCTATATCATGGTTAAAAGGATTCTCAAACTAGGAATGCTCCCTACATATTTTGACTGCAAGGCATGACCTAAAATGAATTATTGGAAACTTTTACTACATCAAATACTACTCTGCAAGAAAGAGGTTATGAAAATTTCCCAACACTTACTTTTAATAGCTGAGTGCTTGTAACAATCTTCTTTATCAATCATAAACAACCTGGTGCTTCTCACTGGGCTAAAGAGGCTGTCTGAACTCTGATCTTCCACGTCTCATTTGACCACTCTAACAAGTACACTGTTCGGTGTAAGAGGGAAATGTGCACCAACTAAACACTGTGTTTTGGGGCTTCTTGGGGAAAAAAAAAAAAAAAAAAGAACCAACCAAAACAAACCAAAACCAAAACCCAACCTGATATGAACAATCTGTCCATCTCTGAGTGACTCTGTTATGAATCCTAGTGGAAATATTTATGTTCCTTGGGCCAAAAGCGAGACACTTAAGCATTGCTCTGACTTTAGTATTTCTTACTGATTAGTGTAGCTGGCTGTACTCAGCTTGCTGGCATCTGTGGATCTTATAAAGAAATTCTTACCTCTCAAATTTCTTCACAGAGAGTAGATACATAACTTGATGCAGAAACTTCTATGAAGCAGCAAATATACCTGAAACACTAAAAAGCTGAGCCTAAGTTTCCCTTAGGCTCCAAGCATATTCATCTGTCTATATATTTACTACATATGTCTATAATTTAAAATAGTTATATACTCAACAGTTAAATACTCATATATAAGGTCCAAACTACAATCCTGTGCTCTTCGGTGGAAACCATTCTGTGTTAGGAGACCGTCATTCACAAGGCTTTGAAACTAATAGTAGAAGTTTCTGGGATGGATTCCTAAAACATTACTTTTTCTTTTTGAGCACTTCAGACACATGCGCAA
This sequence comes from Ara ararauna, assembly GCA_028858755.1. Classification (NCBI taxonomy): domain Eukaryota; kingdom Metazoa; phylum Chordata; class Aves; order Psittaciformes; family Psittacidae; genus Ara; species Ara ararauna. Next base: position 37,038,141 of record CM054379.1, read on the forward strand.
AAGTAATTTATTCTATCTGCTTAAAAGTAGTATCCTGCAGAACACCTCATTATCTTCCACCTTCTGACCTCTGTCCTCTCAAGCACTGATCCATTTGCATTCAGGCTCCTGTGGTTTTCAGTTATAATCATGCTAAAGCAGGTAGCAGTGTACTTAATGCAGTTTACTGGAGTCTGGAATTAAAAGCAGATTTTAAAAAAATAATTTTCTATTTTGAGTAAGTCATATCAATCGGCATGCTATCCTTTTGATACTGCTTATGACCTCACTGCTGCTACAGAGCTAATAGATGCCAGCTGAAAACCAAATTTTTTTGTTCTTTACAGATTTAACTGAGAGTGGCTCTTACACAACTATTCTCAACACACAGAAAAGATTTGTTTTCTATAAATGGTTTGTCTAGAACCCAAAATTAAATATACCATGTTACAGTTTTCAATTGATAGTAAGGGGAAATAATATTCAAAAGCTGGCACTGCAGTTTGGTAATAGTGAAAAGAGCAACAGTTCTTGTTTCGTGCATATTAGACTCTTGTTTGTGATAGATAAGAGGTAAAAGTCATGACTCCCTGTCAGATAATGCCTCGACACCTGCATTGATAGTGTTAGTGGTTGTAGCTTATAGCTTAGTGTCAGAAGGAAAGTCAGATCATTCTGAGAGATGAGAACTTTTAACAACTGTCTTAAATATATATTACCAGAAAGACAGATTGTGAAGATGAGAAAGGAAGCAAGGACATGCACATATCTTATTTTTTTTTCAAAAGTAAGTGAACTACCACTGATTCCCAAAGTAGTAATGGGTAGAATATTCTTGAAGCCTGACTCATTCTTTCTTAAATGTCAACAAGTAAATCAAATAGAAAAATATTTTACATGAATACAGAGTAAAATAAAGCTTTAAAAAATGTTCAGAATTTCAGATCTTGATTCTGAAAACACTAATATATGTGGCTATCTTTACATATGTAAGCATTTTCATTTCAGTAGAAATATATACACCTAAGTGATTGCAGAACTAGCTCTCAGATGTTAGAATTGGAAATACCTCTGGCTTCATGTGATCCATCACTTTCACAGGTAGGATGCAGGCTTGTGGATGAATAAACAGGTAATTTCTTTAATAAAACAATCCAATGATTTGGGAGCCTAAGTCTCATCCTAAGTCCCATTTGAAAATCTGAATGATAAGCCTAAGATAACAGGAGGTAGATCACATCTTACTAGAAAGCACCTGGAATTTTTTGCCAAGGCACACAATGCTTCGGAACATAAAATGACAAGATTAAGATTCTAAAGAACAAGCTAAAGTAATGAACTTTAAAAGCATAAAAGTAAACAGAAGGGAGAAGATGATAAGAACAGGTCACACAAAAGCTGAAAATCTAAAATTAAATATTTAATTAGAACTCTGATTTTGCTTTCAAGGTTGGTGGCATTGCACAGGCTATATTACAATCTTTTATAGCTTTTTGTTTTGTTTGTTTGTTTTGCCAAAGAGAATACTGCTTATTTTTAACAGGCCACTTTAATATTAATACATGTGTAATAGGATCAGAACTGAAAATCAGCTAAAGATGGTGAATTTTACATTATTGGGAAAATTACAATATTTTGTATTGTAAAAACATTTATTTTTAACAATTTACCTACATTAATCAAAAAAGTACAGCATATTTAATAATTTTACAAATTCTTCATAAAAAATATATCTCTGTACAAAAAGTTCTTTTGCACCTACTTCATGTCACAGCAGCATGTAGTGAAATGGCAGAATGAAATACTGGGAATGAAAATTAGATTGACTTGTTCATAATGCCAGCGTTCTTCCCCAGCTCCCACCCACCCCCCTTTTTTTTTTTTCTTTTAATAACAGCTTTTCTTTGTTTACAAAATATTTTACACAAGAAAAAAAATTATTGCAGCTAGCCTGGAGAAAGGCAAGATGTGTGATACAAGCAGCAGTTTTTAACAGCTTTGAAGCACATAACCTGTTTTTTAAAAAAAATATATAGCATGTATTATTAGCCCGTCATAATGATCTAGTCAATACTGGGGAAAAAGTCTTCTGCATATATCTCAGAAAGCACATCTCCTGGCTGCCATTAACCCAGCCACTGCACAACGTTTTAAGAGTCTTATTCTGATGAAGCACCATATGTAAGTGCATGCATATACAGCCCTCTGTAAAATAACTTCAGGAGAAAGAGATCCAAACTGAACAGAAGACTCAAACATAGCGGAGAAGTAGAAGCATTTGAAGGATGTAGACAGAACAGATAAAACTACGAATGCTTTGTTTTACTTGGGTTCCAGTCTGAAGTTCCTGTTCCCAAACATGTTAGGATAATTTGTCAGTGTGTCCCAATTTTGAGTGTCCCTGATCAAAGAACACTTGGATAAACACTACTTACATAACCTCCCCAAAATAAACCACTGAATAAAGGATTCACAGGATCTGGGTTTTGTAACACAAAAGATCAAATAATTTAACTATTGTCTTTCCTAAGAGCATTCCTTGGTGGTCATAGCAAGACAGGTCTCTGAATACACTGTCAAGGCTGGAGTAGAAAACATGAATAACAGCTACTCCATCTTTTTTTTTTTTTTTTTCTGCCATTGCCACTATAGAAAAGACTTGCAAAGCAGTAATGTCAAGCAACTGTCAAAAACTTTAATGACACAACAGCTTTCTTCCCTGGCCTGCTGTTCCTCTTTTCTGCTCTTCATTTTCAGAGCAACTTCCTCTGCATGGGGGAGGATCAGGAAAACAACTTTGATCTGATGACTTGGTTCTTTTTCAGGAAATGTGAAGGGCTCTGAGATGTGACAAATAAATAAAACTTACTGCACAAAAACTTCAGAAACAAACCAGAAAAGGAAAGCCAACAACTACTAACAAAGTGAACAAGGAACTGACTGAAAGGATTATTTATTAAATTTTCTTGAGTTTCTTGCTCATATGAGGAATATAACAGCTGGAGGCCCTACAGTAATGAATTATATTGCTGGTATTTTTCATCTAACAGATGTAGAGTTGTTAAGCTGACCAAGGGTTACCTTTGAAATTTTCTTTGTTTTCTGCAACATTAGCTGAAAAACCTGTTACTGGGCTTACATTACCTTTTCGGTTTGTGTATAACAGCCAGACCTACACATGCAAGGAGTTCAGAAACATTATTCTGCCTTTTTTTTTTTAGCAACTGGACAATAGGACAGTTTGAAATTCAGAAAACTGAAATGAAACAACAACAACAAATAACTCTGAATTTTTTAAAAAAGGAAAGCAACTTTCCTGGTTTCTGAGCTCAATGTGTCTAAAATCAGACTTCACTTGTTTCCTGTAATTTCCTAATTTTAAACCTCAATTTATCTGCCCAATGGCATTTTTCATTTGTTTGCCTGCTTCATTCAATAAAACCTCTAATTCTGAGGAAATGTTAATGATTTACTCAATCATTCGTATTTACAAATGTCAAACTTTCTCTGTCAAACTGTGTTAAGTACAAAAGCAGTAAGCAGTGCATTTAAAAATTCTGAAAAGAAACAGAAAGCAAAGATAACTGAATATTTCTCTTTGTTCAAAGTAGAAACTGAATGACAGCTTGTTATAAACAAAATTTGCACTGGGTTTACATATGCTACTGTAATGTGTTTTAGTTCCATGTAACATCAGAAAATGATGTCATATTACTGGAAAAAATGGAAAATAATGCAAAAGGGAAGACTGCATTATGAGCACAGGCTCACAGGCTTTATGAACTATCTAAAATAAATTACTATTCACATTTGTACATGGCAAGCAGCAATAGCTGCTAACCCCCCTGCTGTTATAATATTATGATACTGACAATGGTGATTGATGATTGATTTCAGAAGACAACAATAGTGGCAATGAAATTTTCTGAGAAATGGGCTCTTGTTCTGGCTGAAAGTCTCCAGTGACTTGTAATCATGTTTACAAAGAAAATTAGTCAAAAATTGATAAAAGAAATATTGTTCTCTATCACACATGATTTTAACTGGTGCTAAGCACGGGGCTCATAATTTAATATTCCAAGTAAATTTGTTGTGGAATGTTTTGCTTGGCAAAGAGTGTGTGAATGTCTATATACAATGGACAGTGTGTAGAAACCCTGTATACTTTTATCAGTATTCTTAGTCAGCCATAACACTCTAGTGCAAAAAAATTGTGCATTAACATTTTGCAATATAACGGCTGATTGGGAAATTGCCAAACTGCCCTATGTGTGAGATACAGTGTAAGTTTCTTTAATTTTAGCAAGATTTCAATGGTAAAGCATTTGCAGGTGTATGCAACTCAAGAAAGGTTGTCTTCTCCTTCAAGAGAGCTTGATTTCTTCAAAATATTCCTGGGGATGATCTGTGGTGCTATCATTTGTCACAGTACTCAAAGGATTTATCCAAGTGCCCAGAAGAATGCATTGAAAGGCATCCAGCCACATACAAATATGAAAGTCTGAGGCATTAAATATGAGAAATTGGCATGACTTGGCAGTCTTCCTTAAAGTGTGCCTTGATTTGAAGCAGATGCAGCCAGGCATTTCGATCCATCTTTAAGATGAAAACCTATTCTTTGTCTGATCCCCAGAAGACTGACACATTTTTACCAGAAAATTTAGCTGCATGTAGGCTGACAGATGATGTTAAAGATTACAGCAGCAAAGCCGAGAGAAGAAGGGAAACTGGTATATGGCACCAAAGGAATTACTGCTTGTCCATCAGAGGTATGGCTATGAATCAGTCATATTGGGCACTGAAGGCTATACCACTGTACAAACTGTGTTCAGAGTTGTATCAAACCTCACAGCCTTTGCCTCTGTGGGTTTTAAGTTTGTGTCATACATGGGATTTTCAAATGAAGCCTGTCCATTACTGTTTTCATGTCCAGCATACCCATTGTACTGCACTTTTGGTCTTGTTCTGTGAAAAAAAAGACAGGAAATTATCATTAGTATTCCTTAAAAAGAAACAATCTACAATTATTGCAAGTTTTATCTTTAATATTTCCATCCTGTCTACACAAGTTGTGTGACTGTCTAAAAGTGATAAAAGGAAACCCATAAAGGATGCTGCAGGGACTTAAAAAGTAAGAGAAATCTGTCTGTAAGTTGTTTTTCATAGCATGAAGAGAAGAAAACAAATTCCTAACAGGCAAGCTGATTCTACAAAGCAGAGAGACAATAAGGGCAAAATATAGGTATGCACTTTTCATTATAAAAATGTCAAAAGGATGACAATTTCATAGCTTGTTGTTCATGTCAAACCTGACAGCCAAAATTAAAGCAATGTGCAACAAAAGTACAAACAAAAGTAAAATTGGAACTGATGACATAATATTTTATGTCAGTTGTAACAATTATGATAATTTCTGATTACTTTTTCAGTTTTAGATTGACAGACTAACCATAAAAGAATCTTTACAGAGAGTGGAAACATTTATTCCAGCTCTACTAAATTAACACCTAACCAATTCCAAATATATATCATTGTATTTTTAAAACATTGATACCAGTGTAAAAAATACAGTAGCATCTTCAATTGCTGAATTTAATTTGGTCACCTTCAAGCATATTCTAGTTGACTTTTGTGAATATTTGCAATTCTACCTACACTAATTTTTACAGTATACTTAGGAAGGCCACTGTGCAAATGTTCCGATAAAAATCAATACAAATTTAGAAGACTTGAATGCAGGAGAGGATGGCTAGGTGGACATAGAAAGAGGGGAGTGACAGTCTCCAATTCATCCTTTTGTTAGCATCTTGGGGTTTAGATGAGATATACACACACAGGTTTTATTGGCTTAGAGGTTTTTGAGCAGAGGTAGAGGGAATGGTGTAGTGATGTGCTGCCATCAGCTGCCTGTTACCATTCCAGAGCATGAAGTTAGCATTGCACCACTGAAGTGCTGTAACAGGTCTCGTGGGTACTAAATCTAAGTCAATGCAAAGTCAGCCAGCATAGATTCAATCAGACAACTCTTGCACTGACAGCAAGTGTCCAGAACATCTTGAACTACTAGTGGTAGTAGCCTTCAGAAAACGGACAGTAATTTCAGTTATTCCAGATAGATCTGCCTTAGCATGCCTGCTAACCTCCATAAATACTTCCACCAATAAATACTAAGTACCTTGAAAGAGATTTTATATGATGAAGCATATGCAATCAGATTCATCGAATCCTAACTAATATTCTCATAAATTTTGAAATTCAAATGTGGAAGATACAAAGACATCTTTCAGTAACCACTCTTATAATTTGAAGAGTATTTTACCACCATGAAGAACACATCAAAACTTCAAGGATGTTCACATCTTTATGTTTTCTGTTCCAATATATAAAGCCAGTAATTAAATGAAAAGTAAAAAAGAATTGTGCAGACTTTCTGATATATCCAGTAAAATGATATCCTAATAAATCATATTTTCCTACTTTAAATCTTTCTATGTGTAACTAAATGAATATATAAAAGAGGTTCAATATATAATTTCATAAGTGTAATTGAAATAGGGAAAGACAGTCAATGAAGGAGTGCAAAATGTAGATGCTTGGTGCTTAATAAAACAATCTAGAAAAGTTTCTTATGATAAAACTTCAGAAAAAGGTTCTTGAAAATCAGACTTTTTCTATAGAATTATTCTGTTTTACATAGCAGATAGCAGAAATTATCATTGGAAAAAATGTCAGTAATCAAAACTGACAACCTACAAATAATTTTGTTATTCATAAATGTCTTTTTCCCCATATTTTCATTTTAGAAGTACCAAAAATGTGTTAGAAACCTTAACTAGAAGTTTTACTAAGGGTACGTAATTAAATATATTTTAATTTTGTCCAGAAAGACTGAGATGCTGTCTTCATCCTGATGTAATCCCTGACTGTGAGATAAAAGATACAGAAACTGTGTAAAACCAGGTTTAAAACCTCTTGTTCTAATTAGATGATATTAAATTAATCTGACATAGGCACAGCAGAAACATCCATAAAATCATCCCCTAAAAAGACCTTCAAATTCTCTGATATAGACAGCCTTTAGTGGCATAACTGTTATTGCATCATTGTGAAAATTTCATGTTATTCTGATCATTGAGGTAATTTCAAGAAAGTCCCTTCAAAAGTCTCAGATTCTGTCTTCTTTTCTTGAAATTTGAACAGAATAAAGGTGACCTAAAGTTACTTTACATCAGTAATTAAGTTGTTAATTTTCTCATGACAATATGACAGTGATAACGCTTCTAAAAATTGTGGTTTAACAGAGGATTTTTTTTTTAAATATGAAAAAGGAACAATATTCTTTGAAAGGTTAAGTTATGAACAACATATTTTTCAAGTATCTAACACATTTAAATTAGATTAAGGTAGGCAGAACTGCAATTCTGCACCAGCAGTACCATAAACTTTGGGATTACAGGTGCTTGTCTGAAGACTTAAGTTTTCTCTCTCTTAAATACATACATATTTCTATTAAAAAGAAAACAGAATCTCCACTGCTCATGCAAGACATAATAGACTTGATAGAATAAACCACAAAATGAACCCCTATGTCACTATGTGGCTCTACTGATGTTTTTTTAAGAGCTTGCTGACTCTTTCTAAGAGCAAAACTACAGCAATGTTCCCTTTACATTCTGTCTCTTTGCTGATCTGAATGCTTGTCCTTTTATGCTGCACTTTAGGTTCCCCCCACTGTAGAACAGGAGTTATCTGAGAATGCAGATCTGTAGCCATCAGAAGGGCATCTCACAATAACAAGTTCTGAGAGAGAGTTCACAGCTCTTCCTGAGCAGGTTTTTGTTTGTTTTGCTTTGGTTTTTTTAACAAAATACTATATTATATTTCAGGACATGTATCATTTTAACAGAAGTTCAAAAGTTCAAGCGGCACTGCAATTTCTTTTTGAAAATCGTCTAAGGCTGAAGTAGGTAGATAGTCTGGTTCATCACAGGGCAATGGTTGACTTCAGTTTGTCTAGGTGATTTCTTACAGTCACAAAAAAGTCTTGATATGATGGTTACAGAACAAGTTTTAAAAGCATGCTTTTAAATTCCAGTATTTCTCTTAAACAACTTCTTAAAAATTGTAAGTAACACAAGGAGGTCAGAGAGTATTGTAGCTAAATACAAAAAAAATTGCTCCAGAAAGCTTTGGCCAAATAGCACTCAGCATGAATAGATGTCCAAGAGAAACATAAATTTCAGATTTTAAACCAAATTTCAGAAAAGATGGTAGGATTTATTCTATTACCCATTGACAAAGAAAGTTTCATATGAGCTGAAGTGGTGCCAATTCTACTAGTATCCAATAGCTTATTCAGCATGTACTTTAAGTAGTCTCATTATGGGCTGTTCCTTCATGGGGTTTATGGATTTTTCAGCTTGTATAATTACTACTCGTAAGCATTTTGAAAGAAGCACCACACATGAAAAAATAAAACGTATGACCTGAGATTTCAATCTGATTCAGTGTAATGTACCAAGAAGACTGATAGGTCTTTGCTCCTTAATAGAGTGATGCATTTTTCTACTTGTTTACCATTAAGAACTGCCTGCACTGAGCCCCTTCATGGGAATACTTAGAAATATTTGTCTTTCTAGAGTAAAGATATTCTGAAACTTTAATGAAAATTAAAACACAAACCTTATTTAGTTACCGGACAAATAATGTTTACAATACCTGTGTTTGTAGAGGTAAAATGCAAACCCTGATAATATTAGAGCAAAGAATGGTACCAGGATGGCAGCAGCAACAGAACTGCTGTTTGTACCGTAATAGTGATTTGAAAGGTCTGTGTCTGCACTTAAAGGACCTGAAATGAAAGAAAAAGAACAGAAATAAAATTCACAGGTTTTCTACCTCACTGTTTTCTTTTGATTCAAAATGAAAGAAAATGGTGTCTTGATAAAGTAATTGTATTTTAAAACATGAAATAAACAGCATCCTGTAGCAGAGTATAAATCTTGTTAATACCAATTAATAACGTATCAATAACTTTCAACATTCTTTAACATGTAGGTAACAGCAAGTAAAATAGTTATGAACTACACCTCTCATGAGTCACTAATTCAGTAAGTTAAGCAACATATCTTCTGCAAAAAAAATACTAATACTGCAAAAAGTATTATCTATCTACACCCTTAATATTAAGCTTAGAAATAAGAGGCAGTGAGACCACATCATCTGGGTTCCTGTTGCGGACAAGCAGATAACCTGGACTGTAAGGCATTTTGCAGAACCCATTTTTCCATCAATATAAAGACAGACACTGTCAAACTGCTTAAATAGGTGGCCAACTGGACAATGCAAATTGTGAAGAATAAAAAGTAATTTTATTGTGAAAAGTATAGATTTTTTTAATAGGAAAAAAGCAACGTATTTTGAGAGCCAAGTCCCTGTTGTCAGTTTGAAATTGCAGCTCTTCAGAGAGCAATATACAGATTCTATTTAAGGAAGGAAAGACCAGGACAGGGAGAAAGCACAGTGAGGACAGATTGGGACAGATATCTGGGATTGCTATTCTGTGTTTTTGCTGATACTAGTAGAGAAGAATAAGAGACACTGGTATTTACCCCTCAGAAATGCTTCAGCCCACAAGTACATAAACTCTGTAACTCCTTTGTTCATTGCAAAAACATCAATCAGTCTTTTTAGGACTCTAGGAACAGACCACTTAAAAAAGCAGAGACCCAGGCATTCCGCTGTTTTCATCAGTCTACTAAAAAATTTAAGTTGCAAAACTGAGAAAGCAGCAAACCAATCTATGATTTCTTGCAGATCAAGTTCAATGTGAAAGCAGAGTGAGGCAAAATTTTGTTCTCTTAGATATTTTTAAAACTTAGATGTTTCAATTGCTAATATATTTTGTGCAATTACAAAATGTATGAAATACTAGAAAGTAATTAAGTTCCATTTAAAATGAAGACAGCCCCCCTTGAAATTTCAGAATTGCCACATCTCATCACTAAACGTCACAAAACACTATACCTCAGTGCTTTTCACTACCTTAATCTTCTGTCACACTTCAGACTTGCAGAATCACAGAATCATAGAATACTTCGAAAAGATCTTAAGATCACCTACTTCCAACCCCCTGCCATGGGAAGTGATGCCTCACCCTACACCATGTTGCCCAAGGCTCTGTCCAACCTGGTCACGAACACTGCCAGGGATGGAACATTCACCACTTCTTTGGAAAACCTGTTCCAGTGCCTCACCACCCACACAGTAAAGAACGTCTTATATCCAATCTAAACTTCCCCTGCCTAAGCTTAAACCCATTACCCCTTGTCCTATTGCCACAGTCCCAAATGAAAAGTCCTGCCACAGCATCCTTACAAGCCCCCTTCAGATACTGGAAGGCTGCTATGAGGTCTCCATGCAGCCTTCTCCAGGCTGAACAGACCCAACTTTCTCAGCCTATCTACAGGAGGTGCTCCAGTCCTCTGATCATCCTCATGGCCCTCCTCTGGACTTCTTCCAACAGTTCCATGTCCTTTTTATGTTGAGGACACCAGAAGTGTACACAATAGTCCAAGTGGGGTCTCATGAGAGCAGAGCAGAGGGGCAGGATCACGTGCTTAGAAAGGTTCCATGGGACATAGCCCTAGAGGGCAGGGGGGACCAAGACTGTTGGTTGATATTCAAGGATCACCTGCTGCAAGCTCAGGAGTGTTGCATCCCAACTAGAAGGAAGTGCTGCAGGAGGGCCAGGAGACCTCCTTGGATGGATAAGGAGCTGCTGAGGAAAATTCAAAGGAAAAAAAGAGTCGTATAAAAGGCGGAAGAAAGGATAGGCAGCCTGGGAAGAATACAGGGATGTTGTCCGGGAAGCTAGGGACCAGGTTAGGAAAGCTAAGGCCCAGGTAGAACTAAACTTGGCTAGGGATGTCAAGGATAACAGGAAGGGATTCTATAGGTACATTGCAAATAAAAGACAGACTAGGGACAACGTGGGCCCCCTCCGGAACCTATCGGGAGAACTGGCTACCCTGGATTTGGAGAAGGCTAAGGTTCTTAATGACTTCTTTGCCTCGGTCTTCACTGGAAAATGCTCTGACCACACCACACAAGTCTTGGAACGCAGACGCAGGGACTGTGAGAATGAAGACCTTGGGCCCACTGTAGGAGAGGGTCTGCTTTGAGACCATCTTAAGAACCTGAACGTATACAAGTCCATGGGATCTGATGAAATCCATCCGTGGGTCCTGAAGGAGCTGGCAAATGAAGTTGCTAAGCCACTGTCCATCATATTTGAAAAATCATGGCAGCTAGCTGAAGAGTTCCCGACGACTGGAAAAAGGGAAATATAACCCCCATTTTCAAGAAGGAGAAAACGGATGAGCCGGGGAACTACAGACAAGTCAGCCTCACCTCTGTGCCTGGCAAAATCTTGGAGGAGATTCTCCTGGAAGGCATGCTGAGGCACATGAAAAACAACAAGGTGGTTGGTGACAGCCAGCATGGCTTCACTCAAGGGAAATCCTGCCTGACCAATCCGGTGGACTTCTTTGATGGGGCTACGGAACTGATGGACAGGGGTAGAGCAGTTGATGTCATCTACCTGCACTTGTGCAAAGCCTTTGACACTGTCCCTCCTGACATCCTTGTTTCTAAGTTGGAGAGACATCAATTTGATAGGTGGACCACTTGCTGGATAAAGAGCAGGCTGGATGGCCGCACACAAAGAGTTGTGCTCAATGGCTCAATGTCCAGCTGGAGACCAGTAACGAGTGGTGTCCCTCAGGGATGGCTGTTGGGACCAGTCTTGTTCAAAATCTTTGTCGGTGACAGGACAGTGGGATTGAGTGCACCCTCAGCAAGTTTGCCGATGACACCAAGCTGTGTGGTTCGGTTGATATGTTGGAGGGAAGGAATGTCATCCAGAGGGACCTTGACACGCTTGTGAGGTGGGCTGATGCCAACCTGATGAAGTTTAACCATGACAAGTGCAAGGTCCTCCACCTGGGTTGGAGCAATCTCAGGCACAGCTACAGGTTGGGCAGAGAAGATACTCAGAGCAGCCCTGCAGAGAAGAACTTGGGGGTGCTGTTCAACGAGAAATTGAACATGAGCTGGCAGTGTGCACTCACAGCCCAGAAAGCCAACCATATCCTGGGCTGCATCAAAAGGAGCAATTACAGGCAGAAGAGTAATTTTTCAGATGAGTATAGTTAGCAACTCAAGGATTTAATAAAAAAAAATACCAACACAGAAAGCAAGTCAGCAGCTTCCAATGAGCAACAGAGGTTGGAACTTTTTCACTTGATTGATCACCACTGTATAGCAAAGACTCTTTGGGTACCTCACTGGGTGTGATATCGTCCTGGGTTCAGCTTCATAGAGCATTAGTCCCAGCATATTTATGCATTAACTAACATACAACTGTTTTGTACTCTGAAGCTGTGAGTATCCCGTTTAGGTCTAAGCTTCTTTGTGAATAATGAAACTCATGCAAAACGCTCTGGAGAGGAAGTATGACACCATGACACCTTTATAGAGTGAAATTTTAAATTCACATGTCTCACATTCAATGCTAGGAAGCATTGATCAATTTCAAGAAATGAATATGTATTTCACAACACAGACACAAATTAATTATTCATATTTCTTGTCAGTATATGTTATCTCAATGTAGACAAGCTAAAAAAGTACTTTAAAGGAAACAAAAAAAAAAAAAAGGGGGGGGAAAGAGAAGGGAGTCATTGTATTTCCCCAGAGGAAATAAATATAGTGAAATAATTGGTGAAGTAAGTAAGTTTCTCACAAAGTCACTTTTTCATAGAATCTTAAAGGACAGTCCAGACTGGAACGAACAAGGCTAAGAGTTTAGAATAAACATCTTCTAGAACTGTTGTGGTGAGGCACAGGCACTCAGTTATCACAGAAACTGAACCCAGCCACAGACATGCAGCCTTTAGAGACCGAGTTATTAAAAAATAATAAAACAAACAAAAAAAACCCAGCAATGAATGATAACTTGGCAAAACAAGTTAAATAATAAGGAGTCACAATGAGGGCCCCTTAAGCAGGCTCAGATACTGTTGTAATTTGTTTGACAGACTGATAACAGATCTCTTTGCCCTCTGTGTTATTATCTAAGGCCACAAGCAAATAGAATTGCTTCTGAAAGAGTAAAAACAGTTCATAGATACAAAAGTTCTTTCTGTTTGCATGTCATTAAATTCCAAGACTGGGCATATCCACTGAGCCTGTTCTTTGTCCAGAGTTGCATGATAGGGAATTCTTCATCAAATAGATTGGTCTTTTACCCTTATCCAAGTATTTCCCAGTAAATTCTCTTATTTGAAGCATGCTTGACAGTGAAGAATTTCATATAACATTACGTATGCACCACTGCATGCATAGTTTATGAACACTTCTGGCTTAGTGTAAAGGCAGCAAATAATTCAATTTCCTGAAGAAAAAAAAATATGTTAAGTCTTCAGCTGGAGGACATATGATATTGCTATCTCAGCAGAATATTCATGAACAGAATACACTTAAAAACCAAAGCCAGTTATCCTTAAATATGAGAGGGTAAGTACAAGTATTATGATCCGTGTTGGCTGGAATCTGATATTTCCTTCCTTTTAGGGGTAGGTTCTTCAACAGAGAACAAGAAACTTACAGAAAATCAGTGTCTATTTAGCAATTGCATAAAGAAATCTAAAGGAGAGAGTATCTGCATGTGTAGCAAGCTCTTTGTGAGATGTCAAAGCTGAAGATGAGAGGCCTAGGAATGTTTGTGCAACTTGGACACTTCAGCTCCTTACTGGCTTTCAGAATATATGAACTGAGCTCTCATATTGCAACTCTTAACAAACAGTGATATGGACAATGTTTTCCACTACCATAGAATAGAATCATAGAATCATAGAATAGTTAGGGCTGGAAAGGACCTTACGACCATCTAGTTCCAACCCCCCTGCGAGGGGCGGGGAATACATCCACTGGAGAATGCTGTAAATTGAATTGGCATTCTGCTTGTTCTTTATTTACCCCATGAGTTATTCATTTCACTAAAACACATGGATCCAAGCTTTTATTAGGTAGCTGGCAAAGCATGAATATTTTTTTGGCCTGGCTAAGAAAAAAAACCCTACAAAACCACACACACCCCCCAAGAAAAAACAACAGACCATAGTCTCACTGTTTTGACAGATCAAAGACTGCTTAACAAGACAGATGTTTGAACAAATGTTGATGCTCTACCTTTATAGTGCACTTGTTAAAATCAGAAAGAAAAAGCAGCTTAGATATTACAGTGATAAGAATTGCATAAAGGTACAGGCAGACAAAAAATTCTGCCCCGGACAGAAGTTTACTCTGAAGACTGAAATTGTTACTTGGCTTTAGTAATTGGCAATTCTTAGGCTGAGACCCTGAAGGTGGGTGACTGAACATTGTGACTAAACATACATAGCAATTTGAGAGGGGGCCAAGACGAGCAAATCCATAGCATAACTGTTATTACAGCAGTTAATAGAGCAAAGAAATACAAGGGAGATTTGGCAGAACTTTGAAGGACACTGGGTACAGCACCAGTGAAGTAAAAGGAAAAAAGGCAATTTATAAAAGTACGTAGAGTCTGCCATAAAGATATTGGTTAGGCTGTCTCCTTTCTCTAGCCCAGTACTTTGCTTTATATATGCTGTGGTTTGTCCACTCTGCAGTAGCTCCAGGACCAGGAAATGCAGATGTCTACACTTGGTATTTGCCCAAACTATTTTATTGGACAATATTTCATGTGTAAATATCTTATTCGTTTCTATGAAAAAATAATCTTATGAGAAGAATAACTAGTCTTTCATCAGCTGCTGGTGCGCTTGAGCCCGTAGCTGTGATATATATATCAGCCACCCATTTCATATTTTTGACAGTAAAGTAGAATTCCATCTAAATACATATACATTCTGAAAGCATCCATCAGCAACAAGCACTCCAAATGACATTAATAAAATCAGTGTTGATTCTCTCTTTTTAATTTTCTATATGGTTCTGGCTGCAATTTACACATTTGAGCAGAAAGTGTCTTTGAATTGCATGACACCCTGTTATTTTCAAAAAGACATTCACAGAAAAGCAAGCAGTTGCACTGGCATTCTCTGGCTGCTATACCTGAAAACATGAGATAGTAACATGTTAAACAGAGTCAAATTGGGACCTAGAATCATAGAATAGTTAGGGTTGGAAAGGAACTTAAGATCATCTAGTTCCAACCCCCCTACCAGGGGCAGGGACACCTCCCACTAAACCATGCCACCCAAGGCTCCGTCCAATCCAGCCTTGAACACCGCCAGCGATGGAGCATTCACAACTTCCCTGGGTAACCCATTCCAGAGCCTCACCACCCTTACAGTAAAGAATTTCTTCCTCATATCCAATCTAAACTTCCCCTGTTTAAGCTTGAACCCCTTACCCTTTGAACGCATATTCCACTATATTTTTTATAATACCAATGGCATGAAATAATCATACTTCTTTAAGCTAGATAGATGAGTCATTTGCTGAATTCACTCCTGAAAGACCCCAAAAGATTATACATATTAAAGCTTTATGAACATACTTACCTTGTCTTTGGAGCATAAATTTTCCGAAGTCTTTTCCATGTATATCGCCTTGATAGGTAAAACCCCCTCTTTCAAACCCTGAGGATACCTAAAATATGATAAAACAGAAAAAATATTTTTGAAATAAAGAAGTGAGAATGTTTATGCTTAGCAATTTGTTTTTCTGACTTAGAAGAGAAATATGGAGCCCAGAATTTCACTTTTAGCCTTTAAAATATTAGTAAAATCTCTGCTTATGCGGTATTTATCATTTTAAGTTTGCAACAGTATTAAAAAAAGTTTCAAAATAACACATGGGATGACTTTAAAATATCTGATGCACACTTCTGGGTTTTAAAATTCATCAACTGGGAAACACATAACTGAATTAGTCAATGGATATAAAAGTCTACTGAATTGTCAGATTTCAAACTGTTTTCCATAGAAAGCATTATGAGACACAAAGGAGAACCGCAAAGAGCAAAAGAACTTTTTCTTCAAGATTAAACGTAATTTTATTACAGGAACTATTTCCCAAACCAAAAATGAACAATGTTTCTAAACATAAAAATCTCACTTTCATCTAAGAAAACAAGGCAAAACCATGGCAAATTATGTTGAGCACTCCACCTTCCTCTTAGTAAACTAAAAATTCTAATGGGAGTGTGGAAGATAGAAGCTCGTGTACATTTTGAAAAGAAAAATAATGTGAATTCTACACTGACATCTACAGTGCTGTATTCCATGCTAGTAATATAAAAATTTTGATAAAGGCTTAGGAAGGAAATCACAAGTTACTTAAATCTCAGCAAGCTTTACCCATAGCAGTCCGGTTACTTACGTAGCCATCTAGTGCCCAGTTGTCATTTTCAAACTTGCTTACAAAAATTTCACTAGGCCCTTTAATCTCAAAAACTTTCAAAAGCAAATGGGCTTCTTCTTTCTTGTAAACACCTAGTAACATAAAGGAGGCAACACATGTCTTTTAAACATTTTTTTTAAACCAGTTTATTCAAATGTCTTTCAAAGCAAAGTATGCTGATTTAGAACTAAAATATTTTGTAGAAAACATTTTATAATAACAGAATTTTATAACCTGTACAACAAGATTTCATGTGTTGTAATAGCAGGATCTTATTTTACTGATCTTTTGCCCACATTATATTTGATAATAGGATGCAAAGATGGTTTTGTCCGGTTTAATTTTACACAGAAATGGGCAAGAATATTCTTCTTTTTATACAGTATTTCAATAATTCTGAATACAGATAGAATTTCCTTGAACAGGAAAAAATTTGTTTTTACTCACATAACAATATATTGCTATAGTAAATATCAATAGTGCAGTGAACGAAAATTTGCCATTTGTTATTTGGCAGCCAACTCCTGAAATTGTCTCTGAACTCTCAGCCTTAAAAGGTACTGATACCTGATAATGTTCTTTCCAAATGTAACTGTGATCAGAGGTTAAATTAGAAGTTCACAGTCAGATTTGCAGAAAGGAATGCACAATGTTGATTAAGTTATGCAGAAGTTCCTAAGTTATTTTTTAGGTTATCTAATTTAACTAAGTTAATAATCAGTGCCTATTTTATGTTATGACATTATCAAGACCATATTGTTTTCAAGCAGATCTTAATCACTATTGAATAATGGAGCTTTCCAATGGTACAGTTCTTAAAATGCCTATAGACTCTTTGTCTGCTTCTTTAATATTACTTGTGAGTTCAACACATCAGTACCACCCAACAGTCTGAGATAAAAAAACCTACTTAATATTTATTTGAAGTATAAGTGGAAAAAAATTATATGGGTGATCACACGTAAATTGACTGGATTTTGTGCAGACCATTACATTAGGTTCTTTCTTTTTGCAAAATAAGCAGAAAAACATTTTAGTGAAAACATGAAGTTTTTGTTTTGTGTTTGGCAGAAAATGCAACAAAACTGAACAGAAAAAAAAAATCCCAAACCAGCTGTTTTAACATCAAATTCTGAACCTACCTGATAGTTTGATCTGTATGTTGGATGCCTCAGTGAATGTGGCATTCACTTTGCTGCTTGTAGTATTGAACCAATCAACAGTCAGAGTAGCAGGCTGTCTTTTTCCTAAATATTCATAAAACCCTTTCCATAGTGAATTTATAAAAAACACGTCTGAGGGAACTAAATAAAAGTGGGCAAAAAAGAAACAAAGAAAGGAGTTAACTGCAACAAAGTAGCAATCTTTCTAGCCACACTTAGGTTCTTTATTTTTTTCTGTTACAGCATCAATCCACTCTTCTAAGGTGGTATGACAGTAAAAATTTTACAGCAGTAAAGACAATATGTTGGAACTAAATGAACGTAAGGTCTTTTCCAAACCTAACTATTCTATGATTTGATGATTTTATGATAATGACCTTTTCACACAATTGCCTACTGTATACTACACCTGTCCATTACCTTACATGTTCTTAAATAACGTCACACTTCATAGCTTGCGTGCTTCAGTGAAAGGTCTCAAGAGTATGAAAAATAATGAACGGGCTCTTCCCGTAAAGCCCTGTAGCTTTCAGGTATGATTTAAAAAAGGAGAACAATTTTCTGAAGTCAAGGAGTCTGGATGGAGACACTGTCTTAAGCCATATCTTTTGTTTCATTAATCTATTAAACAGTACGTGTGATTTGCAACTGAGTATCAAATGAATATTCAATTGAATTCACCGGATTCCAGACACAGTTTAGCACAAGTTTCTTAGTCATTTTTAGAGTCCACATCTTTTTGTTGTACAGTATGACCACACCTGTGAATAGTGAAGTTGCCAGAACAGGGAACAGTTTTTATTTAAAATAAAGGTTTGCTTCTCTGAAACTGCAGTTCGAATAATATGAAGTAAAACCCCCTAAAATGAAGTATGAATTACAGGAAAAGATATAGATATTTGAGCCATTCATTTGATATTATTTCTATTTTCCCTCTATAGAAAAATAAAATTATTTAGAGATCATTAATTGTTGTATTTTAAATATTTATCTAAATTGCCAACAGAGTAGAAAAAGTCTCTCATTCAACAGTGTTTGCAATATTAACATTAATTAAAAAGAAAACACAAAAGAGAAATCATCATCAATATGTTGTCTCTATCATCACTGGATTCCAAGTGAGTGGACACCCATTATGTGGCTTTGACTACAACAGCTTTAAAGAATCCTAAGTGCTTCTTTTCCAAAAGAAAACTCAGTGTGGGACTGGGAATTTACACAAGGTAACCTCAATTTGATATTAAAAATCTGAAGCATTAAGTTTCAATTGGCATCTCACAGTCCTTAGAATTCATATATTTTCTGCCAATAAAAATCCTTTAAAGGGTCTTTCAGACTCTTTTTCCTATAAATTTTTCATTGCTTTGCTATAATTGTGACGTACAGTAAAACTGAAACCTGCATCTTAAAAATATATTAAAATTATTTTTATTTGTCTTTGCTTTTAATTAAAACTGTGTGTCAGAAGTTGTTCTCATGAAAGTGAACATCTAGTATTACTGGCATAACCCTGACAGGTACTATGTAAGACTTTTCTAAAGGTGCAAAGACCATACTTCTTTCGTCACATTCAACATCTTCACTATCTAGTTTCTCTAGCCACTGTAACAGTCAATAATAGTACCGTTTGCAAATTATATATATAATTTTCAAAATAGTAACATTGACTCAATATTTACAGAATTTGACTTGCTGCAGATGGACAGAAGCGGTAGAGAAAGAAAATATATTTCTGCTTGTAAAAGGTTAAAATACAAGTGCTGCAGTCTCATAGATGCTGCTGAGGAACTGAAGTCTGACTCATTTCTGCTGAGCCCTTGCAATGTCCCTGCCTTTCCCACCCACTGTGGGCAAATGTAGAATGAGAAAAAAGAACTGGGTATTGTCATACTAATTCTGCACCAACCGCAGATTCTCCTCAGAACACTGCAAATGGGGAAATCAACAGCTGCTCGCTAGAACAGCTTCCTAACTATTTTTACAAAGACTATATATACAAAGCAGTGAGAGCCATGGGAGCCAAACACAACATTGTAGTGCTAATATTTCACATTAGTTTTGTAAGAACTCTTTAGTTGCAACTTATACTCAGTTATAATTTACAGTAAAAATTATAGTTACTATTACTTACGAAAACATTAACTTTGGCAAAAAAAGTGCGACTTCATAAGCAGAATTTGTATTCAGATATCCACAGAAATATGAATCTTTTCTGTTACAAAACTCTACTTTAGCCATATTAGCTTCATATCATCTAAAATACAGATAGCAGCATTCTGGAATTCTACCAGAAGCCAAGGAAAGACATAGTGTTCTACACTAAAGAGAATTCACATTTCTAAAAGACATAAATAATAGTGCAGACTTAAAACTTTTCCTTGTTAATGACAGTCATCTGTTACACAGTTTCAGTTCTCTGCTTACAATTATTAGCATTCTCAATCATAACACTGTTTTTCTTTAAAGTGCCTTTCAAACAGTACTTACTTATCAAAAGTAGTTATAAGGGACACGATATGATGTGAATCGATACTGATGCTCTGCATAGTGAATATATTTGGAGACTTGGTCTGTATTTTAATTTGGCATTGAAAACTTCAAAATCTGTGTGATAGCAGATTAATGTGCACCTTAGGTGTTCAGTGAGGTGAATCTTCCAGTAAATGAAGACTGTATATTAATTATAATGAATGCATATTATATCCTGCTTTATTGTGAGTCTGCAGAAGTAATGCATTTGAGAAGAACTCTCACTAATAAACTCACCAATAAGGTTAATTATTAGCAGAAATACTTTTTTATCCCATCTGCTTTACACAGTCCTTCTGTGAACTGCCTTGAGTGTGAACTACTAATCTTATTTTCCCTGCGGCTTGCTAAAATTCAGAATATAGAATTGCAAGCTCATTTATTTGGTGAAAGCTCTGCTTACCATTAAATAAGATAGTAAAAAAAAAATTAGACCTTTCATTTTCTGAAAATTATTGAGCCTAAAAAGAACTACATCAAGGATTTCACTGATGTATTTTTCTATTTTGACACTGGCAAGAGGAAAAAGTTAACTGCACACAAATTAGGAAGCCCTACCTTTGAGTACCTTGAAATTTTCCATGAAATTAAGGCCATTACAATTTTGAAACCTGTTTGGTTTTTTTGTTGTTTGGTTTTGTGATTTTTGTTTGTGTTGTTTTGGTTTGTTATTGTTGTTGGTTGTGGGTTTTTTTTTTTGGTTGGTTGGGATTTTTTTGTGGTTTCATACAAGACTTGCAAGGTAAAGGGCAGAACTTTGACTAAACCAAATCCCCACAATTACAATCTAAGCTCATTATAAGGCTCTCCATTACAGCAATCTCTGATATAAAACTACATCAAGCCTGGGTTTTGTGTATATATGCTTTATCTTTTTTGTTTGACAGCTTTTTTTGTGACATTCACAAAATTGTTACTGTAGAAATTGAAAAAAGTGCTGGTTGGGAAAGAATTTTATAGAATACGTTTTACATGGCTTCTGCTGTTATGAAAGACCTCAATATTTATATTCCTTTGAAATGAGTAATAATTATTTAACTTCAATATTGAAAATAGTTTTATTATCCATAACAATCTAGGTTGAAAATCAATTGAATTTATTTAGTTCTAAAACTTTTCTTGTATACAAACCTGGAGTTTTAGTTATTGTTTCATTAACTTCTCTCACTCCTTTACCTACAAGTAAAAAGACAAATTATCACTTTCATGAATATATTTGTTGCTTTTTTTTTTTAAAATAGAATGTTAAAACAATGCCTGATGGATGCAATCATCTCTTATCCAATAGAGCCATATTTAAAACAGAAATACCTAGTCCTGAATACTTTACATGTTCAAACCTATAGACTTACCCAAAACTAGCAGAAAATAATTTAGATAAACAACATTTTTACTGTGGAAAGTTGTCTGGCTAGCAAAGTATTTCATGTGGTTAGGCCTAAATTTTTTATATCAGTCCCAGTGCTATAAAAGAGAGCCTTATAGAGGGGAGAAATACTATAACTAATTACAAATAATAAAATATTACATATAGTGAATATTGTGTTAATAAAAATTGATGCATTTATGACACAAACCAGCAAGTGCCAGGTTGCTGGATTAAGATGACAGGATCAGATATCATGGGAAAGGATCACAAATGGCGTCACTTGCAATATTTCTGGTACACTCAGCAGTTATGTCCACTGACCCAAGATCAAGTTCTGGCCTCATATTATCAGCCACTTTAAAAAGGCTAATTCCTCAAGGAATAATTGGTCTTGTATGTTTTGGCTTTTTCTGAAAATTCACTCACTAGACTGATCAAGTGCTAAGTACAAAAAATGTGGGGCACTCAAGGAGGATTATGCCTAAAGACTATAAGACAATTCAAAACAAAACAAAACAAAACAAACAAAAAAACCCAACAAAAATTATTGCTTATACAAATATTCTCTATTTATCTTTTTTTTTAAAAAAGGGAATTAAAAAATATAAGATTGTTTTTCTTAATTTAGTAATTATATATAGTACCCATGAAAAATCACCTTTTAAGGAATTAGAAGTTTTATGTGTAGCTCATTTAGCTTGACAATGTTGAAACAAAGAAGTCTACTCATACATTAATGAAAACTAAAATATTCTTCAAACATCAAATCTATTGAGCTTTCTTTGACATATCAGAATTGAAAATCATGTTGCAAAATCTTTCCCATGGCATCTGATTATTTTTGCTTTATTCATATTTTAAATATTTTTTTTTGTAATTAGGAACCTACAGCCATGTTTATTTACATGTAAAGAGCAAATTTAGCCCTCATAACTATGTACTTAGAGCTACTGTAGGAAAATTATATGAAATTTACATGAATGTAGATAAAAGTGGAATCTGGTGCAAATATGTACTTATTTTTTAATTTTATTGTTCATTTTTATTTTAGAAGATTTTCTTAGAGAAAAAGCCTACTTGAATGAACCTGAATTCATACATTAAACACTGAATACACTGAAATACTCTTTAGGACTGTGACATAAACACAATTAAAAGTAGTACTTTATATTGTTTAGGTTTTGTATGCACTTGTTAGCGGTAAACTGAGGTATGCATGACTGTGCATTTCCACACGCATATTGCCATGTTTTCCTCCATGAGTTCTAGATGCTACGCTCACTTTGATTTCTTTACTGTTTCTTTCATCAAGTAAAAGCTGTTGTGTCACATGCTTCTTTAAACAGTAAGTGGAAAAAATTAATCCTACATAAAAATGTCTGGGAAAATTAAATCGAACAAAATTGAGCCCAACAAATCACTTGATTATTTACTTACTTTTACAAATAGGTGATTTTCCTGTCCATTTCATATCTGGTTTACATGTCCGATGCTCTGATCCGCCAGCAAGAAAAAATCCTGGCTGACAGGTATACACCAAAGTATACCCTAAAGTAGGAAGATCTATTGCTTTCACATCTACATGTGCTGGTGTCTCTGGCTGCCTGCAAGCATGAGCTGCAAAGGGTATTTTAGAGTTAGAAAAATAGTGGTAAACAGTTTTCATAGGATTTTAGAGCATATCATTTGAAAAAAATGCATTTCAACTTACTCCCTTTCATTACATGAACTTGGTACACCTTTTTGAAACATTAAGTAGCTATTACTTGTAAACTAACACTCAGTGTATAGTTTTATTATTGTGGGAAGATGGAAATGGTACTATCATACATTCTTAAACAACACACCAAAATTGAATGATGATAGCAAACAGAAAAGTGTTAAAATGAAGGTGAGCACATGCCACTGTACATAGTGCAATGATTGGTTCTGTGAATTATGGTACTGCGACAGCTTCAAGCATCACTTCCACTTAATGTTTTGAAAATCAGAGTGCTTATTGTGCTAAATAAATTCATTATACATTTTTACTGAAAAAACATTCCATAGGAAGGCTTTGTCATAGTACATTGAAACAGATACAGTTGTTTTGCATGCTTCTTTCTCTGTTTCATGATGTCCATTTATAACAACCCAAAGATAATTTGAAATAGGGTAAAAATCTAAGGTTATTCTAATGAATTACTTTCAGCTTAGATGAGTGTGTTTTAATGCAATAGTTATTTGATGTGTCCCAGCACATACAGAGCTGTAAATGCATTAATCATTTGTACACCCATGTATAGCCCCCAAACCCTGAATTTAGTTAATTCTAATTTATGATTCACAAAATAGTAGCCAACAAAATAGTCCCATGCATATTTCAGGACACTGCTTGTTGTATATTAATTCAACACACACAAAAAACCCTGGATTAATTTAAAGCAGCTAATGCAGTGGGTTAATGAGGACAGACATTTTTGAGTAAAACTGATAGAATTGTGAACTTCATGAATAAAAATCTGAAAGATCTTACTTTAATATCTCAAATACATCTTTAGTCGTAGAATAGGAAACAAAAACATTTAAAAATACTGTTTTAAATTAAGTTTAGTTTTCTGTAGCATATAATTCATTATAAATTTCCACATGCATCACTTCGTAATTCTTTCAAAATTGCACAGTGTTCTTACTAATTAGATAAGAAACCAGACTTACGAATGCATTCAGACTGTATGCCACTCCACGTTAAGTTAGCAAGACAAGAACGGGTGGTAGATCCCTGAATATGATAACCTTTTCTGCATCTGAAAAAGACTGTGCTCCCAACCTAAGGATCAAAACAGAATATCAGAAGAAAGAGGCATCCATCATGTGTAGTTAGATATCAAGACAGTGATAAGCTACTAGATACTTTTTTGAATAAAAATGTCCCCTTTTTACAGTTTCTGGAGTTAAACTTTTTTTCTTTTTTTTTTTTTTGGTGATGAAAAGTTTGAGCAATTGACCTTTCGTAACATTATTTTTAAAGAGTAAGTTGAAAAATATTAACAAGGTTGTGCACATGGAAAAGGGCTCTTCAGACACTTCACCTTATTTGTTTACCAGTGGGACAGAAGCAAACTAAATGACTCAGATGTATCTCTCTATTGCACATCACTGCATACACTTCAATAGAACTTGTCCATAAAGTCTAGTTCAAAGGTTTCTCATTGTGTGTCTCAACTAAATGTGGGTTTTAAGAAGAAGAAAAAAAATGCGAAGAACTGTTCCATCTATAAATGGATTTGCCAGAGAAAACTCCAGACTTACATTTGTTACTATAAACTTTTAAAAGTTTTTCTTGAAATGTTCAACTAGCAGAGTGATGTTATGGAAGGCCTTCCTATGTTCAACTGTGATACCTATCTCAGAATAAAATGTAATGTAACTGAGAAAACTCTCTTTAGACTTTCACTGAGAATAAAAAAGCATGAAAACTGGATTGAAAATTGCATGAGATGAAAATTGTCCATAACGGAATAGAGAGAGAGGTTGTGTGGCAAGTTCTAGTAAAATGGACTTACTGACAGTATTGACAAAAGTAACCAGAATACAACTAAATATTTAAGCATGCAGGGCCGACCAGTAAAGCATTGCTTTTGATTTGGATCAAACACCTTAGCAATAAATATGATTGGATGAAATAATAATAATAATAAAATTACAAAATTAATATTATTTGAAATACAACTTATTAATAAAGTAATATCACATGGACAAATGCAAGTAAGTTGCAAGTGATCAATGCATTTTAGTAGAATAGCTTGCACAAATATAAATGCAGATAGCTATGCACTCCAAATACCATAGAAGGACTTCCATGGACATTAAAACCAGGCAACTATCTTTAAAAGTGGCTACCCATTAAATATATTCTCAGTTACATAAAACCAGGTTATCATGATAGATGTTCAGTAAATGCAACACCAGTTCTTCCTGAAGTAGCTTGGGAAATTCACTGGTATTGTTAAAGGTCATATTACTGAGACGGCTTTGTAGAATTATCTCCTTGCAACTTTTTAAAAATATATTAAACTCTCTATCTTGCCAAGGACACACAGCATGTCCTTAGTAGAGATGAGCACAAAGTGTAGCTGGTCTTGACTCTAAGTCAGCTTGCTTCTTGTGAAATTGCCAATTCTTGTATTAGTAAGCAATGATGAGCTGCAAATCTTTCCTTACTGATCCAGAAGACCAAGAAAAGAGTAATAATGTCTAGGTTCAAGGTAGTTACTGAGTTATGTTTCTCATTTTACAGGTAAAAGTAAAAATAAAAGCAGTGCACTCTTTGCACAATACTTGAAAGTGAAACATTCAAGCCACTTGTAACAGTCACAGCCCAGTGAAGCATAAAAGGCACAAAATTAATGGGGCAAGACAGGATGCTGGTAGATAGGGAAAATACCCTTCAAAGGCCTGCTGCCTGTCATCACACCTTTCTGTAATGAGGGAAGACTGCTAAAAGCTGATTTATAGAACCTTGGCTAGGTCATAGAAACAGGAAGACCCGCTAATCACACAAGGCAAAAAATCCCCAAAACCTACTTCAGTAGTAATTGGAGAGATGACTACATCTTCTTGTACCAGAGAGTGTTCTGAGAGTGAAAGCACATAGCTGAGAAATACTAAACACAGAACAGATGAAGACATACTGCTGCCTTTAGAGGTGAATGAGAAAATTAGCCTTTATGTTCAACAGACACTAGTACAGCGAATTTGCCAATACAGTTCTGGTATTAAAGAAAACCTTTGGGGCAGATAGAAGAGGCAAAGAACTAATAAAAAAACCCAAGAAATCCCTATTCAAATTAGGTGCAAAGATTAGAGTTGGTTTTGAAGTGATGATGGGGACAGGTACAGGGTGAAGATGAGACAACAGACAGAAAGACAACTGTACCTATTACTAGAAAAAGAACCACCTTCAGGATGAGGACACAAAATGTGGTGAGGGAAGAAGTGTCTTAGCATCTGCAAGCCAGGCAGGAGCAGAAGACCAAAGCTGACAGCTACAGCAATGGCAGACAGCACAACTACAGGTGAGGGAGGGTACCAATAACCAGAGGAGCTTACATAAAGGACTTTTTGAAAACCAGTTCTACTAACTTAATTGTAATACTGTGCTGCCTTAGTTTTAGAAATGAGCAGGAAACCCAAACAGAAAATATTTTGTAATCCAGTCACAAATATTTCTACCTGAAGAATCTATCCACGTGAGGTTAATTAATCTATATAATGACTGTGGATTGGTCATTGTTGCATCTACTTTTATTTCCTGCCACTTTTCTGTCACTTGATAAACTAATAACCTGTGAGGAATTTGGAAATTATGGAAAGGACATTCATCACAGACAACCTGGATCCAACACACAGAATAATTTTATTTTCTCTGACTGAATAAAATATAACATGAATTGCTAATTTCGTAAAGCCATTTGCTGAGTTTTGTCAAGGACTGCATGGCCTTTGGATCAGGCAGGACTTTGGTTGTTAGGTATTTACTGACTATTCATCAATGTATGAAAGAATTAAGATCATAAAACAAAGTAATTATATCATGTCATATCATATTAGGTATTCAATTTATAAGTAGCCCTCTAAGTCTCCTGAAGAACTGAACGCATGATATATTGCAAGGTTGCAAGTTCTTTCTTTAAGCTGCATAGTTAAAAAAAACAACCTGGAATGAAGCATGAGTTTTTATTAAAAAGGAGTGCAAATTTTCTAAGGTTTACATCAGGCATTTAAGCCTACAGATAATGTATTTGTAACTATTAAATACATCTCCACTTTAGAAAGCTAATAAATAAAAGAAAGAATTACCTCATAACCTCTGGAACTGTTTTGTATTCCAAAATGTGGAGTACCTGGATCTGAACACGTATTGTGAGCTGGATCTAATGTAAAATGTGAAACACAACAGATGTTATTATGGTATGAAAAGAATAAAACTTTTGGCAAAGATTAAGTCATTTCATCAATGCCTAGTGATGACAAGAACTGAATTGTTAATGGAATATGTTGTATTTCCAGTTAAATTACCAATACAGGTCACAGTATTTTTTTTAGTATACTGCTACTATTTTAAGGCATTTTTGCAAGTATCTTTGGCAATGTAGCCTTTAGAGTTAGGATTGCATTAATTTTTGGTAAGCTTATATTTTTAAGCCCCTTTGAATAGATAGTATATCCCACTATTCACAATGCAGGTTGAACACATAGGGAAATAGTATTCTCCTCTTTCCCAAAGAAAAGCTTCATGATTAAGTTAGATTTCTAAAAAAAAAAAAAACCAACCCCCTCAAAACCCAAACTTAACCTGCTATCTTGTAGCAAGTAAAATACTTGAATTTTTGATTTTTTTTCTTTGTCATCAAAAAAAGAAGTTTCAAATGGCTTACTATCTCAGTTGTTGCTTCTGAGTGAAAAGACAGTCCCACCACTAAAAAGGTACCCCAACAGAATATAACTGATTATCTGACAATCCATTTCATAAGTGTAATTTAAGACAGCCTGAAATTAATTTTGTTTCAGCAATGCCCATAATCTGATAGCGTATTCACTTTGGGGTTGCTCAGTCATATAAGCCAGGTAGACAGCACTCTGCCTACCACTGGATCTTTCTATACTATGTGATTCCCTTTTAGGAACCAAGTCTGCATTTGTGCTCACACTGCATTATGAAGAATGCAACTAGTGCCTGTTATATTTAAGCTGTAACCATTTTTAGTTTTCTGGAGATGAAAAAATATACTTATCACATACAATAGTGCGATATGTCATTTCACTCTTCGACAACTTTCTATTTTCAATGTTGAGCATCGATACAGCATAATAATTCAACTGGACCAAACTATGTACCAAAGGCTTCAAAAGTTAGGTGGTTGTTGACCTTACAT
This sequence comes from Ara ararauna, assembly GCA_028858755.1. Taxonomy (NCBI): domain Eukaryota; kingdom Metazoa; phylum Chordata; class Aves; order Psittaciformes; family Psittacidae; genus Ara; species Ara ararauna. The sequence goes on from CM054379.1 coordinate 37,066,550, forward strand.
GCAAAAATGAAAACTAAGCACACTCTGAACTTCAACTGCTTTTACAGCTCAAGAACATTTTACAAATTATCATCAGCTGGAATGCCATTGTTAATAAAAGACACATGAAGCTGAACTGGCTTTTCAAGATAACTCTCACCGGAAGAAACAGTGGGGGAAAAATAAAAAAGGAAAAATTCATAAAGTATTTTAAGGAAATCATCATTATCCAGAAATAGAAAAGCTTGCCATCATCTGATCATATAGTACTTCAAGGCATAGTTGTAGATATTGTTCAGTGATCTTAATTTTCGAATTGCTTAACAATAGTGCCTGTAAATATTTTTGATGGTCTAATATTTTACTTTTAGGATAATATAAAAATATGTCATAAAAGAAAAACTTATGTCTTCAATGCAGCATTTTCTGTGAATTTCTATAGTATACTATATAAAATGTAAAACTAAATGTCATTATGACATTTTCAAATTGATTCTTCACAATAGACCTCAGATTCAGCTTTTGTAAACCTTCTTGCTTCTGTTGCAAAACAGAGATGTAAGATGAATTGCCCAGTTTATAAAAAACTATGGGCAGAAGGAGTTTTTAATTCATTATCAAAGAATTATGTTGAGTGTTAATGTCTTAAATTACAAACACAGGCTGCTTCAAATAATCACACTTCCTGCCTTTTCTCAGTGTGCCCACCCCGGCTCTTCCACAAAGCCAATATCTCAGCCAAAGCAAAATATACAAATGGGCCACAATCCAGATCTAAATGTGTTTGCTTAGAAATATCAAAGACAATTTTTCTATTATAACACCAATATCATTATCTCTAGCAAGTCACCTCAAGTCGAAGCAAATGCTGATGTCAGTGCAAGTTAAAAGTGTGCAGCATTTCTCCCCGTTAGTCTGCTTATGCAACATGCTAAAAGCCTATCAGCTGCACATCAGTCAATGAGAAACTGATAGTACTTGGCAGTTTATCAGAACTTCAAAAGATCAGACCCTGCATGCTTCATCTTTCTGAGCTTTTAAAAACCACTTTCACAAACTCCAAAACTTTTTTATTTAGGATTGATTCTGACAAATGCGTGTAACTCTTCAGTGGCAGAATCTAGTCTTTAATCTGCCAAAGTCTTCTGTGTATCTGAAATATTCTAAAAATACATGGAACAAATTTATGTGCTTGCATTTATTGACATTTTGCATTCCCAGCAGACAAGCAATCATGTAAATTTATGAATTACTTCACATGTGACTGTGTTTATCATAAAATTTTTATACTCAAAATATAACATTATTTATCTAGTTCTTTTTATATTACGTAGACATTTTATATATTTGGAAAGCTAACTGCTACATTTATGCTACTGTAATACTTTATCAAGAATATTCTCAGTAGGAACAGCGAAAGTAGTGCTAGTTATTACCAATGCATGTTGGCTGAATTCCACTCCAGGTACCATCTGCTTGACAGAATCTTCTTGAAGAGCCTATTAGAATAAAAGGGGATCTGCACTGAAAGCTAACTTCAGATCTGTAGGTGAAACTTTTTCCATTGAGATGTCCTTCTGCTGGAGTACCAGGATCACCACAAAACACAGCTAATAAATAAAAAAGGAGGGGAAAAATGTTATTAAAAATGCACATGCTTCAACTGAAGTATTGTTTTATGTGCAAGTCAGGCATAGTGACGAGCGCAAATGCTATGTTCATTTATCTGTGTAGGATTGTAGCTGTAGCTCAGATAAATTCTTGACAGCAATTTAAAATTAACTAATACTGTTATTATAAGCATAAAACTTAACCTAGAAAAATAGACCTTTTAATTGAGACACTTAAATACTGATTAGGTTTGGGGGACAAAGTAATTTTAAATCAGACAATGCTATATTGTAATGCTTCAAAGTGTATCCAGTTCTCACATCGGTCACCCTCAGATGAGTAGGCTGGAAATTTTTGCCCTAATTAAGTGAAAGGAAAAATGTTTGTCAGAGTCCTGACAAGATTTCAAGCACTGAAAGAGGTGAGCTGGCAGATTTAGAAGATGAAAAACAAATACAAACAAGATATGAGGGTATGTAGTCACCTTCAGATAAGAAAAGAATAATTTAAAAAGAAGATCAAACCTATGAGCTTAAGGGTTAGGATCCTTGTTTTCACCTGTTCATGGAAATGGGAACAGGGAAGAAAGAAAAAGTGTAAGGGAAAAATTTAATCATGCTCACCATAAGTCAAATTCAGAACATTCAGAAGGATTATCAGTAAAGCAAATGGTGATGGGTCAACTGGGCAATAAGGGATGGAGGAGACTTTGGGGAAAGGAGGAAGACCATAACCGTAAATGGGCACAGCCACTCAATTTCATAACAATGTCAACAACATAATAATAATAACATATGCTTTTTGGAAAAAGCAGGGAGAATCCTATAGCAATCCATGTATTACCTGATCTAGCTGAGTCATTTTTATACTTCAAGAAACTTAGTATAGCCTGAGGCAACTGATTGTAGCTTTGGTGAAGCCCAACACAACTGTGTCCTGAAAACTTACGCAAACACTGTGGGATGTCTCCCCGCCAAACTCCTCGACCCTCACAGGAGAGAATAGCTGTGTTAGATAGCTGATAGCCTTCTGCACAGCTGTAACTCACACTGGCACCCCATCGATAATCAGATCCTTCCACTTTCCCGTAGAGTACTGGTGGAGGGGGGCCACAGGTAATAGCTATGTCACAAAAAAGAGAAGTTACAATTTCAAGACTTTATAGGGTCTAGGAGAATGCAACATAATATCTACTCATATTTTAAAAACTAAAAAACAAAAGAAAAATTCATTTGTTCAGTTCCAACAAAGCATTCCTGTGCTGACAAAGCAGCCTGTAATAGAAAACCAATTTAATACAGAAATACAACCTCTAAGTTCAGGAAGGCCATGAGCTCTAGGTTGCTGGAAGCCAGAAGAGTATATAGCTTACCTAGCTCTGAATCTCTTCACTGCATATTCGTTACTGATTATTATTGGTAACAGGCTACTGAGCTAAGTAATTTTTTTTCAATAAATATGATTTCTTTAAATAAATATGTTTCTATGATTCTACACTTCTAAATACTTGGATTTTATTTTTAACTAATTTTGCAGCACTTTTTAAAGTCCTTAATATGGCTTTTTTAAATTCACCTGCTCATTTTCTAAGGTTTTCAGCACACAATAAACACTGACTTTTTTGGTAGTCAGTGGCTATGACTCTTCAAAAATATTTGACGTTTTCCAGCTTCCGAAAGAGTGCCCAGAATGATGAAAACTGGAATGACCAAGTTTATATTTACACATCAGTTCTTTCAACAAAAATCACAACCATAAAATCACTCAGACATTTATTTTTACAACAGAAAATGTGGTCAGTCAAATACAGATGCCAAAATTTAATTAGTAGGCAAGACTTAAACATCACTTAGAGCAGTGCTAGATATGTTGGCAGTCTAGGCCTTTTACAAGCAGAAGACACCCGAGGCTGTTAAATCTACTCTCTCAGCTGCTGTAGTAGTGCTAACAATTTTCACCAGGCTGCCTTATTTGCCTTTCAGGCTCATCCCCCCTATGACCTTTATGTTGGCACTTCTAATTAGCTATTTGTGAAGCATCTTTTTGGCTATTTATTATGACTGCACTACTGCAACAAGGGAATCTTTTGCAGAAATTCTGGCTTCTATAACATTCTGTAAAGGATCCCTTTACAGAATTTTGGCCATCTAATCCAAGATAAAAGGTCTCCCAAAAGAAAATGGGTACTTCTTTCCTAGTGCTTTAAAATGAGTATTCTGATAATCTTCATTTAAGACTGATTTCATTCTGTTAGTCATTACTTTTGCTATTCTAACTAGTATTATAGTACAGCATACGTGCAAAATAAAGACAAATTTTACAGAAATACTATCTAAATGTTTTAGTACATTTGCATATTAATTTTACCAGAGAATATTTTGAAAAAAATTTTATAAATGAAGACACTGATTAGTGAATTTCACATATATATTATATATGTACATATATATGTATATACAAAACTATAAAAATACAAAACAGTACTTGTAAACCAATTAAGTTCAAACGCACACCTTTGCAAACTGGTTTACTCTGGTTCCAAGTGCTATCTTTTATACAACGCATAGTAGATGAACTGGCAGGCTCCATCAAGTATCCTGGATTGCACTGATAGGTGACTGTCTTATTAAAAGTAAAATCATTTCCAAACTGAATTCCATTTGCTAATCCACCTGGATCTCCACAGCTGATCACTAGTGAGGAAAAGAAAAAAAGGTAGGAGTTTTTCAATAAACATGGAATGAAACACTGAACTACGTATAGCTAACGTCCTTTTTAGAATCATAGAATAGTTAGGGTTGGAAAGGACCTTAAGATCATCTAGTTCCAACCCCCCTGCCAGGGGCAGGGACACCTCCCACTAAACCATGCCACCCAAGGCTCTGTCCAATCCAGCCTTGAACACCGCCAGCGATGGAGCATTCACAGCTTGCCTGGGCAACCCATTCCAGTGCACAAAAGAAAAAGTTTGATCAGTATGTTTCTCACAAAATTAAACCCATAATCTTTAATTCTTTGTTAAAAATTAATATTTTTGAGGCATTGCAATAGTGTGGGCCAAATATTATGTTTTTTAAATACAGTATCTTAAGCTGGCATGCTCTACTGCAGACTGTTATGTTAGTGGTAGTTCTGACAAGAATTTTTCTTCCTCCATAGTGGGATCTGTCACATTATGCCTAATGTTGATGGTGCAGTGTCATTCCAGGTTAAAGGAAAATCTAGAGGAACACCTATTTTTGGAATAATGTTATACTTCAATGTTGATATTCATGAGGTAAATAAATACAAGAAGTTGGATGCCTGTGTATCCACCTTAAAAAAAGTTCCGGAAACATTTAGTATTTTTTAAAAGGGCATGTACCTTTAGATATATGAAATATTCATGCATTACAAAAGAGATGAATGAGGAAGAAATATGTTATTTTGTCTAACAAAATAATCATTTTCACTAGGAAGGCTGGGTGACTTACTACCTTAAAGCTTTAGAGGAAGAAAGTGTATTTCTGACCTGTGCAGTCTGGAGCAGTGCCAGTCCATGTCCCATTAGCAGTACAATGTCTGGTAGTTAACCCTGAAGTTTTGTAACCTTCCCAGCAGGCATAAATAACTGAGCTGGAGAATAATATTCCATCCGTGTATATTATCATACCATTGGCTGGGGTGCCAGGGTTCCCACAAGACACAGCTGTGAAGGAAAGGGTAGAAAACATCAGCATTTTCTTGATAGCTGACTAACTGAAAAAGTAAAAAAAAAAAAGTAGGTCAATAGCCCATCTTCTTAAAGGAACTACCGCAAGCTTAGCAAGAAAAAGTTTAATACGTGTATTCTTGAATTAGTACCTTTTTCTATTTGTTAATATGATCACTTTACTTGCATTTGCTTTGCTTTGTTTCTTCTATTGCTAATTCAAATAGTTTGCACTGCCTATTCCATTCCATCCAATACAGTCACTGGAGAGAAAAAAGCTAATTCAGGACTTTCTGACAGACGTGTTTCTGTTTGTCTTTGTGCATGTTTTTCTGTTTTATTCCTGTCTTCTAGTATCTCTTCTTTCAATTGTAAAAATTCATGAATAGTAAACTATGATCTTCCTGATGATTTCTTTTTTTTTAATCAAGAAAAATAAATATATCCTGTACTGGCCTCCATACCTTTTCAGCATCCATGGCTATACATTAAGACAATTACTATGTTTCAGCCTTTTACACTGAAGATTTGACAGTTGTACACTTTACTTTGACTACATGTTGCTTTTCTGGGAGGATTTAGTAGTTTGGCTTTTTTTCTGATGGACCAGCCAATCTTGAGAAGTATTTGTTTGTTTGTTTTGAAATTTTCTAACAACTTTTCTGTAAAGCATCTTTATTTGGTCATACCAGCAGACAGGTCACTGGCAGGAGCGTCCATTGATGGACAGACTACTCCATAGGAATGAATTAAAATAAAACTATCATGAGGTTAAGAGATTAATATTGTTAATCAGAAGTTATTAAGAAATGTGCATCTAAATCAAACTGTTTCCTTCAGTCTTCCATGGAGTAGGAAGTGGGTTTTAAGACTGGAAGGATGTACTTCAACAGTCTTTTGCACAGTTTTCAAGAGCTGGCAGTTACATTCTACTCTTCTCACAGCACAGGTGCAGTCTCTTGTGAAGTGAAATGCTTTGTCTAATACAATGATATGATCAAATATAAGTAGGATTAAACTTAATGGCTTGGAACATCGTGGTGGATTGGCCTTGGCTAACAACCAAATGTCTATTTAGCCAGTCACTCACTGCCCCCTTCTCAGCAGGAAGGATGTCAAATCTCATGGATTGAGATTAAGAGAGGGAAAACACTTTCTAATTACCACTGAGCGCAAAACAGATGCTACTTGTGGAAAATTCGTTTAATTCATTGCCAGTTAAATTTGGATAGGGACAAAAAGACAGACATGAAAACAACACCTTTCCTCCCCTCTTTCCCAGAGTTAACTTCATTCTGTCACGTCAGGATTCTCTACCTGCCCAAGTGTAGAAGGGGCAGAGGATTTGTCTCTGCTGCTCCTTCCTCCTTAGAGAACTGGAGGAATTCCAGTTCTCATTGTACTCTGAGCTGCAAAAAAAGAAGCATGGTCAGTGGGTCAAGATTTTTCCCCTCTACTCCACTTTTGCGAGATCCCATTTGAAGTACCGCATCCAGCTCTAGGGCCCCCAGCACAAGAAAGGCATAGACCTGCTGGAGTGGGTCCAGAGGAGGGCTACAAAAATGTTCCGATGGCTGGACACCTCTCTGAAGAAAGGCTGAGAGAGTTGGGACTGTTCAGCCTGGAGAAGAGAAGGATCTGGAGAGACCTTATTGTGATCTTTCAGGTTGAGTAGGGCTTTAAGCAACCTTACCTACTGGAAGATGTCCCTGACCATGGCAGAGATGTTGGAATAGATTATCTTTCAAGATCCCTTCCAACCCAAAACATTCTATGTTGCTATGCTAATATGAATAAACCAAGTCAAAGCCCATGTGCCGATACTGGACAAGACTGAACACTGAGCTGCATTGAGAAAGTTTAGATGCAATGATTTACAGAATTTATGCTCAGAGAACAAGTCTGCAAATACTTAACATTTGATAAAATGGTAATTTGAGAGTAGCTGACAATAAAATAATCCTTAAACTACTTATAATACTTATTTTACCTATTAAATTTCCTCATATTTCCTTAATTCAATTTATTACATCTTCCTAAGTAAATCACAGAATCAAAGAATCATAAACTGGCTGAGATTGGAAAGGACCTCTGGAAGTAACCTGGACAAGCATGGACACCAAGTGCTAGCTGCCCAGGAACATATCCAGATGGCTTTTGATTGACTCCAAGGATGGAGACTCCACCACCACACTGGGCAACCTGTGCCAAGTGCTCAGTCATCCTCACTGTAAAAAAGCACATCCTGAATTTGAGACCTCCTGTGCCTATTGCCTCTTGTCCTGTCACTAGGCACCACTGAAAAGAGCCTGTGGTGATGTCTTCTGCGCATCCTGCCTTCAGATATTCATGTATGTTGATAAGATATCCCCTGAGTCTTGTCTTCCTTAGTCTCAACAGTCTCTTTCAGCCTTTCTTCACAGGACAGATGCTTTAGTTCCTTCTTCATCTTAATGGCCCTTTGCTGAATTGTCTCCAGTAAGTCCATGTCTCTCTAGTGAGACAGCTCTAGTGATGCAGCAAAAATTGGATGCAGCACTCCAGCTGCTGCCTCACCAGTGCTGAGAAGAGGGGAAGGATCACTTCCCTCCTAAGGCAGCATGGGATACCATTAACCTTTGTTGGAGCAAGGGCACTTTTCTGAACTTTTTATTCAGCTTGTTGTCCTCCAGGAATCCCAACTGGATGATCCCAGCATACTAGTTAGATTGTAATAATGCAGTATGCTATAATGTAATGGTTATAGATTATAGGATTCATTAAAATGAACACAATTTGCCAATTAAAAATTACTCAGAGTATTACTGATATTTGGAGTAATACCTAATTGTCTTTATTTTATTCATATTCACTTTTTATGTGTAAAAATTTCAAATACAAAAGAGAAAATTTAAGTAGTTTGGAACTTGAACTTACAGGGTTGAAAAGGTGTTCTTCACCTAATCTCATGCTTATTTATAATAAACAGGAAACAATTTAAGGTGAAGAGAAAAACTGAAAGAAAGGTGGGTCTTTTTTGACTTTGTATTTTGGTTTGTTTTTTTCTTTCTGAAAACAGACAATTGAAGCAAAAAGATAAAGGAAAAACAGCAGCATCAAACACCGCTATTTGCCACTGAGTGCTGCTGTCCTACTACACTCAATGTCTTCATGCAAGGGAAGAAGAAAGGATATTGAAAAACTTCAATTTCCTGCTGAAAATACTGATCCTATGCCCACTGCCATTTTCATACATTTATGGTGATATCTACATTGACAGAAGATTAGTCTGTGCTGAAGAATACTGCAGAAGAACAATTATTAGATGAGGATACTGTGATAAAACTCCTAGGTGAAAAAAATATAATGAACAAAACCATTTTTTCCTAACTTCTATTTTTATAATTCAGCATAGCAGACAACAGATACAACAGAATCCATCAACTATAAAGTAGCTTTTCAAATATCTTGGAAAACAAGAATTAATTTTAAAACTGAATCTAAAGTCTTCCATTACCACTTTCTAATTCTGACAGTGCATAAAAAGTGTAGAAATTATTATTTTTTATCTCATTCTAAAATGTGATTTTTGGCAACTTTCTCAGTCACATTTTATCTGAAAGAGGTAGCATACAGTATGTCTCATAAAAAATAGTCTAACTTATGTGGAGAAATATACATTAATTTATACTTAGTTAAGAATGCAACATTATTTTATGATCTGTTCATACACAGACATTACATAGAAAGAGAAGATGAAAATATTTCATTGTTAGAAGATGGATGACAGCTTCATTTACCACTCCACTTTCATATCTTCAATCAGACGCATTTGTTTAAGTTTACATTTTACTTATGTATGCATTCTCTACTTTCAGGCTCAGTATTTGTTTAAGTAGAATTATTTTCTTACAGCCTTCTCTTAAACATATATTCCAAAACTTCATAAGTTTGGATGCAGGTTTTCAAGAAAGAAGTGAATGGCTTGTAAACTCTTTAATATCAAGTTTCTGCAGAGCAATTGGAAAGCACATTTCTGGCATAGAGCTTCTTTTTAATTAAAGAATAGAATGTCATTAATAAATGCCATTCAGTGATGTCATAAATGCCAATGGTATCAATACCTACCTTCACACACAGGCTGTATACCGGACCAGGAACTGTTAAGCAGGCATGTTCGTTCTGCAGATCCTCTCAGCTGATAACCCATTTCACACGAGAAACGGAGCAGACTTTTTATTTTGAACTCATCCCCTAGTCTAGACCCATGAGCTGGTACTCCTGGATCACCACAATAGCCAGGATTATTTCCTATGAAACGCAACAAAACAGAATCATTGGAAGAGATGTTATAAGCAGATGTAGCAGTAGTGAAAATACTCTATTGCAAATAGTACTATTAACAGCATTGTTTCTGCTATAGTTGACCACTTTTCTTCCACTGTGAGGGTGGGAAACCAAAGGCAAAGATAAAAATGACATGTCTTTTTAACCTTATCTCGGACCTATATAGACCTAAGCATAAATCAGTATATAAATAAAATATAAAAGTTGCAAACACAGGAAGAACCTCTGTCATTTATCAGCAGTTCAATGAATTTGTTGTCCTTTTGATATAATACTTTCTACACTATACTGTTCATCAGAGATAGATTTCTCATTTTCCCGAGGAATTGCCTTGCTCTCAAGATGGTGTCACATCATGTTCAAACTTAGGAAATTCAATTCTGCATCAGCAACAATGTTGTAATTACACTAGATATATTTTCCCCATCATAGCAGACGACTACAGTGATCTTTAATGATTTAAGAATCTATTAGTCTATAAAAATACTATCATATTCGTGACTGATATATGAAAAGTCTGAATTATTAGCAATTAAAATCTCTTTCCACCAGCATAAGAATTTATCCTGTGGTGGGATATGGTGGGTATCAGCACTAGAAGGCTCTGACCTTAAAATTTTGAAGTGTTGGTGCAATCTCAGATCTGGCATTTTATACTGGATAAAAAGGTGAAAGTGACAAATGTGGGGTCCAGATAAGCAAAAGGCCAATTTTTTGTGGAAAAAAAAAATTCTCATTAGGAAATGTTCAGCTTTAAGTAAGTGTTCCCTTACAAAACTTATTAATACACTGTGGATGTCATTAGAAGCCAAGCCTTGTCTGACCTCTTGATTTCAACAAAACTACGTAATGTTTTATGGCTTCTTCTGAATTTGCATAGTTAGTCTAGGGGAGAATAAACTGTTCTTGTACTTCCTGACAGCACCGAGAACATTGCAGAGGTTTCCAGTATTTGCACATTGTGGCATTAATAAAGAATATTGAGTTAAAAGAGTTACGTAAGAATTACTGTAAGTTAAAAGAACACAACATATGAAGACATCTATGACTTTTGTTGTGGTGTTTTTTAATCCTATTTCACAACCTTTGCTTACACAAAACAGTATTCATAACAATAAAATTTAATACACTCATCCTCTTTAAGCACAACTCTACCATGTTGTAAGTAGTATTTTGTGGATTCCATATAACGTGGTATACAGTACACTGTGATATAGAGCATACTGTATCTAGATATACAGATATCTGCCTGTAGTTAAAAATTGCTTGAGAATGATCTCATTCATGTAATTACAAGATGACATTCAGATGATGCTTGGTACAAGTACCTGAACAGTGAGGGAGAGTCCCACTCCAGCGGCTGTCTTCTTGGCACTCCCTAGTAGAATTTCCTATGAGCCTTCGACCCGCTGTGCAAGAATAGTGAATTACAGAGCCATATGTAAATTTGTCTCCTGAAAGAACTGCATTGGCAGGTACCCCAGGATGTCCACAAGAAATGGCTAATAGAGAGGAAAGAGCACAATATTATACGATGCTTTCATAGCACAGAAAAATACTATTATAAACTTTAAATATGAGACTGTTTCCCCAAAACATAAACTTCTGTCTGCATTTGAGCTCCTTCATATCTTCAGTTTTGCTGTTGCTGCAGATGATTTACTGGTCATTTGTTAGATTAAACATAAACATTTGAAACTAACCCATGCAGTTTAGCCTTTCCATGAAAATATACAGAGCTTTCTTTCGTCATTAATTTTTTTGTTCACTGTCCTTCCCTACAAATAATGTACATTATTTCTGTTAAGGTTGGGAAAGGAGAAACCCAACAAGGTTAATGTTGCATTTTGTTTATATATTACAGATATGATAATGGTAAGTAGCCCCATAATATCTGTAAAATAACTAGATGCAGTTTAGTCAGTATAGAGAAACAAAAAACCTTAACCTGCCATCATAGCAATGTGTGGCACTACAGTGAGTGAGACGAAAAGGGATTACTGATAATTTTTGCAAATTATTAGTTATATTTATGCTGAAGTTGATGTACGCATTTTGTCTGAGAAAAAATCAGATAAACACTTTCAGTACAGCATAACTTGCAAACAAGCAGTTCAGATGTTATATAAGGAAATACATATCATCTTAAGGTAAACTAGAAATCAAATCCTGAACGCTTTTTGTGTAAAACTTAGGTCATCCAGTAAAGAGAGACAAAAACCAAAGAAAATAAATTTTACATAACTCTTTTCTACTCCTGAACTAGAATTGTTCATAGTAAACATTGTGTCCACTTTGGGTTCTAAATTTATCTCACCTACCTCTCCAAGCATTTTATTCTATCACCAAAAGCAATCTTAAGCTTAAAAAAAAAGAGGAAAAGTCTCTCACTTGATAAGACTCTGAGTGACTTTGCCTCTCAATAGATAAATAGCTGTTTCTCATAGAAAGAGCTCTATTTGCTCCTTCTTCTAAATTTGCATTTACTTAGCAAAGTAAAACTGGGTTTTTCTCTGGGGAAAGAATTTTAAATTTGTCCTCATAATATTTATGATTCAGACAGTGACTATGATCATCAGCAGAAATTTATCAGCAGCTAATCTAGGAGATGACTGAGGATTTTAAGCACCTCCCAGGCTCTTTTGAAAGTTCCCATGGCCTCAAACAATCATTCCCAGAGCAAGGTCAGTAACTGCTATTCTAAAGGGGATGGACAACTATGAATTTCCTCAAGCTCTGCCTAAAATCAGAAAGCCTTGCAAATGCTATCAAACTTCTGAAACACTTCATGTGGAAAGATGGGTAGCTATTCTAGGTGATTTAGATACCTCATCCTCTTCTGCCCCTTGAATAAGGAGTGTCCCTTCACACTGAGACCCCACTCCTGGAAGTAGGAAAGGATCACTGACAGAACTGGGCCACAGACATGATGGTTTTTCTAAGATACAGAAATTGAGACTCATGCTTGCATCAGTAAAGTATTTTTACCAAATGAACAATTCTATGAAAAAGGATCAAACTTCTGCAAAGCAAAAATTTTAAAATAATCTGATGCATTTGGAAATGAAAGTTTACTTTAATTTATTATAATTCCTATAATAGCACCGTAATCCAGAAACCTAATCTCAAAAAATTAAGAGTGATCAGAGAATTAAAACAGCTCAGTGAAAAAACGGAAGTCAGCCAAACTGACTTTGTAACTTTCTAGAGATCTGAAGCTCACTGAATTGATTATAGGGAATACTAGATTTCCTCTGTCTCTGAGGAAAAAGTGATGGAGGAAGTATGATGTTGTGAAAAGACCCTCTTGAGCCAAATCTTCCCACACAACATTTCATAGATTTATTCTCACATACATGTTTCAGTACCACTGAAAAAAAACCCCAAAACAACAGCTCTGAGACAGGCATTAATGGTCTTAGGCTATCAATCTGAAAGGTAACATATAAATAATAATTTTAGATTCACCTAACTGTTTTCAGATAACTAACAATACACCAAAAGAAATTAATCTCAGCTTTCTGGCATTTGAAATAATATCTCTATAGTTCCCTCTTATCCCATTTTTAATAATAAGTTGCATGACATGCTGACGTCTTTTCTTAATGTTACTTACTGAACTGTACAATTTGCAACGTGCTGATCCTAAAGTCCAATTTTGTTCCTCTATACATAGCTACACTTTTTTTTTTTTTTTAATCTAACATGACTAAAACTCATGCACCACTCTTTAGTGTTAATCCAGGTGAATGAATACTTACACAAACATTTTGGTAGTGATCTATCCCATAAGCCATTAGCTTTACAAGTCAAAGCAGATGAGCCCAACAGATAAAAGCCCTTTTTGCAATGGTATGCCACACTCGTTCCATATTTGAAACTTTCAGGATAATTCTGCTGTCCATGCCGAATTGCATTTTCCACAAAGCCAGGATCAGAACAGTTCACCACTGTAAGAGAGAGTTCATCACTGATGAATAATAGTAGTGTTATAAATAAACTCTAACAGTGGGGTTTTTTTTTGTTACTTCACCAGCAGCTCGTGACTGTGGTCGATTTGATATCCTCTGTGTTTTTTATTTAATTTAAATATTAACATGTTGACTCCTAAGTATGTCTCTAGATATTTCTGCTTTGAAAGTAATATTATAATTTTACTCCAGTTTTTGTAAAAGTCTTGGACATACAAGTGGTTTGAAAATGAAAGAGAAATTGAAGGAATTTTTTATCATTCATTTGGTAGGCTCACTTCGCTCTTCTGTTTTATTTCTTTGTGAAAGAAACCAAATTAAAATCATACCAGTAAACGGTTAAAATAACACTTTAAAATTTCCTATCTTGATTTCCTGTAATGAGAAAAATTGCTTCCAAAATTTACAAGAACATTTTCTGCTATTAATATGTGGAACAGAAAAAGGAAGCTGGTAACAAAACCAAATATTTTAATCCAAACACCTAAAAAAATATGCATTTTGTCATGGCTGTTTTACTTTTACATAAAGTATATCTGCCCTCCCCAGTCCTTTGGTTCATATCCTGCAGTGAATATGATGGTTTGTTGGCAGAAGATTATGGTGAGACACTGAGGTCTCCATTGCAAACTCCTAATTTAACTATCTAACAATCCAAAAGCTATCTGAAAAGTTACAGATGCCTCCTCCACACCTCCCCTATCTTCACTGTAAACATAATGGTATATATAAAAAAATACTTAGAATATTATTAGTATTATAAATTATAGCTCATCAAACAATGGCAAGAATCAACATTTCAAGTATATCATCTAGTTCAAATGAATCTTCATGAAAAAGAAACCAGGGAAGAACATCAGATAGCATTACCATTTTAAATGTAAGACATATGGAGACACAAACACAATCTTTTTTACTCAAAAGGCTTTTTATCACACTGATAATTTAAATTTACTGATCAGCTACACTAGAACAAGCCAGCTTTTGCAAATGTTTAATTATTAAAAGAATATTTTATTCAATAAGTATATTAAAGAAATACTAACATCTTAAAATTTAATTTTGTGAGAAAACCAGTTAAAGCTCTTTTTATTTTTCTCTTTTAAAGCCACAATCTTAAAAATATTAAACATTCATGATTTCATTCTTGCATTGGATTCTAGACAAGCATATGCCTAGGTCTAAAGAACATCCCATATGAACTCAATTTTTTTCCTTCATAGCAATTATTTTACAGGTAGTATTTGGGGCTGTGAGGAGAACACTCTGACATGAAGCAAACCTATTTGCCATCCACTGATTGCTATTGAAAACACTGAAGATAAAATTACACAGAAAAGCAAAGTACATTTAAAAATATTACAATATATACAATAAAAGTATTACAATAACGTACATAAAGCATTAGTAAGGCATTATCTGGACTGATGAAGAGACACAATGGAAGAGGCCTACTTTTTATTTTCCTGAGGAGTAATAAAGCTACAGAGTCTCCTAACCAAAATTATTCCCATTCTGTTTTACTGTGAATCCTACAAAATAATTCACCACAGAAGTTACATTTACCTTACACTGTAACAGTTTAGTTTATACTTCATTTTCCTACCGTTTAATTAAACTTATTGTTATAACCCATAGATATCATACATAAATCAGACATGCGTAGGTTAAATAAACAAATGTTTACTCTGGGATTTCACTGATGGAAGCAAATAGCTTTTTACCTCCTGACTTTTTTTAGGTCCTATAGAAGAGGAAAAAATGCAAAGTCCTAAAATCTCACTGCTGTTTGGAAGCTGTTAAAGATTTGGATGCAGAAGTTGTGTCTCTGTACTTGCTCCAAACAACTCTGAAAATTCTTGCTTCTGGGGATATATATTTAAGAGTACTATTGGGAGAAAAGGTTTTATCCTTTTTATATTATTAATTCTTTCGCACTGCTTTTTTCCATTATTACTAAGCACTGCCATCTGAGTTTAATTATTTCACTAGCAGTATAAGTATCACTGTACAACAGGGACACAAGTGAAAGTCTGTAAAAAGGCCACTGACACGAAGTCCTACCAAAGTATTAAGTTGAATCTGAATGAGCTCATATGTTTGTATTCACAGTGCAATTCTGTGTTACAGAAACTAGCACAGCTCCCAGAAGCCATGCACGCTGCATCCCAATTAACCCTGTTTCTTAGGCAATTAGATGTGGTGTAGTGCTGTGTAGATGCTGCTGTAAAGCTCCTGCTTTGGAAATAGCCTGCATCTTCTGTATAGTTATAAGTTGCTGTGTAGAAACATATGCTTAAACTCAGTTTCTCTACATATGTATATGCTGTCCTAAACATTTGCAGGTATGCCTGCATCAACATGAAGCAGAGTATCAGTACTTGTTCTCTGGCATGAAGTCATTTTGCTGTCGTAGTCCACTACCCTCCCAACTAGGATAAGTTTCTCAGAACTGCTTCTCAGGAATTGTCCTGCCTCCTATGCTAACCCCTGAACTTTTCGAACAATTCCTGTGGATGTGCTCCTTGGTTTAAATGAGAAAGTTATTGGAGAGTAGAGGCAAATAAGTACCCATGCCTAGGCACAGTTCAGCTTGAATATATAGATACATTTAATTTCAAATGCAGAAGTGAATATTTGACAATCTATTTAGCCAAAATTGCTATTATATGGTAATGCAGTTTTGATCCCCAACTTCACAACACAGTAATAAGGTTGTATGGATTATCTGTATGGGTACAGAACTGAACTCAGGTTTTCTGAAACCTATGTCCATGCTCTAATCATTACATCATTTTTCAATGAAACTTTGTACCAAAAAGCAACTAGAACAAAATGATGCTTTTCCATTCTACTGATATCTACCTATTTTAGGAACCATCTTGAATACCAGCACGAGTAGTTCTTTCTTTAAATGATCTTTACAGATAAAAAAGTATGGAAGTTAATTGTCTTTTATTACTGTAAAAATCTTTTGGAATAAACTTTCAAAAAACTCTAATAATTTCAAAATGAATTAATATCAATTTAACAACATATTTAAAACTTTTCTGTAATAGAAATTTTATGCTGGTGCAACTGGGGCTCATTGCAGTACTTACATAGATACACAGGAAATGTTTAGTAGCATGTTTAGTAGCCTGCATTTAGTATTATCCACGTTTGTTTTAACTCAGTATAGAGCATTAGAAATTGGTTACATGCAGCTTAAACAGTACATATACTATTACAATGAGACACCATTAATGAAAACACAAAGATAGTGGAAATTTACATGTGAACACATATCAGTGGACTTTTTTTCCAAGCTATAGGACAAGATTCATATTGTTTGTCTACTTAACTTAGTTTCTTGTGAATTCTTATCAAAATTCTTTTGCAAGAATCCTCCTCCCTATAATTTATATTTTTAGTTTATTTTTCTGGTGGGATTTTTAGGTGTTGATTTTGTGGTTCATTTGGTTTTCGTGGTTTTGTTTTGGTTTGGTTTTGTTTGATTGATTTTTTTGTCTCAGAACAAAATTTCTTGCTCTTTTACTTATTTTCTCAGACCCTAGATGTTAAATACAAACAGGTTATACTCATAATGCCATGGCTAACATAATGATTGTTCAGAATCAGTGAAAATAAAAGCTACAATAGTGCTTATAAAGGCATTAAAATTAAAAAAGTTCCACATTAATTTTCATCTTAATTTCATTAATTTTCAATCACTTTGCTCCAACATGAATGCTAGCACAGAAAGACGTGAGTAAATTTGAAGACTGAAAATGATATATCTGAGGAAGACTGATATAATTAATTCCTGTAATGACATGCAGTATTTTCAAAATGTTTCTTCATTAAGCTTTTGCATTGAAAGCCACAGGAAAGCACAGGTGGCATTGGTGGTTTGCCCTTTGTTTAACTCTTTCTTGTAATAAGTGCTTGAAAACAGAATTGTCTGAATAGCAGCATTTCCAGCTTTTTTTTCCTGATTGGATTTTGTTCAGGTAGGCAAAATAAAAAAACATTACAGCCATTAATTTGGGATCATTAATTAATGGGCTATCAGTTATGTGGAAATGTCATTTGGGAGTTGTGAGAACCCCAGAACACTGGAAAGTACTATTTCTTGAACCACAATAGTGAATTCTTATTGTATTTCTAGATCAAAGTATAAACTTTTTATTTAAAAATAAACAGTGAAATGCTGTATAGACAAAAATCTTTTAAAATAAAAAGTAAAATAAACAGTGAAATTATATTTTTGAATTTGTTCTAAAGAAAGAACAAAAATGTTTGTTCCATGGCAATTTAGTGAAAATCATTATTATTGGATTAAAATATACACTGGCTTAGTTGAAATGGAACATTGAAACTAACTGGACAAATTCTTCCAATTTTAATATTGGAATATTCTATTAGAATAGAAGAAAAACCTGAAAAATATTGGAAATCTCTCACATTATTGAAGATTTTGCACATGCATGAATAAAATTTTCAAAAATTCTCCCCATGCTATGGGTTACTCAAGCCTTTCTCTAGGTTTAACTTTTAAGAACCACTCACAACAGTATTCACAACAGCTGTCCCTTTTATTAGTGCAGTTGTGGTTATTAAAATAACACAAAATAAAATATAACAGCTTAAAAGTAAAACATTGGTTTAATGGGGAAGCCTGCCAAGTTAGCTTCTGAAAAGCCAGTATTAGAAATTAAGAAAAAAACTTTGTTTCATGAAGATATGCTGCCCTAAATTTTCCCAAAACTAATTCTAACTGAATTATCTTTGAAACACACTGGGAATAGAAAAACTTAATTCTTCATGCAGACCAGAAATATAGAATGTTCAAGGAATGTAATACAGACCCAAAGTATCAATTTGTCTGTGTGACACAGTGTTTTCTTTCTTGTACCAGTAGTATCTGTTTAGCCAACTCAGTGATGAATAAAATACAGGATAATCACTCAGTGCATAACTTAAGCATGTACTCTGTGCAACAAAGTTCTTGCTTCATATGTGAAGTCTAATGAAATGATTATGTAGTAGAATGATATCCATCAAGCTAAAAAGTAAACAAGATTATGCCTACAGTGCAATTTAACATCAGCTATAGATCTTTAAGTATATATATACACGTGTGCTGTTGTTAGAGGGCTGCAATGAGGATTACTTTAGAAAAGAAATTGAGTTGGCCAGCATACAGAACTAAGGCAGTAGTTTCCCTGATTGCGTTTCACCCTGGGGACTCAGTTGTAAATCACAGTGGTAGCAGACAGAGATTGCTTTCTCTCAATGACAGCTATCAGCCGTTACATGGGAATGAATTCTGGCACTCTCAATTTAGTCTGCTGAGAAAAGCAGGAGAATGCTTCAAGTTTGCCCTGATGACTTTGGGACCTCACACTGAGTAGATTCAAACCCTTGAGGACAAAGAAGTGAAAAGACCATGTCAGAGTCCTTTAGGCAGTTTTCTGTTAAAAAGTTGAACGATCACCAAAAAGTACATAATTCACAGTATTTCATTTCTTCTTCTCACTCTTTCTCACTCTTTCTCACTCTTCTGCACCCTCCTCCCTGACAGTAAAAACGTTAAGTTTCTTTTTTAAATTCTCATGTCTGATCAACATTGGTTTTAAACTTTTTTATTTGAAAAGTACTGCCTTAATGTTGGTATCTAGAACATGTACACTCACAGTGACTAAGACCAGAAAATTCACTCTGACTTTATCACAAATTCTAAGAAACGCTGTCTATAAAAAAAGCACTGCTTGTGAAAGCACAATTACAAAATTGTCTACAGAATTTTAGCAAAGTTCGGTGCAAATCAACAATGTACAACAAGAACTTCTTAGGGAAGAAAAGAAAAAAAACCAAAACAAAACAACAAAAAAACCTCTTCAACTCACAGTTTCACTTTGCTAAAGTCTCAAACACCTGGGAGTCTGATATTTTAAAGTATTTTTTTAATGGGGGCCACTGAAGAGTGATTTTATTGTAATTCTGCCATGTAAATCATAAACCTACAATATTTATTTAGGAAGCAGACTGTTTCATGTTTTTACAAATATTATTAAAATCTATCCAAAAACTATGGTCCTGAAATAATTTCTGATGACCAAGGAAATTTTCACTGTTGTTTATGCCATATAAATGTTGCTGATCAAAGTGCAAATTAACACTAATAATTTGCTAAATAATATTGTGGTATAAACAAGACCTTAAGAGATTACTAGATTCAGTGAAGAACATAGTTCATATTTGTTTGCTTGTCAGATGAAAAACTAAGACACACATCACTTTTGTGTTCCAAAATATTTGCCGTTATTATAAACATGCCAAATAATCTCTCTTTGTGACAAAAAAATGCAGTCATGCAGTCTTTCTTATGTTTTCTATTGGAAAATTTCTGTCAGAGTGCTCTGACAGCCAACTAGCCAGCTCAATACTAAAATAAAAATACGGTAACAAGCATGATAAAAGAAGTTCCAAGAACTTGCAGTTATTTCTCTAAGCTTTCAATTGTGTCAGTCCAACTTAACTTTATAAATGAACACTGTTCTTTGGAATCCCAGATTAACTAATTTTAAAAGCATGCAATTGTCTCTTGGATACATATGATAGCTCTTCTTTCTCTTCCATCTCCAGCATGAACACAAGCATCACACTAGCTGGTAGATATATGTCATTATCTATCATTTGTGGCCATCTATGTGCAAATAGTATCAAAACATTAACATTTGTTATAGTACTACAGATTCAGAGGTTGTATCTTCAAGTCTTTCTCTTTAGATCCTTCTTGATCAGCATACTGTTTTTCACATGGGAGTGGAAGTCTATTCAGTGGCCCCAGTAGATGATACTGCTACCTTTTGAAATTACTTTGACGAAACTCTAGGCAGATGCCACTCCAGAGAGGTGCCGGAATAATTGTAAGTCCTGCGTCATCTCTGCCAGTGTCAGGTAGTTATCTCAGATATTGTATGCCATCTCCCAGAGCACCTCACCTTTTTATTTAAGAAACTGAACTCAAGCTCTAATGAGCCTTCAGAAGGACATCAACATGAATTGATTAGGTATATCTAATATTCGAAGTATGCAAAAGTCTCAACAAAGCCTCTGACTCTGAGAACAAAACCCCATTTTCTGAGCTTATATGATGGAAAGCTACTTAAATTCAGAGTTAGTTGCTTTATCACTTGGAGTACTGTGTGCAGTTCTGGTGTCTTCAACATAAAAAGGACATGGAACTGTTGGAACAAGTTCAGAGGAGGGCCACAAGGATGATCAGGGGACTGGAGCACCTCCCGTGTGAAGATAGGATGAGAAAGTTGGGGCTGTTCATCCTGGAGAAGAGAAGGCTGCGTGAAGACCTCATAGCAGCCTTCCAGTATCTGAAGGGGGCCTGTAGGGATGCTGGGGAGGGACTCTTCAGGAGGGACTGTAGTGATAGGACAAGGGGTAACGGGTTCAAACTTAAACAGGGGAAGTTTAGATTGGATATGAGGAAGAAATTCTCTACTGTAAGGGTGGTGAGGCACTGGAATGGGCTGCCCAGGAAGTTGTGAATGCTCCACCGCTGGCGGTGTTCAAGGTCAGTTTGGACAGAGCCTTGGGTGTCATGTTTTAGTGGGAGGTGTCCCTGCCCCTGGCAGGGGGGTTGGAACTAGATGATCTTAAAGTCCTTTCCAACCCTAACTATTCTATGATTCTATGATTCTATCTTTGGATGAGAACTGGTCATCAATTTCAATCTCACCCACTCTTCTATCAGCTGTCATCAGAAAGGTTATTTTTCTTGTCAATGAAGGAATGGAACATATTACCACTGGTTCAAATGATATACCCTCTAATGAAAACATGACAAAATTGACAGTTCCTTGAGGTATCAGATTCTTGGTAAGACAAAGCAGGCTAATTGAGCTTTTCAGGAATCTACCAGTAATGAGAAAGAAAAACCTTTCAAATTAGAAATTCAGTACAAAACCAGGAGAAGTGAGGAATTGAGACCAGACTTCTTAGTAACAAATAGCCTGGACTTACTGGCACAGACTGCAGCATGTGACCTAGCTCAAACTCCTGCAACTTTGCCAAACAGATCTTCCCAGTAAAACATTTCTGGCTTTAAGAAACATGTTTTTAATGGAAGAAAAGCTCTTAAATGTCATATGTAAGCAGATATAATGGACTTTGAAGGGAACTGTAGCAAAGTATATACACTTTTCCTGACATAGATTATGAATTTGACACTGCCTTATGAACTGACAAGTAATAGTACATTTTATCCAATGCCAAAGCAAAGAATTCATAGCAATAAAATCTCTTGCAAACACCTGCATTCTAGATGTGGCTAAGTGTGTTGTTTAATACAGAAGTTCTTACGTCAAGCATAATATATGGAAAAATGACCTGCAGTGCAATCAGGAGTGCAGAGCCCTTATGATACCATCTGATTCTGTTCTCATCTTGGTGGCTAAGAGTTATTATGAAAAGTAGAAAGTGCAGAGACTTGGCTTTCTGTGCTTTCATAGATAAAATGGAAAACAGTTCCAAACTACTAAGGGGAAAAAAAATTCCACACTCTATGTACTTGGTTTAGGATTTGATATTTTCATAGATAGATCTGGGGTAGAAAATTCAGGCTGCACCAAGTCCTACACAGGCAAGTTTGCTGAAGAGAACAGAGATTTAGCTATCGGAAATTTTCCAGTGCCACTTGATTCCAGTTTAAAGGCAAGTAAACTGAACATGCTACAAGCTCCTTATCGAAAAGTAAAGGCAAAGATAGAATCCATGTGGAGATGAAAATGTCCCATCTCACCAATTACGTTTTAAAAGTCATACTTCAGTGATCTCAACATTCCAGAAGAGACTATTACAAATCTTCAAATATATATATGCACACACACACAGAGGAAACATCAAAACCAGCCTTTTTTTTTTTTACTTGTGAAAGAAACAGTGGGAATGTGAGTTTTTCCAAGATGTAAGTGTTTTAATGATTATGTTACCTCAGAAGACAGCTCCAAAATCCAATATATATAACAAAAGTGTTCATTTTAAGGGATTAAAGCTTTTATTTGCTGTGTCAGAACAGATGAAATAATTACTCTATTATCAGAATAATGGCATTCTGGAGTAGGGGGGAAATACCACTGTAAAGCAGTTCAGTGCTTTGAATGCATTTACCATATACAAATATATTTAAATACTTTTCTTCGTATGAGTTTTTATCATATGGTTCTAGGGTAGCACATATGATCTTCTGTGTGCACTACTTCTTTGACAGGCAAAAAGCCTTGTACAATTTCTTTGTTAAATTTCCTGCGAGTTAACTTATTCATTAATCTACTACTGACACAACGGAGAGAATCAATGCATCATTGCAAAAGAGTGCGTGAGAACTTCACAACTTTATTTTCTAAAAATATCAAGATTTTTTATGCATAGACAATAGCTCAGTTGCAAAATAAAATAATAAAATAAAATAATGTTCTGCAATAGCTTTGAGCAGTAATCTATATTTTGTAGCAACTGCACGTAGACTCTCTGTGAAGTCAAGTTCATCACTGACTCAAGTGAACTCTACCGAGGTTTGACAGAAAGGTCATATGTAAAATCTTTGCTGAATTCAATGATACCCGTTTTCCAGGAATATCAATACCTTTCCAGCAGTATATAAAGGAAGATTTACTTTGTACACAAATTCATAATTCCTCACTAACAATGAACTTTAATACAATTTTTTTTTTCACCCATTAGATAAAAGGCAATTTTAGAATAAAAGGCATAGGACAGAAGAAGTGTTATTACTTGCTCTATGTAGGTTCTAATCAACTAATTAAATTTGATATAAGCCATTTAGTTGGTAGAATTTTGATTTTTTATTTTTTAATTGTGGATGTAAAACTACTGTTTCAGCATGATTTCATCACTGAAATGCATTTGAATATTTCTTAAATCTACTCAATAAGGACTCTTCTTTCCTGTAAATAATATAATTCAAGATTTATTTTATTTAAGTCTTTTCAGCAAGAAGAATCTCTAGGCATTTTGAACTATGCAGATTCATTCTTTAATCCAAACTATATCATGTTATATATAAAAAAGCATAATTATAATTAAAATGTTACAACAGTTTTCACAGAATATGGTCCAAAAAGATTTTATTTATTGAACTAAAAATATTAAATGTTATATCAAATTCTGCTGTCACTGAAATTATATAAATGTAATTATGCTAAGAGATTACAGGGAGGCAGCTTACAATAGAAAAGACTCCTTTACCCAGATATACAGGTAGAATTCAAACAGAGAGATGCATGCAGAGAAGTGTTCTGCGGAAGCACTCCATGCCTAGTAAAGTGTTGAATGCCAGATTTGACATTACTTTCAGAAAACCAACCTCCCTAAAAAGGATTTCAGATCATAAAATGGCCTGGATCAAATTCAAATTTGTACAATTAAATGAAAAAGGAAAGGGAAAATAGACAGGAGATGAAACTGAAATGTTGGAATAACTGTGAGGGTCCTAATTATTTTGGTTTTTTAAATCTTCAGAGTCTTTGCATTATTTTTACTTTTTTTTTCTCTTTCACTGTCACTTGTTTTCCTTTTAATAAATGTACTTGAGTTCAGTATAAATCGCTGAGTAAATCAGCTCATAAATGGTATTGAATTTAAGTAAAACTATGCAATCTCTGCCTATGACAGTCAAATAGAGCAGATCCAGACTGCACCTACAAGATCTTCGAAAAACTACAAGATATGCAAAAAAAGTGGGTATTTTTGACAAATAAACATCACTTCAATGCTTCACAAATGAGACAAGAGGAATTTGTTCACTGAACTTTAGCCAAACAAAATGGTATAAAAGGGGGGAAAAAAGTACATGAGCCTAAAGTACATGAGCCTAAAGAGAAAGAGTTTGCTAACTCCCATTTCTCCATTCCAATAATTATATTGCTATGCTTGTTAGCTCACTTGAATAACTTTGGAGGGTAGGGACTGAGGGAATTGCCATCTCTGTATTGTTTTAGTAAGAATGAAAGATCTAATTCCACACACATTGAGCTTGAAATTACATCAGCTATCTCTGAAAAAATATGATGAGCTAAAAAGGTATCACCAAAGATAATTACTATTTTTAGGAACAATCACTGTAATGCAATATGATTCTTAATAAACAAACAGGTGGAGATAATGAAGCCACCAATAGCTTAAGTTAACTCTTTTTACATGACCTTTAGTCCCAGTGTTAGTATTCTTAGAACAACTTTGATGACCGCAATTTACTTAGGCACATGAAAGACAAGTTACCAAGCACGAAAAGCATATTACTTACATTGATTTAACTTTTAAGTGATCATTTTTCCAGTGAAAGAAAATACTCAAGATACGCTCACTAGCATTGTATTTCTGGAGACATTATTTTATCTGCTTTAGTATTAACCCCTTTTCCAGCAAGCTGTCTAATTTGGACCTCTCTAATCAGGGAGCACAACAGAATACCAGATTTGTATTCTGAATAATTAGCTCCATTACAGTACATTTCTTTCTGGAGCCTTCAGAAAAAGGCATATACAATATCTCAGAAACTTTTTCCCAGGCTTTTGAGATCTTTCAGTAGATGTCACATGATTCACCTCATGTCGTGCTTTTCACCTCTCTGACAATTTTCATTTATGTTAAAACCAGAAGATACTCAATCTGCCTCAGTGATTCAGAAGAAAACATTTCACAGTATCATAAAATAACATAACATAAAAAAATTGACTAATATGAACTGATTTTAGTGGTCTGATAAAGATACAGGTGTAACTGAGCAAAGATTTTATATTAGCTCCATATTGCGCAACAATAGCCATAGGTTGAGGGAAATAAGGAAGAACAGTAGCCATGAATGGAAATAGAAACAACAGGGTAACTTCAGAGACTTGTTTCCCTTTGATCTTAATTACACTGCATTTTTTAATTATTCATTTTTGTCCTTCCCTAATATGTACTTCAGAACATGAACCCTTTCTTCATTCGCATCTCTCAAACATCTACATCTTACTCAGAGCAAACTAGCAATCAAGTTCAGTTATGCCTTCGCAAAAAAGCAACTGGAATTCAATCCTACTTTACAAGTTTCTTCTGGAGACAGAAAAGTGAAGCTTCATATGTAGAAAAGTTATTAAAATCTCTCAGGCACTGCTAGCAAATAGGAATTAATAGTGTCTTGATGCATGAATATTCATTTGCATAAGAGTTTTAATAGGAGTAATAGACCATCTATGGAAACTGTACTCTAGTGCACCTAATTCAAGCTAGATAGCCAACTGTGATTTATTAACGTAATATAACTTTTGTGATGCAAAGTACACTTTATACATCATATTTATAGACATAAATGACATGCTAGGGATTGAAGTCTGAGAACTTCGAGGTAAAATACTGAAAAGCTTAGGCTTCCTCAATACTCAGCCTTCAGTCCATTTTCCAATATAGAAATGCAAAAACTCAAGTAAAAGTGGCAATAAGTGCCTAAAGGTCAGGTTTCTGAAATATATCCCAATATTTTGAAGGCACAGTGAAGGATCATGCCTGAAATAAGTCATTAGAGAGCAGAGAATATATGAGGTTTCTTACCTCGGCAGCTGGGTAAAGGGCTACTCCACTGCCCATTGCTCCGGCACTGTGCTCTAGATGCACCCTGAAGTAAGTACCCAGTGTTGCAAGTAAAATTTACAACATCATTTAAATTGAATTCACTGCCATTAGTCATTCCATGAGCTGGATTCCCAGGATGCCCACATGTGATCGCTGTTAAAAGAAAAAGAAAAAAACCCAACAGGCTATCATCCAACTGAAAGGTACTGTGTTCCATGGAGTCACTTGCAGGCTTGAGTTGCTTTGTTGTGATTTTTGTTGTTGTGCTTGTTTTATTTTGTTTTTTTTTTTCTTCTGAATTTTTGTTTTATGTTTATAAAAGAAATTTAAGAAAAACTAGGATGCATTTATTCAGAATTCTTAAGTGACAGGAGAAAAATCTACATTTTTCAATAAAACTTTCAGAATCTACTTTTTATCTTATGTTGAAAGTTGTAATATAAATATTGATGCATATATTTTCATTTGACACCCATCAGTTATGTATCAGATCGTAAAAAATGTAGAGTTACTATATTTCCTACTAATGAAAATAAAAGAAAATATTTTTTCCCTGGAAGCTTTAAAATGAAGTAGAGCCAACAAATTGAATTTGATGTACTGCTTCAGAGCATTCTGGAGTTCTGAAGCATTTCTCTTCCAAAGTTCTTAAGTTCCTTTGCTGAAGAAGTGATCATTTTAAGCAGATATTCTTATGGCAATAGAGAAATTGCTGGGAGTAAATTTTTCCCATTATGCGTACTACATGTGTTGATTAAGCTTGAATTGCACTTAAAAAAATACACATATTATGGTCAAGCTCTAGCTTTCCATATAACAAAGCAATAAAATAGTATAGAGAAATGCAGAAAAGCATAGATACTGACAATATAAAAACAGAATGTGTGTATATATATGTATAAACACATACAATTTTTCAACATTGTGTTGGTGATATTTATCATACTTAAATAAATATCCTATGCATGTTTGTCTTTAGCTATATTACTTCGTAATTTTTCTGGTTTTTTTTCTTTTTTAAATTGAAGGATTATGTGAAAAATAATTTAATTGTGTTTCTTTTTATTTCATACAGAGTTCAACTGTGAAACACTTTTTTCAAGAGTACCTGAATTTAGGAAATTAAATTGGACACCTTCCAGTATACAGACTTGTGCATTTACACTTAAATTGTTTAAATAAATCTACTTAAATCATTTGAATCTTTTCTGTACTATTTCATTTTCAGCATTTTAAGATGAAAGCCGAAACAGCAGAATAAAGTCTTACTACATGCACAGGATCAACTTTATTCTAGCAGTTGTTTCATTTTTTCAACTGTTACAGATGATCAAGTTTTAATAAATAAAACAATTTCCAGGGGCATAATAAATTGGTTAACACAGTTCTTAAATAAGAAACCATTAAAAAAATTCTATTACCTTAAACTTTCTGCTGTTTCATGAACAAATTATATGACATAGGTTTTAACAGTATAAAATTTAGGTCTCTTGTAAAAAGTCTGATAATGAAGGGTAATTCCATTAAGTTGCCCCTTTCAACAGAAGCATACCTCTAATATAACTACTCAGCCAGTTTGCATTTAGACCTCAGTACTCTTGACAGGATTCCTTGTTTTATAATGCTTTCTAGAAACTAAAGAGCTTAGATGCTGAGATCTTAATCGCTGCATATAGTTCTGCCACTGCTCCATTGCAGTTGCTAGATATCACTGATATCACTGTTGACTGATCAACATTGCAATGGCTGGATTTATAGAATAGACAGTACTTCAAAGCATTTTTATTTTTTAAGAAAAAACAAAGTAGATAATTTTGGCATTATTGTGTTTTCAATCACTGGGCTTTTATGCAATCAATTTAATGGTTTACCATACCAGTAGCCAAGACACTTCAAATAAAGGTTAGCACTGCTGGTTCTGTATCATCCAAATGATGAATTATAAATTCTCTCCTCCATCTTAATATAAATAGCTGCCCTATGCATGCATGCACATGCATGCTTGTGTACCCACACAAACATTAAACGTGTCATGGGAAACCAGATGCACTTAGCATGTCTGAAATTAATACTCACTAAGGAATTACACATTTGCCTATTATACTGCAAAAAGATCAACCCACTTAATGTAATATAACTCTCAAATATGTACTCCAGTCCTTAGCATGTTGTCTTTCCTAGACCCTGGAGATTACTATCTCACCACAGAAAATATGTAACCCAGAAAAAAATAATGGTAGTACTGACAGTACCTGGACAACCAAAAAAATTCAGTGTAACTTCTCAGCTATATAACAAAGACTGTGTTTTGGCCATCATCAATATAGTATGTATTTTTATTAAAATAAAATTTAAAAAATAAAAAAGTAATAATTTTTAATATTTTAATTTTAAAAGTTACTCACAAGGAACTAATCGGTCACCTTCTTATTTCCTGTTAACTCTCAATAGCCAGCAAGTGAAAAGATCTTTCAGAGAGTATCTGGCTAAAGTGTGGTCCAACTGGTTATCCAATAAAGATAAAGGGAAACACCTGAGTGCCACAAATCGTGCAAGATAAAGGAGGCTGACACTCATGTGAGACTAAGAAGCTAAAGTAGCAATGGGTGGGGTACTCTGAATATTTAGATAATTTCTGAAGATTACAATGTCTAGTACTTACAACTCCGAAATTCCTTTCAAAGCCAATTAGAAAAATTAAAGACACATGATCTTCTGTAAAAATCTCACAAAATTAAGACCAATTTGTGATAAATTTTCAGGGGAACTGCCCATAACTTCTTCCTGGTATCTTTACCACATTTCTAGCTCCTGATCCACCACTGCTCACTCAGAAGGCCATTTCAGTATAACATTAGGGAGCACATCTCTAGCATTAGCAAACAGTACATTTTCATTTCCCATCCTAGAAATAACAGAGCCATTTCTATGAAGCATGGATGCTGACATTAAAAAAAAAAAAAAAAAAAAAAGAAAAAATCATCTTGTATGGCTTTTTGTCTGGCAGAGTTATCAGCAAAAGAAAACCATGTTGTAACAGAAAGCATTAGGCAGCCTATAACGACAGAATTTGTGGCCAGTTATTCTTAAAACAGTAATGATAACATCAATTCAGGAAGAAACAGCTTCTACATCTCCCTCCACACACACACACACACACTCCCCCCCCCCGGCTTTGCCCTTTTCTTTTGAGGGGATTTTGTTCACTCCATGGTAAAATTAATCTACTAAAAGTAATACTGCTAGCTGGTGTCATTTCTGCTTTGATCGCTTGAAGATATAAATAGGATTTAAAAAGGACAATGAGAGTTGGTAGGTATTTTCTGCAGCTAAGAAGATAAACAGGGAACATTTTAAAATCTAATGATTTATCGGTAAAATATTTTCGCAGAAATGAAACAAAAATACTAACATGGATTGAACAGAAAAGCTGATCATCTCAGTGGCTATTTGAAGACAAAAATACTTCTGTCTGAATTGCAGACATCTAAAAAAACCTGCAAAATTGAAATAGTTGATATAAATGGTTCATTCAAAAGAATAAATGTGGTATAAAAATGGGGAGACTTATAAAAACTAAAAAAGAATAATGAAATCAACTACACAATAAAACAGTAAAATAAAAATATGAAAAATCAGACTTGTCTGATTAAATGGCTGCTGCTTCAGAAAATTTCAGAAAGCCTGCCATGTAAATGAGCAAGTAAGTAGAGTAGGAAAAACTTAAAATAATTCCAGCAATTAATTAGGGGATTTTCAAAAGCAGGTGAATTAAGAGCAAAATAAATCCCACTAAAGGGTATAAAATGGCTAACATTTTTTTCTAAATATAATTCAATACCCTGCCTGGACTTGCATTGGTAAGTATTAGGGGGGCTACTTGGAAAAATGGGTGGTCATGATCAAAACAGTACAGATTAACAGTATTTCAGCTTTACCTAATAAACAATGAAAATAGATCAAGGGATTTGGGCATTCCTGCTGAAAAAATAGGGGAGAGGCTGAGTAAGCCCACAATTGACATCGAAATTATGCTTGGAGAGAGAGAGAGAAATGAAGTTATACAGTTTCAGGCTGTTGTTTAATGCACTTCACTACCTATGTCATCCTGTTTCTGAAACAACACAATCCAGAAATTACTGGATATAGTTATTCAGCCTGTGCCATGCTACAAACTGGATTAGATTATCATAATGACTCTTGTAATTGAAAACAGAACCAATAAATATCTGATCTGAGCTCCTCATTCAAACAACTCTGAGCATCCAATCCACTGTTAATGTTCAATTACATTTAAAATAATAGCAATAATTAAGTGAAAAATTAATGATACTTACGGACACAAACAGGAGTTTGTCCAGACCACTTGTGATCCTGTAGGCAAATTCTGACAGATGTACCAACAAGTCGAAAGCCAGGATTACATTGGTAAACTACAGTATCGCGATAACTGAAACCATCTCCACTAATGTGACCATTTACAATTGGGTCTGGAGAACCACAGTGACCAGCTACAACAGAAGAACAACTGATCAAACCCATATATTCTTATAAACATTGTCAACATTTTAAGAATGCTGATAGGAAAATAAAAGTTCAACCTTGCTTTCAATGAACAATATATTAGACTCTGCACTGTACAGATCAAATTCTGAGATGCAAAAACTACACATGATATTTCTACTTTTTTTAGGGTGAAGTGATATTCAAATAGTTTAAATTTTCATTTGTATAGTTTCTGCAGATTCTGTTGCAGAAATGACATATTTGTCAAAAGAATGTCTGGAAAATGTAAATTACAAATGTCTGAAATTACAAATCAGTTTAGTTGCTAGAAAACCGATAATTTCAGCATTTTTTTTTCCCCTAGCCTTAGTAGGGTTTCTTTTTTCCTGAGAGAAGCTTGAATTAAAAGGCCTTTAAATCTCAAATCCATTCTATTATTTCATCATAGAATTCTGATTTCTCTTACTCATGATTTGCCCTGGACTTTGTAGATCTCTATTAATAAATTAAACATGGTTGGGACCATTCTCTGGCAGAGGCCAAGCAGAACAGAGCAGTCTACATCCACAGAATCAAAATCTCCAGCCCTCCAAACTAGCACAGCTAGTAGCAAGCTGCCTACCAGGATCAGTACTGCTGTAAGCTAACTGGATCTCTTCTTGGAAACTGTCTTGCAGAATTGTAGCCAAAAAACATGTCTAGGCATTTTTATAATGAATTAACAGGAGAGATGATCAAGTGGCATGTTCATTACCATGTCCTGGTGTTGTTATTTCATTAGAACATAGTCCTTGTTATTATACATATCCAAGAAATAACTGATTTCTCACTAGTAGGTCTTCAGACTTTAGGAGACAGTTCCTAAGACTGCAATCACATATAAATAAACAGATAATTACTGTGGGATCACAGTCAGCCTACTGCGTTTAAGAGAAGAAACACTGAGTTATTTCAGATATGTATATATGTCCCACTTAGCTGTATTAGCTAATTTAGTCCCCTATTTATATTTATTAGAATTTTTCTGCAGTCTAAATGAATGCCTGCAAAAAGCAGGTTTCTACACAGACTTGAAAGAAAAAAAAAAAAAAGTACTTCTTCAGCTATGTATACATAATATATATATATTGAAATATTTCCTAACATTCAGCTCTAGCTTCTACAGTGAAGTTCATGTTTATTTATGAATGGTTTTTAGTAATTGTAGACAGTGTTTTTATTCTGTTCACTTTCTCAAATGATAATCACCTTTATATTATTGCCAGTTGATTTTTAGGTAAAGTGGTATATTTAATGCCATTTCTGTGCTTATAAATTCATATTAATATAAAAATTACAATAAACTCTTCTTTATATTGCTTTCCAATTTGGTCAGAACACTTTGAAATAGCCCCCTTTTCCAAACAGATGAAGGCATGGAAAGGAAGGAATGTCTACCAGCACTGTTTCCTCCTTAGTTATATCAGCTGTGGTTAAACAATAAAGGATGCATTACTCCAGGGTAATAGTACTCGTGTCACAAAGGAAGCCTTTCCTGAGATACAAAAACTAGCGTACTCAGATGGCCTGAAATCATAAATACACAGACAGTGGGTAACATAAAGTGATATCTATTTCATCTATAGCTGTCCTGAACTATATTAATGCATGTACAGTATAGGTAAAAAGCAACTCAGAGTCATTATCATTCCTTTGAAATAGAAAGGCTCATTCAGAGTTCCTTGGTGTTTGCCTCCTGATTTTCACAGGCTTCAGGTAGGTCCTAAAGGCACCTCTGAAATAAATTTGGAGCATGCTGTCCTTGAAATTTAGGAATACACACCTGGTGCCATTCACATAATCTAGCTTTAAAATTTAAGAATTTGCCTTTCCTGAATAGCTCTCTGGAGGAGCCCGCACAGTTCCATTGACCTTGTTGGGAATTTAGGATCTTAGATTGTGTGACGGAATGTAGAGAGGTAGGAAGCGCTTTAGTAGCAGCCAAACAACCCTCTGCAGTGTGCATGTAGTAACTCAAATTTAGATTTTCACCCTTAGAGCTGTGCAGTATTATTGTCACTATGGAGTTTATTATTGGCACTATAGAGTTTGCCAGAAATTGAAATTAGCAAAGACTAAATAATCATTAAAAATGTTCCAGCTTTAAATGTGATATTTTTTGTCAAGTGAGGTAGACACTGATGCATTTAACTGTTCTAAGCACAGGGCTGCATTCAACAATGTAATTAATAAAATAGAAAACAAAGTCCAACAAATATTCTTAGAAAAACACTTTGGAAGTATCACAAGACAAGCTTTGTTCTTACTGCAGTAATAGTTCCTGCAAGAGGTCCTGTGTTCATTCCAAGTGGGGATAGCCCTGTTGAAATTGTTTAAAATGCAGATAGGTGGAAAAAAAAAAGTTTTAGATATGACCAAGGGGATAAGATAATAGCAATAGAAACCAATTTCAATGCATTAGTAAAAGAAAAAAAAAAAGGAAACAGAAAATCCAACAGCAAATCACTCCCGGAGAAGAAAAGGATGACTTCACATAAATTAAATTCAAGCTGTATATAGAGACAGCCTTTCCTAACTATGATATCTAGTAAATCTACTACTGTTTTGAAAAGAGTCAAAAGCTTCACTGTGTGTAGTTTTTAAGCTGACTTCAAGAATAAACTGGTATTGTTCACTATGTAGGTCCTGTACTGATCAGTTCTTTTCCATCTCTAGACTATGTCAATCTAAACTTATGGCTACTGTAGACAGTTAATCTTCTGGAGCGTTCAGGGGTAAAATATATTTCTCAGTAGTCAGCATAGAAGAAAGTTCTTTTTCTGGCCTTCCATGGGCAAGAGTGATTTATAATACAAACAGAATGCATTGAGATTTGCGTATTATTTAGTTTGTCTATGTTGGCAACCGAATTATTCTGTGTTTATAGCCTTTCAAAAACAAAAAGCAATACATAAGTACTAAATACTATTACTATTGATCAGATGATGAAGTGGAATTTCAGGTTAGTTAAAATGAATGAATGCTAACACATATCTTTATGTTTGAAATAATCAAATCAGGTGTCAGGCACTGTACTGGCAATGAATGGTATATAACACACTGCAGAAGCCTGAGGGGTAAATATAGCTTGCATGTTTGCAACAGAAGAAAGGGCTGAGGAAAATACTCCTACACATGCAATCTTGGGTCTGTTGGATCTTCACAGCTGCAGTTCCGTCTTTTAAATATCAGTCGGCATCAGTCCAGGATAACCTAACACCAGTAGGAAGCTGATGTATCTTCATATGTGAACCTTTTATATAGTTCCACTGTGGAATGGATGAACTTATGTAGGTGAAAAAGTAATGCTGAAGCATAGCATTCTCCTAAATAGCATCTCAGTGGATTTCTTTTCCCTAAGTAAAAGATTTATTTTACTCCTTTACTGCTCTAAATACCAAAAGAAGCAGTAAAGTATACTCCATTTATGCCATTACTTCCTACATCAAAATGACATCATTCTTAATACAGCATATTTTGAACAGTAAAATAAAGTGTATGGAATTGAAAATACCAGAAAAGTGTTTTTCCTGCTGACAACATTTGCAAGAAACACATAAAACTTCTTGGGAGCTCAATAATAATGAATTGCCATTTAGAAGCTAGGTTAGCTCTGTAAGACAATACTCACTACTTCTGACCACTCTGTATTGTAATGAGATGACAAGACTATATTTCACAAAAATAGTAAAACAATATTCACAAAAAATGTACTACAAACATTACAGTTGCAAAATGAAGGAATCAATGAGAAACACAGGATTAAAAGTTGCAATATCTTAATTCAGGTCTGTATTACATGATCTCATGATATTTTTCTTTTTCTTAAAGATTCTGCCTTTATTTTCCTTCCCAATGGAGCCTAGTATCTGGACTGAAAGAGGAAAAGGCAATCATCATGGCAAGAAGGACATGAAGACTGAGATCTTATCCCTGTCTCACACAGAAGACATACACATCTCTATATTTCACCTATACTCCATCAAATTTGGAACGCAGACGGAGGGACGGTGAGAATGAAGACCCTAGGCCCACTGTAGAAGAGGATCTGCTTCGAGACCATCTAAGGAACCTGAACGTACACAAGTCCATGGGACCTGATGAAATCCATCTGTGGTTCCTGAAGGAGATGGCAAATGAAGTCCCTAAGCCACTGTCCATCATATTTGAAAAATCATGGCAGTCAGGTGAAGTTCCCAATGGCTGGAAAAAGGGAAATATAACCCCCATTTTCAAGAAGGGGAAAACGGATGAGCCAGGGAACTACAGACCAGTCAGCCTCACCTCTCTGCCTGGCAAAATCTTGGAGGAGATTCTCCTGGAAGGCATGCTAAGGCACATGAAAAACAACAAGGTGGTTGGTGACAGCCAGCATGGCTTCAGTCAGGGGAAATCCTGCCTGACAAATTTGGCGGCCTTCTATGATGGGGCCACGGAAATGACGGGCAGGGGTAGAGCAGTTGATGTTATCTACGTGGACTTGTGCAAAGCATTTGACACTGTCCCACATGACATCCTTGTCTCTAAATTGGAGAGACATCAATTTGATAGGTGGACCACTCGGTAGATAAAGAACTGGCTGGATGGTCACAAGCAAAGAGTTGTGGTCAATGGGTCAATGTCCAGCTGGAGACCAGTAATGAGTGTTGTCCCTCAGGGATGGTTGTTGGGACCAGTCTTGTTCAACATCTTTGTTGGTGACATGGACAGTGGGATTGAGTGTGCCCTCAGCAGGTTTGCTGATGATACCAGGCTGTGTGTTTCGGTTGATATGCTGGAGGGAAGGAATGCCATCCAGAGGGAACTTGACACACTTGTGAGGTGGGCTGATGCCAGCCTTATGAAATTTAACCATGACAAGGGCAAGGATGTACACCTGGGTCGGAGCAATCCCAGGCACAGCTACAGGTTGGGCAGAGAAGAGATTCTGAGCAGCCCTGTGGAGAAGGACTTGGGGGTGTTGGTTGATGAGAAAATGAACATGAGCCAGCAGTGTGGGCTCACAGCCAAGAAAGCCAACTGTATCCTGGGCTGCATCAAAAAGAGTGTGACCAGCAGGTAGAAGGAGGTGATCCTGCCCCTCTACTCTGCTGTCATGAGACCTCACTTGGAGTATTGTGTACAGTTCTGGTGTCCTCAACATCCAAAGGACATGGAACTGTTGGAACAAGTCCAAAGGAGGGCCATGAGGATGATCAGGGGACTGGAGCACCTCCCGTATGAAGATAGGATGAGAAAGTTGGGGTTGTTCAGCCTGAAGAAGAGAAGGCTGCATGGACACTTCATAGCAGCCTCCCACTGTCTGAAGGGGAGGCTATAGGGAGGCTGAGGAGGGACTCTTCATTAAGGACTGTAGTGACAGGACAAGGGGTAACGGGTTAAAACTTAAACAGCGGAAGTTCAGATTGGATA
Organism: Ara ararauna; assembly: GCA_028858755.1. NCBI lineage: Eukaryota > Metazoa > Chordata > Aves > Psittaciformes > Psittacidae > Ara > Ara ararauna. Next base: position 37,102,721 of record CM054379.1, read on the forward strand.
TGAGGAAGAAATTCTTTCCTGTAAGGGTGGTGAGGCACTGGAATAGGTTGCCCAGGGAAGTTGTGAATGCTCCATCCCTGGCGGTGTTCAAGGTCAGTTTGGACAGAACCTCGGGTGGCATGGTTTAGTGTGAGGTGTCCCTGCCAATGTCAGGGGGGTTGGAACTAGATGATCTTAAGGTCCTTTCCAACTCTAACTATTCTATGTTTCTCTTAAAATATATGTTCTACTCAGGAGAAGAATAGAGTTAATAACTCCATTCTTTTTCACCAGTTAGATTAATCATGTTTTCGTCTGTTAGTGCATTACTCTTTTGTGGCTTGCAACCTGTTTCAAAATATTCTCTCAAAGTATTTTCCGGTATTAAAGATGTCCAGAAATGCAGGTTGTTGTCACTAGTACTCTGATAAAAATTATGTTTTTCTAATGATACTTTTTTTTCTTCTTTCTTAATAACCTGTTAAGATGAAATGCCTGATACTTGAAAATTGTTTTTTTTGAAGACATGATTGAGTTGGTATGTGGTCCCATCACACCTGGTTACTGTGATGCAGATATTCTTTTCTTTTAATAGAATATTCTACCAGGGGAATGACTCTGTGTTTGAAATTGCAGCTCTGATTGTCTATATTTTGCTCAAGGAAACTTTAGCCATTTATTTTTTTTCTGCACCTTGGTGAAAGCATGAACTCAAAGTTCAGTATTTGCAAATGCCCTTGATGATGGTACTATGAATTACCTTTGCTTAGAAATTTCAGGCAAAACAGCAGAGTACCTAATTACCACTTATATCTATATGGTAATGAGCACCAGCAACCTCATATACAAAATATCACATATCTGTTTATCTGAACACTGGAAGACAGTGACACGATTAACATTGAGAAATTTAAGAATGGGTTCAGGTGTCTAAGAATGCTCAGCAATGTTTCGTTACCAGTTCTTTAGGCACATTAAAAGTTCCTTCTAACAGATGCATATTGACACTGACTTATTGTAAATGTATATACCATGTTCATTATGACTTGCTTCATAGAATTGACATCAGGGATTCTTTTAATGTGATGTTTTGAAGATAGCAAGGTCAGAGGTCAGAGGAGATAACTCATTTTATTTTTTCACATGCAAAATTTTTGTGCTAACATACTTTTAAATACTTCATGCTTCTACAGAATGGGAGGAGAAAGCATTTTCTAAGAAAATAATCAGCACAATTTATTTAAAAGCTTTAGGTCAAATGTTACTCTTAGAAATCTCTAATTAGTCACACAATGCTCTAGCTTATCTCAAAATTTTACAAAGAGTGAGCTCTGGAGAGTGAATAATTTCTGACAATTCATTTCACAGCTACCACTTCCTTATAAAACAATGCTTTTACTGTTTCATTGCTTCAAAAAAATCAGGAAGATGGATTATTCTGGATATTGATATATTAGTTACTTTAGCTGCTCTGTTGGTTGTTTTTTAAGATCAATTATTTTCTTTGTATGACAATTAAATTCTTGCATATGACAGGCGGTCAGTCTGTTTTGTTTAAAATGTACTATATAAACATGGAATACTATGTGTTTTACTAATAGCACATAGCTAGGCAGCAGAGAAGAAAGCTGCTTTTCAAGTGAGGTTGAACTCCAGAAAAAAGATATTCCTCCTTTCCTGAGAGTGACTAAGTACCTTCAGCTGAGAGGCAAGAAGGTAATCTGTAAAATCAAGGTAGAAAAACCAAGTAAAAGATTCCAGAAATAAATATACTGGCAACAACCAAAAAGTATACCTACTGTTGAGTACACCGCTAACTCAAAGGCTACTGAAAAAGAAAACAGTTTTCATATGTATATATGATGAGTGCAAACCAATATGAGTGGATCTGAAGAATGTAAGAGTTGGGGTGAGAACCTACAGTCCATGCTAAATGTATCTCAGAGTTTGGAAGGGTGTTGCTTTTGTTCTGCTCTGGGCTGTCTTGTCTGCTTCCCTTGACTGAATGCTCAGTATGCTGAAAGATCATTAGCAGTTGGAATGCATCAGAAATACTTCTGAACTGAAGCTCATCTTCCAGCTTAGTTTCATCACACATTCTGTGACTGCTTTACAAAGCAAATCAAAGTACTGTAAATGTGGACAGTGAATTGATCCACTCAAAACACCCTCCTGGTCCAAAACAGCATTCCAACAACATCGAATATAATTGAATTTCTAACAAAAAGTTACATGCTAGTAAAGTAGTATAAAATCACATGCAGTACACAGTATTTCTGTATTTAAGATACCTTTATTTTTAATTTAATTTGAAATGTTGTTGAATGGTAAGAGCTGAATTCTAGTGCTTGATACTAAGTTTTTTCTTACCTAGACACTGGGTTTCAGTACCACTCCAGAGACCATTTGCCAAGCATTCTCTCACATGGGAACCAACTAATGTGTATCCTGTGTTACAGGTGAATATTGCAGTAGCTCCATACACCGTTAAGGTTCCAATCTTATTTCCGTTCGGTGGAGATGGAAGACCACCACAGGAGATAACTAGATAAAAAAAACAAACAACAGAAAAAAACTGAAGTATGAAAATACTTTTCATTATTTCTCAGACTGGAAGACAATATACCACCTCACATTTTCTGAAAAAGTAAATTATGATTAAATTTAAAATTTTTAAATATTTTAAATACTTAAATTTTAAATATTTAAAAGTAATAAATGTAAAAATTGTAGTTCACAGTAAGGGCTTAAAATTATGCTTGATTTGGCAACACGTGTTCTAAACTTAAAAATTCATTAGGGTATCTTCACGTCTTGACAGCAGCTTTAAGCACAATATGTATTTGCAGTTACGAAACAAGTAAATAACAATAATATCTGGGACAGCTTAGGTTATTTCCCACATGTAAGTACTCCTGACTACTCTTCAAATATACTTTTCCTGGCCATTTTAAATGTAATGTCTGTTTAAAGATATTATCTTTTTTTAACATGTAGCACTGAATTGTAATGAACAATCTTTTTTCTCATTCCCCACCACAGTTCATGATCATGCAACATATATGGTATTCTACTTGTTACAGATATAAATATTCTGTTTTTTCTAGACTTGACCCATTATCACAGAAACCTTCAGTAGCATCAGCTCTGCTGCAACCCAGAGCTATTACAGGCACTGAAAAAAAAATACCTTTTAAGAATGTATCGAACTCTAATTTAATTTAAACCATACTGTCATGTCTTTTGTTTCTAGAAGAACATATCAATAATATTGTAATTTAAGATCCAGAGCAATGCCTTCAAGAGCTTCACTTACATTTTATGTTAGCATAATTCATGGGTTTATTTTTAAAACAACATTAATCACAACTGAACTTCCTATCTGAAAACTCAAGGCCACATTCTTCAATATTTTTAAAAGTTCATTATAGAAAACAACATGGAATTGGGTAGAAGTTGGATAAAATAAAGTACATGCCATTGTATGATTAACTCAGTCATAATCAGAACATATGTGATCAAAGTTTCTTATGTGTAAGGTATTCAGAAGTGGATAAAACTCATTGAGACTACAGTGAGGTCACACTAACGCAATTTGTGGAGTAGCCGAACACTCAACTTCTAATGCTAATGCTGAATATTATACTTCTGCATATATTTAAAAATTAAATTATTTTCCTAAGATGCAATTGAATTAATTGTTCTAAACATATTACTAATGCTTTACTATTTTTAATTACAGTGATTCAAGTTAAAAATAGTTAAACTACCTGAATAATTAGCCACCTGACAAGTTAGGCAACTGTTCAGCATATTCTTAACCAAGTAAAATAAATTTACTAGCTAGGTCTCTCTCAATCCAGAACCCCCTTAGTTTCATGCTTTACAATTTCTTTAGAGATACTACTCGCAAGTACATATTGATAAATATAATCCAAATGCCTTACCATCAGTGTTTCAATTAGCTTTCCTGCTGCTTTAGAAATATAAACAGGTAGACTCTATATTTATATATCCTATTCTTAGCGTGTGAATGACAGAAAGAAAGTAAACACTAGGCTCCTCAAAATCCTCTACAGTTTATTTCTGGATACTAATGATCTATATCCAGAGGAAATATTACTGAACATCTCTTGGAGAATGAAGTTTGACATAATTCAATCCTAACCAGTCCTCCATCAGAGGGAAAAATGATGTACCTGTCTGATGAATAAACTAATGTATTTTCAATCAGCAACTCCCTGAGTTTCTGCATCTATCTACCTAATACTCTGCTTTTGGTTAAAAGCATCTCATGTGGGTCACCCCTTTTGCTACTTATATAAATATTCTGTAACTGTAAAAGTTGGTCAAGAACTAGGTTTTCAAAACTTCTCAGCTGCTGAACAGTAGCTGCATATTAGGTAGCAAACAAAAACCTAGTTTTTTTAATCGTGTGCACAAAAGGGGCACAATTGCAGTTAGCAGAAAGAAAACTCCACCCTCTAATTTTAAATATGAAAATGTCATGGTTTAAGCCCAGCCGTAAATCAGCCACGCAGCTGCTCGCTCACTGCCTCCCCTTACTCCCCCTCCTGCTCCTGGGGGGATGGGTAGGAGAATCGAAAGAATGTAACTCCCACGGGTTGAGATAAGAACAGTCCTACAACTAAGGTATAACACAAACTACTGCTGCTACCACCAATACTAATATTGACAAGGGAAACGAGGGAAGAGAATACAAGTGCTCACCACACTCCGACCGATATCCAGCCTGACTCAGCAGTGATCTAGCCCTTCTGGGTAACTGCCCCCAGTTTATATAGTGGGCATGACGTGCTGTGGCATGGAATACCTCTTTGGTCAGCTTGGGTCAGGTGTCCTGTCTCTGCATGCTCCCAGCTTCCCCTCCTCCCTGGCAAAGCATGAGACTCAGAAAGTCCTTGGTCAGACCAAAACATTTCAGCAGTAACTAACAATATTGGTGTTATCAGCACTGTGCCCAGGCTGAAAGTCAAAAATACAGCACTGCAACAGCTACTAAGAAGGAGAAAACTGATTGCTACTCCTGAACCCAGGACAGAAAAGAAAACTGACAAATATATCAACAGTTTATAAGAGATGTAAAATAGTCACCTTTTTTTCCAACGATTTTTCAAACAGAAAATTTTCTGCAAACAAAACTAAAGGAGTAAACCAGAACCAACATAATTCCACACCCCATCATCATTTAGATAAGATCAAATACACTGCTTTCATGTATAGAATCATTGAATAGTTAGGGTTGGAAAGGACCTTAAGATCATCTAGTTCCAACCCCCTGCCAAGGGCAGGGGCACCTCACACTAAAACATGCCACCCAGGGCTCTGTACAACCTGGCCTTGAACACTGCCAGGGATAGGGCATTCACAACTTCCCTGGGCAACCCATTCCAGTGCCTCACCACCCTTACAGTAGAGAATTTCTTCCTCATATCCAATCTAAACTTCCCCTGTTTAAGTTTGAACCCGTTACCTCTTGTCCTCACATTACAGCCCCCCCCAGCATCCCTATAGGCCCCCTTCAGACACTGGAAGGCTGCTATGAGGTCTCCATGCAGCCTTCTCTTCTCCAGGATGAACAGCCTGTCTTTCTACGGGAGGTGCTCCAGTCCCCTGATCATCCTCATGGCCCTCCTCTGGACTTGTTCCAACAGTTCTATGTCCTTTTTATGTTGAGGACACCAGAACTGTGCACAATACTCCAAGTGAGGTCTCACAAGAGCAGAGTAGAGGGGCAGGATCACCTCCCTCGACCTGCTGATCACACTCTTTTTGATACAGCCCAGGATATGGTTTGCTTTCTGGGCTGTGAGCCCACACTGCTGGCTCATATTAAGTTTCTCATCGATCAACACCCCCAAGTCCTTCTCCACAGGGCTGCTCAGAATCTCTTCTCCCTCCAGCCCGTAGCTGCACCTGGGATTGCTCCAACCCAGGTGTAGGACCTTGCACTTGGCATGGTTCAACTTCATAAGCTTGGCATCAGCCCACCTCACAAGTGTGTCAAGGTCCCTCAGGATGACATTCCTTCCCTCCAGTGTAGCAACTGAACCACACAGCTTGGGGTCATTGGCAAACTTGCTGAGGGCGCACTCAATCCCACTGTCCACGACACCAAAAAAGATGTTGAACAAGACTGGTCGCAACACCGATCCCTGAGGGACACCACTCATTACTGGTCTTCAGCTGGACATTGGGCCATTGAGCACAACTGTTTGCATATGGCCATCCAGCCAGTTCTTTATCCACCGAGTGGTCCACCTATCAAATTGATATCTCTCCAATGAATATATGCATCATATTGATTGCTGTTACAGGTAGAGCTTTCAGCCTTGTTCTAAAAATATCTTACATATTTTTTTTCTTTTCTAGAAAATAAATATTGTTTTAATATATTTACAGTTAAATGGTGTAGATTGTTCTTCATTGTTCTCTTTCCTTTTTTTTTTCCTTTTCCAATACTAACATAATTCTCTAATACTGCCTCTATAAATTCTATGCCTTAGGTTTGTAGCCATACACTACCCAGTGAGAGACTGTGTCAATTTATACTTGAATCACCCTTGGAAGTGACTCAGTACCATTTGAGATGACTTTGGGTATTTTGTCAAGCCTCCAGGTGCTGTTGAAGAAGGCTGAGAATCTCTTCCAAGTTCTTTTAGTATCTACCAGCTTAGATAGTGTAATTTGTCTCATAATGTATTAGGAGCTTGTATTTAAGCAAATAAATTGTGTCTTCTATTTGGCACAATGTGTATATCATACTGAAGGCTTTGCTCCACCATTTATTTCAAATATGAAAAGCTATTGCTGTTTATGTTCATTCTGTTATCAGCATCATAGAACCATACGAAATACTTTGGTATCATTTATCAGAAGGTGTAATTGACATGTCTGCAGCCTTAGCAGAGTTTGACAGAGCAGAATGATACTGTTCTATTTTGTTAAAAAGACCAGAAGGTATAATTTAGTAAGCCGTGCACCTGATCCCAAGAATTTTCTTCCTACAGTGCCGCCATAAAAGTTCTCTTATTGATTAAGCTTGTTTCAGAATAGCCATTCACAAATATCTTCTAACATTAAAAACTTCACCTAACATGAGAAACTTCACTGAATTTTGGAAAAAAAGTCACTCTCTAAAAAGAAAATAAATCAACTCTTTCTGGATGACACACTCCATTTGAATAGCTCACTGAAATGACATACTAAGAAAATTTGAATGCTTAAGTTTTGTTTTCAGTTCTGCTTAATATGCTAGGCCTGTCAGTTGCCTATTTTACTTCAGATACTGGGATCTTCTGCACTGCCCTAGAATTGAAAGAGTACCTGTTTAAGTACTACTCTAATGTAGAAAAAGTTGCTGCTTGAAGGGTAGCAGTACTAGCTGCTTTGCCAAATATCCACCCCAACCAAAGCAAATAACATGCTGGAAAAAGAAGAAACGAAGTTTTGGGGCATGTGGATTCATTAAGACTTCATGCTTCTTGTATGAAATATGTTGTATTTTACACATAAAGAGTTTGAATCAATTAATTTCAACACGTTAATGAAAATTTGCTTACCTGTAGGACATTGATAGCAGAATATTGCTTAAAAAACTTAAAGCTATTTATAAAATAAAATATATGCATTAAGAAGCACAGGATATTCTGTAAACAAGTATGTTCCTTACCCTTACAAGTTGGCCTTTCGTTGCCTACACTCCAGGTTCCATTAGTCCTGCACTGTATCAGTCTTCGACCCAATAAATAATATCCAGGACTGCAGCTAAGCATGACTTGAGCTCCATACTCATTCAGTGACCCATAAATCAGTCTCCAGACAACATGTTCTGAGACCAAAGTCTCTATGCTGGGGCAAGTTACAGCTGTGAAGAAAAGACAAATATTAGCATTCTACTCCCAAGTTTATTCATTGATATATGTCTTGCCTTACTGGCAGAAGCTTTGCAATATATAATTGATCATACCTTATGCACTCTTGAAATACAAGTTCCAGGAAAAATAATGAACATCAAACAGTGAGTATTGTAAACTGAGAAGGAGTTGGTAGCTTATTTTAATTTAGTGAAATGCAGTGGAACAATGACATAGAGTTATGTTATCTAATGTGATTTACTTAAAATTTTCAGAGACAAAACACGTCACAGACTACAGATAATGTAAGAGTAAATGCAAATAATGCTGTGTCATTTTTGCAAAGGCTCAAGTGATGCTTTATTTTTTAATCCATGACACTTACTTTAGAATAGCTCTAATAAGCTTTAACAGGCTGCCATGAAAGCTGTTAATACACTTTAAAATACTAATTACTATGAAGATTAGCAATGGTATATTATGGGTATTCAGGAAAATTATTAGATTCCAGTTTAGAACATCTGATGCAAAACCATAAAGATGCCAGTAGACAAGAACTCTAATTTATGTTTTTCACAAGTCTTAATACAGCTACCAACCATATACAGCATTTTGAAATATTTTTCAGTTTCAATCTGATACTATGCAATTCATGATACGACACACAAACTATTTACATTTGCAATATTGACATGAATTCTTGATGTACCTATGTCTCTGTAAAGATTAGACTAGTTTTATAAAAATATTTATGATTATTTAAAAATAGCTTTATTTGGTTTCTTATACCATATTTGTAGTTCAGAATTTCCCTGCTATAGAAGAAGTCTGAATGAGTTAGTGACTGCTTATATTCCAAGAATACTTTAGAAGAAACTACTACCCCAGCAACACTTACAAAAGCTATATTTTCCAAGGAAACATAAACATGTAAGAGAAATGTATTTTCTCGTTTTCCTTATATTTTGCTAAAAAGAGGCGATACATTTTCTAAATATTTGGTATACTTAGGAATCATTACCTCTGAACTTTTGTACAATATACTAATGTAACCACACTGTTTAGTGTAAGTCAAAAGCTATTAGGAGAAAGTGTGTAAAAACCTCAAACTATAATAAAGAAATGAGAAGAGCCTGATTCTCATTTACCTTATGTTGTGGTTTAGTGCTTAAACCACGACACCTTATAATAAATTTACACCATTCTACCCCAGAAAGGATGAATAAGTTGATGAAAAATAGTTACATGATCTGTAGGATTTATGCTGCCTGAGAGGTACAAAGTGATTTTATCACAAGTATGAACATGTGATTAAAGAGACTATCTCAGCCACTCACTGAATTACAGGGAAAATGATAGAAGCAAAAATCCTGTCAAAATTTAGATATCCACTACTTTTCAGAATACCTTTGATAATACTAGAATTATGCATCTACCTTTTCCAACAGTTATCTTAACCATGGTAAATTCTAGCATATAGGAAACATAGAACTGATACCACACCATGTACCTGTGAAGATGTGTAAGAATTTATGAAGGGAAAATCATCTGAAGAACTTCAAAAGACAGATTATAAGGTTATATTGAGTTGAATTTGCAGAATATTTTCTTAGATTTTTTTTGGTGTATCTTAGGAACGACTGCCAGCATATAGTCACTCTGAAACATAACAATTCTTCACTTTGGCCTTTACAGCAATATTCTGACTAGTTATGAACAGTTTCCCAGGTTAATGGAGAACTCCCTACTTCCTAATATAACTTGATTTGACACTGATATTAAACTGTGATTCATAGCTACTCAAAGATTACAAATTATTAACCAAGAAACTGTTTTTTTAATATTTGTTGTTAAATAGAATAAGCATATCAAAGCACTTCACTTAATACCTTGCAGTGAAATTTATATAGGCCTGTATGAAAACAAAAAATGTTCTTAAAACCCCTCAAATTTAATGATTTTATCACTTCTACTTTCAAGCAATATTTTAATTGGTTCTTTAAAAGATTAAAGCAAGCTTCTTATTTGGTTTAAAAGTAAAACTTTTAGTCTTAACCATAGGGGATATCTTCAAACACTTGGAGATACAAGGCTGAGCTATTTCAGGCTATGTAAATAACCACTCTCCATACTGAGGTTAGTACACAATTTCTTCTTTCTTTAGCTATAAGTATACTTAGAATCTTGTTGCAAGTACACTTTACAGACAACTGTCAGATTCTGACACATGATTGTACAATTTGTAATTGAAGATGTTTCTGAGTACAGAATACACTTCCAGACTGTGTTGATGTAATCAACTAAAACTGCTGCCTAAAAAATTTTGATTTTACAGAGACTGATTATTTTCCCCATCCTTCAAGAAAAAACAAAAACAACTATTAACAGATGCTTGATTTTGTGCACATGGTTCATGAATGAGTGCATCAATTTGCTTCTCTCAATCTCTCTCTTGCAAATTATGGGCTGGGCACTATTTAAATTGCCATTTACACAAAACTCTGTAAGGGATGATCTCAATATCTCACAGATGGGAACATGTTCTCTCTTTTCTCCAGGTACTTTGATATAGAAATGTATGAATAATATTGCTTTACAAAAAAACCCCACAGGTTTCTGACCATAGGTCAGTAAACATAATTATAATTTGAAATTATGATTAAGATTACCTATTTTAATGACATGACAATCTCCATATACTGACAATTCTGAATAGACCCAAAAGGAGGGAATTGACAATGAGATACACCTACCATAAAAAAAGACAAAAATTTAGTTGCTCTATGAGCCCAGGTATATTTGCTACTCAAGACATGAGCAAAAAGTCACTAAGCAAAATGTTTACTACACAAACGCTGGCAATAACCAAAAAAATATAATAAGATATGTTCAATTACATCAACTAGAATCCAATAAGAATTTGTGCAGCAATATGCTCAGCTTTTAATTTTAACTCTTAATAATGATTAATTCTTTGTAATTTTGCTATCTTTTTTACTTGCTTTTCTGGTCAACAAACACACTGCACTATCAATATACAGATTTACAGAATCACAGAATCATGAGGGTTGGAAGGGACCTCTGAGTATCATCTAGTCTAAACCCCTAGGCTACCTAGAGCAGACTACACAGGAACACATTCAGATGGGTTTTGAGTATCTCCAGAGGGAGAGGCCACAACTTCCCTGGGCAGCATGTTCCAGTGCTCTGCCACCCTCAACACGAAGAAGTTCTTCCTCATGTTGAGGGTGTTTCAGTCTATGGCCATTGCTCTTTGTCCTGTCACTAGGCACCACTGAAAAGAGTCTGGCACCATCCTCCTGGCACCCACCCTTGAGATATTTTTATGCATTAATGAGATCCCCTCTCAGCCTTTCTAGACTAAACAGGCCCAGCTCCCACAGTCTCTCCTTATAAGAGAGATGCTCCAAATGCCTGATCATCCTTGTGGCCCCTCCACTGGACCCACTGGACCCTCGCCAGTAGCTCCCTGCCTTTTACTGAAAGAGCCCAGTGCTTCAGATGTGGTCTCACTAGGGTCAAATAGAGGGGGAGGATAACCTCCCTTGACCTGCTGGCCACACTCCTCCTGATGCACCCCAGGATACTATTGGCCTCCTGGCCACAAGGGCACACTACTGCCTCATAGTCAACTTATCATCCACCAATACTCCAAGGTCCTTCTCAGCTGAACTGCTCTCTAGTAGGTCAGCCCCCAACCTGCACTGGTACCTGGGGTTCTTCCTCCCCAGGTGCATTACCCTACAGTTGCCCCTGTTGAACCTCATTAGGTTTCTCTCCACCCAGCTCTCCAACCTATCAAGGTGATCTGCTGACAGGGAGGGAATGCCACAAAACCACCAATGCTAGCAGTATAATATGCAGTTTATTAAACAAGCACACTAAACGAAATAAGCACACTAAAGCAATCACACTAACGTGAATCAGGTATATATCTCTCCATATATAGTAAATAAGCACAAGAAAGCAAATCATATATACATACATAAGTACAGAGAAAAATTAGCAATGTATCAAATCATTACTGCATAGAGAGAACAGAGATCAAAATGAAATACATCACCAATTACCACTGAATCATCATCCATGCCCACATTTCAAACTGGGAAGTAGCAGCCAATGCCAGGAGTCTCAGATGATTGGGAAAATTTCTATGCACTGCGCCCACCCACAGGTGAGGCTTCGGATTTGGACACAAGAGGGTCCGGTATTTATACCCTTAGAAAAACAACCAGCTTTACGACAGATCTGTAATTGTTTACTTGCAGAGCCATGCAGTTTGTCACGATCTCACTGCTGTCCACACCAAGAGCACTGCCTAGGCGCTCCGGTGTGGCAAAGTATGAATGTCATAGAACAGCTGTACACCCATGCTTTTCTGCCTCTTTCAGACAAACAGTCACCATGAATATGTATACTCTACGAAATACACAGTGACAAAAACATACTTTGTTATGTCTCTCAGTCATGAGAGTGAAACAACTCTCAGGTAGGTTCCCATCCATTACACAAGGTCCCACTGAATGCCAGCACAGCCACTTTCCCCAGCTTCGTATCATCCGCAAACTTGCTAAGGGTACATCCTATCCTTTCGCCCAGGTTGCCGATAAACAGGTTGAATTCCTAGAGTCTCAATACCAGAAGACTGACTCTCCCCTTGTACTGAGTTGTCCTTCTGTCTACAAGCCTTTGCTTATCTTTTCTTATTGTTTAATAAGCAAAAAATATACATCTCATGCTATTCCAGGAATATCTTAAATATTGTGACTCTGACTGTAATTCTTGTTTCCAGGGAGAAAAAAGACAAGTACAACATATATGATGGAAAAATATCTCAATTACAGGAACTTGCTAGTAGTTAAACAACAATAAGGAAAGGGAAAGAGCATTCTTCTCTTACTGTATCGTGAATTTATAAAACAATAAGGAGAACTATATTGTTCAAATATACCCTTTTGACTAAATTCACTATTAGCTTAAAAAAAGCAAGATTAAGGTCAAGTTGTGTATTACGCTTGAGAGACTAGTGTGGTTTAAATTCCTAAGTATTAGGAAAATAAGAAGACAGTAGAAAACTAATCCCGTACACCACAGAATTTAAGAACAAAACAGGATCACTTTAGCAAGCTGACAGTTTCAGTATGCTAGTAGAAAACAACAAAAGCAACAAACCAAACCAAAACTACAGAACAAAATAAAAAAAAAGTGCTTCTTCTCATTCAATATATTTAAGATTTATTAAAGACAACATTAGGAGAATTATTTGGTACGGTGTTCTATATGTCCAAGCAAATAAAAACCCCAGCAATTGCACAATATCTACGATGAGCTGGTGCTGAATCTTTGCCTTATATTCATAAATTCCTTCTTGCATTCGTAATACAACTGATGCTTTCTTCCAGAACTACTTATGATTCATAGTTCTATAACTAGACATCATACAGGCTTATTGAAAATTATTAAAAAAGCTTCTAAGATTTCTAATTATTTTCCAATCAGTGCCTGAACCATCACAGTTATAGCTCAGCACACAGTTATATCTCAGCTTCTGAAGATATCTACAGTGAAATCTGCAATATGCAGATTATGCAAAGGTAACATTAGCTGTTTTTTAACGTTTGATATTAGAGAAATTACATAACCCAATGAAGGAGACAATTTAAATCTCTGAACAAGTATATTTAAGGTGCAATGGAAAAGAGCAATAAAGTCATGCCATTATGGGGACCATCTCAGACAATTAAAATCTTACAAAATTAATTAACCACAAACTCAATTTCCTAGGTTATGCACCCACTTCTATAAAAAGAAAAGTAAGTGAGAACTGAGGCTAAAAGTTATCGTATTTCAGCAGTATTTTTGTTAATAAACATATGCTGGTGCAGATCTCAGCACCAACACATATGGAGTATGAACTATATGTGCACATTGTACATGTACTACATGGAAATATAGTATAATATTGTATACATTCAAACTTTTGGTTCACAAAATATGTTACGTGGTTTTAGAGAACTGGTAGGCTGCCTTGGCATAACCAGGGAAATAAAAAAAAGCCACTGTGATCTTGCAATAAGTGAACACATTCAGTCTCCTGACGTTGGGAAGAGAAACACAGACACAAATCATAACATTTGCTGTCATTGGTTTTTTTACCCTCTCACACAGTAGTTTAAATTAGTTCCCTAGATCTGGTCAAAAAGCACAGACAGTACACAGAACTGGAAGTTCTGCTTTCATTAATCAGATCCTACTTTAATACTCTTTTCAGCGTATTTCTTAAAGCAGCTTTAGGCCTGCAAATTTTCTATGGAATAGAAAAGATTATACTTCCATTAATTTAAAGTGGTCAAATGTCGGTATATCTTTTTACTACGTGTCTATCAAAATTCTAAAACTAGGCATTACTCATAATTATAATATTAAGAATTTGCATTAGACATTTTCTAGCATGAAAATACATCTGTATTAAAGGAATGTTTCCTGCTTGTCCAGAGAACATTTTGTTTTGCTTTGTCATAAAAAGTGATGCTTTACTCGTAAAAAATGATGTGCTAGCATTCACCCAGTACTTCTAAAAGTATCATGCATACTTAAACTCTCCTTAGTGCAAACACTGGGACTGTACAGCATCTCAAACAAGCAGGAAATCAAGAAAATATATTTAGTGACTCCCCAAAAGGGATCTATTCTTATCCTCTTCAGCATATGAAGTGTAGATAGTCCAAATCACAAGGATGCTCAGGAAAAAATGTATACTACTACTGTTCTCATTTCTATCAGTTTTGAAATTTTGTACCTAAAGCAAAAACCCCTGTACAAGGTGAAAAAAGGGAAATCATTTCTAGAACACTAAAAAACATAGATTTCCAAATCAGAGGAATTTTACAGGAGAAGGAGAAAGACACACACGTAAACAAGAACATAGTGAAAAATATTTAACAATATAAACAAAAAATGCAAAAAACAAAAGAAGTGTCTCAGACCTGATGAAGTTTAACCATGCAAGGTCCTACACCTGGGTGGGAGCAATCCCAGGAACAGCTACAGGTTGGGCAGAGAAGAGATTCTGAGCAGCCCTGTGGAGAAGGACTTGGGGGTGTTGGTTGACGAAAGAATGAACATGAGCTGGCTTCAGTGTGGGCTCACAGCCAAGAAAGCCAACCGTATCCTGGGCTACATCAAAAGGACCCTCACCAGCAGGTCAAAGGAGGTGATCCTGCCCCTCTACTCTGCTCTTGTGAGACCTCACTTGGAGTATTGTGTGCAGTTCTGGTGTCCTCAACATAAAAAAGTACATGGAACTGTTGGAACAAGTCCAGAGGAGGGCCACAAGGATGATCAGGGGACTGGAGCACCTCCCATATGAAGACAGGCTGAGAAAGTTGGGGCTGTTCATCCTGGAGAAGAGAAGGCTGCATGGAGACCTCACAGTAGCCTTCCAGTATCTGAAGGGGGGCTATAAGGATGCTGGGGAGGGACTCTTCAGGAGGGACTTTAGTGATAGGACAAGGGGTAACAAGTTAAAACTTAAACAGGGGAAGTTTAGATTGGATATAAGGACGAAGTTCTTTACTGTAAGGGTGGTGAGGCACTGGAATGGGTTGCCCAGGGAAGTTGTGAATGCTCTGTCGCTGGCAGTGTTCAAGGCCAGGCTGGACAGAGCCTTGGGTGACATGGTTTAGTGTGAGGTGTCCCTGCCAATGTCAGGGGGGTTGGAACTAGATGATCTTAAGGTCCTTTCCAACCCTAACTATTTTATGATTCTATGAATCTATGAATGGATTGACCCTCACCAATACCTTTAAATTATTTGGTTTCTTTACAATATAGTTACAGATACTACCCCAAGCATGAATCTCTCCATTAAGTAAATAAGTTAGATATCTAAGTGCAGCTCTGGATTGAATTTAGGGAGCAGCACATCTAAATTTTGCATTGACAGCTAAGTGCTTTTCTGTTTCCATCTTCCCACGTCTGTTTTGGAAGACCTTACTTCTCTTCACTTGATACACATTCTGAAGAAATCAGGACACTAAATAATAAGAAAAATAATTTTCAGTAATTAGTCATAAAATGTAATAATCATGCTACAATGGTGGAATTTCATATAATAATAGCAAGATATTATATGATACAAAGGAGAGGAAGGAAATTTCATTTTTGTTCTTTTCCTGTTTCAGTTTGTCATTGCAAGAACCAGCATCTGTATTTCCATAATAGCAGACAATATTCAAATTCAAATCTTTTCTGATGAAATTGAATAGATAAAAAAAATCCCAAAAGATTGTTCTTTTCTTTTTTTTTAATCCTAGAAAGGTGAAAAATTATGACTTTATAGGTATGTAAAAATGCTGATGATACATAAAAGAGTGCTTCTCGGCTAACTATAGTTACATCTTAAAATCCTAAATTTGTGATCATGCTTGCACATCCTTTCTTTTTAAGCATTATCTGAATGATGTCAATTGGGGTAAAAGGTATTAGACACAGTTCATGTGGCATACAGTAAGGAATTAATCATGGAAACACCAGTACTCATCTGTAGTTAAAGTTGTTTGATTATCCAGATTTCTTGGATATACCTACACCTTTTGGACGGGATGTTTTCTGGAAGTGCTTATCACACTCACTTCTCTGACCACCAGTAACGTACTAATTTACAGGTTTCAGCAGAAAGTTTTTGTATACTGTCCTGTATTCATATGTAAAGTTGCAACCACATGGTCACTCTGTAAAGTAAGTACTGGCCTGATTTAAAGTATTGTCTGATAAAGGCTTTCAAGTAGCAATTTGGATAGGTATCTCTAGTTCCCTTCACCTTGTGCTTGAGATCTCTATGTAGCATAACTGAAGCAAGTTGCTTTGTCATTCAGTTAAGATGTCTTAATAAGAATCTGTTGATTGGTATTTCATGCAATTAAATTCAATGCTCAATGTCTATGATCCATCTGTGCCTTGCTGTATGACCAGCACAAATCATTTCTCATGATTCAAATCTGATGGAAATACTTTTAATGAGAAGAGGAATTTAAACATCTGTTTCAGGAGTTATTATCAGACACCTTGCAAAACAAACTGCATAGATTTCAACCTTTATTTTAATATACCTGGGGATAAAATGGACCCACTTATTTACCATTTACCTTTCTATGCTGTGTTTGCTGCTCATCAAGTCTGAGATGTTTCTATCTCTGGAGAATAAATACAATTATCCTTACAGCAGCAATACTACAAAACCAGGTTGTTGTGCAGATTATCTAAGCTTTTCTGTACTTTGCAAGTAAGAAATCTTGGGTAACGCATGTCTGCCTCTGAATAGCAACATATTTTGAAAATACTGACTTTAATATTGTCAAGCAAATTACTAGCATTTTAATTTTGCACTTCTGGCTTTAGAAGTAATGAGATTCTTTTCAAAATTAATATATTCTTAGAAAAGAAAAATAAGAGAAAAAATTATATGTATTTTGTAAGGCTATTATAAATGTTAAACAACCCTTTTAATGTTGAAAGTTGTGCTTTGTTTAACTGGGTAGTCATTAACTAAGTTTGATCATTTCAGTAACAGAAGTTTTGTTGGAGTTTTTTTGCACTGAGGATAAGATATCATTTATTCAGTATTTTTAATGCCCATTTAGTTTAATTGGCATCTTCCCTCTGAAAAAAAATCTGTTGATACTTTTGCTGATTAACCATTCATGTTCCCTCTAGCTTGTCCATTTTTTTTTCTGAGAGAATGAAGTGGGGTTCAATACCCTGGAGCACTGCCTTCCCTTGGCACACGGCTCTGAATTCAGAGCATGTCTGTGTGATACTGCTGCTTTTGAATAATCCTTCTTATGTACTCTGTGGAACTGCTCTGTACAGTTTTAGGCAATGTCCTTCAAGAACGCTGCAGACCAATTAGAGATTGTCCAGAGGATAACGAGAATCACTGGTCCAAAAAGTGTGAAGAAAAGAGTGACAGTGAATCACAGCAAGACAGCTATCTCTACAGAAAAGGTGACTGAGTGCATTGGGTGCAGGAGTCAAGGTGTTGGTGGGGGTGAGTGCAGGGGTGGCTTCTGTAAGGAAAGGCTTGGGCTGCTGGACTCCTGTCCAGGTTAATTATCTACACTAGCAGTATTTTAAGAAATAGTTTTTTTGCTTTTATTTATAAGCTGTATTAAAATAAATTGGTGCTTGTAACAGTTACTGTGAAAATGGAGAAGAGCACATTATTCATACAAGAAAATATACATGAAACTGAATTATCTAATAATTTTAATTCAGGGTTTTTTTTGAAGAATATAAACAAGGGTGGGTTTTTTTCTCTTAAACAAATGCATAGGCTTCTTCTGCTTTACTTAATGACTGCATGTTTTTGACGGCAAGTTCAGGGCATATATTCACTGAAAACCTAAACACCACCAGCAGATGAGAAAGTTCAAGGGAAATATGCTTGAGAAATACATAGCCACTCACATTTGCAAACAGGTGGCCTCCCTTTGTTGCTCCATGATCCATCTTCTTGACACACTGCAGTTGCTTGTTGACTAGATTCTAGCTTGAAGCCCTCATTACATTCATATATCAATCTACTGCCCAAAGTGAATTCATTACCTATAACTGAACCATTCACAGGGGAGTCAGGAATACCACAAGAGACAGCTGAAATGAAAGAAAATAAAAAGATAAAGAATTGGCATTTCTTCATGTATTTTTTATTAATATTATCCCACTGAAATAAGAAACAGATCAGTAATTTTGACATATCTTGTTCACAACAACTGAAATTAATTTTCCATAGCATTTGCAACATTCCAATAAATGTAACAGTATTTAAAACATTGATAAATGCTTTGAGGTGCATCTAATATAGACAACATTTTGTAAATCATTATATTGTTTAATACAGTCACTGTATAGACAGAAATTTCAACATAAGACAATGGCAATTAGGATTCCCTAGCTTCTTTGCTAGGGGAAAAATTCAAGAAAGTGTCCAAAGTTATTTGGTACAAGAACCAAGGAACTGGAAAAATTCTTAAATGCTTTCTAATAGTCTGTTTCCATTCTCTTGGGGTTTCTTTCATTCCCTTATCTGCTTGAGCTATACTTACAAAACAGTGCTATTTAAGAATTCAATGTAACATTTCTTGCCTGATGAGAAAAACATCTAAATGACTAGTCAGGGAAAAGTTCCACTGATGTTAAGGATATTATTCAGACATTTAAACTCTTGTTTACATACTTGACTAATTCACTTCAGAATGCTAAATATTATGTGAATTCAGGCTCATTCATTTTCCATATCATGAAGGAAATTACTGAATTATTTTAATTTTTTTTCCTCCTTCAGAATTTACCTCCAGACAAGCAGTTATTGTTTCAAGCTCATAAAATTTAATTTGTTGTCAATTTAGTGAAGTTTAAGTGGCATCTAGATTTTCATTTTTTCCTATTTATTTATTTATTCACTCTACCAGAGCTTAGTACAGTTAAAGTATCCCATAATATACAATTTTAAGGTGGAGTACAATCACAAAATATCTATTTGGGTCACTTTTAGGAGAGAACTTCAAGGCAGGATTAGCTTCTGCCATGTCACTTCTCAGTTCCCCTGATTTTGATAATAAAAAGAAGAAAGACAAGTCTTCAGAATACTTTTAAAAAGAAAAAATCTTTTAATGCTGTTTTATTTTAAAACAATTATTTATGCACAGTTACTAATTCTAGGTACTTGAGTAAGTCAGTAATGTTGGTAAAGATTTTATATTTGCCCCATAGCACTTCTGAATGAGAAGTCATAGTACCATTTTCTTTGAAAGGATATTATTTTCTTCAAAATGGCAACTTGGAGCAGAGAACCCATCACATTGTTACAGTTAATATACATTTAGAAGTTCGCATAAACCAATATATGTTTGTTCAGAATCACTAGATGCTTTGAGTTTGGTATCCAGTTTATTGTTTCACTGTAAATACACTGAATAGAACATAGCTTTGAAGTTTTCATTTGTAAATATTTATCACTAAGAAGCAGAGTTTTGTAAATGAAATGTCTCTTCCAAATACATAGTCAATTTTAACATGCAATTCATTTTACCAATTAAAAAGTCCTTTGGATATTTGTTCCTTTCCCCTTGACATTGTGAAGATTTATTATTTTAATAACGCTAATATATTTCAAAAGAAGAAATTACAGTCTTTGTCTGAAATCTGTTAAAAAGGGGTGAAAATAAGTATTTAAAAAAACCCTAATTTTTATTACCATTTACTCAATTCAATGTAGATGATTAATTTAAAACCACATCATCATGGTACCATAAATACAACTCTCAGATTTGTTTTCAATATTACCAAGTTGTCAGATTTGATGCATTTAAATTAAATACAACACAGAACTTTGCATATGATTATAATGAGGAGAGATAAGCATTATAAAGTGGTGAATGGTTAGTTTACATTTGCTTCCATCTGAAATACGTCAAATTGCTGATAGAAGCAGAACTGTAGGAATGTTCTGAAATAAACTGTTTCCTTTGTAACACAACTTCTTACACCCTAATCAGTGCTTCTCTTGCCTTATCAACATTCAGTACTTTTTCCTCAGCAATGGCTGAGCCCCATGCCACTAGAAGGAGTAGTGGTGGGACACAGAAGGGAGAGAAAGGTGATAAGGAAAGGGTTCTCAGACGCATGCATACTGCTCTTCATGGTGCGAGAGAAGGTGAAGGGTAAAAGCGAGTTCTGATGGTTCTGACAGCAAGTCTTTGTATTAGGAGTCATTCCCCACATGGTGACCACAGCAGGAGTGATACTTTTTTAATGGCTCTGGTGTACTCAAAATAGGCAGCAGAGCTACATCTGCTTCAATGTCGTTTCTATTCCCCTAGTAACCAATTTAATCCTTTACCTACCACTGGAACCAACTCTGACCATCTGTCCTATAAGCAAAATTTTACACTTGCAAAATATTTGTTTGTATCCTGAACTGTCAGAAGGTTAAACTCACTCTATTCTTGTCATCAAAAAATGCCAATGCATGCTCCATTTCCAGTCATGTTTTCTGTGATGTGTTTCAGTGTCTCCAGAGCCTTGCACTATATCCCTCCCTGCCCTAACAAGCCTCTCAGTTCTGTTTTGTGGCAGTGTGTCTGAATGCTTGAAGTAGAAGGTAACTGGGTTAATATTTAACTTCTTGTCAACTTTTCTGGTCTCCTTTCTGATATCAAAACAACAATCTCTGTGATGTGTGCATACATTTAACTGCATATAACCAAAATTCAAAACTATTAGCACATTTACCCTTCCATGTATGTGTGCATTTGTACAGAAACATGGACCTTATTCTAGCTCTCTCTAAATACTTCAAACACAAGTTAACTTCAAAAAAGTAATAAGAATTTACTATGTCATTTGAAAAACAAAAATCCAAGTGTTTAGTTCATGTTAGAAGCAAACAATTCTGTCAGCATTTCCTCTTCACCTCTAGCAATAACTTTTCTAGAAACTAATGAATAGTTCTGGACTGAGTAGCTCTTACATGCAAGTTAGTTTAAAGAAAAAGCTGTATACAATGCCCAGGGCACACCCAGGTGGGCTTATCAGCTATGTCAGGTCTGATGCAATGTCAGGTGCACCAAAGTACCTCAAAATCTATGCTTATCTGTCCTCAGTCCTCTAGTGCCTGTCATTCCTCCACCGCTGCTGCATCTTGTACTGCGATACTGTGGGATTATTCTCATCACTGCTTTAGCTACTACTCATAAAAACAGCTTTGGCATTCTGGCACTGTTCCTGTTATAGTCTATCTGTTCATTTGTTGTTTGCTTCTTCCCCTGAAATTGGGATTGGAAAGAAATATTCTTACTACTACAGATTTTATGAGGCTGCTAATGTCTTTTAGAACAGTAGTGTCTAAACAAAACATATTAGCACAGCCAATTTCATTAAGTAGCAAGTACTTTGACATTTGAAGTAAAGCTAGCTGAAGCAAACTGACTGAAATGGTGTACGGTCTTTGAACAGTGGAAACAATGTCACTACTGTTCCCCATCCAAGTATTTTGAAGCTCACAGCTTGAAACTATAAAATGGTAAAGAATTAACCTATAAAGAAATTTAACTATAAAGGTAAAGAAATTTAACTATAAAATGGTAAAGAATAGTGTCAGAAAATCTTCTGACTTGAGGAACTGTCAACATGCTTCTTAGGTCAATAATTGAGATGAGATAGCCAGGTTCCATCTAGGACACATGCATTCAGCATGTGAAAAGTACGTAACATTAATTGTCTCTATTTTCTTGCATAGCAGAAAAAATATACTGCTTCTAAACAACAGGCAGTCGATACAAGTATAAAGCCTTTTAGTGCCTAGAAAATGAGATGCAGTTTTAGTTGCTCTTTAATGTTCCACATGTGCTACTGGAATTTATTTCTTATCAAAACCAGTAAATTTAAAGTTTATGGGTGTATCTTTAAGATATAATTAAAGCATGCAAATTCACTGCATACGTAAAAGAAGCTGTAGTCTGAATTACAGTCAGACATTGAGTTTATTTCCATAAACTGGAAAATCCCTAAATATAATGCAAAAGCATTTGTCATTTAGTGACCTGCTTCTGGCACTGAACATAGTGCTGAAAAAAGCATTTAAATACCCTAAATTTAAAGGTAGCAATAGAGAAGTCACTAAAAGTGGGCTTCATAACAAAAAACATGCTGAGTGGCTGTTGTGGTAAACGCAGCTGTCAACTCTCCCTCACCCCCCTCACCCTGATGGGATGGGGAGGAGAATTGGGAAAAGGTAAAATCTGTGGGCTGACATAAGGACGGTTTAATTACTAAAATGAAGTTATAATACCCATAAGAATAGTAGGAAAAAGAGAGAGATGTATAAAATCCAATAAACACAAGTGATGCACAATAAAATTGCTCATCACCCGCTGACTGATATCCAGCCCGACCCAAGCAGCAAATAGTCCCTGTCAGGTAACTCCCCCCAGTTTACATATTGGCCATGATGTGCTGTGGTATGGAATACCCCTTTGGGTACTTTGGGTCGGGAGTCCTGTCTCTGCATCCTCCTGGTTTCTTGTGCCCCTCCTCATTGGCAGAGCATGAGAGATTGAAAAGTCCTTAACCAGGGTAAGAACTGTTTCACAACAACTAAAATACTGGTGTGTTATCAGCACTGTTCTCAGTCAAAAGCCAAAACACAGCACTGCAACAGCTACTAGGAAGAAAATTAACTCTATCCCAGCCAAAACCAGAACAGCAGGTTGTATCTATGATATCCAGTCAGAAACACTGGGGAGAACAATGCAACAGAAATCCTAATTATCATAAAATCATAGAATAATTAGGGTTAGAAAAGAACGTGAGATCTAGTTCCAACCCCACCGCGATGAGCAGGGACACCTCAAACTAGACCATGTTGCCCAAGGCTCTGTCCAACCAAGCCCTGAACACTGACAGGGATGGAGCATTTACCACTTCTTTGGGCAACCTGCTCCAGTGCCTCACCACCCACACAGTATTCTCTGACTTGGTTACATACAGAAATAACAAAGAAACAGAAAACAGGGCTGTGAATGTAAAAAATAGTTATGAATGGTCATTTGTGGGTGAGGGTTAAAGGGAGAACAGTGCTGGAGGGACGGTACAGCCCAGCACAAGCAATCCAGGAGGCTCCTTGATTGCGTGGAAGACAACTTCCATCTGCAAGTAATAGAGGAGCCGACAAGGAGAGGTGCCATGCTTGGCCTCGTCCTCACCAACAGGGAAGGGCTGCTTGGAAATGTGACACTCCAGGATAGCTTTGGCTGCAGCGATTATGAGACGGTCGAATTCGAGATCCTCAGGACAGTGAGAAGAGCGTGCAGCAAGCTCACTGCCCTGGACTTCAAGAGAGCAGACTTTGGCCCCTTCAGGAACCTGCTCAGTAAGGTTCCATTGGATATAGCCCTAGAGGGCAGGGCGGGGCAAGACTGTTGGTTGATATTCAAGGATCACCTGCTGCAAGCTCAGGAGTGTTGCATTCCAACTAGAAGGAAGTGCAGCAGGAGGGCCAGGAGACCTCCTTGGATGGATAAGGAGCTGCTGAGGAAAATTCAAAGGAAAAAAAGAGTCTTATAAAAGGTGGAAGCAAGGACAGGTGGCCTGGGAAGAATACAAGGATGTTGTCGAGGAAGCTAGGGACCAGGTTAGGAAAGCTAAGGCCCACTTAGAATTAAACTTGGCTAGGGATGTTAAGGATAACAGGAAGGGATTCTATAGGTACATTGCAAATAAAAGACAAGTTAGGGACAACGTGGGCCCTCTCCAGAAGCTATCGGGAGAACTGGCTACCCTGTAATTTGGAGAAGTATGAGGTTCTAAATGAGTTCTTTGATGTGGTCTTCACTGGCAAACGCCCTGACCACACAACCCAAGTCTTGGAAGGCAGAGGCAGGGGCTGTGAGAATGAAGACCCTGGGCCCACTGTAGGAGAGGATCTGGTTTGAGACCATCTTAAGAACCTGAACGTGCACAAACCCATGGGACCTAATGAAATCCATCCGCAGGTCCTGAAGGAGCTGGCAAATGAAGTTGCTAAGCCACTGTCCATCATATTTGAAACATCATGGCAGTCAGGTGACGCTCCCGACGACTGGAAAAAGGGAAATATAACCCCCATTTTCAAGAAGGGGAAAATGGATGAGCCAGGGAACTACAGACCAGTCAGCCTCACCTCTGTGCCTGGCAAAATCTTGAAGGAGATTCTCCTGGAAGGCATGCTACGGCACATGAAAAACAACAAGGTGATTGGTGACAGCCAGAATGGCTTCACTAAGGAGAAATCCTGCCTGACCAATCTGGTGGCCTTCTATGATGGGGCTATGGAACTGACGGACAGGGGTAGAGCAGTTGATGTCATCTACCTGGACTTGTGCAAAGCATTCGACACTGTCCCTCCTGACATCCTTGTTTCTAAGTTGGAGAGACATCAATTTGATAGGTGGATCACTCAGTGGATAAAGAACTGGCTGGATGGCCGCACACAAAGAGTTGTGCTCAATGGCTCAATGTCCAGCTGGAGAACAGTAACGAGTGATGTCCCTCAGGGATGGTTGTTGGGACCAGTCTTGTTCAACATCTTTGTTGGTGACATGGACAGTGGGATTGAGTGTGCCCTCAGCAAGTTTGCTGACGACCCCAAGCTGTGTGGTTCTGTTGATACATTGGAGGGAAGGAATGTCATCCAGAGAGACCTTGACATGCTTGTGAGGTGGGCTGATGCCAACCTGATGAAGTTGAACCACGCCAAGTGCAAGGTCCTCCACCTAGGTCGGAGCAATCCCAGGCACAGCTACAGGTTGGGCAGGGAAGAGATTCTGAGCAGCCCTGCAGAGAAGGACTTGGAGGTGTTGGTTGATAAAAAAATGAACATGAGCTGGCTTCAGTGTGGGCTCACAGCCAAGAAAGCCAACCGTATCCTGGGCTACATCAAAAGGACCCTCACCAGCAGGTCAAAGGAGGTGATCCTGCCCCTCTACTCTGCTCTTGTGAGACCTCACTTGGAGTATTGTGTGCAGTTCTGGTGTCCTCAACATAAAAAGGACATGAAACTGTTGGAACAAGTCCAGAGGAGGGCCACAAGGATGATCAGGGGACTGGAGCACATCCCGTAGGAAGATAAGCTAAGAAAGTTGGGGCTGTTCATCCTGGAGAAGAGAAGGCTGCATGGAGACCTCACAGTAGCCTTCCAGTATCTGAAGGGGGGCTATAGGGATGCTGGGGAGGGACTCTTCAGGAGGGACTTTAGTGATAGGACAAGGGGTAACGGGTTCAAACTTAAACAGGGGAAGTTTAGATTGGATATAAGGAATAATTCTTTACTGTGAGGGTGGTGAGGCACTGGAATGGGTTGCCCAGGGAAGTTGTGAATGCTCCATCGCTGGCAGTGTTCAAGGCCAGGTTGTACAGAGCCTTGGGTGTCATGTTTTAGTGGGAGGTGCCCCTACCCGTGGCAGGGGGGTTGGAACTAGATGACCTTGAGGTCCTTTCCAACCCTAACTATTCTTTGATTTAGTCTACTTTCCTATCACGAGTCGAAATTGACCAATGTTCATCTGATGTGCTCTTGAAGGACCTCCAATGATGAAAATTTTATGTTCTCCACAGACAATCGATTCCAATGTTTCTCCATGAGAAAATAATAAAAAATAAAGTCATACTGAAGATCCTATAGAAGTAAAATTAGCTGTAACTCCTCTATCTAGAAAGGACATCGATAATTACTTCATTCCTCTTTTGAGCTACCTTAACATATTAGGAGATTATTAGCAGGATTTCCCTCAAACTCCTTTTTTTAGTCTAAAGTACTATATTTCTCTTACTGTTTTCTCTTTTGAAATATTATCATATGCTTAGCATACATTCTAAGTGGAAACTGGGATTTGGAATTGCTGAACTGTGCTACTTACCTCATATTTTGATTTTAAGTCTTGGCGCTAAGAGGGACATTTTTTGCATAATAACATTTGTCAAAAAATGTAAAACACACCAAATAGCTCATTTTATGAAAAAAGCAGTTTGGCGGTCCCAGACTCATGGCTCTTATGCAAACTACAAATGGGTATTTTTAAGCCTGTTAAATAAACGTCATCAGTCTTCTACCCTAAGGCAGACACAGAACACAGTTATGGTCCTGGAATAACCTTTGCCTCCAGATATCTGCAACCCAGCACTCCTGTTCCATATTGACCCTGACAACTGTCTTAGTTTTTTCTTAGTTTTTGCAAGCTTTTCTTGCAAACATTTTCTCCTATCATCTATTCATCCCTGAGCCTCAGCTTTCTTACTCACTCCCTGCATGGGCATCCTGATATGAACTAAGCAGTGGCTAAAATGACATATGTGGTTGCCAGAGTCATTACTGGCACCTATACTATTTCCTCCCACCAGCTATCTACTGCTATTGTTTAAGAATTGCTATTTTCTCTGCTTACTTTCTCTGCATATTTTGAATGTAGCATGACTCATTTCTCTTTTTCCTTCACAAATAAAAAGGAGTAAGTTCTAACTTCCTAGATAGAAGTCAAGTTCTTTATACATTGTCCAGGACATTATTACATGCATTTGCATTGAGAAAGCTGAATTGAAAAATATCTCCTGACTCTATCAGATCAATCTGTATTAGATATGTGTTCATATTAAAATTGCCATTGCTATATTAAATATGCAAAATCACTCCCCTTTTCTAATAAAATCAAATTTGATTTCAAACATTGATTCTGATACAGTCAAGTTATCAATTACAAATACAATGCTGCCAAAAATTTTAGACAATCAAAAGCATTTTAATTTCTAAACAACATGTAATGAAATCCATGATCTGGACCAAATGTGTAATTTTAATTAATTTTCAAAGAGAATGCATGTATTTTGATAATAGAAACTAAATAAATTTAGGAACATACTTTTCATTTCAGAGTTTAATGAGAAATAAAAGCTTCTTCCAGACATAGAAGTCGAAATAATTGTGTCAGAGTTGTAAAGTGACATATTAAAATTGAGGAATCCTAAATTAATAAGAAACTACTAGTAAAGTTTAAACTCTCTTTCTATCTCTCAAATACATTTTTCCCCTACTGCTAACAGACATCTACATGCCCACAGCCGCATATATTACTGAAATTAAAAATATGGCTTAAAATTAAAAAAAAAGAATTATTTTTTAGGAAGCTGCATTGCTAAAATTCTACAGTTATTTCTTCAACATAGTGATAAAATAGTAAGAGACACAACATCAGAAATGTTTTATGATTTTCTCGAGTCTGCTTAATTTCTGTTCAGAATTTATCTCTTTCTGCGACAGTTTGTCCTCTGGTTATTCACGATCAAGCTCTGGGACCTCATGTCAAGTCCTGCACACATCTGTATATTTTTCCTCTCACTTTCTGTGATTTATTACATTCTGCCCTTAAAATTGTTGTTTGTTTTTTTTTTTAAATTATTCAAAGAGCTGTTCTCTGATTATTCAGATTTTCTCACACACCTCATTATGTTTAGATATAGTGTAAAAGTTAGAATGACAAATTGGTAAGCCTTTCTCTGCCATAGGTATTAACAATAAATATAAAACTTAAACCCTAGAAAGGTAAAAAAAAAGCACCTAAAAATTAGACCATTCTAAAGAAAAAGGGAGAAGCTAAGAAAAAAAAAAGGACTGCACTATTTTTATAACAATTCTAAAGAAATGGAATATCATATTTTCATCATACAGACACACCAAGTCCTCAGGGCACCCCAAATGACTAGACTTCTATGTTAAAGCAAATTAATCAGAAATTTGTCTCACACACAAAAGCTTGAATTTACTCTATCTTTAACAGAATTGCATCCTCCACTTTCCCAATCTTCTGGACAAGCTGTAGGACACATGCTCATTCTGGGTTCTTCAGTGCAAAGCGTCTGTGAGCTTTCAGTTCCTATGCCAGCACCAGAAACTAGACCTAAAATATAGTTTAAGTACAAAAGCAACACTTGCCCCTAAACTTACACTGCACCCAGATCATGCATAGATTTTCACATGATTTGGTGACCTTTAGGAAGGTCAAGCAGCATCATATGCTGTAACACGTTATGGCACATGGGATTATAAGACATCCTGGAGTCTGGAAACATGGATACATAGAACCTGCTTATGACACACTGGCAGCCTGAGCTTCTTGCTGTACTAGTAGGGTCATCTAGGCAGAAAACACTCAGCCTGAAGAAATACTTAGCTACCAAATTAGTCTGTATAAAAGATGCGAACTGCACTTCAAATTCTTCAGCTGTAGCCAAATTTCAGCAGTTCTTTACTTTTCCTGCAAATAACCAACCCTCAACAGAATAATGAGCATCATGCCAAATCTCAGTTGGCCTTTTTTTTTTTTTTTTTTTAATGTACAAAATAGAACTTCTTTCTTATGTTTTTTTTAGAAATACCTGAATCATCCTTGATGGAGCCTCAAGCAAAATTCTTTTCCTGAAGAAGATATGAAGCACTGCTGATAAAGTCTTACAAAGTTAGGAATAACTAAGCAGAGATTTTAATCAAGGAAGTTCCAACAAATCTTAAGTATGAATGTTACTACCATTTCTTCCTATAAGCAAAGCAGACTAGAAGCAGACAGAAATGAAGCCATATTAGAATCGGCCATATATGATATGGACAGAATTTGCAGTCTTTCCCCTCTCCCCACATTCCTGAACTTATCTGACCTACACCTTTGTCTCCACTAACTGTTTAGAGAATAATGTGCGAAAAAGCATTTCTAATTAAAACCAACCATGTTTAACTGCTTTGTACTATTTCATGTTACTCCTCTGTAGTTTGTGTGTGGCTTTTGGTACAGGTGAAATTATAAACGTTTGACAAATAGTAACTATTTTAACAGATGCTAAATGCTAGATGCTGAAGTAGACCCTGCTTAATTCCAGAATACACAAAAAAATAGAAGTTACAAATTTTGTCTTTAAAGCACTGCTTATGAATTCATTTTCTAAAATAATCAAATTAATGCCTGAAGACTTGAATTTTTATAAAATGGTTTGTAATGCAGCAGTAATATGAAATATGGATTGTTTAGAGATATGGATCTTACTAAATAAGAAAGTACTGAAAATATTTTTCATTTGGTCTGTATTTTACTGCATTAATCTACTTAATACTTCAGCTCTGCACACATTAAATACGCAGGTTAATATGTATTTGAATGAAATCATGATGTCAATATGTCTCTTGGCATACAGCAATGTTTGGCAATGCTGTACCTTTGTTTTGTAAAATATTCTTTGCAATGAAATTATAGAAGGATATGCAACAAGAAAACATTATCTTACCTTGGCAGACTGGCACAGGAGAATCCCACTGATACATGCCATTTTGGTGACGCCTACATGTTGCATTATTGTGACCAATCATTCTATACCCAGGTTTGCAGTAATAGCGAACTTTACTTCCAGCGCGACCACCTGTTTTATTTACAATTCCACCATTCCTCAAGATAGGATTTAAGCTGCAATAGGGAGCTAAATGCCAAAAGAAAGGATATTATTAAAAACACATAGAGCACAATGTACACAGTTCACATTGCTTATGATATTTAAACTTTGAAAACTATTAAAATTAGTAGAGAATCCATCATACTACTTTTGGAACCCTCAGTGAAGATTTGAACTTCTTAGGCAGAAATATCGTGAAGTTCAAAACCAAAGTTTATAATCGCAAACAATTTTATGTCATTGTACATGAAGAAGCTGCAATCAAGAAACATGTAGATGGTTCAGTAAGTTTACTCACACTTAGTAAACATATTTGGTAAATTTATAAATATAAAACTGTTCTTTGAGCTACACGCTACATAAAACTAATTATTAAGAGTTTTATTAAAAAAATCCAGTGCACTTCGACATCTAAATAAAAAATGAAACACTTTGCCAAATATGTTAAGAAATTGCAAGACAAAGCACAATAGACTAATGCATCAGATGCCATTTTTTCAGATTAAAATTTGTAATATTTTATGTCCAGGTTCCCCCAAAGATATCACAATAATTGCATTAATTTGGTAGCAGAAGAATGTAACTTAAGAGAGCGCATCTTATTAAATACTGAATTTGCACTGAATCTCAAGTAAGATAGAACGCACTTAAGTTTTGAAATGAAAATACAAACAACAAAATGAAGCCATTGATCTTGGGTACCCAAGGAGCCATGGAAGCATGAATGTAGCATCAGGGAAAAGTTTAGGTAGTTGAAAGTGTGTATAGAACACATGCTGTGTTTTTTTATAGTAGCTTTTATGCCTT
This sequence comes from Ara ararauna, assembly GCA_028858755.1. Lineage (NCBI taxonomy): Eukaryota > Metazoa > Chordata > Aves > Psittaciformes > Psittacidae > Ara > Ara ararauna. Next base: position 37,133,428 of record CM054379.1, read on the forward strand.
TTTAGTCTTTTTTTCCCCTATAACCATTTAATCTGGACTATTAATTCTTATATTAAACTGCTAACATCTCAGTTATACCAACAGTAAATTCTTGGCTAGACATAAAAAGTGTACTTTTTTCACCCATGAAAAGATTTTGACATAACTGGTAGCACTTTGTGTTCTGATTACCAGGGAACCTATTGCTTTTTTTTTTTTTTTTTCCCTGAGGTTAATTTCAACAATATACAGTATATATGAGAACCTCTAAAGAGATCAGTTGTAAAATGGCAGGAAATATGGGATAGTAAAGATACAAAATTATACAGAATGATGTCAAAATACTGAAAAATTCCTTGGAGCCACAGGGGAAATCTATCAGTTATAATTGCTGCTTATGTTGTAACAATTAACAATGCCCAGATCCTAAAGGCATAGTTTGAGCTCTGTTAGTTAACTAAGTGATGTTCAGAAAAAAAACCTAAAATAAATAAATAAATAAATAAATAAATAAATAAATAAATAAATAGCTAGCTAGCTAGCACAGAAGCCCTACCACAGGTCACAGTATTTTTGTGTTGCAACGGCAGCAAAATACAAATAAGAAAGGCTGAATCTCAAACAATTTATTATGTCTAAGCTACACTTAGCATGGAAAGAAGGAAAGCACTTGAAGGAAACTATCTGAAATTCTGAAGATGGGTTTTTATTTTATAACTCTAGAAGACACTAACACCTGTTGAGACAGTGAAGGGATATTGATAAGACTCCATACAATTCTCTTGTTAATCTACAGCTTAAAGAACAGATTAAAAATTACTAAACTGAACTCCTTTTAGAGTCCAGGATAAAACACACACGACATCTTCTAAGATCAGGAATTGACAAATTAACTGAAGAACCACACACAAAGCAATTAAATAAAAATGTCAGAAGATCTGGAATGTAAGCAGGTGATTGAAGAATGTCAGACTGAAAACTACAGCCACTGTCTGTAGCTGAAAACTACAGCTGAGTGAAAATTCTGGGCTTAAGCAGGAACCTCGACAGTGTGTTCATAAAATATTGCAGCCTCGTATCAAGGACCACTGGAATAAAATGCTGGTTTTCTCCCAGCCAGTTTCTGAGAGGGAATCTGCCCTGGAACTTCATGACACTTAGCTAATACAGGTGCAATGACACAGGAGTGAGCTCATCTAGGAATGTCAGTGTTTTACCACAAAATGTGATAAACTATGAAGCCCTTCCACTGACCTGAAGTAGCTTTACATTTACAAATGACATAGCATCCACATTCTTTCAAGGCCTCTTAAACACTAGAGGTTTTGCAAGGTAACATGCTGAACATTTTCAGCTCACTTGCAATCACAACAACCATTTGTCACTTGCAGCTGAAGACCAACAGGGTAATAACTGCCTAGCTAAATTACCTATCACTAGTCAACTGATGTATGGACAGCAGCACAGATAAACACTGATTTTTCATTTGCAGGACCATATTCTTCCTTTCACAAAGCATATCCTCTTAACAGCTGAAACCTTTAAATGTTTATGCTGAGATATTTTTGCTGTTTGAGGTACTCTGTCTAAGGGAAACTCAATTATATAACTCCCCATTCCAAATGAAAATTCTTTGAAAATGGATGTCTAAACCTCCAAGATGATATTGTAATACAGTCTTACAGTGAATAATATGACATTTTCTCTAAGAATTTATTTCAGCAAAGGACTTAATTTCCCCACAGTCTTTGATCAATAGCCCAAAAACTTACACGAAGAAGATACTTACAACTATTCACTGAAACAGTCCTATATTTGAAATTATAAATAAAGAGAAAAACTTTCCTTCAGATGCCATGTTGGCTTTGTTGTGCTTATATGCTAGATATTTTGTTGACAGATAAAATGTCACAGCCCAGTCCACTGCTTCCTTTCTACTTTCCCTTTTGGATACTTGTCTTTATCATCATTCTACCAGGGGATCTTATGTCCTTTGTTCCACTCTTCTTTAAGTATCCAACGAGACATAGATTTAATATCATTCTCACTTTAGACATTCTCACTTTATGGATAAGAAATCAGATACTGCCTTAAGCAATTAGGAAAGGTCACACAAGAAAACTAAACATACCTCTTCTGATTACCAAAACATTTCCTTAATTAATGGACCATCCATTCCATATGTGATATTTCCTTTATAATATATACAGTCACAAAGGAGAACAATACTCAACCAAGCATTAGAAAAATGTCAGGCTGTCATTCTTTTTTTTTTTCCATTTACTTTTAAATCTAACAAGTAAACAGCATGAACACAGCAAGATAAATTTGCAAAGGTGCACTCCCTCTTCAGTGATATAATTGTGAATGTCTGCCTCATCAAAAAATAAATATCTGACTAAATAACCTGCTATTTATAGTACAGATTTTCTTACTGATGGATGAACATTTATAAATGATCATGTTTATATTTCTTGTGATTCAAAGTACTGTGGAAACCTCCACTGCATGATTTTCCTTCTGTATTTACTACAGCAAATCACCACCTAAGTTTAGGAACCACAGATCTTCATACAATTCCCTTGTTACTTCAAACCAGCTACTGGAAAATAAACCAAATCAACCAATAGCCTTTTCTTTAAATTAAAATACAGAGGAAATAGTAACAGTTGTTCACAGGTAAAAAGCTTAAAAGTTACATGAAATAAATGGTGAAGCTTCCTGCAACAACAGATGAGATTACAAGAGCAGAATAAAGGTGTAGTGGGTTGACCCTGGCTGGACACCAGGTGGCCACCAAAGCTGCTCTATCATTCGCACTTCTTAGCTGGACAGGGGAGAGAAAATATAACAAAAGGCTGGTGGGTCAAGATAAAGACATGGACAGATCATTCACCAGTTACCATCATGAGCCAGACTTGACTTGGAGAAAATTAATTTATTACCAATCAAATCAGAGGACGATAATGAGAAAACAAAACCAAATCTTCAAACACCTTCCCTCCATCCCTTCCTTCCTGGTGTGCTGGTTTTTGCTGGAATTGAGTTAATTTTCTTCATAATATGTATTATGGGTCTGTGTTTTGGATTTGTGCTGGAAAGCATGTTGATCATACAGGGATGCTTTCATTAATGCTTGACAAAGAGTCAAGGCCTTTTCTGCTTCTTGCAACACCCCACCAGCAAGTAGGCTGGGAGCAGGCAAGAAGTTAGCAGGTGACACAGCTCACAGTAGCCACCCCTGTAGTCCCCCCACTACAAAAACCTTGCCATACAAACCAAATACATAACATAAGATAGAGATCTACGGCGGTTTTTTTTCATATATGTATTGGCAATTCCTTTGGCAGGCAATTACAAATTAGCTAACCATTTGCCTTATTTACTCCTGAATGACTAACCAAAAGTTAAATAAAAATGTTATACAGGTAATATAACTTGCAAACTAGGAAGCTAAGTACCCCTCTGCTTCCCAAATCACTATGCCTCTTTCATGCATGCCAAGTACTGTAGTGCACTTTCATTCCTTCCACCACTACCGGAAAAAACCCAACCCATTCATCTTTTCTTTGTTATGCTTTTATATTAGCTTGCTTGGGTTGGAATGTGCATGCAGGGTTATAAATTACTGAGAAAGAAAAAAGTTCATGCAGGTGTCTTTCAAAGCAGTTTCAAACTTTCATCTCTACAGAGTGATTTTCTTAGTCTGAACTCAGCAAGTTCCAATTTCTGCACTCGCACATCTTCCCCATTTGTAATAAACTGCACAGTTTGGTGAACCAAGCTGCACTGGGAAGTCAAGTTTAAGCACTATAAAAAAGCAAGCAAGCATTGCACTACAAAACAACAAGCAAGCATTTAAAAAATAAAGTATTTCAGAACACAATACCTTTCCCTTGTATTTTTGGCATCCATTTTAATGATTTTATCATACTACATCTCTTTCAAAGAAAAAAATAGATTACTTGCCTAGAGCTGCAAAGAATTTTAACCAGTGCTTCTCCTCCTAGCTTCACTATGCTATAGAGATCCTCTGTAGATTAAGGAAGAGATCTATTAATATCTAGGTATTTGTGCAGTTAGGAAATCTATTATTTAGATTAAAATCATGCTAGTGCCTCTATAATGTCAAAGCTCTTAAAAAAATACCCCTCTGCTGTAATGTTATAGATCTTTTCTTCTAAGTTTTACCAAAAAGGCTAAACCAAAGGATAGAAAACATACAAATAACATTAGACAAATGACCTACACAAGTAAGGTTTTATGCTCAAGAAAATATTAAGCATTCTTCTGAAAGCTTATAGCACTTTTTAAAAGTGAAGAAAATTTGTATCTACAAATGAAACCTAGTTGTGACAAAACTACAATTTGCAAATTTTTGTGCACAGGCATAGCTGGAGAAGATGAGGGTTGTGGGAGGGCAGTAACTCATTTCAATAGGTTCTTCATTATGAGAAAGCCTGCTGTCTCAGTCACAGCTGCCATGGTATCAATAGCCTTTTTGGGATCTTGTCTTCCTACTTTCGTGATGTTGTTTCCCTCATTAAGATTCAAATCTGATTGTTTATGCTGCCACTCACTGTTACTCTTCTTTCACGCTGATTATTTCTATCAAATCTCACGTAAAATGCACACAGGTTTTAGGGAGAAATGCAGGCACTGATTGCTAGTGAAGCGGAAAAAGCAAAACGGTTGTTTGTTCCTAAAACACAGCCATAAGGACTGCATGTATCTCTCTGGTCCCACCATTTAATTATTAGTTGCAGCTAGTGCCATAATAATTGATGAATTGAGGCTGGCAGTTAGATAACTACTTTATTCACTACTGCAAAACATGTTTTGCATACCCGCAAAGGTGTGAAATAATTTCTCATTACTCAATCATAGAATCAGCTAGGTTGGAAAAGACCTTTAACATCATCAATACCCCAGGACTGCCAACACCACCACTAAAACATGTCACTGAGGGCCTCATCTACATGTTTTTTGAACACTTCCAGGGATGGTGATTCCATCACTTCCCTAGGAAATCTGTTCCGAAACCTGATCACCCTCTCAGTGAAGAATTTTTTCTTAATACCCAATCTAAACCTCCCCTGGCACAGCTTAAGGCTGTTACTTCTTGTTCTCTCACTTGTTACTTGGGAGAAGAGATCGACCCATCCTACCCTGTAGACTTGTATATGTCTAAGTGGAGCAGGAAGTTGCTATTTCTTCCTGAATTATGGCGACTTCAACCAGCTCTGTTATCCAACTCAGGGAAATGAGTACTGCGGGGGATATGGAACAACGCAAACGCCGATTAATGTAATCGAACGCTGAACAATTTATTCTGCGCAAGCACACCTTTTATAGGAAAAAGTTACAGAATACCAGAACATTCCACAATAGATGATTGGCTCTGACTCCATGTCAGGTCCTAGCAACGGCTTGTGATTGGAGGCTTAAATTCATGTCAGCAAGTGGGTGTCCCCTTCTGGCAACTTCCAGCACCCTCTGGCAACTTCCAGAAGCTGCTGGCAGCTGCCAGCAGCTTCTAGTGGCTTCTGGTGAGGTGCCCTATAGCGACCCCCCCTGCAGCCTCTGATGACTTCTGCTTACCAGAGAATTGGAGTTCAGCCAAGGGCTGGATGCCTCTCATGCCTTCTGCTCACTAGACAGTTGGAGCCAGGCCAAAGGCTGGATTGCTCACAAAACCACTCTCAGTGAGAAACGCTTCTACAGAGTACCCTGAGGATGAATGGTGACTATTAAAGAATGAGGCAAAGGCAGCATTAAGTACCTCAGCCTTTTTTCCTCCACCTCAGTCACTAGGTTTCTCCCAGTAGAGGATGGAGGTTCTCCTTGGCCCTCTTTTTATTGCTAATATATTTGTAAAAGTACTTTTTTGACAGTGGCCAGATTTAGTTCTCCTTAATAATTTGATAATGAAAAACCATCTCCTAAAATGGCATTTAGCATGACTAAATGGGAGATACCTGCTGCCTGATAAAATGTTCTTCCAAAATGTTCTTAGTATTGCTCTCTCTATTCATACTGACAATTATAAGCCACCAAAATTAACACACACAACCTTTACATTGCTAATCAAGTTGAAACACAGAAAAAGCTAATGCTAACAACAGAAAGTAATCACCACCTCTCTCTTTCTCATGTACTATTTATATCATGTAAATGATCCCTAGGCCAAGCCTTTTAGGAGCAATGTGTCTGTAGATGTATGTGTGAAAACATCTTAAATAGGCTGCAAACTGAGTAAGGGTCAATATGTCTACACATAGAGTATAATCCATTATTGCAATACTGGAAACTGATTTATTTTTTTAATAAGAAACATATTTTCTAGCACTGCTTAAATAAACTATTTACATATTTTCATGTCACCACAACACTAGGTTCACAGGCAGCCTGCTGAAGAAGTGAGAGATTTCTTCCCCTCAGTTTTACATTTATTTGTACATGAAGAAAAGCATAGGAATAAGAGCTGTGAACTGCAAACCAAGGAAATTGTAAACCTAGTAATTGTGTACTGAATTGCAGGCGGAGCACTAGATACCATTTCAGGATCAAGCATTCTTACTCTTGAGTACTTCTGTGTAAATCTAAGGGCTATCCTGCTAAATCTAAAAGGCCTTGCTCTAGGTCTGGTAAGATAAGATAGCAGGTTGCAGAAAGAAGTAGTCACTGGAGATGTATTTATCAGGAGGTCTTTGGCAAACTGGCGAAAAATAGAGAGTCCAGGTCCTGCACTTACCATGAACTTGTAATAGAATGATTACACATGCTCAGAACATACATAATAAATTATCGTCAGAGAAACAGACATTATATTACAAGTCCTGATTTGATGATAAAGAGTATATGTAACCACAAAGTATAATTTAATGGAAATCATTAATAGTTACCTGAGTAACGGATCTTGAATCCTTTCTTGCTAGTTGCATGATCAGTTGACCAGCGAAAGTATAGCTGATTCATTTTGCTTGTAAAGTTCAGCTGTCCAGTATGATTTCCACTTAAAGCAACCAGTAAAGGGCTTTGCCCAGAAGAGCCTTCAGAGATGAAAAAAGAAACTACTGAAGTTTTAAAGTACAAGTTTAAGTAATTCTCTCCATATTTTTACTCAGCTGTGAATATGAATATACACGAAAGAATAGCAAATAACCTGACACATCATTGCCAGTGAAATAATTAACAGATCTCTACTTAAAATTTCCATCCAGTTTTAGATTTTCACTAGAGTGCACAATAAAAAATCTTGGTACATACAAATTGAAATATAAACCAATGGGTGTTTTTGCCATAAACACTGAAAATTAATGGATTTTTTTCCAATTAACTTATATTATTACTTTGAATAAGGTTACATTTCTACTCCTTGTCCTTTTATATCTATTATTTATTTAAGCCATTTTCAAACTAGTGAGTGGTAACAAATCTGTACATTCTTTGACATTGTACAGCTGTATAATTTTAACCACCATAATACAGAGTGAACACATTAGATAAAAAATGCTCTGTCACATGCAAGATAATCATAGTTTCACAGTGGAAAACACATATGTACAAGTGCTATGAATTTACAATACATAATTCATTTGGACTCAGTTGTTCTATATATTCATCTCAATAAAACCCTAGAAGCACAAATAATGATTTTGGGTCTAGTTACATAATAAAACAAAATCTATGCAACAGAAAAAAATCTATATATCAAAACAATCTCTGACTGAAACTTGCTAAAACATGAAATGGCATCTTCTTCATTCATATGAAGGCTATGTTTTTGCCTGAAACCAAGGAACTGAACTCCTCCCTTTCATATGCTCTCTGCACCTTTTGCTCCACTTTTTTCAAGTTTAGGAAAACCGCTTTCAACCAATATTATCTTGGCCACAGATGCTATTTCAAATTAAGATGCTGTTTCATTCATTTTTGCTGGGTTTGAGCAGCTGCAGCCTGATCAGCTTTTCTTATGTTGCAGGAAAACACAAAAAATAAATCTGAATCAAATGACACATAAAAATTGAATACGATTGTTGTCAGCCTTCTCCCCCTCCAGTCCAAGAAATAATAAGTATATTTTCTGCTCAGGACATTTTAAGTACAAAAGGGAGGCTACAGAAGCCACAACAAATTGTAAAGATTAAGACAACCTCCCAGTTTTTAGATATTGTGGTTCAGTCACCATAATGACAACATTAAAAGTAAAGAAGCATTACTAAATAAATTCTAAATAATAAACACATACATAAACTAAGAAAAAATAATTATAAATTTAAGCACCGGTTGCTTGGCATGCCCTCATTAAAATGCTTTGTGGCTTGCTTGTTTTTCACATTAGGGAGCTAATGTTTGATGATTGCAGTACAGGATAAATGATGAGGAATGCTGAGGTCAATTCCTATTTTTGCTTGAAAACATGCTTCAGAACATGAAAATTCATTTAGTGTCTCTCCGTCTCTCCCTGGGTTTCACAAAATTTCATACAGTTGTTACAGTTTAGAATGTATATGTTCAATCAAAATTCTCAAAAAAAGGGACTAAAAGAGTACAATTACAAATATAAATCTACTTCACACAGAGAGGCAAGAATTTTTCCTTAATTAGTGATCATTAATCTGTTTGCAGTACCACATTCCACAGCACATTTTTTAGCTACTGGGAGATCACGGGAATGTTGCAATATATTTTAGTTTGTTTTGTTTTTCCTGAAGTTGAGTTTCAGTTTCTGTGCCTTAACTAGAAGGCAGCTCTTTAGATGATGTTCAGGAAAATCAGCATCATGACTTAGGTGTTCTTGAGTCTGATTTTTCTTATTGTTAATTCAGAGTTTGTCTATAGAGGGAAAGAAACACTCAGCTTCTGGTGTGTTGACCTGTCATATGATGCTTTCCTGAATATTGGGTAAAAGTTGATATTTTTGTCTATTTTCAATGACAGAATTCTGCTGCTTTATTTCAGGGAGAAAAAAGAAACAGTCGAAGAATATTTGCTGCATTAAATGAAAGCTATTCATTGCAAGTAGCCTGACTGTTTTCAAGTTCAAAAGCATTTAATTATACTCATGGTACATTATGGCTTCTCTGGTTTAGAATACAGATGGGACTTCATAAGGGTATGACTGATAAGTGGGAATGGGTAATGGGATTACTACTCCCAGCTGACCAGGGTGGCCTCATTGATTGGGTGCCAATATTGATGCATCATCCAGCTGCTGAAGCACCATAATTTACAGTGCAGTTAGTTAGGTGTAATCACTATTTCGGTTTGCATTCAGAAGCTGCTTCAAAAAGTAATCAGGGGCCCGTGCCTTAACAAATACTAATTTGCTACTGATGTCTTGTTGATCTTTATATAGTTTCTGCATAAAGTTTGGTGATGTATCTTTACCTGGTGAAAGCATATCAATGCAGTTTTATTAATTTAAGTAAAAGTATGCTGGTTTGGACCACACAAAGCTCCCAGGATACAACACACATTTATTGTAAAATGCAGCAATACAGGGAAATACCTAAGTTAGCTCTGAACGATTTAGCGTGAGTTACATCAATCACTGGAAACAGTATAGCCACATCAGCACTGCCTTCTGCCCCAACCAACTCATCATGCTGAGTTGTAGAACTAATTAGCCTAGCAAAGCACATTGTTAATGTGGCCGCAGGGACATAAACAAGTATCTCTGCAAGGCACTGCAATGTGTCATATTTAAATATCAACTTCTTGAGAGCTAGCTCAGGAATCTCTACATGGCACTGTATTGAAAAGTCATAAAAATGCCATTATCTTTATCATTTAGGTTTCCTGGTAGGTGGTAGAAAAAAATGACTTCAGTAGAGCTGCACTAGAGATAAATTTGTAAGAATGCGATTTCATGTCATGAGGTGACAATGTTTAAAAAGTGACTATGATAATTCTCTCAGATCTATTATCTGGTTTCATATTATTTAAATGCCTAAGACAGAAAACAAAAATCTTCATCAGGAACATTAAGCAGTTTCAACAGAATTTTTTTAAAAGAAAATAAAGCGATCAGCCCACTATAAGAGTTCCAGGCATGCTACGTATTGTCTTAATATTAAATACAAAATAGAGTGGAGGAAAAGACAGATATTATTTTTCAGACTGTTTTGTTCATTAACCTGACATGGACCAACACACACATTATAAAAGAAGAAAAAATAGGCTAATGAAAAATATTGTGGGTTTTTTTTCAGAATGTTGTTATTAAAAAATGAACAATGACTAAAAATTTTAGACATTAAAAAACTAATACGTAAGAAAAATACTGAGAGCAAGATACCTCAAAAGATATGACCTTTTAATATTTTTCATGTTATGAAAACCCCACAGTGAAAATTAATCAGTTCTATCATAGTTATCATATATTCTTAGTTAATGAGGGAAGAGATGATAATGGTCTTCAAATGAATAAAAATACATTAAAGAACAATAAGGGATTAGTTATTATCATCAATCAATGAGAACAGGACAAGTGATAATAAGCTCAGAATTCAGTGGAAAATAAGAATAGCCTGTTAATTAAAAAGGGCCCTTTGAGAGGCACTGCTATAAGTAACACTCTAGAAGCTGAGTTTTTGTCATTTCTTTATTTTTTGTCCTGAAACAGATGGTCAAATACTTTAATACGGGTATATTCAAAAAATGACCAGCACTGGTTCTGCTATGCTATGGAAAAAGTAGACTGTGTATCTGGCCTTAAATTGCATATTTTGATTCAAATAGTTGTATTAAATTGGAAAACTGGAATTATACACCAAAATATTTCCTCACCAGAAATAATCCATTACAAACCAGCATGCTAACTTCTCCTTTCAGACACCTCCATAAATTTCCCAAGAAACTGTGACTTTCACAGGGATGCTGCAGCTGCTCCTCTAACAATACCTAAGAAAATTTAAAAGCTTCTTTGCGTTGAATACATCTATAAAATCCTTCATTGTCTAACAGATGTATATTTAAGGCAAAAATAATAGAAATACTGGATTGTTGCTTAAGTTTCAGATGTATCACGGCATTATGAAACCAACACTTGGAAATCAAACCCCACTTGACCCAATATTTGTTTTTGAGATACAATTTAAATCTCTCTTACCATCAAATACCTCCAGCTCATCAAATTGCTTTTCACTTTGAAACATTTCTACAAAGATGGAGATGTTATAACCTGGGTCAACTTTTATAGTCCATGAACATGTCTGAGAGTTGGGATAGGTGCCTGGGTAACCTGGACTGAGGATCACTCCTGATGATTCTGTACGGATTTCATTCACTGGACATTGTGCTAAAAAGGACACAACAAGAAAAACAACAAGAATAGAAGTGAAATAAAACGTTTCCTTTTAATGAAAGAAATAGTATTATTTTTCAGGTGTATGTATGTTTCAGGTTCAGTTTCCAAATAGAAACATGTTAAAATCACATTCGAGATGGAAGGAATAATAAGGTGCCCTTTAGCCAAACAGGACAACCTCTATAAATTTTATATTTATGAGACAGCATACTAACTATAGTAAAACATTCACACAGAAATATGTCACAGACCAAGGGGTTTACAGTTAAGGAATTCACATATGCAGTTGTGATCATTCACACAGCTAAGGTAAAATGCCTGGTAAAAACGTTGTATTTGGAAACTGTCTTCTATTTGAGGTCCTAAAAAAACCTACCCACCTTTAAGTATGGTCTGTTACATCAACATGACAACATACTGGAACTTCAAGGCACACCACATTGCTTGAAAGCATGCATATTTTGTCCAGAAAAAGGGTTTATTCTGAATATAGAATACTCCAAATAATCCAAGACCTTCTCAGCAACAACCTCCTTTGTTATTTAAATTCTGAATTTATAACATTGTACAAACAGTTTCACCTGGTATTCGTAGTTGTTTATGATCTCTGTGACAAACAGTATACTACATTAAAATTTTGCAAATTTTATATCTGAATGCTGATTTTGATTAAGAAATTCTTTTTCTGGCCACAGCTTTTCTGTAACATTTTTGGATTTCATGCAGGACTAATTTTTTTCTGTGTCTTCTTGGTGCTAAAGTCTGATACATTCTGTCCACAGCTTCATAATACATGTGCATTTTAACAGTGTTTGTTGTGTAAGACTTACAAATATATCTTGACAGAAATGCATTCCTGGAAACTGGCACAGTAACAAAGTACTTGCATAAATTAAAGGTTATCAGAAAGATGGGGGGGGGGGGGGGAAAGGAAAAATGATCAGGGGAAAAAATATGTTCCAAGGGAAAAAACATATACAACTGCCAGAAACTGTCGTGGTTTAAGCCTCTCAGCCAAAACACAGTTTGTTCACTCACTTCCCCCTCCTTCTTCCCCCCCAGCTCCTGGGGGGATGGAGAGGAGAATCGAAAGAATGCAACTCCCACAGGCTGAGATAAGAACAGTTCAGTAACTAAGGTATAACACAAACTACTGCTGCTACCACCAATAATAACACAAGAGAAATACAAGGAAAGAGAATACAACTGCTCACCACCCGATACCAAGCCCGACCCTGCAGCAAACCCCCACCCTTCCAGGTCTCTGCTCTCTGTTTTACATCCTGGGCATGATGTGCTGTGGCATGGAATACCTCTTTGGTCAGCTTGGGTCAGGTGTCCTGTCTCTGCTTCCTCCCAGCTTCCCCTCCTCCCTGGCAGAGCATGAGACTCAGAAAGTCCTTGGTCAGACCAAAACATTTCAGCAGTAACTAACAATATTGGTGTTATCAGCGCTGTTCCCAGGCTGAAAGTCAAAAACACAGTGCTGCATCAGCTACTAGGAAGAAGAAAAATGACTGCTACTGCTGAACCCATGACAGAAACAAACATTAAAAACTGGACCATTTCCTTTAGTTGGCCTTTTACAAACTTGGAGGTGAAATTTAGGTTCAGCTGCTGCCAAGGGAATTTTGTTGCAAACTTTTAGATAACAGTGTCAGGACTTCATCTGTAACTAACCTCTCAGAGAAATTAAGCATACTGACAGAAAAGGAAACTATATTTTACGAAAGATGTCCAGTCTTTACCTTCTGTTCCATATACTGGGGACAAATCTGAACCCTCCACCAGAAGCAACAATGCAAACAAAATAAGAATTTTATCAATTAATTCACATAAAAATTAACCATAATTTTCCTACACAGTGCATAGACCTTTACCTTTGAGAAACTGGCTTAAAACTGTCCTTCCTCTAACCTAGATACAATTTTCCAGACTTAGACATGGAAGGCAAGAGAATGTGTACATGCCCCAGTAGGACAATACAATGTTTCATTCACTGCAACATGTTTTTTAGAATATTTTAAATCATGTTACATTAAGTGAGGAAGGCATCAGTTTCAAAATTAAAAACTCATTTTCTGAGGACTAGAAATATATTAATGGCACTGAAGTTTAGAAAAAAGAAACGAAAAATCAAACCAATTCTTATCTGGCTGTTCCAAGACTTCCCTAGATCTGCGAGGTCCTACACCTGCGTCAGAGCAATCCCAGGCACAGCTACAGGCTGGGCAGAGAAGAGATTCAGAGCAGCCCTGCAGAGAAGGACTTGGGGGTGTTGGTTGATAAAAAAATGAACATGAGCTGGCTTCAGTGTGGGCTCACAGCCCAGAAAGCCAACCGTACCCTGGGCTACAGCAAAAGGACCCTCACCAGCAGGTCAAAGGAGGTGATCCTGCCCCCTCTACTCTGCTCTTGTGAGACCTCACTTGGAGTATTGTGTGCAGTTCTGGTGTCCTCAACATAAAAAGGACATGGAACTGTTGGAAGAAGTCCAAAGGATGGCCACGAGGATAATCAGGGGACTGCAGTACCTCCCGTATGAAGCTAGGCTGAGAAATTGGGGCTGTTCATCCTGGAGAAGAGAAGGCTGCATGGAGACCTCATAGCAGCCTTCTAGTATCTGAAGGGGGCTTGTAAGGATGCTGGGGCGGGACTCTTCATTCCGGACTGTGGCAATAGGACAAGGGGTAACGGGTTCAAACTTAAACAGGGGAAGTTTAGATTGGATATAAGGAATTAATTCTTTACTGTAAGGGTGGTGAGGCACTGGAATGGGTTGCCCAGGGAAGTTGTGAATGCTCCATTGCTGGCAGTGTTCAATGCCAGGTTGGACATAGCCTTGGGTGGCATGGTTTAGTGGGAGGTGTCCCTGCCCCTGGCAGGTGGGTTGGAACTAGATGATCTTAAAGTCCTTTCCAACCCTAACTATTCTATGACTCTATGATTCTATGACTTACAGATTAAGTCTTCAGCACAAAATTCAGAGGGATTTTTCTTAAGTGGTGATTTTTTTACTACTGCAGTATAAATTATAAATCACTTACCTAAAAGCCACTCCGATTATTTAGTGATATAAGAATGGGGAAAGTGTGAAAAGTAAAACTAATTACTCATTTTTGTCATAACATTTTCTTCTTCAGTCTGCTCTAACAGACTGCGAAATATGTAGCATTATCATGCCAGCAAATGCAGGAAGAAATACCAGATTTTTGAAACCCTCTTTTCCTTTTCCTCCCCCTCATCTTGTTTAGCTAAAACATTTCTTCAGTCAGAAAGAAAAATGTCAGCCTGTGAAAAGGAGGGATGTAATATGCAAGCAAGAACGTAGCATTAGAGAGGGAGAAGAAGGTGTGAGCTGTGGAAAAAATGGCAAGCAAACATTTTTCCTTGGCATATGTCACCGTCTGCTATCATCTGACAGCACTGGCTGTAGCAGACTAAGAGGTAAAGCTATTATTTATAGAAGACATCCTAAGAGAGGGAAACCTATGGGGTAATGGCATATAAAATAGCAGCAATCCTTTGACAATTTTAATTCAGGAATTGTCTCTTTAGATAGAAACACCTGTAGCTAAAGTACACCCAGAAATTTCGCATCAGCATCTGTATAAGCATGCAGCAGTGCATGCATTTAGCAGCAGTAGCTTCTCCTTTTCATTATCTTAAAATGAAACACACTATTACTTTGACTTCCCGTCTTCTTCATAAGAGAAGATTAAGCTGGGAAAATACAGTCAAAAAGTGCTCTGACTCATTAACCTGAAGAAAATAAGAACACCAGCAAACTCTCAGGAAACAACATTGGGAAGAAACATATTGTCATATAAAAATGATAACTCTTTTCCATTAGCGGAATACATGAAACTTACTCCTAAGCCAAAGTTCAGCTAGCTAGGTAGCATTTCCTGTCAAGGCAGGTAAAAGTGCTCATCAGTGATGAAGAGCAGCTGACATGACACATTTCCACAACCTGCTTTAACCCATGGTATCATTTGCTTATGCTACAAGACTATTTTAAAGAAAAGATTGCTTTTATTGATCCAGTATGGGCTCCTTCAGAATACCTATTATAATGTTAAAGTCTACTAGAACAAATTGTGGATTACAAGCTGGCCTTCAAAGTTGTAAATTACAAGTATCCTGGAGAAATCAGTAATGCCATCAAGACATGACACAGCAAGACACAATAATTCTTTTCAAAACTGGAAAACAAGCACGTCTCTGGATAAACTATGCTTCAAGAAATGGCTATGATCAACTAAATATGACAAAGTAGTTGCAAAGTACAGGACATTTGGAAGGAGCATTTGGGACTGCAGCAAATACCTCTGGAGTGGTTTTTAGTAAACATGACATATCTAAAAACTAACAGCAGGGCTGGTAAGAATACAACTACTTTTGTTGCATGCTTTTTCTCAGCATCTCCGAGAGTTCTGGAAATAAACATTGGTCAAATTAGTCATGAAACTGATCGGTTACTGATCATTCAGATTTGGGGTCTGCAAACAAAAACTAGATTTTACATGGATACAGTCCAGATAAAAGTAAAGCCAGGTGACCATATAAAATGGGAAGTGTGATGTTGCATTCTTCCAGAAAAGTTTACAGTTGGATTAATCTAAAAGGTTATTATCACAGCCTTATATAGGTTCTCTTTCAGGCAAATTTCCACAAGTATCATTCCCAGAGAGGCATACTGTATCTTCTTAAGAACAGGCTGCATAAACTTGTGTTTACTTACCACACTATATGAAGTTTTTGGAATTTAGGATGGAGGATTTTCAACTAAGAATAAGATTCAATGTTACAGTTTGAAAAAAAGCTGAAATCAGTTTTACCATGATGCACAGAACATTGTCATAAGGTATTGAGATACACTTCAGGAGCTCAAGAAACTCATTGCAAGTAAATGAAAGAAATGGAACCAGGAAAGGACATAGAGTGAAAAGAAAAACAAACAGGAAAGTGACCAATCCCAAGAAGTGAAAATTGCTACTATCCTTTGGGAAAAATAAATGTCACAGATTAGGAAGACAATCACACTCAAAAAACAGACACCTTGACTGTTAGCATCTCAAAAACATCTGATAATGTTCCAGATGAGAACTGGCCACTGTAATAATGCTCTGCTAAAAGAAAAAGACAGGACTACAAAATTGCAGGAAGAATAAACAAACAAACAAAAAAACCCTCCTCAGAAATCACTTTTCCTGACTTTTTCTTTCACCTGCTTTGCTCTTAGATCATCTATGTTTTCTTGAAAAGGACATCAGAGACAAAAAAGAGCAGAAAAAAAGGCAAGGAAATGGCCTGTTCACTAGGTTTGAAAAAATGCCAACAAACCTCCCATTTTTTCAAAAGCAGGTAAAAGTTATCAATAACAGAGAAAGACTGCTTCTAGTTTTCTCATTCCTCACAGCTGATTCTTAAGAAGGGACCTGAAACTCATTTATTTACCACAGGGGAAAATGTGCCTGTTGCAGATGTTTCCTCGTGCCTTTCTCTCATAACTGAGGAAAAGTATGATGCTGCTTTTTACTAAAGAGCATTTCTTTGGTAGGTGAATATTAAAAATCAACATCTGAAAGGCCAGAGAATTTCCTTGAACAAATAAAGTATCACATATATGTGACATAAGAAACAGATCAATGCAGGACTGCTGTAGGAATCGTTTCCTCCATATATTCTACTGCTTTCACTTCGTGGACTTCAAAAACTTAACTAACTGAACAATTTCCAAAAGGAAGAAGTACTGTTTAAGTGAAAAAAAAAAAAATGTACCTCTCTAATACAAATCAGTGCA
This sequence comes from Ara ararauna, assembly GCA_028858755.1. Lineage (NCBI taxonomy): Eukaryota > Metazoa > Chordata > Aves > Psittaciformes > Psittacidae > Ara > Ara ararauna. The sequence goes on from CM054379.1 coordinate 37,150,527, forward strand.
AATAGTAACACAATGGGTGAAAGAGGACATGGAATATTCTTATGTGGTACTGAGACAAAAATAGTGTCTTCTGAAGTCTCTCTCAGCATATTCTTAGGGCAGAATATTCAAGTTAAAATGAAACTCTATAATGTCATTCTAAGCTATAAATAGTTCAGTACGTCTCCAGTGCAGAAATGGCTAAACCTCCTTACATGGCAAGCTATACCTTTAACTCTTTCTATGGCCAAGATTCACTTCCTATGACTAAGAGTCATTGGATAAGAGGTCACTTCCAGTCTCAACCATTCACAGGAGACATAACGCAGGGACTTATGAGTAGTTCAGAGACATGGGAAGGCGATCAGTCTGCACTGTAGGGTTATGTGGCAAATCGGCAATGTTCATCTTTGAAGCCTTTGCTGGCTCTCTTTCTCCACCATAATGAACTACTCACCAACCGCCTCCCCAGTATAGTTTGGCTGCAGATTAGATGACTTAATCTCTAGGGTGGAAGCTCAATTTGAACATTTTACAAGATTCATACGGTTAAAGACAAAACTGAGATACTAAGTGAGGTTGCTTCACCTTGCTCTAATAAAACAAAAGGCATACTCACTTCCCAATACAGCTAATAACTATCATTTATCATTTGAATAAAATAAACTCCACAAAACTATTTTCTTGGTATCATACATACAACAGGTGAAAATAAAAAATTGCAATTTGGACCCTTTTGTTTTATAATATTAGCTCTTACCTTCAGCATGCTATTTCAAAACAGAATACTCTTAAATACAATTCCACACAAATTGCTTCAGCTGAAGTATACATATTCTACCATTACTAATCTTTCTTTTATTTGTCAATCATTTAACACATTAACATTACATTCTTCAGTATTAAGATTGATACCTTCTGGACTCTCTTCTATCACCTAAGATATAGGGTGATTCAACTACCTACACATTTAGAAGTTTAGGAATTGAAGTTTACCAGTCAAGAAAAATCTGAGCTTCAAACTACAGAATTAGACACTTGAACCCCAGAATATACTTAATTATAATTTATTTATACACCTTGAAACTTAAAGCAGCTATTGTAAAAAGCTTTGGAATTATAACAGCAATTAATATTTAAAAAAAACCCCACCAAACTGCTTTAGGCATACTGAAGCACATAAGCAATTTATTTTGCATTCATTTTTATTCATATTATTGAACATGTAAATTCCAAGTACTGTTATTTGTTAGTTTGCATCAATTCATACATACAACCAATGCTTACAGGAAAAACAAACAAACAAAAAAACAGGAAATAACAAAGATCTTTTTATTATTCAGACACATGGCAGTGTCACAAGAACTGTAATTCTTCAGGACAGCATGAAACTCTCATTATACCCTATTTTTAAGGAACAGATTACCTAAGCTGGCTTTTAGAGAAATCTGATTCAGTTGTTTTGGGGAAAGTCTGACAGCTTCTTGACTTAACTCTAATACCACTTCTGATATCTCCATTTTTTATTTCCCTTTTTATTCATAAATATACAAGTTACCACCACTTCAATTTAAGTGTTCTAAGCAGCCATACTGGAGATCTCAAACTGAATGACAGTTAGCTGTTTTACGTTTATTTTGTGACCAATACAGAAGTACTTCTTGCTGTTGCAATGCTCATCAAACTTCAATTTACATCTATACATTTCCGTAACAGCAATTAAAAAAGGAAAGAAATTTGTAGCAAGAGTATATAAGGATATGATGAGAACAGGGGCTCCAAGCATGTAAAACTACATCACGAATGGTCAACTACAGGGAAATAAATTTATGTACATTAACAGCATGTTCTGTAGGGTGCTTAGGGCTGTGTACATTAGACAGTACCTGTCAAGTTTTCATGGTACCAAGCAGTATGAGAAAGTTTGTCCTTCAAGGCAGGAAAGGAAGCTATAAGGAAAGTGTGGTGCAATTACAGCAGCTCTGGAGGTTGATCATTCAGAGTGACGTAGACGTGGCCTCTAAGGCTGATTTTTCTTGCCTGTCAGATGTTTCATCAGACTTGCATATAGTATCCTAGAACCTAGACTTCTGTCGTACAAATATATTGCTTGCCTACTACAATATTGTGGCACAGCTCAGGAGAATTAAAAGTTTTCTGGCATCTTTAAAAAAAAAAAGTGAGGCTGATCCAAATAAGGACAATGTAAACAATTATAAACTACAGAAACAATGCAGAAATATAAGAAGGCAGTCCAAAAATTAGCTTTAAATACTGCATGCAAATTACATAGCAAGCAGCAATTTGGTTTTTTTTTCAAGCCTATCAAGATCAGACAGCATTGTATAAATGCAGTTCTATGCAGCATCACCTCAAAAGAAATGGAGTAGAACTGGATGATGAGAATGACTAAAAGTACAAAGTGTCTTCTGGTCTGTAGAATCATGCCATAAATATGGCGAATAGAGATCAACTGGTTCTTGTTTTTCTCCCCATAAGAACTAGAGAACATGAAACGAAAACAGCAGGTGCCAAGTTCAAAGAATACAGAGAAATACCTTCACATACTACGTAAAAAAATTGTGTGACTTCCTGCACAATATTCTGTGGAATAAAGCATTACATGGGTTCACAAAGGGATTGAATAAATAAATTAAAAAATAGTCCTGCAGGATTCAAATGCAAAGAACATTTCCAGATTAAGAGTGGCTTAGCTACAGTTGGGTAGTTGCAACGACCTCATGTCCTTCACTAGAAAATCATTAGTAGCCAGTGCCTGTTAATTTGATTCAAAACACGTACTTCTCCTTTTCAGACACTTACGATTTGAAGAGCAACATGAGTACTTTCAAGTATTTATCTAAGAGTAAATGTCATAAAGGTGGTAATTAAAACCACAACTTTTAAATGATCTAGCAATATTTCATATGGTCTAGAAGAATTATTCATAAATACCAGCTAGGGTGTTTTCATAAAATAGGAATTCAACATTTATCTCCAATGGCAATAATTCATGTAGACTGACAGAGGTATTCGGAGAGGCTGATATGAAAATAAAACCATGGAATTTATTTACAACTTGTCTGAAAAAAGAAAATCAGCTGTATCCTAAATTATCTAAAGAAACTCCTCACTTATGTCTGTTCAAAATAACTATGCAGAATTTTACTCTAATGCCTCCAGTTCCATTGTCTTCTGTCTCTGAATCACTGCAATGGCTTCTTTTTTATTAGATTATTTCTTCTGATGCCAGCAAGGTACATGTGTTTTCCACAAAGATGAGCAAATTGTGCATGAATACACAGCTAAACATTATCCATATTATTTTTTAATTCCTTGTCTGCAATACTGTAACAGTAAACAGTATGAATAGTTGAAGGATTTTTAGTGCTTCCATGAAACTAAATTTGCCACGTTATTTTAGAACATTTTTCACAACTTTGTCATACAATGTCACCATATTTGTAAAAGCAGAAAGAATAATTTCTTATTTTATTTTGAAAGTTTAATTTAAATACATATATTTAAAACTCTAGTGGTGAAAAGCAATCAGCAATCTTTGGTTTGATATGAAACAATATTAAATAAATTAATTCTAGAAATCAGCTTTTCATTAATGGTGTAGTTACATAGAGTCATTTTTGATTCTGAAGAATTGTATGTCTGTTCAAAAATTTCTGGGACCAATTTGAAAATGTCTGAACTTCTTAGATATTGAAGAAATAAATGGAAACTTCTCTATTAAAAACTGATGAAAATACAGTGCCCAAAAATTTGATTCTGATGTATACTAATGATATGTAGATCATGCAAACACATATTTACCTTCACAGTATGGAGAGGATCCTTCAAACTGCAACTGTGCATTCAGTTTGCAGGTTAATATATCTTGTCCAATGAGGGTGAAACCAGGATGGCACTTGTACTTCACAAAATCTCCTGAAAAAGTTATTGACAAAGAATTTGAGTCCAAAACACCCCTCAAACAGAAGTATAACAAAATCTCAGGTGGAAGATATATTAATACTTTAATTAGAATTCAAGTGAAAACATAAGAAAAAGAGATACTATTTTTTCACCTATTTCAAAGTCATCATCTTCTGTAAGCAAATCTGCATGTGCAACTGTGGGTGGAGGTTGGCACTTCTTCAGCTGATAAGCTGCAAATTCAAGCAAAAATAAGATTAAAAATGCAGGTGCATTAAGAATTATTTTACAAAAAAAATTAAGTTCAATTCACACTTTCCAGATTACCAAAGCTGCACTGAACCTCATGGTCACTGTTACATTTTCCAAGTTAAACATCATGACAACACATAAGGGTGGTGAGGCACTACCACAGATCACCCAGAGAAGCTGAGGATGCCCCATTCCTGGAAGCGTTCAAGTGCCAGGCTGGATGGCGTTTTGAACAACCTGGTCTGGTGGAAGGTGCTGGAACTATGATATTTAAGGTCCCTTTCAACCCAAATTATTCCATGATTCTATGATATTCTCTAAAATAGAAAACAGTAACTTATCAGTATAAGTAGCACAATTTATCACCTAGATAGTTATAGATCCATTGTAGTACTGGATGCAGTGAGATGTTTATGGGGAGATTTTTGCAGCTACAAGGCTTCTGTTTCGTGTGGCTGCCTCTGCATCATGTGATAAGGCTAAAGGTTATGAATCACAGGTCATCTAGATTTACAGGAAAATCTGTAATTGCCCGCCACGTACCTGGCACATCACACTCATTCTTAATTTAAGCTTACTTAGAGTTAATCTTTCTCAGGATACAGGTATATATATTTACTTAAAGAAGAAACATCAGTAATAATAATAATAGTGTAAATTTTACACAATGTCCTCTTCACCCCAAAAAAAACAATGCCTTTAAAACAAAATCTCTTCTCTACTCTTCAAATCTGCTTTAATAAATTTTGAGCAATCTCATAAGGAAGGTGGCCAGTACAATGACTGACATGTTTCTAAAACAGAGCAGAATACCTACAGTAGTTGAAGAAGCCACTTCTGGACAAAAAATGAAAAACAGAGGTTGAAGATTGTTATCAGAGTGCACATACTATAGAAAAACTCTCCTCTTCATGCAATTAAATCATAGCCAAGAACATTAATTCTTCTGATAACTTGACAGACCTATCCTTGCTGTATCTTGCTGGTTTTGAGAAGTTAAAGAAACACAAAATATTGGGAATCAGCCCTTATCTTCCACGTAAGGTTCTACAGCCCATCACTGTAAAGCAATTGCACAAGGAGAAAAAAATCCAAACATGGCCAGTTTTTAATTAATGGGAAGTTTCAGCTTTTTTCATCCATAGAGCGTTTCCAAGGACAGGGTTCAAAAAATGGGTATCCCTTTACTTTAGTTTCCAAGAAGCCCAGTTTGCAGGGTTTTCTCAGCAGTGGCTTATGTTACTGCTTTGAATTCCTTTAAAAGCATGGACACTGTTCACATTGTACATGATTTCCCCCCATGGGACATTATGCAAATTATTATCATATAAAATAAAGAAACAGTGCAGAGGAAAAGAAGCATATTCATTCTTTTTATTCCTTGCTAGACAACTGCACTACATATGAGACTGCACTACATACTGAGATAGAGTATATATCTTGCCTTTTTAACATCGGTAGTCATCAACCCTGAAATACTAACTACACATTTATGCACCTTCAACTTATGGCTGGAAAATGCCCTCACTGACAATTCCCTGAAATCTGCTTCTCAGACATTGCCTTGTTATGTGGGAGCTATATGTTTCCCCCATGATGAGTAAAGCCAGATACTTTAGGTTTGCCTCTCAGATTGTTTTAGGTGGCCATGCATAACACCCCCCTTTTAGGAGAAAACCACAGATAAGAAAAACATTTCAGACTCTGAGTACTATTTTCTTAAAGACTTCTCCATGCAAACAGATACCTTCAGGTACTCTTTGTGGCATTTCCTCACTGCAAATTAATTCACCCAATATTTCTGAACTGCAGCCCAAAAGAATAACAATTTTCCATTTAACATACATAATTTGGGTGAATTAGAATTAGAACTAGCATTAGAATTCAGCATTTCATTTCTGAATTAGATGGCAATTTGCATGTCTCATAGCCCTGACTATAACTTTGAGCAAAGTATTTTGCTGGATATCAGTCTTGAAGCTGTTGTTCAACCTTTCCATAGCATCCCATCGAACTTTCTGACCATGATCCTTAGCACGGTCAGCCAGTGCAGAATTTTATTACAGAAAGTTAAAAGTTAACTAATAAATGGGCTAAAATAATTCAAAAAGTAAAAGCTTACTATTAGACAGCAGTGATTAACATTTAAAGACAGAACATAGTTAATTCAAGGGCACAAACGAGTGTTCTTGAGATTTTAAAAACTAATTTGTACTGTAACTTAAGAACAAGTAGCAAATCCATGAATCATGCTAAATTTATTTAAGATCATTCAATATCATCATCATAAACTTTAGAATTTTTTTTTTAAATCACTAATTGATTGTGGTAATTAGATTTTTATGATATAAAGCAAACTGACCATGAAAATTGAGGACAAAGAATCCTCCCGTTGAAAAATCACTGTGAAATTTGAGGAGGACTTGATTGGTGGAACTGTAAGCTGTTTCCAGAGCTGTGTTCCCACTGAAAACTCCAAGCTGAGGTGAATTATGGTCAGGACCATCCCTAGGAAGGGAGATGTAAAATATCAGCTGAAGAAATACTCCACTTAACATTTAAATTAACAGTCTCTTTTCTCTGGAGATCCGATTAAATTTTTGTAAGAAAAAAATTCTATTCTGGTATTAGTGGCGAGAAGAAAAAATAAACTATATGCGACTTGGCATAAAAATTTGTTTTCTTCTCCTTGCTGCCTTGAAAACTAGAGTGAAAGTAATGAATATTAAATAGGGACTTAATAATTTACTTAGGCTTTCATTTTGTTCTGACTATGGGGGGGGGAAGAGAGGAGGGAGGGAACTAAAAAAAAGAAGTAAAACCTTTCATATTAAGATTTGTCTTCTCATACCAAAGTGAATGGCATATAAATGAATGACTTAAACAAAATTACACTAAACAGCCTCCTCCCAGCAAATTCAGGAGCTATCCGCTGCTGACTGACAACTCCAAACATAACACCAAAGAAAGCATGCTTGTAATTCATGGGCAATTGAGAACTGAGAGAAATAATTTGTATAACAATTGTTTTTAAATCTTTCTTGAAAGACATGCTTCAGGCAAACAACTACAAATAGCTGACACAATTTTAGGACTTAATTGCTTAGGCAGAAAGAGAAGTCTTTGATACAGTTAGATCTTTACCACTGAAGGCTTTTTATTACTATTGTTTATGTAACATGCCAGAAAGGACAACCTATGATGCATTTTAGTTTTGGATTTATAGGTAATGTAAACATCCGAGCTAGCCAAATGGCAATTTATAAATAGTTATGCATCTCTATAAACTGATTGGATTTTCCCTGTATTATATGGACCTTAGTATTGCTGTATAGAAAAAACTCAGCCCAGGCAGCAATAGCTACAGGAACAGTACACTAGCTGGGAGACAGGAGCATCTGACTTACATAGGAGTAAGTTACATCCTATATTCTGTGAAAATTGTCCTGCTGCAGAACCCTCTAAGGAATATATGAGAAATAAGTTCCTTTGCACATTATGTAGAGTAATGACCAGGGTTAGGCTAAGATGAGAAAACGTGTAACAACTTCAGCATCATTTATGCCTGTTCCTGAGTGCACTAAACTTCTATGCAAGAATTTAGACAGCCCTAAGACCCCTACCTCCAACTGAGGATGCAAAGCTAAGATGGGTTTGAGAGGTAAGAAATCCATGTTCAGGGAAAGGGCACATACAATATGAAGCTTAAGACATGGAGGTACAAAGGCTGAAATCCTGGCTTCAGAAATCTACAGAGTATGTCTGTCAGCAGTATTAAGACATTAAGAAACTTAAAGAAAATCTTATTTAATGCCCAAATTAGTCAATACCTACAGATGTCAAAAGTTTTGTGACAACATATATTGCCTCATGTTCACGGGACATGAAATTTAACATAAGACAGACTTTTACATCACTTTGACCTCACATAGCCTTACTTACAAAACAGAGAGCTCAAGATCTGATTGATAACTGAGTTGGCTTTCAAAGCAGTTTTGGAATAATATTCTTAAAGAGTTCAGAAAGTGATACATAATTTTTTCATATAATTGTAGAACTTGTTTTATATGCTGTTCTTCAGCACATATGACAACCTAAAAAGCAATACTAAACAAAAGCAGAGCTTGGGACAGTGATATCTGATAAATCAGAAAAAAATCACTTTTGTTCTGAAAAATTGCATACCAAACTGCAATGTAGTCATTCACAGGTTCAGTTTGGAGTAAGGTAAAGTTGATGTAAATCCCATGGCCTGGAGGTACAATAATTAACCAAGTACAGTCCTTGGAATTTGGGTATTCATCTGGAAACCCTGGGGAATAAACTGTACCATTCTGAGCAGTTACATTATAGCCACAAGGTGCTGAAAAAAAAAATAAAAAAAAGAGAGAAATTAGTAGAAGAAACATACATGTCACATGTTACAAATGGAGTATCAAAAGCCTTTGAAATTTGAAAAGTTCCACATGACAAGCCAGTCAAGGTCTTAAAGACAGCGTTTGTCCTTGGCTGATTGCTTCTCAGAGACAGAAATTACTGATACTTCTAAGACATAATTTATCCTGATGTGCTTCAGATTTCATTTCTTAAAATCCATCAAAATCTACTGGGAATACTGCTTTTATGCAGAACTCTTGAAACTAAGGTTGCATACATTTAAAAAGGGGCATCTTTTGCCTACACTCAAGATTAACAAACAAATGAATGAGCAAACAAATTCCTTGTATGTTTCCCTACAACTGAACCCTAAGTGAACTGGAACGCAGTTTTGGAAGGAAAAAAAAACCAAACCAAAAAACAGCTGATTGTTTTTTCATGACCCCAAAACCACTGTAATTTATTTTTGTCAGGTTTTAACCATGTTTAATGGTACTTCAGTTGCATGTTGTATATTGGTTATTCTTATGGCAAGTAAAATTAAGATAGAGACACAAATTAGCATACGCTTGCTGAATGAAATGTATAAACAAATCAATGCGATTAAAAGGTGGTTGACTTTATTCAAGGGTATCAAATATGTAATGATGTGCTCTCTTTTAAGTCTCAGTTTGGGGGAACTGACTGATTATGGAAACAAGCATGGATCTGAGGAGACATATGGCCATTAGTGCAAACTAATGAGTGAGACCTTAATCTCATCTGCAGGCACTTAGTTTAGCTCTGGAACTTTTCTCATTAGCTCTTACAATAAAGCTTATGTTATTATTGTCAGGGTTCCTATGACTCTCCTTCAGACACTCTTCGTTTCTTTTTCACCCTTCAACAAAGGATGGAAAAGGGAAAGGGAAAGGGAAACGGAAAGGGAACAGGAAAGGAAAGAGAAAAGGAGAAAAAAAAAAATAAAAGGAAAAAGGAGGAGAAAAAGGGAGATGGAAAAGGGAAAAAGATAGAAGGATGGAGAAATGCCATCTTAGAACAGAATGTAGTTCTGCTCTTGAACTACAACCCTTCGGTGCCCAAAAACGGAATGAGCTGAGGAAAATGAAGTGTTGGTTCTATCTGTCTGATTCCTGGTTGGATGTACAGGCCAAGAGCAGCTGGGCTGGGAATGTCTTTTAGCTCTGGTAGTTCTATGATGAAACTACGACTTGAGCCCATTTTTCACTGTTCCCTAATCCTCTACATTTATGCCATGCTCAGGTTGCCTGGTCTCAGAAATCTGTTCTGTTCTCTCTCTGCATAGTACTCCATTTCACAGTTAAAAGACAGCTTTGACTAGTATGCTTACTACATTGAAATACACTTCCTGAGACTAATGAAGGGACAAGTGGAAAATCCTTTAAATTCTAGTCAAGATATAGGATTTTTATGATAGAAACTTCATACTTAAGTATATATTGAGTTTATGTTTGATAGATTTATTAATATTGTCAATGACTGCATACAATTTGTATTTTGCCTCCATTATTCTCTAATATTCTACAAAGAATGCAGTTTGATTGTATCTCAGTAAAGATGGTCTAATTGCTCTTATATCACTGCTAGACATGACAGAACAATAAACTCTCTCAGAAAAAGAAACAGAAAGAGTCACAGATAACAAAACTCTAATCAAATAAGCAATACACACAGCTAATGCCAGGTTTTCTCCAAAGATCCTAAAAAAAAAAAAAAATCACAGGAGACAGCAAATTAAATGAAAATAACAGGCCATCTTTCACACAAGACAAAAATAGCTTTAGTTTGAATAAACAAATCACTCTAAATTAGTGAAGTTACTATATTGTACTTTGAATGATAGGTGTGAAGAAACAGATTTTTGAAAAATGAAAGCATATAATCAAGTCTTCTAAACTTTCAAATGCTAACACTAGCCTACATGATGATTTACAAATGAATAAATGCCATACTATGTCCTCCAATGCTCAATTATACCAAATTCCAGATACAACATTGTGCATAGAAGGAGTAAACATTTTTAAAGGTCCACCCAAAGGTGCCCAAACATAGTTGATAATTTCTTAACAGCTACAAATGTTATGCTAAGACAGCTATGGTATATCATTAGGGCAAATTGATTGCACAGGAGTTAAGTCTTCAAGCACAATTACACGACATGCTTCCACTACGATTTCTTGAGCAGAAATTAATCTAATTTTCTCCTGTATACAGATTAAGCTCTTTAATTCATTTCAAATCACCTGATACATAGTGGAGAATATTATTTAGAATGTGGATGGCTTCCAAAATCATGCAGATCTTGCAGTTCAAACAGTCCTCCAGTGCCAGACTACAGTTTTCAACATGGCTGGTAACTGTTTAATCCTGTTGCTGTATCAATGCCTACAACTGTTCACAGTATGTGTATATATACACCAAGCCTTGCTTGGTGTAACCGACTTAGAGAAGTAGTGGTGGAAGACTTCAAGTACCATGATCTCGGATGAAGCAGGGGAAATGTATATGGGATGAAAATACCTTGAAAAGGCTCTTAAGTATAAGAAATGCTAAATGGTGCAGAGAAGCTCCTATTGCACAAGTTTGTGTTATAAACCTGAAACTCATTTATCTCAAGTACAACAATGTCACTTATGAACTTAGGGATGCCTGTCTTTAGCCCCATGATACTAGAAGTTTAACCATGCCATCCTTTCATCACAGAGCATAAAGCCAACAAATGTGTTTTCCGAATGGGAATAGAACTGTGCAGACCAGAAGCTTAGTTTACTAGTTTAAGATAGACAACTGAATGACCTAACAGGTGCTAGACAGACATACACCACAGATCTCAGATGTCTTAGGGAGAAAATCTAGAAGAAAAGCCCTGAAGTTCTAGCCATAGTGCTGTAGGTAGCAACCACTCGCCTTAAAGTGACACAAAAAATTGCCCATGCAATCTCAGAAAGTTTAAAATTCTTAACAGTTAAGCATAAAATATGGATATATGTGCAAAATGCTGTTTTTCTGGGACAGGGCAGGGTGTTTGAATTAATTCTGATATTGGCAAGTACATGCAGTTTAGCTAAACACCATAGGTGTACTCACTTTCCTGTGTACAATTGTTTTCACAACATTGACACGCATCTTCAGGGATACTTCTTAGAAGGGCAAGCTTACAGACCCAACACTGCTACTTACCAGCTTTCTTTTATTACTGTTTTCCCTGCCTGCGGATGGCCCTGACATTTCTCAGCAGGCAAAAATCCAAACCAAACCAATCCAAACCAAGCCACAAAACCCACCACTTTTCTTTAGCATAAAAAGGGGGAGGTAGGAAAATACAACTAGACTGGAAAAAATCAGTTTAGGATTTTTAGTAATGTGACATCTCTTACTGTCTTCCTAGGTTCAAATGTTTATAAAAACTAGCAGTATCAAAAGCCACCTAGTCTAACTGTTTTTATCTTCCCCCAGGTACCAGGATTTTTACAATTAAATCAGAAATAGTGTATCTTTGGTGTTGCTAGGAAAAACTAATATACGAATATCTGATAACAGTAAATCAGGTGTCTAAAAATGTCAAACTATGATTACACAGAACATAGAAGTGGGAAAATTTTAATACCAGTGGACAAAAAATATTCTGCTTTATGTTTCTGAGAGATACCTTTGCAATGATAATTTCCTTTGTCTATATTAGAAGCTTGAAAGGGTGCTGAACATTTCTCTAATGCTACTATGAATTCAATGCAATCATGGAACACGTAAAAGGTATGTGTCCTGGGTTCAGCAGTAGCAGTCATTTTTCTCCTTCTTAGTAGGTGGTGCAGCGCTGTGTTTTTGACTTTTGGCCTGGGAACAGCGCTGATAACACCAATGTTTTCGGTTACTGCTTAGAATCTTTTGGTCTGATCAAGGACTTTCTGAGCCTCATGCTCTGCCAGGGAGGAGGGGAAGCTGGGAGGAAGCAGAGACAGGACACCTGACCCAAACTAGCCAAAGAGGTATACAGCACATCATGCTCATACTTGTAGCTCAGTTAAATCTTATTTGAATTTCTCACAGCCTTTTCTCATTTGAGCAACCTAAAAGCTATTGGGTGTTCCGTGTAGAGAAGCATCTGTCCCATCTTTCAGGATCGGTGTCAAATATATTGAACACACTCTGCAGTAAAAACTTGTAGCAATATTAGCTTTTTGTTATGACAGAAATAATTTATTTCAATCTATTTTTTATCTTCTTAGCTGTTTGATTACCTATGACACCAATTCTACATATCAGCTGCCTAGTTTTGACATAATATCCCATTCAAGACTTTGTCAAAGTTTCTAAAGGTCTAAAGGAACATCAGGAATTTCGTTTCTATGCCTGTATTTTCTAGATAAAAGCCCAAGTAAAAGCTTTACAATAGAAAATTCTGTATGTTACATTGTACATTGCTCCCTTCACCCCAAAATCTGAAAAAAAAAAAGAAGGAAAAAAGAAATCACATGGAATTTAAAATAATTAATGGAAACATCATGAATTCTCATAATCAATACAAGTGACAGATGTTAATATGAACAATAAACCGCTGCTGAGGAACATGATCCATAAAATATTTATAACAGCACATATTATGCTGACTTCAGCTTACACTACAGATTAAAGGTACAGTTCTGCAGCAAAAAACTGTGTGACATATACACACACAAACAAGTAAACAAAAATCAGGAAGTATTGTGTGTCCTGAAGTAAAGGTATACCAGAAAGTTACCTTCGCATCTGGGGAAATGATAGTTCCAATTTCTGTTGATTCCATGTTGGCATGTGAGAACAGGCTGACCCCTCAAAACATATCCAGGATAGCATTCAAATGATACCGACTGCCCCACACTGTAATCTGAGTTGACTATATAGCCATTCAAAAAAGGAGGAGGATCAGGGCAGTTCTGTAACTCATAAGCTGGAAGAGAACATAAGTATTTTTTACTGCTTAGGCAGCTCTAAACAGAGGAAGCGAAATAAATTCTGTAATACATTCTGTAACAGGTAAACACTGGAGTGCCAAACTCCAGTTAAAAAGTGATTAATGCATAACAGGAAATAAATTATCAATTAGGACCATCCCAATCTTGATAAAGAAATGAAAAAATTAGCGCTAGAAAAAAAACATAGGAAAAATCAAAATGTGGAATTGAATGAATTGCCATCTACAATAGAAATTTAGAATCAAAGAAACTTTTAGTGCAGGGCATGAAGATGGAATATTGTGGTTTAGTAATTTATGTTGAAGCTTCAGATTAGAATATTATATAAATTATTGTTTATTTTTAAATACACTTCTAGGTTCAGAGCTAATACCTAAGATCTAAGAAGTAACAGTTTTATAATAGAATAACATTTTTTTAACCAAGATATACAGAATTAATTTATTTAATAAGTAAGTTGGATTACTTAGTAAGTATGTCACTAAGTGTCATAATTTCATAAGTACATCAAACTGTTTCATGAACTTTATTTATATTCAGATTAAATTTGTTAAGTCTGAAAAAGCTGCACATAGTAATACTAATAATTTACTAATAATTGAGCAAATTTAATAGGTGGCCACTTTTCCGCTAAGATTGTCAAGACGGAAAATTATCACAGAATTTTTAAAATATCTTATTCCATCCTGCTATACAAGAAAAAATGTGATTAATTCCAACTAAAAAAACCAGAAAGATTATTTAGGATATTTTTCCATTATGCCTGAAATTAAATAATATTTTCTAAAAATACATATCAATTGAATTACCATGGTCACAATTTCCAAAATGTGAACAAAATTTTGATTTTATTAATAGGCAAGTATATTTACACAATAAACAGTTAATAAGAACTTGAAACAATTTCTTTTTTTGACAATGTTGATATACTGTTCATCTGTTGTGTCATCTACTAGGAATGGACGTAACCACACTACAACAAAAAATGCAGTTTTGCAGCACTATAAGCATTAGATAGAAAAGCAAGCATTCCAAATTGAGGGCAAGCATATAAATTACTATGGTGGCTTAGATTTATTTGACTGGCAGTACTCCAGCTTACTCATTATCTGCATCAATTAAATTGTACAATGACTTCAACAATAAATCAGTACAAAACTGATCACAGAAATTCTTTAAGTGTGCTTTCACACTTAAACTATATGGTAAGTATTCTGGTAAAGTATAACAGTCCTTCATTCATTAAAATTTTATGAAATACAAGATTTTCACAATCTGATGGATTTTTAAATATAAACTAAGCTGTACAAAACCAATCACCTGCCAAAATAAAAAAGTGAAAAGCATTAATGAAAGACTATAAGGTCACAGAGAATTAGAAAGATCTAGAAAAGTTTACCACAGAAAAGGCTCCTTCTAGATATATGGCCATACCAAAAAAAAAAAAAAGCAAGCATTAATTACTCATCATATTTAATGTTGCAGTTTATGTTTTTAAAGACCTTAATTCATACAAAATAGTGTGATAAAAATTCAGATGGAGCTTTCATTAATAACATTTACTAATATACAAAGATCATTTAAAATTACGTCTCTATATTGAAGCTGTATTTCCTTAGAATATTTAAATGATAAATAGTTCTACAGGAATCAAAAAAGAAAGTCTTATAAAAATGTTATGTAGAATCATTCACAAACAACTTCACACAGAGAACTTGTAGAGAGCAAGTAACTGCAGTTTAAGAAATAATTATTGAGAAGGTGAATGCCTCACTTCCTCTAAGCATTCCATTTACAGTCATGAAATATTTCTCTCAGAATATAAGAAAGTTCAAGTAAGAGCAGTAATACCAGTGTGCTTTATAACATCTGCCATTAAGCCTAAAATCTAAAAATACAGCTTAACATGTGCCATTAAGCCTAAGCTCTAAAAATACAGCAAGAGATGAAGAACATATTTTTGAACAAAGTATTTTTTTTTCAAAGCTAATCATTGCAATATGGTTGTATTTATCTTAGAAGTATATACTTGTTATTTTTGATCAGATTATTTAAGCAAGCTATTTCAACAAGATTAAGCTAAACATATAACTTAGGTGTTCTTAAGTGCTTACTTAAAATCAAGTTTGTACTTAATTGCTTCACTGAAATACAGCTACCGTCATGAGATTTTTTAGTCATTGCTGATTACAGTCATGCTACAAAATAAACAGCAGATTTATTTTAAAAAAGGCATTCTTCTTTCCCCCAGTTTGTTCAGTGAATCCAGATACCAGTAGCTGTAACTGTGCAAAGCTGGAAGAGATGTTAAGGTATCAGAAATACCTGAAATCTTCTCCAAATCAGACTCTCCTTCTCTCAAATAACAAAAAACTAAGAATACAAAAACTTAAAAGTCAGAATGAATCACTAATGGAAAGGAAATACAAAAAGCTTTATTCTACCTTAATTATGGTCCATTAAAATTTTGTGCTGAATCTAGTAATGGCTCATTAATTTTTAATGCTATTATGAGTACTGCCATCTTTATTCATACAGTACTACTACAGATAATATCATTATTATCAACATCTTTGTACAAAATAGAGTACTAGAAAGATTATCTAAGAGTTCAAGACATAAGAGTTCAGGACATTTTAATATAATAAATTATATTAAAAAGCTGCTTAGCAAATTATATTAAAAATACAACAGAAGTTCATTCTGAAGGGTCAGAGGATCTCATAGATTTATTTGACAAGGTGCAGCACTACCTTGCCCAATAGTTAAAGTGACAGTGTTTTAGATAAGAATAAGAATTGGAACTTTAAAACTTTGATTACACAACCTTTTGAGGAGATGAATAAGCATGAAAAATATCCTTCCTCATAGAATCATAAAATAGTTAGGGTTGGAAAGGACCTTAAGATCATCTAGTTCCAATCCTCCCTGCCAGGGGCAGGGACACCTCCCACTAAACCATGTCACCCAAGGCTCTGTCCAACCTGGCCTTGAACACTGCCAGGGATGGAACATTCACAACTTCCCTGGGTAACCCATTCCAGTGCCTCACCACCCTTACAGTATATTGGTTAATATGTTGCAACATGGTATTCATAGGTTATATTTTAAATATATTTAATATGGCCTCCGATTTCTTAAGCTAGTCTTAAAAATTAATTAAAGAAAAAAAAAAAACTCTCACTGATCTACATGTGAATAAAACACAAGAATAGCTGAGTTGCAGTAGGAAATCCCAAAAGAACATCAACATCTCTCTGCCCCCCTAATTTGCACATCATTCCTTAAATTCCCCTCAATTGTTAATGGGAAAAACAAACAAACAAACAAACAAACCAACAAACCAAAAAACCTACCTTTTAGAATTCTAGCTACTGTTTATTCAGAGATGCATATGCTTTTCTCCTTTTGTACAACAGGGTTCTGATACTTTTTTTAGTAAGAATAGAAGCCTTGCCTAAAGCAGATTACCATAAGTTTGAAGGTCAGTCAGGGGTGAAAGCACTTGCTTTCACAGAGCAGGGCACACATTGGGTTTTTTTCAGGGTTGTTTTGGGGTTTTTTTTTAAGTGTAAAATGTGAAGATACTCTCTGCATGTGACTTCTGGTACAAATCCTATAGAGGACTCATAAATTATTGGTGTAACTCTAAGTCAGGTGCCCCATCTGACTATGATACCATGATTTACAGGCCACTCAGGAAATACGCTTTACAGTTTTATTATAAATATTATTTATACATGTGTTTTTTTGATACATACAGTGACTATACCTGATTTAAAAGAGCAATTTGTTATTCAGTCATCACTGTCAAATATTATCCACAAATCCTGATGTCACCTTGAAAAGAAAGTTATTTTTATGAGTGTCATGGCCAAAGCCTTGTTTGGTACTGAGCTTTAAAAAATGATATACTGTTTCACAGCAGAAAAAAAACCCCACCCTCTAGTGAGAGGCTGAAATGAAGCCCAGTGTAAAGGAAATCTGAGAAAAAGATTAAATTCCAATGCCAGCAGAAGTAAAACACTTGAATTTTAAAATTATCTCATACTGACATTCAGCATTTCTTCGTGCGGTATATTTTCCAGTATTAAGACGGCAAATCACAAAGAAATATAATTATCCATCCACTATCCTGTTTTAAATTCACATGTATTTTCCTTCTTACATTAACACTAGGGTGACATTGCCTTTGCAAGTGCCACACACATCCATAACACTTCAACATAGAAATAATTCCTTTACAGAAGAGTTGTATTAGCAGAGAGTTGAACATACAAACACTTATGTGTTAGGAAAACTCACAATTAAGGTTGCTTAAACCTTTCATTTAGTCTTACTTCACATGTCTCCAGTATCATGCCGTGTATAACTGTAGACTCAAGAACAAATTCCACTCCTCAGACTAGACTAGGCTAGCATGGGTTCATCCTTTTCCACAGAGCAGTTTCCAGTCTGTCTTCCCCAAGCCTGTAATATTGCATGGGATTGTTGTGGCCCAAATGCAGGACTTGGCACATTGCCTTGTTGAACCTCAGACCATTGGCCACAGCCCATGGATCCAGCCTGTCCAGATCCCTCTGCAGAGCCTTCCTAGCCTTCAGCAGATCAACTCTCCCACCCAACCTGGAATCATTTGAAAATTTACTGAGGGTGGACTCAATTCCCTCATCCAGATCATCAATGAAGTTATTAAACAACACTGGCCCTAACACCAAGCCCTGAGGAACACCACTAGTGACTGGCTGCCAACTAGAAGTGATGCCATTTACCCTCACTTTTTGGGCTCAGCCATCCAGCTGGTTTACAGCCCAACAAAGAATACACCTATTCAGGCCATGAGCAGATAGTTTCTCTAGGAGAACACTGTGGGAGACAGTGTCAAATGCTTTACTTGTACCAAACACGCAGTGTTCACAACCCTTCCCACATCAAACAGATGAATCACCTTATAGTAGGAGAACAGGTTAGTTAAGCAGGACCATGAACTCATGCTGACTGGGCTTGATCCTCCAGTTTTCTTGCACTTGCTTTATGATCACATTTAGGATCACCTGCTCCAAGACCTTCCCCAGCACTGAGGTGAGTCTGACAGACCAGTAGTGTCCAGGGTCATCCTTCCTTCCCTTTTTGTAGAGAGGCATCATGTTGGCCAACCTCCAATCCTCTGAGACCTGTCCACTACACCAGGACTGCTAATAAATTGTGAAGAGTAGCTTCGCATGCTCCTCTGCCAGCTCCTTCAGCACTTCTGGGTGTAACCCATCCAGCCCTATAGACTTGTATATGTTTAAGTGGAGTAGGAAGTTGCTAGCTATTTCTTCCTGAATTATGGGGACTTCAATCAGGTCCCCATCTCTGCTATCCAAATCAGGGAACTGGGTACCCTGAGGATGGCTGGTGTGACTATTAAAGACTGAGGCAAAGACAGCATTAAGTACCTCAGCCTTTTCCTCATCCTCAGTCACTAGGTTTCTCCCAGTACAGGATGGAGGTTCTCCTTGGCCCTCTCTTTATTGCTAATATATTTATACTAAAAACATTTTTATTATCTTTTCTGGCAGTAGACAGTTTTAGCTCCATCTGTGCCTTTGCCTTTCTAACTTTTTCCCTATATAACTTAACATCCATGTATTTTTCATGGGGTGATAGTCCCTTCTTTCACAGGTGATAAACTCTCTTTTTTTTTTTCCTGAGTTCAAGCAGTAGCTCCCTGTTCAGCCAGGCTGGTCTTCCCCAACTGTTTAATTTTTGGGACATAGGGACTGCCTGCTCCTGCACCTTAAGGATTTCATTCTTGAAGAGCGTCCAACCTTCCTGTACCCTTCAGTCCTTCAATAATGTTTCCCAAGGAATTCTGCCAACCAGCATCCTAAACAGGCCATAGTCAGCTCTCCAGAAGTCTAAGGTGGAGGTTTTGTTGACCTTCCTGACTTCTCCAAAGACTGAAAATTCAATCATTTTGTGATCGCTTTGCCCATGACGGCCTCCAACCATCACATCACCCACCAATCCTTTTCTGTCTGCAAATAGCAAATCTAGCCAGGCATTACCCCTAGTTGGCCCACTAACCAGCTGGGTTAGGCAGTTATCTTACACATCCTCCAAGAATCTCCTTGTTTCTTCTCTGCTCTACTGTACTATCAGCAGACATCTGGCAGGTTGAAGACCCCCATGAGAACAAGGGCAAGCAATCTTGAAACTTCTCCCAGTTGTTTTAAAAATATTTTACAAAGAGCTTCATCCTGTCTAGGTGGTCTACAACAGATTCCTACCAGGGTATCTGCTTGGTTGGCCTTCTCCCTGATCTTCACCCACAAACATTCAGCCTTCCCACTCACAACACTGAGTTCAAGGCAGTTGATGCACTCCCTGACATACAACACAACCCCACCACCTCTTTTTCCTTGCCTTTCCCTTCTGAAGAGCCTGTAGTGATTCACTGCAGCACTAAAATGATATGAATTGTTCCACCACATTTCTGTGATGGCGATTATGTCATGACTTCTCTTATCATTAAAGGCCTTGGTAAAAATTCTCTTTGCATCTTTCAAACAAATTGTAGAATACCAGATTGGAAGGGACCTCAAGGATCATCTAGATCTTTCTTGGCAAAAGCACAGTCTAGACAAGACCCTGTCCAACTGAATCTTGAGAATGCCCAATGTCGGACAGTCTACCACTTCTCCAGGGAGATTATTCCAATAGCTGATTGCTCTCACTGTGAAAAATTTTCAAGAGAAGAGTCTGGACTAGTTTTTTGGCAAAAGCTAGAAAAGCTATCTTTCACATGAACGTACTTAATGAAGCTGTACTTCCACTTAGTCCTAAAGTGATAGATTTACACATTTCAGTTTTTGCACATGTAGGAAAAGATTTGTCAAGCTAGCAACCTTTACTTGTCGGTTTTTGGAGAACACCTGGCCTTATAACATATGCTATACTTTCTTAAAAGACCTTTGCAAGAATTGACTCAGAAGCTTCATCATAATTGTCTTTTTGCTGGATAAAGGTCATCAGATTTAACATGTTTAAATCATGTTGTGAATGTGCGTGAGTGTGCATGTGGAAGAAAGGGAATGCAAGTAGAATGTTTTTCTGTTTTCTGGAACATGTTGCTCTCCCAGTACAACAGGTTAAGATTCTTACCTTATACTCAGCTGTACACTACATTGAAATTCAGAATAGACTGAGCATGCTCTTAAGAGTTCCAGTAATGGGAACTAGAATTCCCTCAGTAAAAATAGTACAAATAAAACATTTTATCTGTTTCCCTCAAAGAAGCCCTAGCCCTAAAGGGAAAACTATGTGGAAAAAAGATGTTCCAGAAATACTAAATGTTTGAGGTAACAGTCAATAATATAGCCAGGGATTAAAAACACAAATATGTCTTAACAGCCATTAGACTAACTGTATTCTTCTGTCTACTAAATCATGTTATGAATCTCTCAGAGTCATAGAATCATAGAATAGAATAGTTAGGGTTGGAAAGGATCTTAAGATCATCTAGTTCCAAACCCTTGCCATGGGGAGGGACACCTCCCACTAAACCATGCCACCCAAGGCTATGTCCAATCCAGTCTTGAGCACCGCCAGCGATGGAGCATTCACAACTTCCCTGGGCAACCCATTCCAGTGCCTCACCACCCTTACAGGAAAAAATTTCTTCCTCATATCCAATCTAAACTTCCTCTGTTTAAGTTTCAAACCGTTACCCCTTGTCCTCTCACTGCAGTTCCTCAGTCCTTAAACACTATTTATTTATTCTGACTAGCATATATTTTGAGTCATTACAGCTGTATGCAGAGTATCCCGAGCCTGTAATTAGCTAACTTGGCTTGTCAATCAAACCTGTGTGACTGCTCTTCTTCCCCTCAGACCTAGTGTGCATGTGCCGTTTACACCTCAGATACTGAGATTCGACAGATGTGACTGTCTCAAAATCTCAAGATTACCAGGCAAATACAGTTTAGAAATGTTCATCAAAGTATTTCTGGTTGCTTCCTGCCTTTGCTGCTTTCTGTAAGTAGCAAAAACACAGCAGTGAGAACAAAAGCAATCCCTTCTCAATGCCTTTTTTGTTTGTACAATATATATTTCAAAAACAGAAAAGGTGTAATTAAAATAAATGTTGCTATTTTAAAAATCAGGCACTTCTGAAGTCCTCTCATTATCTCAGAAATAAATAATAGTACTATCTAATTAAATTTATCTTAACTGTTTCAGATAGTTCAACAGGCAACTGGTATTAATTTCCTTCTTGCCACAGGTGAAATTAACGGGTTTTCCAACACACACAAATCCAGTAACTCAGTCTGATCATAACTGAATACCTACCATTCCTTACATATTGCAATTGCAAGGCTGAAGTGATAAAACATAAAAGCATCAGAGCATAAAACAAGGAGCTGGCCAGAAATGGTACCAAGAGCTGTATCTTCTGTAGGGTTCTGCTAACAAGAAAAAGCTTTTTCTTGCATTCAGAAATACATAGTACCTAGGTGATTTAGGTTATATATTCAAATGCTGTGTTATAAGAATTCACAGGCTAGTGCTTTAGAAGCAGCACTAGCTGCTTGCAAGAATGGGAAGCAAATATTTTACTGCTCTCAGTGTGCATACGCTTTTCTTCCTCCCCAAAATAATGCGTCCAGAGTACAATCCCAGGCTATATTAAGCTTCAATCTTGTAAGTATTTGTCTGTCTTCAGCAAGTCAGCAGAAAAATTAAGAAACAGCTTTAATAATTCTATCATTCACTATACAATATTCATATTGCTTGCTTTACCCTGAGATAAGGGGTTATCAAAAAGCCTTATTATTCATAAAATGCTAAGATCTCTAGAAAAAATCATTTTTTATGATACGGAAGTTTGCTTGAATAAGCATACCTATTAACAATCTCCCTTTAGCTATAGGCTGGTATCTTTATAAAAAGGCATCTACCTTGCAAAGAAAGTGTGCTACCTCAATGGATAGAATACTTGCATTCTAGCCAGTACAGGAAAAAGCAGTCTTTGAATTGAACCCAGTTTAGTGCCATTCAGTAAAAGGACAAATTTAATATTAAATCCATTTTAATGTGAATTTAATGGATTAAGACATGCAGTTTTGTGGGCACTTCTTAATATAGGATCATAGAATCATTGAACAGTTACAGTTTGAAAGAACCTTAAGATCATCTAGTTCCAACCCCCCTGCCAGGGGCAGGGACACCTCCCACTAAACCATGCCACCCAAGGTTCTGTCCAAGCTGGCCTTGAACACCACCAGCGATGGAGCATTCACAACTTCCCTGAGTAACCCATTCCAGTGCCTCACCACCCTCACAGTAAAGAACTTCTTCCTCATATCCAATCTAAACTTCCCCTGTTTAAGTTTAACCCCATTCCCCCTTGTCCTGTTGCCACAGTCCCGAATGAAGAGTCAAACCCCAGCATCCTTACAAGCCCCCTTCAGATACTGGAAGGCTGCTATGAGGTCTCCACATAGCCTTCTCTTCTCCAGGAGGAACAGCCCCAACTTTCTCAGCCTAGCTTCCTATGGGAGGTGTTCCAGTACCCTGATCATCCTTGTGGCCCTCCTCTGGACTTGTTCTAACAGTTCCATGCCCTTTTGATGTTGAGGACACCAGTACTGTACACAATACTCCAAGTGAGGTCTCACAAGAGCAGAGTAGAGGGGCAAAATTACCTCCTGCTCATGCTCCTTTGGATGCAGACCAGGATACACTTGGTTTCTGGGCTGTGAGTGCATACTGAAGCCGGCTCGTGTTAAGTTTCTCATTGACCAGCACCCCCAAGTCCTTCTCCACAGGGCTGCTCTCAATCTCTTCTCTGCCCAATCTCTAGCTGTGCCTGCGACTGCTCCGACCCAGGTGTAGGACCTTGCACTTGGCGTGGTTAAACTTCATAAGCTTGGCATCAGCCCACCTCACAAGTGTGTCAACGTCCCTCTGGCTGGCATTCCTTCCCTCCAGTGTATCAACCGAAACACACAGTTTGGTGTCATTGGCAAACTTGCTGAGGGCACACTCAATCCCACTGTCCATGTCACCAACAAAGATGTTGAACAAAACCGGTCCCAACAACCATCCCTGAGGGACACCACTTGTTACTGGTCTCCAGCTGGACATTGAGCCATTGAGCACAACTCTTTGCATGCAGCCATCCAGCCAGTTCATTATCTACCGAGTGGTCCACCTATCAAATTGATGTCTCTCCAATTTAGAGACAAGGGTGTCAAACACTTTGCACAAGTCCAGGTAGATGAAGTCAACTGCTCTACCCCTGTCCATCTGTTCCATAGCCCCATCATAGAAGGCCACCAGATTGGTCAGGCAGGATTTCGCCTGAGTGAAGCCATGCTGGCTGTGAACAAACACCTTGTTGTTTTTCATGTGCCTTAGCATGCCTTCCAGGAGAATCTGCTCCAAGACTTTGCCAGGCACAGAGGTGAGACTGACTGGTCTGTAGTTCCCCAGCTCATCCATTTTCCCCTTCTTGAAAATGGGGTTATGTTTCCCTTTTTCCTGTCTGTGGGAACTTCACCTGACTGCCATGATTTTTCAAATATGATGGACAGTGGCTTAGCAACTTCATTTGCCAGCTCCTTCAGATGGATTTCATCAGGTCCCATGGACTTGTATACATTCAGGTTCTTAAGATAGTCTCGAACCAGATCCTCTCCTACAGTGGGCCTAAGGTCTTCATTCTCAACAGTCTCTGCATCTGCCTTCCAAGACTTGGGTTGTGTGGTCAGGGTGTTTGCCAGTGAAGACCACATCAAAGAACTCATTAAGTACCTCAGCTTTCTCCAAATCCAGGGCAGTCAGTTCACCTAATAGATTCTGGAGAGGGCCCACGTTGTCCCTAGTCTGTCTTTTATCCACAACATACCTATAGAATCATTTCCTGTTATCTTTCACATCCCTAGCCAAGTTTAATCCTAATGGGACCTTAGCTTTCCTAACCTGGTCCTTAGCTTCCCAGACAACATCCCTGTATTCTTTCCAGGCCGCCTGTCCTTGCTTCCACCTTTTACAAGCCTCTTTTTTCCTTTGAATTTTCCTCAGCAGCTCCTTATCCATCCAAGGAGGTCTCCTGGCCCTCCTGCTGCACTTCCTTCTAGTTGGGACGCAACACTCCTGAGCCTGTAGCAGGTGATATGCAACACATTAAGAAACCAGAATGGTTTTGGTGAATGTGACTGCAACTATGGACTCTTTTTGCCTACTCAACTTTTTTTTAAGGTAGATTGAATTAATTTCATTATTAGAAACACAATGCCTTTTTATTTATATAACTTTTTTTCCCAGTTACAGTTTATTAGGGCATGCTAAAATGGGAACTATTTGAAGAAGTCTGAAAAAAAAGATCTATTAAATATATGAAGATGTCAGGTCCTCAGATCCATCTGCTTTTCTTTACAAATTAATTTCTACAGAAATGGCAGAAGTTATGAAAATCAAAAGAAATGACAAAACTGATCTTTTAAAATATTCAATATAAATTTGTTTTCTTTGGAGAATTCAGTTTGTGTGTGCTACATCTGCTTGCACTGGTATACGCTCTCCAGTTTTACATATAATCTTTACTTATTCCTGACGATTATTTATTTGATTTTATTTCAGATGCCTATTTCAGATGCTCTGAGAGATTGGATATTTTTTAAATATGTTTCTTGGAAATCATGTAAGCTATTAATGATAGCCTTCAAAAGACTGGATTTTTTTGGTGTAGCAGCTGTTAGGTTTACCTGGCCAGGAGCACGGATGAATTCAGTAACTTGCTTTGTCAGCAAGTGAACAAACAAAGGTTGTTTGGTGTTTTTTTAATGCATATTGCCATATATCTACATAATATTGACACAGTTTCTGTTTACCCACACCTGGGTACTACATTCATATAAGCAGACACTAAAATGATTAAGCCTTTTCTGGATTACCTTACTTTATTTGCATTTCCAAGCTCCTGTAACACAATACAGAAGTTTTATGTCAGAGTAAAATGCCATAGTCTTTATGCATTTATGTACCAGACACTGCAAGATTTCAGAGAACTCAGATATGTCTGGACTTACCTTGTCCTGAGCTGGTTTTAGTCCATTTTAAGAATTGCTAGCAGCCAAATGACTACTACCTAACATGTTTTAGGTTATGCTCTGCAACTACAATGTATGCTAAAGGCCTGTCAAGCCCTGGCAGTCACTGCTTAACTATCAATAGAACTTTATAGTAATTGAAGCTGGTGAAAACAACTTTCAAAGTTTGGCTGGGAACCAGCAAAAAAGAAGACAACTGTCATAAGAAAAATATAAAAATAAATAACTGAAGTGGAACTCAAGACTGAAAAGTGAAAAATGCC
The DNA here is from genome assembly GCA_028858755.1 of Ara ararauna. NCBI lineage: Eukaryota > Metazoa > Chordata > Aves > Psittaciformes > Psittacidae > Ara > Ara ararauna. The sequence continues at coordinate 37,176,399 of CM054379.1, forward strand.
TATCATGAACATCGTATGTTTCCCAGCAAAGAGCTTGGGATGCTGATGGCTGCCTCCCCAGTTCTGCATGAAGAAGACAGAAGTTGTTGATATTAGGCTCCATAAGAGCACTGGGAAGGTGAACAAAATACAAAAGAAATGAGGTAGACTGGAGGAAGGTTTCGTGTAACAATTTCAACAACAGTGCTTATGATTATGTTCTGTGTTAACTGACTTGGAGAACTTTACTGACTAGAAAGAAATTCTTAGCTTTCGATATATGATATGCTTCCTTTTGCCCATAGAAGATTTTGTGTGACACCCATGCCAACTTCTTATATTTTATCTCCCTCTCACATCTATATCACATGAATAGCAGTTAGGCAAAACACAGTGTGTATTAATATGAGTTGTGACAAGGAATATTTCACTTGGGTAGCCAACAAGCCAAACTGCACTGGTACCTATGGAGCAATGCCGTGCCTTTCCTCTCAATAGGGCACCATTTCAGGACTCTCTCATCCATGTTACTAATATTGCTTTTCATGTATTTCTAGGAACTGTGAAATTTGATAGAAATTAGCCAATGCTTTCAAAATTGCATAACAAAAATATATCAAGAAGTATGACAGTCAGACATCACAACAGCCTAAGTCTTGTCATCCAAGCAAATCAGGCTAAGATTGATTTGACATATGACTTACTGAAAGGCAAACAAAATTTCTAATAGAGAACAAAGAAGAAGAAAAAATAAAGAAGACAGTAAATATTAGCAGTATTGGCCAGTAACAGTACACCTTGATGGGATGGAAAGGGCTATCAACTTTGTGACCTTTGGCAAATGACATGACTTTAGCCCCAGGTTTTTTTGTCAGCAAAACAAAGACTCCAATTCAATACAATTTCAGTTGAAAAAATGTTCAACACATGGATTAAACGGATTTTAAAATGCTATTTCTTGTATGTGCAACATTTTAAAAAATTATTTTTTTTTTTTATTTTTCCTATTTAACCACAAAGTTTATGTGCTAATTCCCACTTACCTTGGTATGTCAACTTAAATCCTTGCCTGTTTTCTGAGTGGTCACTGTAAAAATGGACAAGTGTTTCATGAGTAGTACTAAGCAAGGGTGATGGAAGTTCCATTCCACTAAACTGTCCAATCATAGAGCTGGTGTGGTAAGGCCCATTCTGAATTTCAAGGAAATCATGATTTGCTTCAGTAGAGAAATTCAGAAATTGAATGTGTGCACCTGCAATATTGAGAAAGAAAGAAAAATTCAGATCCTTTAAGGTCCCTTCCAACACAAACCAGTCTGTGATTCTACGCTGCTTAACACGAGAGCATGCAAATTAAAAAAAAAAATGTTATAGGCACTATATATTTTAGTCACCATTCAAAGTGGAATGCTTAAATTAATAAAATAGCCACCAAATACTGCAAGAGTTGGAGCTTCTAATTTTTTGGTACCCAATAAATATCAGAACCACCCATGAAGGGACCAATTAAAGAAGTCAAAAATTCAACAAACAGATATTTATCAGGTTCATAAACCAGGCAACAGAAACACTCAAGGGAGCTGCACATCATAAATCCAGCTGTGTCATGGCATGGTCAGGACTCAAGAGCATTACTGCAGCTGGGCCAGGTCTCTTACAGAAGCTCAGGATCAGCTCACCACCCAGGAAGGTCACTCACAGAGTGAACTTTCAGAGGCAGAACTTCACATACCTAATTTAAAAAGGGGAAGTTTAGATTTGATATAAGGAGGAAGTTCTTTACTCTAAGGGTGGTGAGGCATTGGAATGGGTTGCCCAGGGAAGTCGTGAATGCTCCATCCCTGGCGGTGTTCAAGGCCAGGTTGGACAGAGCCTTGGGTGACATGGTTTATTGTGAGGTGTCCCTGCCCCTGGCAGGGGGGTTGGAACTAGATGATCTTAAGGTCCTTTCCAACCCTAACTATTCTATGATTCTATTTACTCCACCTTGTTTTTTCTGACCCATGCAACCCATATTTGCCTCTTCTTCCCTCCAGCTTTGACCACAGTGTCTAAAGATAGAGCCATTCTACTCTGTATGCAGCTCTATAAAATGCACTGAACTCCAGGCTGGTGACAAGTATTTACTCAGGATCATTGACCGCAAACTCTCTCTGGAAGTCAGGTGGCTGAACTAGGCCATTCTCACAAAATGAAAGTGAGAGAGATGACTCCCAAAATGTTGAACAGTTGGAAGTGTAAGCCTAATCTCATGAGAAGAGATGTTTTTAAGTTCTGGCACTACTTCATGTGGACTAAGGACTTGGAATTCAGGCTTCTCAAACTATACGTATATATAATATCAAAAGAGGGATGGGGGGTGAACCCCTGGTTTGAAAGCCAGGAAGTACCAACTAACTTTCAACAGCACTGCTTGGGCCAAACCTCACTCTGCTGGACTATGAAAAATTAGCTGGAATGGAATAAAACAGAATTACTGAATGAGCTAACAAAGCAATGTAAAATATGCAATGAATTAACTCTCTGCTTTAAATTCATATTTAGCAGTAGAACCTATTTGTCATTCCAGGAGAGTACTTTATAGATTAATCACCAGGGCAAGTCATTAACTCAGTATTGCTCTACACTCATTTCTTTGCCTCTGTGGTTTGATATCCCTTGTGTATAAGGGACTTCTTTTTTTTTTTTTTTTTTTTTCCTCTACAGGAGAAACTAAATAAGTTACCAAATAAACTGGTTGCTATAGAGCACTAGTAACAATAGTGGATAGGCTCTAGTTCCTTCTCTGACCTATGCAGAGTTCAAGATAAAAAAACAAGTATTTCAGATGCTGAATAAGAAAACTTATTCCAATGCTATAAATAAGAGAGGCACACACAGAACATATTGAAGTCTCAGTAACAGCCATCTCTTGTATGATGTATGATATGGTTAGTCTGACTTGAGTGAAGTAGCATATTTTACAATGCTCTCAGCATTTAAGATGAAGTAGGACACGAAGCAACTTGGAAACATCTTGACTTCAGTATAAACATTTAGTGATTCTCACTAGTATCAGCATTTAGTGATTATGCTGGATGTCATCAGCATAGAAATCCTAAAGAATTAAGCAGCCACTTGATATTATACTTAAGTTACTAAAGTGACAAGCAGATCATTGTAACTGACATATTTATATAGACCCCAAATCAGTGTTTAGGTATTTAAGCAATATTAGCCTACTGTTCTGAAATAGTCTCTGCTGAGCCACAGAGTACCTTTAAAATTGAATCATCCTTATTTAATTACTGAGAGGGAATTTATACAACTAGTTGTAAATATTCAGTATAGAAAAAATTTGTATTTTGAAAGTAAAAACTAGATTCAACTGTTACTTAGAAAAACGTAACTGTCTATAATAACCAAATTTTAAACACAAACATAAACATGTATTTTTCCTAAACGTTTTTCAAAGACATTAATTTCAATTAGAGGACACACTAGGTGTCACTCAAGCCTTAACTTACAACAATTGTCAATTTGATATGTCATAGTTTTCTACACCAAATAATTTCTTACATAAAATTATACAGAATAAAACTGAGTGCTACAGAAAATAAATCATTATCCAGTCAAACTATAATTATACTACCTCCTGCCCCAATCTCAACAGGATTTCCTCTCTCACCTGAACAGACTCTAAATAATGAGAATTCCAAGCTGAGTTAATCTTTTTTACAAATGCTAATCAATTAATCACTACCTGAAATCATTGCAAAATCACCACAACTCACTTGAAAATATGTACTTTCCATCTATTTAAAATGTTTGGATTTTAGTAATGCCTTTTTTTACATGATCAGTAAGTTTTCCTGTAATGAAGAGGGCACTTTACTTTGGGACACATTTAGCACCCACAATTTTGTGGTTGGACTTTGTTTAAGCACACCTGTTTGCGCACATGAAGTCAATAATATCATGGGCTTCATTCAGCTACAAAGTTTGAATAAATGGATGGGAATAAAGGAGTACTTACTGAGAGATGAAGTCCCTGCGAAGTTAATTATTTCAGAGGAATTTGAATCAATCATTACATGGTCATGAGTGTCCTCTTGATCAGTTTCTGTGCACAGTGCTAATCTCTAACTCATTCAGCATCACATTAAAATCCTTTCAAAACAAATCCTGGAGCATTACTCAATTTTGGAAATAACTTCTATTTTTCATATTTCATATATTTATTTTGATACAACAGAATGAATGTAGACAAACAGCTCTTAGTTAGACAAGCTTATGCTTGTGATTAAAACGGTATCCAAGATTTTTCAGTGGAAGTTCTCTGTGAAAAATCACATAAATCAGAATTTTTAAACTTGGTGTAGCGACATTATCTGTGGATTATTTGACAAACACTTTGGGAAAACAATCACTGTAGCAACTTTATGATGATAAATGGCCTCTTCTAGTATTTTTGACATCAATGATAGATCAATGGTATGAATGCCTTATACCTGTTAAAGCTCTTGCCAGACAAAACTGTATTCTTTTTTATTTGTAGGATTACCAGAGTCTTTTTGAGAAGTGAGAGGGATTATAATAGGATACAAGACATTTTTTGCATAATTAATTCATGAAACTGTCTATGTAGAAAAGCTGAAAGGAAAAGAGCAACTCTGAGAAATATGAAGGACTGTTTTTAAAAGTCAGTATTGTAGTAACCTAATTAGGATGACATCGCTGTAAAACAGTGGCTTATCATGTATATTTTCTGCAAATGTAGCTGTAGAATGCCAATATTAGCCAACGATGTCCTGTCTATGATGGCCCTCCTAAGGATATAAGGATCTCTAAGGCTACTAAGGCTGTTTTTTGACTATGATGGATCATTTTTACCAGGTACACATTGATAAAGGGTGCTGAACAGCAGCACATTATTTATATAGACTAATTTAGTAAAATACACTATATATAGTAGTACATCTTACTACGAAATTCCCTGTTATGAATGCAAATGGCAAGCATGAAAAAAAATTAATTTACAGAGATGGGTACAGTGAATTCCGTAATGAGCTTTTAAAATTATTTTTCTTATTTGACTATTAGCATTGAATTTCTTATTTCCGATAATGATTGAAGACTCCATTTTATACTTGCAGTCATTCATGACTACCTTATTAACCTAATTCTTATTTATTTGTAAAGGTATTTTCCGTATGACAATATTCTTAATGCAAACCTAGAAAGTTTCTAAGTTGGAAACTGTTACCCAGGACTTGAAATACACTGTTAGAATGTTTTTAACCAAATTCATTGTGCTAGAAATAAGGTTTTGTCCATTTTCATAGAATGTAAGAAACACTGTTTAAAAGCCCCTTGGGGAACAATGAAAGGACATTAAACAGAAGACCAATAATTAATTTAGAAGTTACATTATCTACTTCATCTGTCATCTTCAAGCAGCAGATTTCATTTGCTCTGAAATCAGTTTCTGAATCTGGTTGAGTTTTACAAACAAGAAGTAGTTTTGACAAAGATGTATTTTTAAATTGGCAACCATTTTTAAATCAATTCACTGGATAAAATCTAATTCATAGTGGAATTTAGAATATTCCTATATATATAGTTAAATCTGGTTATTATAAATAATTGTTCCTTAAATGAAAGATTACTTACCATACCCAATAGGCAATAAAATTTTCCATGTACAATCTAAGTTACTAGGGTAATTTCCAGGAAAACCTGGGCTCAGGATCACACCACGCATGCTTGTAAGTGTTCCACCACATTTAGCTGTTAAAAATAAAAAGAAAGTCACTGTATCTTTTAATAATATTATTTCTTAATATGCAATGAATTGAAAAACGGATTTTCCATTTTATCCCCATGCCCCCTAAGCAGTGAATTTATCACTGTCAAGACATTCCTCACAAAGAAGAAGAAAAAAAAAGAATTTGCTTACTATCTGTATGCTTTTCTTCATCCAATTCATGAGTTTGGAGATTGAAAAGGCATTTGCATCATTTAGGATGGTATAAAGCTAAATTATAAATAGGTGAAGCAACTTGTAAAGAAGTGGCTGAGTTTACACTTTCACTAGGACAATAATATGGATGAAGAACAACATCAAGAAATCACATTAAAAACTTGTAATTTATATTTATTGTTTGAGGAATCATTACATTAAAGCCTATGAGCTTTCATGTCAAATATTACAGGGATGCATGACCTGGTAATAGAACTGAAATACTTTGATATTGTGCATTATTATAATTGTACCGAAAAAATTAAAATAACCTCCTGGTTAGACCACACAAGAAATTGAATCAAAAAATGAAGAACTGTGCTAAAAAGCTAAGATATCCATCCTGAACTTCTCAAATATCTCTACCTCTCTTCAATGTTAAATATATGATTTAGTGAAAACAACAGACTTTGATTTGCATTTCTACAAAAATCAACATTTTAAAGGTTGGGGGGGAAGGGAGGAATCAAGGGTTTATTTCTTTTCCTGGGGGCATTTTAGCTTCCAGGATAGCAATATTTCATAAACTAAAGGGGAAAAAAAACCCAACCATACAAAAAAATCCCACAAACAAAACAAAACAAAACAATCCTCCCAAAAATAAAACAAAACCAAACCAACAAAGAAAACAAAACAAAACAAACAGAAAACCCCCACAAAAACCCCCAAAGCATAGTTTTTGAATAGGAACTATACTTAATATACAAGGTAAAACATAAGATTAGCCCAAGCCCTATGCCAGCCAAATTCCAAAATACACCTTCCTGAATAAATTTTCCGTTTCTAAAACTGATTTGAAGGAACTGCACTGCTTTCATGTTAATCAGAAGTGACTGCTTCTTTAGAAGTTGACAAAACAATGTAATACATAGGCCAAACTTGACAGGGAAACTTTAAAACCATTTTACATTAAATTGCTCAGTATCATCCCAATCTTTTAAACTCCTCTTAGAAATGAAGCTAAATGGCACAGCTTTTGCTGACTGAATACTGAAGTTAAAAGCATTCGCTGAAGAATGTATTTCAAAACGGAAGTGATAGAATCTTACTATGGATCTGTGCTTCTTTTCCCTCCATTCCTGCTTTTTCTTGAAATGTGCATGCAAAAGACACCAGAAACTTAAATCTCTTAAACTAAGTTTAATCTAGAAACAATGCAACAGAACAAGGTTATTTTCTACATAGGGAAAACTCACATCTGCTGAGTTAAGGTCTTGGTATGCTTAAAAAGGAAATAATTCATAGCTTTGCGTTTTTACTCAGCATTGTTTAATAGCTTTCTTAGATGAAAAGAGACAGCCTTTTCTGGTTCCCTTTAGCTCTTTCATTCTATAACCCCTGAAGGTTTGGCTTTAGAGCTCCCCTCTACTGCAGACAAACTGCCTGCTTCTTTGAGAAATTTCCTAGGCTCCCTCCATGACCTGGCTTGTTCTTGAGAACTTTCTCCAAGCTGAGCATGTTGCAAAAGGAATATGTTAACTTCCTCTCCCTTCTGAAGAAGATTTAGCCTGAATCAAAGCAGAGTATTCAAGACAAGCTAAACAATGGTAAACATCCAGGTTTCCTCCTTTCCCACTCATAGTATTTTTTTTAATAGCATACACACTATATATAAAGAACAAAAAATCTATATTTCACAGATGGAAATGGAAACTCAAAGAAGTTTTGAACTAAACAGAATTAAATGAAGGAACAATAGGCATGACAAAGCCAGGAGTTTCTTCTGAGTGATGGTCAGAACACACTGAAAATAGTAAGTATCCATACCAATGCAGAGAGGAGATGGATAGTTCCAGCGTCGAACTGTTCCTGGCATACAAGAAATATGAGAACGACCCTGTTTGGATAGGGCAAAATATTAGATTACAGATACTCATTATGGGACTTTTCATGAAGGCAGAGCTACAGAGGACCTCCTGGATAGTCTCATATGTGTCTTTTCTTTAATCAACCAACAGCATTATAATTACTTTTTTGAATTTTTTAAAACACTATTTTCAAATACTTCTCATTTTTCTACTGGATCAATGTTTTAAACCACTCTTCCTTTGATAACTTGAAAACCTCTTGATGTTTTTGACTAAATTTAAGCCTGGTTACAAGACAGAAGCAGCTGACTACATGCATTTATCATTCATATGGACTACGTGCTCCCTATTTCAATTCCAGGGTTCTCACCTTAGTTCATTTTCAGGTTGTAACCTGGAGTGAATCAGCTATTCCTCTGAGTGAGCAGTACAGACAAAGAGAGGAATGTTTTTTCCACATCTGCTTGCTACAGATGGTATGGATGTGGACCATACTAAGACAGTCATCCACAGTTACCAGCAGGCCTTGAACTCTCACATGGCCTCACAGTATGACTCACTGCATACATGAAACATCTAGACAGACAGCTATAAAAGTACACATACTTCTTTATTAAGCTGTCATGTTTAATTTATTCTGCTTACTTTAAAGAAACATCACAAGAACAAGAAAAATGACATCTGTAATCTGCAAAGTCTATTCCCACATACTTCAGGGTGGCTGCCCAGGAACAACTGCAAAATGCTCCCAGCTTTCCTTGCACTGATACAGCTCAAGCTGATAACTGCCAGGAGTAGAAGAGTCCAATACAAAGATTGAGACATGGGACTGAGGACAAGGTTTAGTTCCTGTTTCAATCACTTGGATATACAAAACTGGGTATGTCATTTACCATCTCTTGTTTATTTTTATCAAGTGTATTAAGAATCTAATATTTAGTATGGTAGCAAAGTTTATTAATATAATATGAAGAAATATTTAAATATTACTTGTCCATAGCAACCAAATTCTCATTAAAATTAATAAAAGAAAATAAATGCAGTAAAGGCAAATCCATTTAATTAAATGACTTCCACATCACTCGGTATGTTTACAAATAAGAAACTACACATGCTACCTTGAACAAAGTTCATAGGGAATTGTATGGACTTGCACGGAATAATCTACTTAAACTAATCATTTAGTTAAGCATATTTAGACAATCAGCTTCTGAAAGTCAAACTGAAACATTTCCAAAAATGGCTTGGAAGGGAAAAAAAACCCCAGCTTTCATTAAAATTAAGAAAAAAATAAATTAGTCTTTTTCTTATTAAACACTATAAATTTATAACAACTCAATAAAAGACTTCTTTTAAAAAGCCTTTCTCTCTTAATGGAAAAATGTGCAGGCACTTACTATATCATCTTAGTTACTTGCAAAACAGATGAGATTTTGAATAATTTACTTAATGCAATATTCCTTGATTTATTTTATTCTCTCTTCCTAGTCTTCTACGATTGCACGTTCTGATGTGAGTCAGGGGGAAGCCATAATTTAACTACCACAGTTAGGGAAAAAAGTAAAATGGCCCATAAAAATCTTTTGAAAAATAAAATTATATTATTCCTCTGGCTTCAAGCCTCTTCCCAACAAGAGCACACTCTGATTTTAGTCTTTTAAAGTCCCCTCCTGGGGGGAGACACTTAATCCTACAGCTAGCAATTACCTTTCTTATGCATCACCAGGTAGTAGTTTGAGCTCTGTGACTTTTCTGGTAAGTCTCAATTATAAACTAATGCACACCTGACTGTTACTGCTAGCTGTGAATATGTTCTCTAAAGAACGAGGGGAAATGCACAGCTAGACTGAAAAAGTTATACTTCTCTACATTTGTTGAAAAGCAAACATACTGTGCCTCACAGAACCTCATTTTCATTATTTCTTTTTAATTTGGAGCCATTTTACTCATGTGAGCAACACATTATACATACCTGTGTATGCACCTTCTTACAGCAGAGTTCATACAGCATAGAAATACTCATTAATATTTTGAATATATTCAAACTATTGAATTTAGATATTTAAGGTTTTTGTTTTACACTTCAGAAAAGATCATGAAACTAGGGGATTTTTATGTCAAATTACATGATTACTATTAAATTTGTATATGCGTGGAAACAGAGGTAAGAAATACAGTTAAGGAAAAATATGTTATGAAATTCTAAGAAATTATTTCACTATAGAATCCCTTTAAGTATAAAAAAAGTGCAGTCAGTCATATTCAAGGGCAAAAGAAAAGACCTCCTTGTTCAACATCTTTGTCAGTGACATGGACAGTAGGATTGAGTGAGCCCTCAACAAGTTTGCGAATGACACCAAGCTGTGTAGTTCGGTTGATATGCTGGAGGGAAGGAATGTCATCCAGAGGGACCTTGACACACTAGTGAGGTGGGCTGATGCCAGCCTTATGAAATTTAACCATGCCAAGTGCAAAGTCCTACACCTGGGTCGGAGCAATCCCAGGCACAGCTACAGGTTGGGTGGAGAAGAGATTCAGAGAAACCCTGCAGAGAAGGATTTGGGGGTGTTGGTTGATGAGAAAATGAACATGAGCCAGCAGTGTGTGCTTGCAGGCCAGAAAGCCAAACGTATCCCCGGCTGCATCAAAAAGAGTGCGACCAGCGGGTCAAAGGAGGTGATCCTGCCCCTCTACTCTGCTCTTGTGAGACCTCACTTGGAGTATTGTGTGCAGTTCTGGTGTCCTCAACATCAAAAGGACATGGAACTGTTAGAACAAGTCCAGAGGAGGGCCACAAGGATGATGAGGGGACTGGAGCACCTCCCGTATGAAGCTAGGCTGAGAAAGTTGTGGCTGTTCAGCCTGGAGAAGAGAAGGCTGTGTGGAGACCTCATAGCAGCCTTCCAGTATCTGAAGGGGGCTTGTAAGGATGCTGGGGCTTGACTCTTCATTCGGGACTGTGGCAATAGGACAAGGGGGAATGGGTTTAAACTTAAACAGGGGAAGTTTAGATTGGATATGAGGAAGAAGTTCTTTACTGTGAGGGTGGTGAGGCACTGGAATGGGTTACCCAGGGAAGCTGTGAATGCTCCATCCCTGGCGGTGTTCAAGGCCAGGTTGGACAGAGCCTTGGGTGGCATGGTTTAGTGGGAGGTGTCCCTGCCCCTGGCAGGGGGGTTGGAACTAGATGATCTTAAGGTCCTTTCAAACCATAACTGCTCAATGATTCCATGATTCTGCATAGATAAAAGATTTCATGTGCTTTACAACAGTGATATACATGGTGTACAGAAGTTAAGAATTAACTTAGTTTATATGCAGATATCTTCCTCACATACAATTGTTTTATACTAATACTGTATTTATGAACTCACATTTCTGATTTTTTTTTCTATGTAAAAGTAGATCCAGAATATTAAGTCTAAGCTTTTTTCTTCTGAATTCACCTCCAAAACAAAGTGCCTATCAGGAATACTCTCTGGCTTGTGATTATTATTGAACTGTGATGCTTCACCTTGACCAAAAGCATGCCAGCACTCCATTCTAACAAATTAATAGCACTGAAGATCAAATTTCAGTTCACATAACTTTGCCTTGGAGGTGGAAACATAGATATATCTGTAGAATATGGCAATTTCATCTTATACTTAATTTAATGGTACTTTGAAATTGAAAAAGATTAATTGTTCATTAGCAGTCTTTAAATGAAGTCAGAATCTATTTGGGATTCAAGGTTTGATGACAGACAGTCCTTTCAAAGGGACTGTGTAATAAGAATATGATATCAAATATATAATTTTCTTACTGACATGACTGCTACCTACAAAAGACACTGTAAGGGAGAAATGGAATAGGAAAAATAAAGTTAATAAAGTCCTAAAGAGGTTTTAAGCCACTACGTATTTTCCGAATAAAATTAAATTCTTCTGATAGAGGCTGTTAACATTTGTGCTATTAAAGTAAAGAGCATAGATTAGGTAAAAGACTTGACCTTGTAGCTGTAATATATGACTGACATGGTAAGCATATTGCTGTTTACCTAGAGAGATTTTTCAAGTGCAGCTCTTCCCACAGCCAGTCTGAATCCTGTCCGAATTTTAGGAGAATGGTAAGGAATACCGAGATCAAAGAATAAGCTTATACAAGGAGCACTGAACTGGCAAACATCAGATAAGGAGAGACTACTTTATCCTTCTCTGGAGTAGAAGTTGTGATGCTTTGCTTTCTCTGATACAGTGGTATGTTTTTACATTGTCTTGTGTGGGACCTACTACCACCCAAAAAATTCTGAACTCTGGTGTTTTCAATGTATCGCACTGGTGATGGAACATATATAAATAAAGTAGAGGAACAAATAAGGGAAGAAAAAAGTTTTCGAGTCTTAGACATACATAGTGCTGTGACATTTACGAACAGCAGCTTGGTAACATGTTTACCATTGGAAACTAAATCAGCGTGTGAACAGTGAACATCCCCAGTCTGTGAACTAATTTGGATTATTTCTTTCCTTGAAAGATTTTTAAGAGTAGATTTAGCATGAATAAAAATTGCTGCTGAAAATAATTCTACAATTCCTGAGCAGAATACGAAATTCAATGACAAAACTGTGAATAAAATTCCACCTAACAGGAACCACTTCCAAAAATGAGGCAATCACAGTACAGTTTCAATAAGCATAGTGCTACAACCATGTTCTAGAGAAAATATTTTAACCATGCTATTTCATTGTCCATTTTGATGTTTTTTTACTGCTTGATGGCCTAAGACAAGATTTGCCAGCAGAGGTTTACTGAGGGTCAAATATGCTACATATTCATAGCTTTATAATGTGAAACTACTCACATAGGGTCTACTTAAATCATCTCTATGGACACACTAAAGACTCTTCATTAAAATAGGATTTAGGTGGCTCTATTGTAATTTTGTTGCAAGTATTCCACAGTGCATTAATCAATGAAAAAAGAAGAAAGAAAGAAAGAAAGAAAGAAAGAAAGAAAGAAAGAAAGAAAGAAAGAAAGAAAGAAAGAAAGAAAGAAAGAAAGAAAGAAAGAAAGAAAGAAAGAAAGAAAGAAAGAAAGAAAGAAAGAAAGAAAGAAAGAAAGAAAGAAAGAAAGAAAGAAAGAAAGAAAGAAAGAAAGAAAGAAAGAAAGAAAGAAAGAAAGAAAGAAAGAAAGAAAGAAAGAAAGAAAGAAAGAAAGAAAGAAATACCTGTAATGTATATCCTGGCTCACACTGAAATGACAAAACATCATTCACCATATATCTATCTCCTGATTTGATCCCATTGCTAGGAATTACTGGTTCAGGACAGGCAGCAAGGCCTACAGCTGAGGAAAGTAAACAGAGAAAAATAGGTAAGTAAACAACAGCTCTTCACTGATATTTCCTGCTGTAACAAAATCTATCCACAGCATTTTTTTTTTTTTTTTTAAACAGAACATTAATTAAAAATGTATTTCAGGATGAAACTGAAATTTTGTTTGAAACAGAATGTTTCAGTACTGCCCTGCAGAATACAAATGGAATGACTGAAGCACAAAGATTATATACTGTGACTGTACCAATTACTACGTCATGTTGCTATTACATACTAAGTCGCTTTATTGTCTTCAACCAGTATGGTAATATGGTAATTCTAGAGAAGGTTTCAATGACACACTTCATGTATATTGTCTGTCTCTTTTCACCAACAGATGAACAGAACTACTGAGGTTAGGTGGTAGGGCCTTTCTGAACAGTAGCTAAAGGCTAAGGGTATTACTCAGTTTAGACAACTCCATTGACTATAAAGAATTTCAGGCATGTTAAATTTAGTATTCTTAACCCAAAACTATATCATTGCATAGGTATGACAGGACAGTCTGCTCTTACATATCTTTTAACCCAGGTGTCAGCTAACAGATTAGTTTTACAACTCTCCAGGATTAACAATTTCAAATGTGTTTTTCTGAATTTGGCAACCACAACTATTAGCTTCTGCTTTTCATTGAGTCCATAGAACTTTTCTATTTTTTCCCTGACTGCTTGCCTAAGGAGTTGGTTAGCTAGTGCAATTGAAAATGAAATATCAACTCTGCTATCTAAGCTAAAATGCTCCAAATGAACAAGACATTCGAGACACTGCAAATTAGAACAAATAATTCTGTGCTTTTCACATTTTCTTTGCAAACAGCAGAATTTGTTGGTTTGCAGTTTGAAAACAGAATCTCATTCCCCTCATAATATTAAAATCTGTATTTAAGGCAAAAAATAAATTTCAAATGTTTAATCTTAATTGTGAAGTCATATATTAAAGTTACTACTGAAACATAAATATGTAACTCCTGTATTTTAGTAAAATATGAAGCCAGAACATGATGGAAATTATTTTCACAATGTGTGAGAACAGGTCTTTAGAATTTACTAGCCCAAAATTCTGTAAAAATCAGACAAAAATAATACTTTCCTGAGTGTGATATTGTGTGTCCTTCAGTTCACTTGTATCAAAAAACTGACTAAATGTTACCACTCTCACTGTTGTCGTATGAAATCTAACCCCTTTGGTGACAGTAAGCGGAACTTGACAGAGTGGTTAGTACAGAAATTACATGATATTTGGCTTTACTCTGATATCTGACATTTTGGACTCTGTTGTTCCAGATGGCTCATCATGAAACAATATCTGATATTATTCTCTGAGACTATTCTGTCTTTCTACAGAAGTACAATTTTATTTCAGATAATGCTGTTTACACATTTTGATATAGATAGGATTTTAACGTTATGCCCTAAAACTTTTCATCACTCATATATAACACCTTAACAAATCTTAAATACACAGATAAGAATTTTGTGCTTCCCACTTCATCCACTTCCAACCACTTTTTCGCAGGTCAAGGCTTAGTTGAAGGAAATAACATTTTTCCTAATGAAGCACACAGAAGCTTTAAATAGCTTTTATACTTTCACCTAAAATTGTTATTGCCAAATTATTCTTTTTTATTTCCTGGAAATAGCTTCCATAATCCTGTACATTTTCTCCTGTGCTCTTGAGTCTTACCACATTTCACTTTTTTCAGGAATGAACAATAATAATGGTAACTCATTCTAATGCTAGGTGACAGCTATCAAGGTATCATGTCTTCATAACAATAGATACAAGAGTTATTAAACTATTTTCTAATTATAACATAAAAATAATTTAACAGTTGCAAGCTGTAGAATTTCCCTGAAGTAGGTCCTTCGTGTACAAGAATGTATAATTTAGGAAAATATCTAAATTTGTTTTACAGACTTTGAGCAATTTCTACCACAGAATTTACAAATTTTGATGTTCCATCAATATTATCAACTTTCCAAGTATTTTATGGTGAATTCATGTGTCCACTAGGCACTTCATATGTGGTCTTTATGTGGAACTGTAATGCTCCAAATAGGCATAAGGATAACATTAACTTCAGTAGTTTTGGGTGTTTTGCAGTTTTCTAGTATCATTCTTTTGGTCGACTACTCTGTATTCTGCAATACCATAAACGTATCCATATCTGGAAAATCTTTCTGATTATAGGTACTAAATAACTGTGATTTGCATGCATAGAAACTGCTTGCTTGCTCCAGCATTATGCGAACAGTAGTACCTTACGTCACTAATTTAAACTGTAGTATCTAGACTGTTGTTTACTAATTTGAGAATCCAGTGTTCAGACACAACTTAAGCCTTATTCACATTCATGAATCAAGCTTTATTTCTGCATTTCCTTACCCTTCTCTCTTTCACAGAAAAAAAAAGATATGCTTCAAACTCACCATTACTAAATAAATAAGCACTCATCAAAGACACTGTGATAAAACTGCTTATAAATGGCAATGTACTTGCTGAATTCTGTGAAAATAAATCTGTGGTTCACTTCCTGTCTTCAAGAAATTTGTATTTTGGCCAAACTCAGCATCCCTGTGTGTTGAGACTTACAAGCCTGCAGTCTTAGGTACGAATAAAACAATTACTTTTGTAGATTTTTCTGAGTCACAGATAAAGTTTTATAACAGTGACTTCATAGCAATATTAATAATATGCTTGCAATATAGCTCTTTCTATCATTAGTCAAACAGCATACAGAATTATATAGGCTAGATATGATATGACACTTTATTTTATCTTTAACAGATTCTAATAACTTCACAAAAACTTTCTGCTAGCTGCTTATTCTTTGTGAAATACTTTGTAGGTACTACTGCTTTGGTCTGATGATGCAATTTATAATATAGGATATTATATCAGAGTATCACAAAACACTATGTAAAACCCACTCATAATTGACTTCTCTGACACACCTGACGTTAAGAAGCAATATAATGTCCTGAAAAACAAAGATAAAGTTGGAAAGAGAGTCAAATAGAATTCTGAATCCTCAACACTCATCATTAATAATACTAGCCTAGTTTAGCCTAGTAACTAGTTTGGTTTAGAACTGGTCTAAAAATCTAAAGAATGCTTGAGAGAAAGCAAACAAACTCTGTTTTCTGAGGAAAAACTAGAGAACTTAAATATTCAGAGACTCTGAAATACATTAAACTAGGTTGCATGTGGATAGTCAGTAATAAATGGGAAACATGTTAAATGTCAAGTCTAAGCAATCAAAAAAGGACAAGGCCTGCTCAGTGCATGCTCTTCAGAGCTCAGCTTCTGCTATGCTGTACAACGAAGAACACATCAATGTCAAGAACGATAACCCTCTCCCTGACCTTCTTTCATGTACTGCCTGCTAAATACTTTCTTGGCTCCGCTGTGGCATAAGACAAATATGCCTCACTTACATAATTATATACATGCCTACAATTACCTCAAATTCTGTCCAAATATCACTGCCATTGCTGGCAGAAAGCAAATCCTTGCTGGCATATCTGACAATACGAATGCCCATTAGTGTCCATTTCAGAAAGCTGCAAACTGAACACAAGAATTTCTTGACAGCTTGACCGAAAGTCATGAACAAAAGTCATCAAGCTTTCTTTTTTGAATTCTTCCCTCCTGTCCCTGTGTGGCTAACTGAACCATCTTGTTCTTTATCATAGCAAAAACATCAAGCCGGAGTGAATTGTTCCATCCATTTTGATGGTGGTGTATATCAAAAGCCAAGCTGTCCCTTCCAAAACTGCATGCTTCAGACATCAGCCTAGAAAATGCATTTATCTCAATGAATTACTGCAAAAGGGGTCAGATTCATGTCAGCAGCTACTAAGTTATATAGACATACTGATAGGATCAGGGCCTGCTAAATTAAAAATGAGATATTTATGATTCATATGTGTTTGAATGCAGAGAAAAATAAAAGACTGCTGCACTAAAGAGCCACATTAAAGATTTAATTGCAGGAAAGTTCTTAATCTGTAACTGCCAAACCCCAGTATGCTACCTAAAAGAATATGCCTTCTTCATTGCTAGTCTGATTTTTATGTTTGAATTTATTGAAGATCTTTATGATAGAGAAGTACTACAAAATATAGTCCTTGCTCTCTAGTCTCCTTACCAGTGAATCCTTTATTTCAGCTCCTAAGAACCACTAGCACTTGAAAACATGCAATAAAGAAGCTTCAGAAAATGAGACAATAATTAAAAGAAGTGTAAGGCCATCTCTTCACTATTCCAGCAGTAATGCGCTTATACCTACTGGGTGTTTGCACAGGAAGGGGTTTAGTGGTTTTAGTTCTAAGACTTTATCATTCCTGTTAATCAAGGAGCAATGACTACACAATAACTTTGACTGCACTTCCTGTTCATGTAATGTTTTCTATTCATCCTCAAAAGATTTAAACCAAAGATCATTTATTTAAATAATCTGAACTTTTTTTTTAAATGTTCTAGGACTAAGCACTAAGCTTAAAAAAAATTATATAATATAAAATGCGAAAAGAGGATTTTCACCTTATGGAAAGTATTATAGCTTTCTCAATTTCAAAGATAGATACATTTTTCTCTTTCCAAAACACATATACCTAAAGCCACATTAAGGGATCCACTGTCCTCTGATACATATATATAATTCCAATTACTGCTAACTGGGAAATACATACATGTAGCAGGAGATAAAAATGTAAGGCTATAAACCATGAGAGAATTACGTAGTAGCTTTCTTTATTGTTCTGGAAAATAAAATTAAGCCATGATCTCTGCGGATTTCCCTGAAATTTGATGAAAAAATCAGAACAACTGTGCATTTTTATTGTTAGTTTTGACTGACAACAAATGATTGCTCAAGAAAACAGCTTCATAAACAAAGCCATTCCCCTTTCACAAAAGAGCAGGAAATGTACAGAAGGACATTTGGATTCATAAAAGCATTACTCAAATACTAAAATAAGCATAGCTATAAATGAAAGATTCAAATATAAACATAATTAAATTTTAATCGGGGTCACAGAAGACCCAACAATTTTCTATAGCAAAATAATTTTAAACAAGAAGAAAATGACCTAGCTGGAAATGAAATAAAAAGTGTGCCCATCAGCTCTAGTTCTCTAAGCACTAGGTATATTTTTTTTTTTTGAGTCTTTCTTCTCTATGAATTTTCTACCTACCCATAATTAAAACAACACTAAATACCTAATATTCTGCATCTACATTGCTGCAGTGTTATGCTGGAGATTTTTAAAATACATGAATACATAATTCTGGTTTGCTTTCATGAATATATTGTTGTTTATTTCTTTTCTTCTACAAAACTAAGGGACAGCTTTTTCAGCTCATATTAACTGGCATAATACTGTTGGGGGTTTTTAATGAATTGATATTGATACTAGTTCTTATTCTTACAGTATTGCCCAGCAATTTTGTGCTCTCTCTTCCTCTCTTTAACCGACTGGGACCCCTGAGCTTGTTTTCTGATGAGGAAACCATAGAATCATAGAATAGTTAGGGTTGGATATGACCTTAAGATTGTCTAATTCCAAACCTGCTGCCATGGGCAGGGACGCCTCCAACTAGACCAGGTTGCTCAAGCTCCTGTCCAACCTGACCTTGAACACTGGCAGGGATGGAACATTCACAACTTCCTTGAGCAGTCTGTTCAGTGCCTCAACACTCTTACAGTAAAGAATTTCTTCCTCATCTCTGACCTGAATCTGTTTTAAGTTTGAACCGATTGCCCCTTGTCCTGTCACTACAGGCCCTGATGAAGAGTCACTCTCTAGCATCCTTATAGGCCCACTTCAGATATTAGAAAGTTGCTATGAGGTCTCCACGAAGCCTTCACTTCTCCAGGCTGAACAGCCCCAATTTTCTCCGCCTGTCTTCCTATGGGAGGTGCACCAGCCCCCTTAAATGAAATGGATGTTACATAATTCTTTCTGGAAATCTGTCATTCACCTTTGAAATACTATTTTTAACATACATCACTGAATTTTCTTCTGTTGAGACTATATAAAATAGAAGTACTACAATAAGCAGCAGAATTGATGAATGGGAAAAAGACCTTTCTTACTTCAGCGTCCAGAGTGCTGATACAAATCCTGCTACAGCTACATAGTTTGTCTTATTAAATAGAACAGCCTTAAAAGTAGATATTGAAGACCCCCACTATCACTACCTAGACTTTCAAATTTCTGCAAGAAGTTGAATGAGTTGAGGCCTCTTTTACTGTAGCTGAATGTTACCGCTGCAAAACATTTTATTTAGGAAGACTATGAATCTAGCCCTCCTTTTCCTTTGCTTTTCATCAAAAGTATCTGATGTTCTAATGTAGCATTTAATGTTGAATGTTTTTTCACTGGACATTTTTGTGTTTGCTTTAGTAAGTCAACCCCTCAAGAAAAGGACATTTTTATTCCTAATATTAGACTGACTTCTGAATTACTTTTTCCAATGCTGCTTCAAACAGGAGGTGACCAAGTGATCACGGACTTCAGAATTCATAATTGAACACTAGCAATATCTGAATCTTGTTACGCAGAAAAGTATTTCCTTCTCTGCTACTTATCTGATCTAAAAAGGTGACTGCTCAATATAAACCAGTAAATTCTTGCTGTGGGGATTTGCTAGGCTTCTGTATTCAGAGACACACACAGATATACTGTACTCCTGCTAGTCCTGCAGAGACCATAGGACCAGATAATAAAGGAAATTATTCTTTCCTGACAGAGTATCAACAGAATAGTTAACTAAGCTCTGAATGTTCAGTTTTGCTACCTTGACCTGTATTGAGCTGCACTTCTATGAAAACCTGACCTTGAAATACTGGCACCACTGGAATCAACAGATGCTTTAACAGAGCACAGCTGTGGGACTGGCAATTAGAAGACAAAGAAAAGCATAACTCCAAGTGACCTTGCATGCTCCCAAACAACTTTTACTTGTTAACAGAACACTAGAACAAATTTGTACTTCTTTACACTTCATATGGAATTATACTTTCACAGCAGATTCAGGGGAAATGAAAATGGGCTGACTCACTGGGGGGGAGGGCTCCCCAGACAAAAAAAACCAAACCAAACAACCAAACAAAACCAACCAAACAAAAAGAACTTTGTCAAAATAGTAGATTCTAAAAAGATTCCTGCAGAAGTAATAGTTACATATTCATTCTACAACACCATTAGAATGCCTGTATTAAAAAAAATCTACAACATACTACTATAAATGCTTGAAATAAACAGGAAATTAAAACATAAGACTATCTTGTCAATTATGTCTAATTTTAAATATTTATTATGAGATGAAAACTGAGTCTTTCAAAATTCTGCATATATTTATATCTTATTTACAATTTTTAATCTCAATCTTAAATAGAGCTTATTAGGATCATCCATTTATTTACTTGCTTGTAATTCTTAAAAAGATGAATAACAACAATAACAGTTTTAGATATTAATGTTGGAATGCATGTAATATGAAAGCAATCTAAAGTTTTGATGAAATTGTGTGCCCTTTGTAAGGAAATAGAGTATGTTCATATTAAAAAATAGGATTTACTTTGTGACCTTCATCAAAGCATTCATCAGACTGTTAACTCATCATCACATCATTTTTTTAAAGACTAGAATATTCTTACCGATCCCTACTTTCAGTTTAAAGCAATTCTTTTGCAAGCAGATGCTGAATTTACTATAATTCTATAGTATCTAAAGCACACAGATGTGATTGTTTGCATTAAAATGATTATATGATGTAATCTATTGAAATTTATAACACCAAACAACTGTATTTTAGTACCAAGCTGCTCACAAAACATATCAAAAGTTGACATATTGCAAAATTTGCCATTAAACTTCTTATGTTATTCTGCTCATGCCACCAATGATTTACCAAGAGCACAGTAGGGCCTTCTTGTAGCCCTGGGATTACAATGGCAACGCTTCTTTGGGTTTTTGTTTTTTGGGGGTTTTTTTCAATTACAGCAATTTTTTGAGGTAAAATAATTTGAAGGCAAGGGAAGAACAGCAAGGAGTAAATATATGCACATATAAATATGAAAAGAATGTGTTATCCATTCTGGTTTTATCTATTTCCAAGCAGTGAAACTAATTCTCACTTTTTTTTGTTACCTAAATTTCAGAACTAATTTGAAATAAACTGAACACCTTCCCCTCCATTTTTAAACCCCACATTTTTAAAATGTTGCTCTGAATTGCCAGGTTGATCTGTAATATACTGCTAAATTGGAATGCTGGTTTTCAGCAATTTTGAATGTCATTTAATGTAAAATTTCAGTTTAATGGGTATCACTTATGCCAGGTTCATGCTGAGTAGACTTTGGTAGACAGGGAATAACAAACAAAACAAAACCAAACGAACAACATAAAGTCTCTGTTTCCTTTTCCATATGCAGGAAAAACCTGAGAAAGTTTCAAAAGAGAAGCAGTCTTACTTTTGTATTCCAGGTGAAAACCAGCTGCTGCCACACTAATGTCAGAGTGAAAATGCAGGTAAAGTTGATTGGAGGTGCTATTTAACAATGCTGGCACAGTTGTACCTGAAGAAAGAAAAGTTATGGAATAAACTGTAGCATACTGATATATCAGAGTTTTATACTGAAAAGACATAACCAGGACTGAATCAGACAGGCTCATTTTCTTTTCATTGTGTGCATGGAAATCTCAAACATTCTGCCTTGTTTTCTCCTGAAGCTGCAAGAAAATTCTGATTACCAGTCATGATACTAAGAGGCTATGTAACTACATTCAAACAAAACCCCATCCTGTTCAGATGAAACTTTATTGACTTGGATAGCAAAAAGATGCATAAACAGGTAAGTAAAGGATTGATTATGGAACAAGTTCAACTGCATTTGACTTTTTCCACATGTGTAAAAACCTGCAGTATAGATCAGTCCAGAGTTTTTATCTGCGTCTGCTCCACTATAATAAAAAACTATAATAAAATTGTGTGCTACACAAAAAGCTTATCACTAATCCTGGATGCACTCTTTGCCATAAGAATTGCTAAGTCTGACACAACATTTTCTGTTGCCACACAACTACGACAAAACATCCCACAGTCTAAATCTGGAACTTCTACTGAGGCAAAAAATTACATCATTTTCCATGATTACCCTCAAAGACAGTATCAAGTAGCTAATGAACTTCAACAGTGACTGCATAAGAAATATTTCCATTTCCTGTGGGGCATTTGCTGTTTCTATAGTAACTGTTCAGCAGCCTAGGTATGAGCTTGAAACTGGGACATAAAAAGAAATGCTGGAAAGAACTATCCTCCTAAGTCTACAGCCTAAACTAGGAAATGGTAAATACTTTTAAATCTAAAACTGTATTAAGCAGAATCTTGAAATAAATGGTAAGGAGCTAAAAGATGACAAATTGTCCTTTAAGGAAGATTTTACTGTCTGATAAGGAAGCTCCAAGGATGGAAATTTACAGACAGCAACACAGGGCATTCACATCACACAATATGTACCATGGGATATAGAAAATAGTGAAACATCTTCCTGGAGGGAGGACTTTTTGCAGTATCCATACAGAATTTGAAATACATTTAAGGATGTTTAAGGTGTCTGTTCTGTAAGAATGAGGATGTTGACTCAGAATAATACTTTTCATTGAACAAAATTGCTCTTCTAGCAATTCTGTTCCTTCATAGGATCTACTAACATTTAACATCAGTCTTTTACTTCATTAGAGGGTGATATTCAATAAGATGAGAAATTATACACTATTGTACTGCAAGAAATTAATAAGAGTTTTAAATTCTCATAATTGCCATATTCGATGGCATAGTTCAGGCTACCAACCTGTCACAAATAGGGTCCCCCAGGGATTGATACAGGTCCCCACAACTTTTCAACATCTTTGTAAATGATCTGGATGATGGGATTGAAAGCACCCTTGCCAAGTTTGCTGATGACACGCATCTGGGTGGTGAGGTTGACATGTCAGCACTTTTACAGACAGACCTGGAGAGGCTGAGAGATTGGGCTAGCTAAGGGTATGAAGTTTAACAAAGACAAGTGAAAAGTTCTGCACCTGGGTTGGAATATCCAAAGAGCCCTGTACAGGCTAGGATCTATGTGGGTGTGGAGCAGTCTTGCAGAAAAAGACCTGGGGATCTCAGCAGACAACAATCTGAATATGAGCCAGCAGAGCACTGCTGCAGCAGTGAAGGCAAATAGGTTCCAGGGCTGCATCCAGAGGGGCATTACTAGCAGAAGCAGATATGTGATCATCCCACTCAGTGCCTGCCAGACTGCACCTGGAGTACTGTGGCTAGTTCTGGTCCCCACAATTCAAGAAAGACGTGGACAGACAAAGAGGGTACAAAGGAGGGCCATGAAGATGATCAGAAGGCTGGAGGGCCTGTCCTATTTGGACAGGCTGAAGGAGTTACATCTCTTCTCCCTGGAGAACAGAAGGCTGAGAGGGGGACCTCATCACAGTATTCCAGGACTTAAAGGGCAACGACAAAGAGCACATGGAGAAGACAAGGGGCAACCAATCCTACTGGGAGAGGTTTCATTTCAACATTAGAAAGATTTTTTTTTACAGCGAGAGCAATCAGTCACTGAAACAATGTCCCCACAGAGGTAGTAAGTTGGTATCTCTGGAGATTTTCAAGATGCAACTGGACAAAGTGCTGGACAACCTCATCTAGGCTCTCCTTCCCACAAGAATCATGGAATAGTTTGGGTTGGAAGGGACCAAACGTCATCTAGTCCAATGCCCCTTGCAATAAGCAGGGACATCTTCAACTAGATCAGGTTGCCCAGAACCACATCCAGCCTGGCCTTAAATGTCTCTATGGATGGTGCATCTACCACCTCTCTGAGAAACCTGTGCCAGTATTTTACCACCCTCATTGTAAAGAATTTTTTCCTCATCACATCACACCTGAATCTCCCCCTTTTTAGTTTAAAACCATTACCCCTCCTCCTGTCACAACAGGCTATACAAAAATGTCTTTTCCCATCTTTCTTATAGGTCCCTTTTTACAACTGAAAAGCTGCAAAGAGTTGGACTAGATAATCTTTCAAAGTCCCTTCCAACCTGGATTGTTCTATGATTCTATGACCTAAGTGAAATTTTCTTGATCATCTGCCAACATCTTCTGGGACTGGGTATATGAAACATGGAAGATAAGTTTTACTTTGCTGACCAGATGTAGTGGCTACACTGTCCTAGTTGTTCTGGATTTCCTTTAAAGTCAACAGAGAGAAACAGTACTTAAAGGGCAGGGACAGATTTTATGAGTAATAGCTTAGGTATAGATATCGCCATGGTAGACATCTAACACTCATATAGACGGATACCATACTAGGATACTAGAGTCTGATTGATTTCTTAACCTTTTGACTGAAATAATCAATCAGTAATCTGGAAAACAGGGAACTCTCCTAGAAAGCAGTAAAGTGCAAGTTTGCCTCCCTAAAGGCTTACAAGGGAATAAGGACAAGTTTTCTACTTAATATTTAATTACAATAGTATTGTAGAAAATTATGTTCACTATCTCTTTCAAGCATTAGCGATGACAACCAAGAGCAATGTATCTCATTCCAGAGCTGAACACTATACTGCATGTATGAAAAGGAAATTTATAGATCAAGAATGGAGATTCATGGTCATTTTAGGCCTTTTTTGGGTTAGCACATATGTAGAGCATGGATAACATTCTTACGTAATTTCTTTCTAAATTTAAATACCATCATAAAAGTAGATTCTCTAGACGTCAACTTCAATGACTACTATATTTGTATAAACTTTCTGTATATGTCTCTACTCACATATATGCATATTTAAGTACATAACACATATGTAAAATAATGTCAGGTATTATCTGTATTTCCAATTTTAAATGGAGCTGTAGGTATATTTAGTCCCTTTCAGTTTGAATATACCGTAGTCAAGTGAAGTACCAGGTCCAAACTAGAAATTTTAAAATACTGCTGTTTTTTTTGTTTTTATTTCCACTTTTCTGTACATTTCTGTGTATTAAGTAAAATTATGTCTGACCTAAGTTCAGACTTAATTCTCTCAGGAAAAAAACAATGTGTTTGTCAAGAATATCTTTGCATTCAGCTACTATTTCTATAACCTCTACTAAGGAGACCAGGACAGACTTCACGTTGGCATGCTGATGAAAGCCTTTCTGTCCTTTCATCTCAGGAATTTTCACTCTCTACATAGTTCCATTCTGTGTCACTATTGGCAGCACAACATATTTACAAATACTCATGGGATGCCTGACAGTTATCCATGTTTTACAAGCCTTTTTGCATTTTTGGCTTAGTAGACAGGCTTCATGTAAGAACTACCCTTACTAAGCTACAAGTACAAAGTCTTTCTAAATTCACTTGACAATTTTGTAGTCTTATAATGAATTCAGGCTTTAGAAGAAAAAAAATATTCTTGGAAGTAAGATGCCTATACTGGATTGAGGAAGAGGAAAATATCAGATTACAGCTGTTAAGGATAAGCATGGAAGATCAGACATGGTAAACTTAACATGCATATAACCTGATTATCATAATAAACTGTTTTTTTCTTTAGCATCATATTTTTTAATAAATTCACTTCTTTCTGGAAAGCAGAATGGCTACCAAAAAAAACAGGTACTTAAATCACTTTTCCAAATGAAAAATGAAGTACAGTAGCTCTGCAGGAGAAAAATAAATTCTAGTTTTCTAGTTATGTCTTTTTTTTTTTTTTTTTTCTGACTACAGAAAGTTTGTAAAAACTGTGACCTTCCCAACTGACAGAATTAAGATCTGATGCTGATCAGTGAAAATAGCCCTTAACTTTATTAAAATATTCCAGGTATAATGTTATTATGCAATGTTGGAAACATGTCTACTCATTGTAAAATGATCAGTAATAATATGAAAAGAATTAACTCTCATCAACGATCCTGTTTCAGTCAAGCATTTGATACGGCAACTTAATGTCATTCATTAATCAAAAATCTGCTATACCTAATATACGTTCTGTAAATGGTACAGCAACTTTTGTAAAAGACTGAGGAATTATTTTGATAGTTGTCTTTTAAAGGCAATGTTATTTTCATTTCCCCATGAGCCACAAGCACTACTGTGATGAACCAGTAATATTGATAGCAAAAATACTTACCGTGAATGTCTCTTGACACTGCCTACTGTCATCTGGAAAACTGTACCTTGAAAAAATCAGTTTGCCCACCAAGAGGCTTCACCTATCAGTATCAGGCACAGGAAAATAACTGGTTCACTTTTCCATTACATGCCACAAAAAGCACACTTGGAGGAAATTCCTCTTGGCATTCAACACATCAGTTCTATCCACAGAAGCTTCTTTCTAAGATGGTTGTACAAAATTCCATGTATTCCACCACCAGAAAGACAGCAACACAAGGTATCTTTATGTCTGTTAACACACGGGCTCAGGATTTTATTTTTTTTTTTAGCTTTATTTATGAAGCACCTATCAATTTCCCCTAAAATAGCATCCTCATATCACAAAGACTACCATAGCATAAAAAGAGGAAAAAATGCCTTGATATTTCTGCTTTTCACTGATCAAAGATGACCCACAGGATTAATTCAAAAAGGACAAGACAATATGTAAGGGCCCAGAATACTCTAGCAGACAGTCCTTAATATCCTGGCCAGCTCTCTGGGGCCTGCTCCCACCCTGCCCATGGCCCAGGACCTCATTTTAGCCCCTGAAGCCATCAGCCCCTACCCCAGCAAAACTGCAGAGGAGCCAGTCTCCAGATCTCCACAGCCTGCCCTGCCTGGTCATGGGGCCTGCCAAGATCTGCCCACCCATGGACCCAGCCTCTGCCTCTTACAGTCCCCAGAGAGATGTCAAAGCCCAGGACAGGGACTACCCTGGTGTCCCACAGCTGCCCAGCCCTGGCTGAGATAGTGGGATGGGCCCTGGCTGCCAGGGACTGCCCTGCTACCCAGTGGACCCCCGGTCGCTCCTGGCACCCCAAACCCAGGCAGCTGCTGGCCCCCGCTGTGCCCTGACACAGGGAAATGATATAGTTATCTCTCCTTGTAAAGTCTTCCTTAAGAAACAGACTCCAGTGCATTCACCTTTCTAAATCAACTCTGTGACACAGTTTAGCAGAGCAAACTTATTAAAGTTATTAGTAATTAGTTTTACATCTGTGTATCCTGAATGCATATCTAGAGGACATGAGTTCACAGAAAGTGAATCAGAAGACAATGGTATTACATAAGATATAGTAAGAGAGAAATGATACCTTCTAAATTTTACCACTTATGAAATTATGCCTGGAATTCAGTTTCAGTGTCACATTACTGGCTCAGTTTTGTGAACAACAGATTTCATGTCATGTTCAAATATTCTTCATTAGGCCATTCCTATAGACAAAATAATTCTTCATTTTAAGTCTGACATCCATTACACAAAACAGATAAATCCACAGCAAAGCTGTGCCACTTTATTTTCAATGAAATATACTAATACAAAAAACTGCCTTTTTCAGTTTCCCTTGAAATCAGTAAGTCTTTTAAAATAAAGTAAAATGACACTTTTAGTATAAAGTGCTCTGAGTCTTGAGCATTGCTAAATGGAATATTGTTAAATGGATCATTTAATCAGTTCTTTATCCAATGGGTCCAATATATTTGCCACATATTTCACTTGTAAAAGATGATTACATTGAATAGTTTCTTTCTTCCTTATTGCCAATATACAGCATAGTTACTAGCATTTCATATAATTAAGCTTCCTTTTTATATGCACAATTTAATATAGCCTTTTGTATGGGATCTAGCTGAGATAGAGTTAATTTTCTTCATAGTAGCTGGTATGGGACTGCGTTTTGGATCTGTGACCAAACCAGTGTTGATAACACAGGGATGCTCCAGTTATTGCTGGGCAGTCACGGTCTTGCACAGCATCAAGACCTTCTCTGTTTCTCACCTCATCCCACCAGGGAGTGGGGTACGGATGGGCAAGAAGCTGGGAGGCTGACACAACTGACCTAAGGATCTTTCCATACCACATGATTTTGAGCTCAACAGTAAGAGCTGGGGGACAAAAGAGGAAGGAGGGATGCTGGTAGTTATGGTATTTCCCTTCCTAAGCAACCGTTACGCATGATGGAGCCCTGCTTTCCCGGAGATAGCTGAACACCTGACTGCCCATGGGAAGTTGTGAACTAATTCCTAGCTTTGCTTTGCTTGTGTGCACAGTTTTTGCTTTACATCTCAACCCACAAGACATCTCACTTTTCACCTTCCAACTCTCTCCGCATTCCATTGTGTGGGAATGAACATGCAGCTGGGTGGGGTTCAGCTGCCTACTGGAGTTAACACACAACACAGATTATGCAGTTCAATATCAGAATGAATAATATCAGATTTTTTTTTCAGCTGGTCATTCATTTCCTTATAGAATCAAATATACATCTGTATTTTAAAAGTTCATGAAGTCAACAGAGAGGCAAAATGCCACAAAATACTTTAGCTATACCATAATCAGATCAGGCTGTGTCATGGGTTCAGCAGTAGCAGTCATTTTTCTCCTTCGTAGTAGCTGGTGCAGCACTGTGTTTTCGACTTTCGGCTTGGGAACAGCGCTGATAATACTGATGTTTATAGTTACAGCTTAGAATGTTTGGTTTGACTAAGGACTTTCTGAGTCTCATGCTCTGCCAGGAAAGAGGTGAAGCCAGGAGGAAACAGAAACAGGACACCTGATCCAAACTGACCAAAGATGTATTCCATACCACAGCACATCATGCCCAGGATGTAAAAACTGGGGGCAGGAACCCAGAAGAGTTCAGTTCATGGCTTGGTCGTCGGGTGGGGAGCAGTTGTATCCTCTTCCCTTGTATTTCCCTGGTCATTATTGTTATTGGTGGTAGCAGTAGTGATTTGTGTTATACCTTAGTTGCTAAACTGTTCTTAACTCAACCCGTGGGAGTTACATTCTTTCGATTCTTCTCCCCATTCTCCCCCCCCCCCCCCCCCCCCCCGGAGTGGGGGGAAGAAAGAGGGGGAGTGAGTGAGCAAACTGCATGATTTATGGTTTAAACCATGACAGGCTGTGACAGAGTTCATGACTCTGGAATACTATTCATAACTTAATTTTATATGAGGTATCTCTTTCTCTTGCTTTGGTTTATATAACATGTTGTTTCTATTAAAAAGGTGTTTTATAAAGAGGAATAAAACTATATATCCCTGATATATTTGTGAAACAACAAATTACATGGTTTATTATCTCCCAGTTGTAGTAATTCATTTTGGTTTCTGAGGTCTGGTGAGTTTGGATGAGTACTGAATGCTTCATCTCTTTGCTGAGAAAGGGAGGCTAACAAGGATAAATTAAGTCAAATGTATCAAAGGACGCCCTTGGTTGTCATTACCATTTTATATCACTATATGTTCTGTAGGTAAGATAAAAGAAATAATTTTTTTGAAATCACCTCTATCCCACTAATCAAAGCTAAGTATTTCAGTATCAGATTTTCTTCTGAAATTTTTTTTTTAATTTAAATATTGACACGTTTACAGCACCTGAAAATCCCTCACCAATGAGAACATTTCATAATGATACCACACATGATGCAACACAAATATACTCCTTGTCTACGTGTGTGAGCAAAGACATGCTCTCTCAAACAGCTATGTATTGAACTGTATCTTTAAATCATGGCATATGCTCACCTGAAAAGCTCCCAAGACGCGGTGCTGTCATATCTCCACCATCGTATATTTCAAGAGAATCCCAGTTATGTTCAGTGGCAAAGCTGATGACCTGGATCTGTAAAACACCACCGCACAACTTTTTAACTAACTAGTTCTAGAAAATAAAAAAAAAAAAAAAAGAGCACATGTCCCAAAGAAAATATAAATAAGCAGATATAAACAAAAACACCTGAGTGAAGAAATGTAAATAAAACATCAATGTTCACTTTTTAAATCATCTTGACTTTTAGAAAATATGACACCAGGTAAGTAAAAAGAATTTTTCACATATGTTCCATAAATAATTATTTGAAGTGTAAATGAACAGATAATCAAGAGAATTGCAGACCTCTCAAGTGCCTCAGTGATATCTTAGCAGGTAAAAAGGGTTGGCATTTGCATACCAGATTGAAGGATCAGGACCTGCTTTCAATATTCTACACAGAAGAGAAAGCTGCTTGTTAACCATTTCTCATTCCTACTCCCATGTAAATATAAAGTGACATAGAATAAAGCTATCCAAAGAACAACATTGAGAAAAACAAAGCACAAATATTTCAAGTACCTCCAAAAATTATCTTACTGATTTCTGATTCTTCTACAGAAATAAACAATTACTTTTTAAACTGAACCACAAAGTATTTAATATTCCATGCTTGACAGAATAGAGACTTGCCTGAATACCTGATCCCTCAGTCACTATGATTTTCCACACACAATTCAAGCTGTTACCATAAGGTTCAGGGTAACCTGGTGAAAGAATAGTACCTCTCCGCTCAGTAAAATTCCCACTGCATGGCACTGAAAGAAAGTATTATCATGCATTATTACAAAACCTAAACCACTTCAGAGAACAGAAATGGAGTAACAATTTTACTAAGCTAACTATAATCTCCTGTAGCAAAAACAAATAAAGCAACGATCTGAACTTAGAAAGCAATGTTATCTAAAATACATTAATGATATCAAGCTTAAAATAAAACCTTCATGAATAAACAATTCAGAAATAAACTTCATTTTGAGTGCGTACAGCCTAGCGACACAGCCTAATCATGTCTTAGCTGAAAGTAACAAAAAACTGTAAAGACATAACATTAAAGACAGTCATGATTGACAGAAATCATGCAATCTTTCCCACAGCTTAAGTTCCAATATTGGATCTAGCTGGTAAAGCAGTGTGGCATATTAAATATTCTTACTGTATATGCAATTGCTTCCTTAAGGTTCAAGAAAATACAACTAAACAAAACCCAAAACACACAGAAAATAGGACACCTACATTTCTTTTTAGACCACTCTAATTATAAAGTCCTATGACTTTTGGATAAACCCAAGGAGGGAGACAAGAAAACATTGCAATATTTAAAAAAAAAAAAAAAAAAAAGCAACAAAACCAAAAACTTGAAGCGCTAAATATTATCCCACTGCAGGTCTACCAACAGACTGAAGAATCTTAGCTACACTTAACAATGTACGCTATGCTTCTACTTGAAAAAGAAACTATTATTCTATGTGCGATAGAAATATACAACAAAACATAAAGATACTTCTTGAGAATTAACACCTGTCCTGCATTTCAAGTTGCAAGTGAGTCATGAAAATAATGAATGTTCAAGAAAATGTGCATCACACTTGTTCATATAATCCAAGTCATTATACAAAACACTATACTGCCTACCAGCCAGCTGGTACCTAATAACTTTTTTATATGGAAAACTGCTCTTTTAAATTGGGCATGACTGACATTAACCAAAGAAGAGTGAATATATGTGTTAAATACTATTTTCTGAAACAGTTCCTGAATTCTGCTTCAGAGACATGTGTGACAGGACAGGTGACTTTAATGTAACTGCTTACCTACACAGCTTGGTACAGTGTCATTCCACTGAGCTAAGGCATTAGGTACAGACTGACATCGGATGGCTTTTGAGCCTTGTAGCAGATAGCCAGGACTACACTCAAATCGAATAACAGAACCTGCTGAAAACTCAGAGCCGATTCTCCTTCCGTACCTAGGCTCTGGAACTGAGCTACACTGGGTATCACTTGTGCGTGGAACAGCTGCAGAAAAAGAGAAAAAATTAAAAAAAAATGAAAAAGATGCCATGAATCCAAAGGACAGTTATCATCTAGCAAATGAACAGACCACTAAAAATGCTTTTTGTTTCTTGTAGGACAGAGCTTAATTGATTTTCCTCCTTTTACTTGCACTGCTTCTGTATTTTTAAAGAATGGCCTCATGCTTTCACGGCTGTTAGCTGGACTGTGGTCTTGGGCTGTGACCATGTATAGTCATGAGTGCCATCACAGTTTGGAGGGCAACTGACTTTGGAAGCACATCCTTAGGCATGACAGGATCAGTGGGTGTTTCAGTTGCCTTCTTTAATGACAGGATACTATACCTACCATCTATTTTACTTATTAAATATGGAAGTTTTTGTTTCTCATTGGAAGTTTCTCATTAGAAGCCAAGGAAAATAATATAAATAGCCATATAAATACAAGTAATGTTATCTTAATATTTAATTTATCATGCTGGAGAATGCAAAGTGGTAACAATGTACCCTCAAGGCTATTTTGGTGTTTACAGTTGACAACAATTATTTTTACCAATAACTTCCAAGAATTCATAAACCTGATGTGATACAAGAACAGTTAAAAGACTGCAAACAACGTTTAAAGAGAAAAATAATATAATTCATTATAAGCCTGTGGATTTATTTTCCCTTTGGCTTTGCTATTTGTAATCACTTCTTTATAACAGGCATTTTTTTGATACTTACTGATTTTTGGTATTATGCATGCTGGTTTTGTATCAAATTTGTTATTTCTACATTTCATTTTGCAGTCAGCTAGTAAATGCCAACTTTTTAAAAAATATTTCTTTATAGGAAAAGTGATAGAAGTTTGTGTGCACTATGAGCTATGTTTTACACTACAATAAAATAAATCTACATTAAAAAACATTAAATATAAGCATTTTTTCATGTGCAAGTGAAGTGTCCAAAAGCTTAGTTTGTTCAATTTGTTTTTTCAAGAATTAGTTTCAGAGGACCACTGCACGTAGATATGAACAAGTAACATCATGAAAATTACCTGCCGTTTGGTT
Organism: Ara ararauna; assembly: GCA_028858755.1. Taxonomy (NCBI): domain Eukaryota; kingdom Metazoa; phylum Chordata; class Aves; order Psittaciformes; family Psittacidae; genus Ara; species Ara ararauna. The sequence goes on from CM054379.1 coordinate 37,209,417, forward strand.
CTTAATTAACAAAGACAGAATGGCAAAGGAACTAAAAAAATGGGAGGAGGTGTTTAGATTTTATTCCTGGCAGATTTTCAAACTTAATGTTTCTGGCTTGCTAACCTGTTGTAAGACAAGTGTAAAGAGAATCATGGTTTGATTTTATATATATACAAATATATGTATTTATATATATAATTTTATATATATATAAAATAATTTTATTTTACAGCCTTACATACAATACCCACACCTGTTACATGTTAAATATTTGATATAGTCTAAACAAACAACTTCCCTTTGTTCAAATAAATGGGATTTTATTATTAAGTTTTCAACAGGACCTCAGTATCAGCCAGCTGCTCTGTGAAACTTGTTCATGCTTATATTTCTAATCATGGCAGGAAATTATTCTGCACTTATGGAAGGATAATGAAGAAACCATAGTTCAAGGATTTCACACAGTCACAGTTCTTCATGATTGCTACCTGCAGACTGGATACAGTCTGCCAGGTTAATTCAACTGACCCATACTGCTCTTTTTTTGTTCTCTTTTACTGGGACCAACAGCCTTTTCTCTATCAAATGTTGTACCAGGCAAGCAGTATTTTACTAAAACCTTTTTTCTTTCTTTAATTGTATAATGACTTTACAACCGACGAGATGATGATGGCAGCACACACTTCCAGTCACATCACTGTCATATGCCTACAAGTATAGCTTCGGCCATGTTTAGGCATTAATCCATCTCATGGCCAAGACTACTTGCTCAAATGGCAGCTTTGGTCATGAGATAAACTGTTCACCATCACATGATAGCAATGGGTTCAACAGATTGCTGTGGACAAACCAGTTTTGTCTTAGGGAATTTCTACTTAATTATGCTTAATTTAATTTATTACTAATTAACACAAACCCTGATCACCTATTCAGGAGTTAAGAAGAAAGAGGACACAAACACTCACTGAAGTAAACAGCTTTTCTTCCATCTGCCCAGGTTCAGCTTCAGTCACACACCTACCCTCCCTCTTCCTTCTCTCAACTTTATTGTGTTCATCTTAGTTCCACCGCTGAGGTGAGAAGCAGCACAGGAGGCTGGGGTCATGTGCTCTAACTTTGCGGTTTGGTTTGGTTTTTTTTGTTTGTTTGTTTTTCTCTGCTGTACTTAGCATTGTACTCATTTTTTCTCCTGATTTTTACTTCTTCAAGTTTTCATGTCGCTCTGTTTCTTAATGTTCCTGCTCCAGCGTTGGTCACCCATGGGCTGCAGTTGCTCAGAGATGTTCCACCACTACAGAACAGGTCTTTCACAGGCCACCAACCCCTCTGAGGTGTTCTCACACTAGCATGTGTTACCCACAGGTCACAGACCCATTAGAAGTGCTACCCGTTTGGCATGGAGAGCCTCTTTCCAGCAGTGTCACTCCAACAATCCCTCCAACAGCATCTCCAGCAGCATACCCCCAGAAGCATCTCTGGCCCAAAGCAGTTGTCACTTTCTCAAATATGTTTGAGAACACGCACTACATGCCCCCCTGACTGTTAGAACTTTTGGCATGGTCAAAAATATTTATACCAGCTTTGGAGGAAGCTGTTTGTGAGTGCCATATGATAGTGCATGGCCTCCTCCCACACAGGTAAATACTGCAGCCCACAGCTAATTAACTTTTAGCTTTACATGAGTCTAAACTTCACCTGTCTTCCTAGGAGGCTATATGACATAACTGAATTTCAGCATCACTCATGAAGTATTTTTCATTCACTGTATGGAATAAACTTTTCCTCAGCCTTTTATGGGAATACTGCCTTTCTCAGTTTTTTTCACCCACTTCCCTTAAAGGGAGGAAGCTGCAGAAGAAAATTCTTTCTCTAACCTTCACCTGGAGTTCACATCTGAAGAATCCCTAAAACAACTGTGTAAAGGTAAAGGACACTTATTAAGAATCAAAATAAATAATATCCTGTAATTGTCAGTAATCATAGGTGGTAGATTTCATACACGCATTTGTAATCCTTTTTTTCTGTAACTAACATTTTCACTACCTCTCAACAAAGGAGGTTAAGTCATCTGGTTTCATTATAATACTGCCTTATGAAAGCTATTTTCCTGTGAGGAAGCTATTTCTGCCATTATAGCAAATGAAGGGGAAGCTTCCTAACACTCTTAAATTAGTTCATGAAGCAGAAGTACTGCTATCTGCTTCCTTTTCAGGCTGAAAGCCACCATGATACTGAGTGGAGCCAGTAAGTAAAACAGCCATGGTAGCCACAAACATCCATGTCTGGTGTAGCGTCATCTTATTCTGTTATCAGCAAGAAACACTCAATGCCATGTTAAAGTTGATATTTTGCTCATTTTTTCCACAGGTTTTCGTAATACTGTATTAATGGTTACAATGACATAAGAAATACTGAAGATGCACAAATAAACCATTTTTCAAATGCTTTTTTTTCCTGTTTTAAGAACTACTTTAAGAATAAATGTAAGAATGTAATGCAAGCCAGACATAATAACAAAGTAAGGTATGCCCATACTATCCTCCCATGGCAAGAGGAAGTACAGTTTCAAATATCTATTAAATTCAGGAAAATAGGTATATTCCTCTAAAAGGTGACACGGCCAACAGCCCTGCTGAAGTGCCTCTACATCAATGGACTACCTCATTTGGAAGGGACTTACAATGATCATCTAGTCCAACTGTCTGACCAATTCAGAGCTGACCGAGTTAAAGCATGATATTAAGAGCATTGCCCAAATGCCTCCTGAACACTGACAGGCTTGGGGCACTGACCACATCTTTAGGAAGACTGTTGCAAACCAAGACATAATGTGTCATGGTAACACATATGGAAAATAATACTACCAGTCTTAGTTCTGCTCTCTAATTACAATAAGGAGTGTGCGTCTATGCATTTTATTCTTAACGCAGATTAGAGCAACTTAATTGTTAGAGTCACATTCCTCTTTTATTGCTGTTCTCCTTTATATTTCTTCCACAGTCCTTCCTCCTCCTAGTATGCTGACTTTCTTAATAGTCCTCTTTAAAATCTCATTTGACCTCATAAACTAATTCATGTATTTGTATAGTAAGAGCAAGTGAAGGAAAACAAGCATTAAAAACCCATAAATTTTGGGGTGGCAGAAAGGTCATTACTTTCCTTTTCAGAGAAAAAAGTCTGTACTGTTGCAGCCTCAGCCAAATAAAAATATATGCTGTTGTTTCTTAGGTGATGTCATAGCAGGAAAACAAGCAAAAGATAAACCTGAAAAAACCATAATTTTCAATCTTCTTAAACATGACTGTTCCTAGCATGTTTCAATATACTTGACCCTACTATTCTGAAAGTCTGGATATCCATTCAGTATGAAATTACAGATACTCTTTACCTATTGTATGAAATACAAGGAAATGTGGTCATCTCAGAAAAAGAAATGAAGGCACAGATGACATGCAGCTAAAAAGAAGTTTTTGAGAAAGTGTCATTACAAAAGCCATTAAATCAAAATCAAAAGCTACAAAACTTATTTGTTGCCTGCTCAAACCAGAAAGTGAAACAATGCAAGCAATATCTATTTTTTTCCCCCTCTAGCCTCCCCTGTAGCTTTTGCCTATAGCTTTGGCAACCTCAACTTCTCAAGCTGTATCACAGAGACAATCAATTTTCTATAGTAATTATTCTCCATCTTTTACTAAATGTTTCATACTGCTGCGAAACAAAATTGGAAGCAGCCCAGTGGAAAAGTGAACAGGGAAGAAGGTCAACCTGGAACAGAGGGTGATAAATAAAATGACTGACTTAGCAGACCAGATTACTGTGTTCGATTTGAGAATGGATGTTATTCTCCGGAGTATTTAAAAGGCTGGCAAGCAGGCAGTTATTGGAAATATGATCACATGCTCCAAGAGAAGAAAAATCTCAGAATGATAGAGCTCATTAAGTACCACTAACTCATTAACCAATATACATAAACATACATGTGGCATGTTTTCACTTTCATCTCAGGGAAATCTGGCTTTTAACAGAGATCAAATATGTGCCTTCTCTGGTCCATAGCAGTCTAGCAACATACATCCAATTCAATAAAGATGTGTATCTCCTTTTGCTCAAAACCGAATGCAATAGTGACTGTGTTTAGAAAACAAGTCTAGAAAACAAGTCCTCCCTCATTTTAGTCAAGCAAAACATTGGCTAGATTTAATAGAGATTTCTACCAGATAATTAAATTAAGTAGCTACAGCCTGGCCACCTGCTCATAAACAGGGAAGAGCTGTTTGTGCATGTGGATGCCAGCTTGGGCTGCAAGGACTGCAAGATGACGAAGTTGAGGACCTGGCAGAAGGCTGGAATTAAGGTGAGTGGACTTTGCCAGATTCAGTAATTTGGTACATAGACCCTCCTAAGGAACAGGCATAGAGGGGAAGGATACTGATGGAGTTTTTTAAGACATTTGAGAGCCTTGGAACAAATTACCCCATTGTGAAGTAAGACCGGGAATTTTGGCAGAAAGCCTGCAGGACTAGACCAGGAGATTTTCAAACAATTTAAATTCAAAAAGGGGCAATAGCATAAGTGGTGGCAAAGACACATAATAAATCAGGAGTATGACAGTATTGCTCAGCTACTTAGAAACAAAAATCAGGAAAGTCCAAGTCCAGCTGGAACGAAAACTGGCATGGGATATTAGGGAACCAGAGTCTACAGATATGCTAATTATAAAGGGAAGTTAAAAATACACATGGGTATATTGATGCATTGCGACAAAAAGGAAGGGGTGGACAACCTAACAACAAATGCTGCAGGAAATATTTAAATATTAAATGCCTTTTTTGCTTTGCCTTCGCAGTCCCCATTATGTACACTTCTACAGCCTGAGGAGGAACATGACACTCAGCAGTTAGGGAGCAACAGAAGAGAAAACTGAGAGAAGTTAGACATATTCAAGTCCATGGGGCCAGACAGGACTCACTGGAGACAACTGCCATTATGAAGACAGTCTGTCATCAGGAGAAGCACTGATGTCTGGAAAAAGGTTAAGACTACACTCTTGTTTAAAGAAATACTTTAAGACCTAAGAAGACTTCAAAATAGCTCTTCTATGATTCTATAATCACTGTGTCAGACTGGCACCAGTGTCTTCCTGACATGTTTACCTTGGTAAACAAAGTGGAACCCCCTGGCTGAGGCCCCACTCTTAGCACTGAATCGCAGAAGAATTTGATTCGAGGTAGCCAAAGGCAATGTCTCTCCTACAAACAAAAACAGAAGATAAAATTAATATGCAGAACAGAAACAATAGTTACAACTCTTCAGTACATAACCAAATGTAGTGTTAAAATAATTTTTTGTATTTTCTTCTGCAGTTAAAGAAAACATAAATAACAGTTTCTAAAATTAAATTTGACACTGGACATTTGAAAACTTGTCTGAATAAGACTTAATGATTCAACAACTTCTGACATATACTGCTGCTGTTGGAACTAGAGCTCCAATAAACCTCTTGTCTGGGGAACCCTACCGCCATCTGGGGCCAAAGGCATTAGAACTTCTGGTTAACTTTTTTCTGTGCTGGGAGTTTTAGCTTGCTTTGTGAAACACATTAAACAATTTAAAGTATTTGAAAAATGCCACAGAGAATCTTCACGCGATGTCTACCATTTCAAGACTAAAACTGAAATGAGAGAAAGCAGATCTAGGATTCATTTTATGTAGTTGTACCAATAAAACATATGGTCATATACCATATATTACATTACTAACTTTCTAATTAAACATTCAGAAAATGTAGATGTGTATTTCACAGAGTTTAGGGGCAGAGAAGATAACTGTACCTTCCAATCTGCCCTCTTGCATGAAGATCTGGGAATTTCATTCAGTTATTCTTGCACTCATATCAATGATCAGTTCTTGCCTAAACCATGTTCCAAAAGAATGTCTTGATTCAAAGATTTAGAAGGGTCTTCCATTTCCCTTGGCATTCTGTTCCAATGACTTTATTATTACATTTCCAAATGAAATTCATAACATTCTCTTAATTCACTTTTTCCATACTGAGCTGTGTAAGAAATGCATAATTATTTTCTTTATTACTTACCTGAGTGGGATCCAGAAAGTGAACTAAGAAGTCTAGCCTGAGAGTTTTCTCCATCAAATAATTCTGCCACATCATTCAAGGCTGTCTGAAAATAGGCAAATTGTCCAAACACAACTGTGAAAAGAAAGAAGATAAAACAAGAAACTAGTCTTTAAAAACAAATGTAATGATTTATTTTTGCTTGCCTTAGTTGCCAGTGGATTCCTGCATGAATCCTTTCCATGTTAATTTATTGTCTACCATGATAAAACAGCTACATTAAATATAAGTAATAAGTAATAATTGTTTCCTTATTTTAATTAAAGAGAAAATGATGATTAAACCACTCTTTCCCCAAAAGCGTGCTTTCCAGTCTTCTTCCTTTTTGCATGAGTACCTATGAGGATAAGAAAATGGAGTATATAAAAGGGAAAGTTTTAACCCAAATTACATTACCAACCTCAGCAACTATTAAGGAGCACCTATTGTCACAAATGATTAGTTGCTTATCCAGCTTTAATCTGAGAAAATTTTAAACTTATTGATTTGGAAATTTTTGTAATTTTGTTTGGTATTTATTTTATGAGAAAGAATATAAACACCAAATATTACAGGTTTCAATGTATTCACATTTTTAATATATTGCTATATGCTATTTGCACCTCAGCTGTAAGTGTATTAACAAAAAAATTTAATTATACAATGTCTCACTAGTAAATATCAAATAGTTCACTGAATTCAAATATCAGATAGCAATAGAAGCATGAAGTAATAAACCAGTAAAATAAAAATATTATGCACTCTATCCAGCCATATTTTATTGTCTAGGAAGAAATTTGTTTTAAAATTACACCTATTCCAGATTCTGTAGGGAAACCACAAGCCTTCAATGCAGCACTATTTCTGTACAGACTGTATTCTCCAACTTTTTCTCAAGTTCTTTTTTTTTCTTTCTTTTCTTTGTTTAAACCAATTGCATAATCCAATGTACTGATTTTTAAATACAGGGCTAACTCTGAAGTTAGATTAGGTTGCTCAAGTCTTTTTCTGAGCAAATTTTGAAAACCAGCAAAAATTCTTCAAGCTACCTGTACTTAATCACCATCATGGTGAAGGATGTTTTCCTTACGGCCAGTTGGAATTTATTGTGCTACAATTTGTGACTATTGCCACCTGTTCTCTTACTGCCTACTTCCAGAAGGAAGGGTCCTTCTTCACTTATCATCTCCAGGTTGAACTTCTTTCAACTTTTGCTTGTAATGTGTTTCAGCCACCTAATCATCTTGCTGTCTCTCTATTGGGCTTCTCTCTTTTAGCAATCTGTGCCTTGTAAATTTGAAGCACAAAACTATAGATGTCATTAGTAGATACTACTTCATGAAGGCTATGAAGAGAGAAAAAGCACCTTCTCTCAACCTGAGGGCTACTAATGCTTGCTAATGCAGCCCAGTGTGCAGGCAGTGTTCATTGCTGCAAGGGCACCCTTTGTGAAAACTATTATCAAAAGAAGTAAAGTTACTGTAATGCTTTATGATCCCCAAACCTCAGTGAAAAAAATGCTGAGTCCTTAGACATTTCATTGCACAGAGAAAAGTACCAAACATACAAAATTGTTTTGCATTCAGTCTTCTGGTAAATAAATAGTAAAATAGATCTTACTGCTATTTGTCTACTTGAATTAGAGTTTGTCTAAGTATTTTGACCATTGAAGTAATTGGCTTTGTGATTTTTCACAAACATTTCTGGTACTTTTATGTAAAACTGCTTGTTAAATATGATGTAAATAAAGTTAAAATAGAAGAGAACTCTTGATGCTTGTCCTTTTACAACTGATTTTGCTTTGTAGAAAGGTTCAATGAATGATTATCTTATGATGATGAATGATGTAATAAATGGAAGTATTCAGGATATGCTTGGGTAGCAGACACAGATAGATTAGCTGAAGTCTACTGATTACTCTAGGGAGAAGTAAAAGGTCAAAACCCTATAATCAATTTCTGTGTCAAGAATTCGTTCATTTTTTATAAGCAATTTTTAATAAATTAAAAATCTAAGGTCACTGTTACACACGAAGGACATTTGAACAGTAGAACAATGATTAATGATTGATAAATCAGTAGAAGAAATTCTTACCAAATTCTTTAGGTACAGTTATTGAATAATGGCAAGTCAGTCCAGCAGTGTAGTTATGAGGATAACTTGGCGATAAAACCACTCCTTCTGATCCAGTATACTGTCCACCACATGGTGCTGGAAACAAACCAGAAATGTGCTGCGTTAATTACAGTTGTTTGTAATGGTGTAGCCTGAAAATGAAAACCCACAGATTACAAAGTGATGGTTTAGTGCTTTTGCTTTTGTTTGGTTTTCCTATAACAGTGTATCTAATGTTTTTTTCTCAGGATATGCTTTTTATTAAAATTTCCAAAAAATTAGAAGACATGAGAGTCTTACTTAACTACAAGTATTCATGCAGGACAGGAAGTATAAATTACTTAGCTGAAAGAAATTATAAACACAGAATTTATGTTTTGTTTGGTTTTTTATTTGTTGTTTGTTGTTTTTGTTTTTGTTTTAATAAATGACTACATCTATATATCCTTGTTAAAAAAAAAAAAAACAACAAACCTCAGAAAAAAAAAAGGTAGTGCATAAATAAACACGACAACACAATTATCTTGGGTCTCAGGAATATATCACTATGCTGACAGCACCCTGAACAGAATGCCGTGGATTCTGCATTTTGAATGTATGCTTGCATTTCCTTGCTTTTCATAACTTCCTAGGTGATTATCAAAAGAGCATATAGATTATGCATATAAAAAATCTTTGGATTTATATATATATATAAACCCAAACTCTTTACAACTACAGAAGCCAGAAACAATATTTAAGAACAGTGGAACCTCAGCCTTCAAGACTAGTCAGGCATTAGGTAAGTAGCAGTTCTGCCTGTATCAGGAGAAAGAAGTAAGCAATGCATATGTTCTTTCCATGTATCAGCAATGAATGTGGTACTCTAAGGGACTTCCAGATTTACCAACTGTAAGTGAAAGCCTGACATTACAGGAAGTCTGTGTCTCAAGGATTCCTCAGTAAAAGCCAAAGCAGGGAGTGGATGAAAGTGATGTGCTTTTTCAGAAACAGCTAATGCAAGTGTCATGGGTTCAGCAGTAGCAGTCATTTTTCTCCTTCTTGGTAGCTGGTGCAGTGCTGTGATTTTGACTTTCGGCCTGGGAACAGTGCTGATAACACCAGTGTTTCGGTTACTGCTTAGTGATGTTTTGGTCTGACCAAGGACTTTCTGAGTCTCATGCTCTGCCATGGAGGAGGGGAAGCCGTGAGGAAGCAGAGACAGGACATCTGACCAAAACTGACCAAAGAGGTTATTCCATACCACAGCACGTCATGCCCAGGATGTAAAAGAGAGAGCAGAGACCCGGAAGGGTAGGGGTGCACTTCGTGGTCAGGCTTGGTATCGGGTGGTGAGCAGTTGTATTCTTTTTCCTTGTATTTGGCTTGTCATTATTATTATTGGTGGTAGCAGTAATGGTCTTGTGTTATACTTTAGTTACTAAACTGTTCTTATCTCAACCTGTGGGAGTTGCATTCTTTTGATTCTCCTCCCCATCCACCCAGGAGTGGGGGAAAGAAAGAGAGGGGAGTGAGTGAGAGAACAGGCTGTGTGATTTACAGCTTAAACCACGACAATAAGGAGTGGCTATTTTCAAGTTAAAATATCTCCTTGTGTTGGACAAATAATATAAGAAAAGAAGAAAATTAGCAAATACCTATTTTCTATATATTGAAAAAAGTGTTGCTGCAACTTTTCTCAACTTTTGAGAGCTAATTGAAAGGTTTATTTCCTATCAAAATCTTCAAAAATGAAAGTCTTATAATAATTACATTAGTTATATGCAATCTAGTGCTTTTTTGTAAAATTATTTCATCAAACGCTACTAAAAACTATAGATTTTACAAGAATAAAAGATAGTTGTACAATGCCATTTTACCCAAGAAGCCAATAATGAAATGATTAAAAAAAAAATAGACAAATAGAACAATTACATATATTTAAAAAAAAGAATAATCATATTATTTTTGTTTTTAAGCAAGGAAAACATCATTGCATAATCTAAACAGTTCTAACAACTGCCTGGAAACTAGCTCTGAGAAAGACCTGAAGTCCAGGTGTACAACTAGCTTTTTGGTCTGGGGCTATCAAAGGACCCTGCTACCAGCTCCTGGCTTTGCTCACTGGGCTCATGTGCTGTGGGACTGGGAATAATGAGTGAAGGTAAGCCTGAGCTTTGGTCATCCTCAGCTCCTGGCTCATCTGCCATCGTGGGGCAGACCTGCTCTTTCTGCTCCCTGACAGCAACTGGGCTTTAAAATGACATTTGAAATACCTCTAAAGTTTAACTACCTTATACAGGTAGCAATCGATACTACAAATCTGTGTCTTCTCTTAGCTGCTGGCATTAATTATTCAAAATACAATCTAATGATAGAAGATGAGCTTAATCTATCCGTAGGCTGAACAGGATTATGTGGTTGAGGTGAAACTCAAATATCATAAGGAATCATGAATGCCACGAATTTCAAATCTACATTTCTTCTCCTCTTGCTTTGAGGATACCAGAAATGAAGCCACAAAGTCTATCTCCTAGACTTTGTGGTGAATTGAGGTGAAATTCTCAAGTCATGAACATTTCACTTGAATATATCACTTGTGCTTAATTTAAAACAAATACAAAAGTTATGCAGCTGTAAAAACGTTCCCTTCTAAAATGTATTTTACTACTTTCAGGCATATATTTGATAACATCTATGATAACGTCTTTATTGTATATCCACTCTCTAAGGAAAGCCTGTGCGTGCTTAGGGCAATAAAGGTGAAAGAAAAGTTCTTTCACAGATTAAGGCTGTAAAATTTACCAATACCATGCTGTGGCAATCAAATATATCCTAAACATACCTCTCAAAGTAACGTTTGTTTTAGTGATCAAAACTGACTTTTTCATAGGATGTAAATTAATAATGAAAATTATATGCCTGAGATGTTCCGTTAGTATTTCAGAATATACCTACTGGTGATTGCTGGCTGTTACCCAGCTAAAAATGAAATCTGTTTTCAACATATCTGACTCTAAAATGCTATCTTAAAAAACAAAACAAAACAAAAAACAATCCACAATAAAAACCACACCACAAAGAAATAAAGTTGAATTAATTCATTTAATTAGGGTAATTCACTTACAGAACTAAGTGCATCACTTTCAGACATTCATAGTGTTTACTTTACAGTAATCATTTTAGGTTCTTGTCTATTTTTTATGCTTCAAAATTGTAATGTTTCTTCATATAATATTTTAAAGAATTTCAAAAAGAGGCAATTAGCTACCGGTATAAATATACCGGTATATTTTATAAATAAAAAATATAAACTCAGAACACTGTTAAAATTGCATCATAAGCATTTTTGTTTGATATTTTACATTTTGATTGAGTTAAACTATATATTAAAAGAGGGCTTTATGCAACAACAAAGGTGAACTTGAGTGCATTTTTGTTTTGGCCTCCTATATGAATCCTACCCTTAAAATTATGTATAAAAATGTTTTATATGTATTTCATACCTATATTTAAACATAAAATTTCTTTTGTTTAGACTTTTCACTCACATCACTGTTCTTTTACTTTAAATTATTAGCATTTCAATTTTACTCAGAACTGTGTCCTGTGACAAAAAGAATGTTTTACTTCCTCTGGATCTTTGGCACAGCCCTCATTACAGTACTATGGTAAGCTAAGATTTACAAGGATCCAAAAAGCTTGTGCATACTGAGTAACCTGTGGCTCCATTATAACTCACAATTTGAGACTTTTGTCCTTCTCACAATTCAAGACAATTTTATTAAAGACATAAATATTTCTTTACCTAGGTTTACTCCATACCAGAGACACAAGTGTAGCAATAATCATATATTGTATCATATAAATGACTTAAGTCATAAGAGTGTGTGGTTTAAAATGGAACACATAACAAACCACACTAAGTAAATAGACTTAAAGTACTTTCACAAGCATTTATTCCAGTGTCAAGATACCAAATCTTTCTGCTTCTTTAGATGCCCAGTATTATTTAGAATAGATATCACAGCATCCCAATATTGTATTAATTGTCACCTTGGAATATGAATTATAATTCCTGAGGAAGAAAATTAAAATTACATCTCAGGGTTACAGCTAACTAATTTATGCTCCATTGCTTGTTTCAGCATTTGTGTTGTATAAATATAGAACAATCTTTGCAAATCAGAAGAAAGTTACATATAATAGCTATTGTCGATACAGTACTAAATGATTTATGCTAAAAATTATCTTCTGTAAAATTTTAGATTTTTAATTGCCTATTGATGATCCTCCAAATGAACTTAGTGTCAGATACTGATGTCTATTTTGTTAAAATACAGTTGTAATATATATCTGTCTGCCTATTCTAGACCTTTATTTCTGGGTGTAAAAAATGGAGGATTAAAAAGAACATTTCCTCTAATTCTTTATTTCAAATTTTATAAAGTGTTATAGTAAAAGATACCATAATAATAGCAGATTATTTCTTAAGAGGATATTCATTCTCCTTTAAAAAATTAAGAAAATGAATGCTGATTTTTAAATTTAAATTTGAATTTCTGTAAAGACACACAAATAAGATGAGAAGCATCTCAGTTTAAAAGGTGAACCACAGATTTTTTTTTCCGATTAAAGTTAAATTATTGTCATGTCCCTGCAAAAACTGCATTCTGCACTCATCATAAGTAAAACAATCATCCTGCTGTTCCATGTACTTTAAATATTAACCATATGGGTGGAAAAACACTTGCTACTTTTATTTAAAAACTTTTAAAAAACAAAGTTACTGAATCAACAACCCCTAAGAGAAAAATACCCATCCTAATTTCTCTTTTTTGTTGATTGTGGCCAACAAGCTGAACATGATCAAGCAACGTGCCTTTAAAGCAAATGTGGCCGTCGGTGTCTTAGGCTAAGCATTAGGAAGATTATTTCCCAAAACAGGCAGGAGGTGATCCTTCCCCTCTACTCAGCACTGGTGAGACTGCATCTGGAGTACTGTGTCCAGTTCTGGGCTCCCCAGTACAAGAAATACATGGATTTAGTGGAGTTAGACCAGTGACGGGTCACAAAGGTAATTAACAGACTTTCACATGCTGAGAGCTAGAACTGTTTAGCCTAAGAAATATAGCAGGCTTGGGGGATCTTAGCAGTGTATATAAATACTTGATGGGAGGAAATGAAGAAGAGGGAGAAGCCAGGCTCTTAGTAGTGTCCAGTCACAGAACAAGAGACAGTTATTACAAATTAAAACTCACGATGTTCCATCCTAAAACAAGAAAACACTTTTCTATTGTACAGATAGTCAACAAAAGCAAAGGTTGCCCCGAAAGGCTGTGGAGTCCCCATCCCTGGAGATACCTGAAAACCAACTGAACACAATCCTGGGCAATCTATTCTAGGTGACCCTGCTTGAGCAGGGCTGGAGTAGGTATTCTTCAGAGGTCCCTTCCAATTTCAGAGATATGTACAGGGGTCCATCCAGGAGATAAGCTAATTACAGTGTTGGTTTGAGGACCATTTAGGAGGCAGTTAGAAACAGAACTTTAAAACAGTACATACAAAATAATTCAGGCAGGGAGTGAAGGCCCATAGAGAACAGCCTCTGTCCCATGCTTACTCCTGCACTGTGTCTTAAAAACTGTTAAAGAGTGCTTGCAATCAAAGAAACAATAAATTGGCAACTGGTAGTTCAAAAAGAATAAATAGAAAAAAATCAGTCAGTAATACTTCCTAATTATTATTTGCTCTATTTTATATGGATTCTTATAAAGATCAGAAAGCCTGCCACTAAAATTGATGTAAAGGGGAGAACATGGAAATTTATTGTCAAATTATAATAATTATTATGAACATAATAATATGTGTTGATTTCAAAATCTATTTTGAAATAGTTAAAACAATGTTACCAAATGAGCTATAGTTCAAAACTCTAAATTTCTATTTTTTAGCTTCAGATACTTTTTAATGCAAGCTATATGCACAGAAATAGCATAAACATCCTCAGAGACTCAGAAACTCTGTATTCACTGGAGGAACAAGGAAAATGGCAAGAAAACAGTACATACCATTACAAGATGGCAACGCTCGGTTCCATGCTGGCTTTCCATCTGCACCAATTATACATGTTATAGTTGAAGGATCAATAATCTTATATCCAGAATCACACTGGTATGTAACGGTTGAACCAAGCTTAAAGTCTGTTCCAGTTCTTGTCCCATTCATGATGTTCCCAGGATCAAAACAAGCTTCCCGCGGCTTTTCTGTTAAAATGAATTAAAGTAAATTTACATACACTTTCAATTAAAATAAAAGAGCGTAAAACTGAACAATTATCAGTGTTTTTTTCCCAGTCAGTTTACATTTTTCAAGAGCTTATTAAAACATTTTTCTTGTTTCTGTATGCTTAGTACAAGGTCATGGAAATTTGCATTAGATTGGTTATCTGGCCAAGGAAATTATACTGAGAGGATCTAACCAAGAGCATTTTCTTCCTACCTTTCGTTAGTAGAACTCTCCAAAAGCTGAATTACTCCAATGAAGCTTAGTAGTGCAACAGAAGAACTAGGATTTCTAGATTTCACCACTTAACTCTATTTATGTTTTTAACCAAGTATCGTGATCAGTACTCAGTAACTTCTGGCTAGAATTTTGCCACGCTATGGAATAATTCAAATATTAAAAATTTATTGTCCCTTTATTGTATACAGCATGCCTCCTTTCCTTGTTTTATGTTAATAAAGTACATATTTTAATGAAATACTCAAGGAATATTATCAGAGAACAAAACTACATGCCCATAATCACAAATGTAAACACTGCCAAGGCGATCAGCTCTGCTGCGGCCACTCTGTGCAGCAGAGCGGAGGACTGTGGTGAATAGGGAGGGTTTCCTGAGCCAGGGGACCAGAGAGCCCCACCAGGAGCTGTCAGCTTGCACAAACAAGGGTGCTTGACAAGGCAGGCATGGTGCTAAGGGTAACAGTGGCCACTGCCACCCCAAAAAAGGCAGTCCTAGAGAGCATGAGTGACCAGGAGTGCTGGAACAGGAGAGGCACACCCAGCATGGCAAGTCAACCAGGACCTGGCATGGCAGTTTGCACAGCAGTTCACATAGGAGGCTGCTCATTGAAGGAGGGGCATTCCATGAGCCAAGCAGGACTTCAAGTCAACATAACCCAGCAACCAGGTCTGCACAGGTCAAGGACACTCATCCTATCTGACCCTCAAGGTAGAATGGGGTACT
This sequence comes from Ara ararauna, assembly GCA_028858755.1. NCBI lineage: Eukaryota > Metazoa > Chordata > Aves > Psittaciformes > Psittacidae > Ara > Ara ararauna. The sequence continues at coordinate 37,224,854 of CM054379.1, forward strand.
CATCTGAGAGCAAAGGCTGCAGCTCTGGCTGGGGGGTCTGTACCGTCTACCACAATGGTGGTAGCACAACTACAGGCTGGGCAGAGAATGGATTGAGAGCAGCCCCCAGGAGAAAGACTTGAGGGTATTAGTTGCCGAGAAGATCCATGTGAGCCGGCAGTGCGCAAACGGAGCCCAGAAAGCCAACCGCATCCTGGGCTGCATCACAAGGAGTGTGACCAGCAGGTCAAGGGAGTGGATTCTCCCCTTCTACTCCCATCTTGTGAGACTTCACCTCAGAGCAGCCTCCCAGTATCTAAAGGGGAGTCTACAAGAAATCTGGAGAGGGACTTCTTACAAGGGCAGGAAGGGATAGAACAAGGCGGAATGGCTTTAAACAGACAGAGAGGAGATTTAGATCAGATATAAAGAAGAAATTCTTTACTGTGAGGGTGGTGAGACACTGGAACAGGTTTTCAAGGGAACGTGTGGCTGCCCCATCCCTGGCAGTGTTCAAGGCCAGGTTCAACAGGTCTTTGAGCAACCTGGCCTACTGGAAGGTGTCCCTGCCCATGGCAGGGCACTGGAACTAGATGATTCTTAATGTTTCTTCCAGCCCTAACCATTCTATGATTCTACAGATTTTATATAAATATTCAATAATGTACTTATTGTACTGCCTTACTGTATTGCCCTTATTGTACTTAATGTACTATTGAAAATAGCTTTTAAAAATACAGTGCTTTGCACATATACTTTTTTTATTTAACTTCCAGTTGCATAGAGGCACAAGTATGAGATATACATCAATGTGGTTTGCTTCCATTATCAAGAATAAGAAGCTGAGGCAGCACCTCTGCTGATGAAAAAAAGATAAATCGTAGCAGAGATGAAAATCAAGCTAAAGACAGCATCTGTGGCCAGAAAATGAACCAGCACTTGAAATGTTTACCTTTAATAAACAGTCAGCATAACCCATTCTCTGGCTAGTAATAGGTTCCTCCAAGAAAATGCAGTTATTGTCCTGTAGTAGTTATTAAAAAATGGGTATGTAAATTCAGCAATAAAGTGGAAAGCAAAATGTACTGTTATGTATCAGCAAGGAAGCTGCAGCAGTCATGTATCCTAATTGGGTAAAAGACAATTTCATTATTCTACAACTCTTTTCCAAATGCTACTTTTGATGTGCATCTTCTATCTCTACTTTTTTTCTGGAAGATGAAAATGTACATAAGTGACATGAAAGAGTTCTCATGAAAGAGAAATTCTGTGTTGTTCCACACATTTACAGAAACAGTTTTTAAAACCAGTATCAATGCAAAGAGGTATTTGGCAGTTCAGTATGAATTCATCTAGAAGTAAACAGATTTGAGTCTCAATACATACTAAATAACAATTCCTTCCCTTTATGTTTCCATTGATTATGGTGCAAACAGTACCTTTGTAGTCAATGGCAAATCCTGACATTCCAACAGAAGCATCACTGCGAAAAGCCAGAAACAGGCTGCTACCACTGCTCTCTATTCTTTCAGGAGCCTGCGAGCCTTGAAAACTGCCAATTAGAGGACTGTTGGAATCTTCCCCTTCATAAATATGTAGAAAATCATAACTGGGTTCCATATTGAAACTGAAAATAAAGGAAAAAGAGAATTGTCTTCATTTCTTTTTCATGAGTTAAACACTACTATGACTGTGGCTGCCAATCTTCTGCCTAACACATTTTCTCCTCCAGAAATAAAAGTCTTTTAAAATATAATCCACAGTGAAAATTTACTTTCAACTGAGTTGAAAACCTTCACTTTTCCAAAAGATCCACTATCCAGCCATCTTTCAGGCTCTGTCTACAGTCAATGAAAAAGAAGCATATACGCCCAAAGATCTTAACACTTCTCAAGATGAAATTAATCACCTGCAGCAGAAAGGCCATCACTAACCCATGATCACAGGAATGATCCATACAAATAGCTTAAATTAAAAAGTCCAGCTCTTACTTCGCTGAATTGGATGTTATTAAGTCCACCCATCACAAATATAAATTTACCATTTTGGACGTAAGATGCTTTCATATGGAAAGACCACCACCCTGGAACTTGCCTCTGTTCATACAAAATTATATCAGTGAATAATGATACATTAAAGTGCAATATTATTATTCTTCTCACTAAACCATCTATGCTATGCTGTATTTTATGACATTTATATCTTTATAAAAAGCAATAATGAAGATCAATGTAATGTCTTTCAGAGGTACCTGAGATGAGTTCTGAGACAATATAAAGATAAGCACACAGGCATTTTTATGAGAAACTTATACAGAGCTAGATAAAAGGATACACTACGGCAACTAAAGAAAATAAAAGTAAACCTACATAAAAAAAAAATAAAATAAAGCAGCCAAAGACTCAGTCAAGTGGCTGGATTCATTTTTTTTTTTTTTCATTCGTCTTTGTAAACCAAAATAAAGAAATATTTGGCTTTTTTGCAAGTGTGGTGTTCAGCTGTTTTTCTTTCATATCAGTTAGTAATATTAAAAACAAACTTTTCCAAGTCATGTAATGTCAAATGAAAACAGTTTCATATAATGAACAATATTTCATGCCCCATTTTTAAAAGGTAAGAGATGACAGAAAAATATTTTGAAACTTTTGCTAAAACAGAGAATTTTTACTTAAGAGTTAGAAGAGTTGAAAGAAATAGCAGTCTAAAGACCAAAACCAAAGAAAAGTAAATTGCACAGGGCACTGGTTTTCAGTCTTCCTGTAGCCAACATTAATTTGACAAAATATATCGCATCTCTCTGTTCTCAGCCCACAACCTTACCCTATGCAGGCACTGCTGCCTTCTCAAAGCCCTTTTCTTCCTTGAGAATAGTACAGGTCTTACCTGTAGCATACTGCCTAAGAATAAGAACAGTTAGATAAAATGAACAGAAAATGGTATGCTAAGAAAGCAGATTTTGTAGATGTCTAAGAAACATTACACTTCTTGATCATACACCAAAGCTCTTGGGAGTATGTGGGAGGTCCCTGCTGATTAGAAACTAGCCAATGTTATGGCAATTTATACAAAGGGTGTGAGGGAAGATCCAAGGAACTACAAACCTTTTTTTGTTGTTTCTTTGTTCATTGTTTTCTTTTTTTTTTTTTTAAAAAAAAGATTGTTGTACTGAGGAACCTATAAACCAAAATGAATGGAGTTTGGAGCTTTTAAATCAAGTGATGGCACATATATGTGATCTTTATAATACAATCTTAGTGAATCGTGTCACATTGAAAACATTCCTGGAAAAATTATAGAGAAGATTATACTGGGTACAATTGAAAGCCATTTAAACAATAATGTGATCATCAGGCATAGTCAACATGGGTTCACTAAGGGAAAATCTTGTTTAACTAATCTGATATCCTTCTACAGTAAGGTCAGCCACCTGGTGGATGAAGGGAAGGTGGTGATAGCAGTTTTCCTGGATTTTAGTAAGGCTTTTGATACCATCCCTCACTACATACTTCTGGATAAGCTGTCCAACTGTGAGATGAGCAGGTTCACAGCGCAGTGGGTGAAAAACTGGCTGAAGCACAAACCGCAAAGTGTTGTAGTGAATGGGGCTACATCTACCTGGTGATTGGTTACCAGCTGTGTTCCTTGGGGTTCAATTCTAGGGCCAGTTCTGTTCAACGTATTTATTCACACTCAGGATGCAGAAGTTGAAGGCACCATTACCAAATCTCCTGGTGATACCAAACTGGGAAGTGCGGTTGACTCTATTGATGGAAAGATGCCCTGCAGCGGGATCTAGATGGGATGAAGTTCAAGTCTAAACAGCAGATTCTGTACCTGGTACAGAGTAATCCCAGGCAGAAGTAGAAACTGGGAGAGTAGAGGCTGGAGAGCAGCTCCACAGAAACGGATATAAGGTGCTGGTTAAGAGCAGGTCCAAGACAAGTCAGCAGTGAGCCCTGGCAGCCAGGAGGACAAACTGCATCCTGAAGCCCATTAAACACAGCATCATTGCTATCTACAGCTTTCTGAGAAGGGGGAGTAGAGAGGGAGGTGCTGAGCTCTTCTCACTGGTATCTCCTGGTAGGATACAAGGGAATGGTTCAAAGCTGCAAAAAGGGAGGTTTAGACTGGACATGAGGAAGCATTTCTTTACTGAGAGTGGTCAAACACTGAAAGAGGCTTCCTAGAGAGGCTGCTGATGTCACAAGCCTAGCAGTGTTTAAGAGGCACCCAGGGAATGCCCTTAATTAACGTCCTTTAACTTTTGGTTAGCCCTGAATTGGTCAGGTAGTTGGACTACATGATCGTTGTGGGTCCTTTCCAACTGAAATACTCTGTTCTATTCTACTCTATTACATTCTAAAAATCAAGAAAGTCAGAAAGGACTGCAAAGATGTAGTTATTTCAGCACTGAAATTTCATATAAATCAGAGCAGGTTTGTGATAATGTATTAATTTGAATGTGTTCTAACATTAAATACATTTGTAAAACAATCTCATTTCTCTATTACAAAGCTGCCAGCATGTATTTGCACACTTTTTCATTATATAAATCCATGTAACTCTTATGTACATTTATACTAAAAATAATACATTTACTAAAAAAAAAAAAAAAAAGTTTTCCATTTTGCTGTTTTATACCTGTAAGGATAGAGGTAATAGTTTTGGTTTTCCTCTCCTTAATTTGCCTTCCAATTTCCCATTTGTTATTTTTTTTCCAGTTTTCTACAAGTATTTACGAGATCAACACCCCCACAATCTACATCATAAAAGGCCCTATGTCTCCATCAGTCAGAAGATGGATGAGTTTCCAAGAATATTCTCCAACATCATACAGTGGTAAAAGGTAGTGCCAGAAACCTGGGAAGGTATAGCATAACCTCTTCTTTCAGATTTCTAAGGAAGATATCTTTCTGGAGAATTTAACAACTTCTAGCACAGAAAATCAGATTTAGGAAAAATTTTGGCAGCCCAGTGTGTATTACTGGACTGCAATTATCTATAACATGGCTGGAAGTACAGCATAAGCTGCAAATTCCATTACAGTGCTCATATTTGTATTCCTTAAAATAGAATTCACAAACAAACCTGAATTCTCAGTAACTATAAATTTATTTTTTTTAAATTGAAATGGAGCCTTTGAGCTCACTATGTGGGCAGTCCACAGAAATACGCTGCTCACCATACCTATCATGTGATATCTTCAAGAGTGTAATGAATGGGAAACTATTCTCATCTCTTAACACTATTTGATCACATACCTGAAGAAAAGAATTATCATATTCCTGTTTATATAATTCCAAGTACCTTAGGCTTCAATTCTTTCATTTCTTGTGTATCAGTATTTTATTAGAAAATACATTTCAATCAGTCAACAAAAGAAACTGTTGGATTTTAAATTTTTTTGTTCGTTTTTTGCTGGTGGTTTTTTTTTGGTGCAAATATTACACAATAAAATTCTGAACATGCCATCATCTCTTCCTAAAAGAATCAGAGTTGTATGACCATCCCACTGAAGCCAACAGCAATGTTGCTATTCTCAGCTGAAAGATCACACTTAGGACAGAGAATCTAAAAAAACAAAAATTTGTATCTGCATCCATAGATACAGCAAATAGGATGATTATTTAGGCCTGATTCAAACAGAAATGGCAAACTGAACACAAGGATACAACTATATCCTTAAGCTTAATATATATGTAAAAAGTAAAACCTGTTTGCAAGAAATGTAGCTTGATGATGGAACATACTGAGTAATTTAACTTTTTTTTTATTATTATGAAAACATTCTCTGGATGTCTTCTATCTCTTAAGAAAACAACTTTTTTTTCCTTATCTATGCATTCCAAGCAAAGTATTTTTAGTCTGTATCTGTAAAAGACTTTAAGAACTGAGTTACAGAGTTTCTACTACAGTTAAAGTCTCTACTATAAGGTACAACAATGTAAATCAAACATTTCTAAAGCTGACAGTTTTTCCAAGATATTTCACAGGTCATAGATTTTTTTGTTGCTCAGGAAGGTATTTGATATCAAAAGTGCCATATAACTACATAGTTTTCTTTTATGCTATTTTTAAGCAATGATATAGCATGCATCTCATGTACATTCCAGGACTTAGCCAGAGAATATAATTAGAAGCTTTAAGAAGTGATAAATGATGCCATTTTTAGACACGACATTTAAAATCTTTTTAAACAGAGGCATTCATCCAGAAATGGTACCTTTTGAATATCAAGGCAATGACGAAGTCAGGGTTTACTTTTATTCTCCAGTCACATTCTTTCCCAGGAGGATAAGGCTGTGGATAGTTAGGGGATAAAATAACTCCTGCTGGGCCTGTCAGGTTTCCTCCACATGCAGCTGTCACAATGTAAAAAGAAATAGGAATATGGTCACATGTTATATTCACAAGCACATATTAGCTGTTAAAAAGGAGTAAACTGACTTGTGCTTTTACTCATTTCCAGCTAGCAAACATTTTTGCATTTTCATCACAAAAAATCAGCTCTCTGAGTATCCAAAAGAAGCCTAAGAAAAGCTCTTTCCAAAGAGATAAAAATATGGAGCTAAATAGGAAGTCAAAGAATCATAGAACAGTTAGGGTTGAAAATTACTCTAAGATCCTGTACATTCTTACTGTTACTTAATCTCATCTCTGGAAAGCTGAAGCATTATGTACTGAAAGTACTTTAAGAACTGGGATAGCTAAATAGCAGGATTCTGGATGCAGGGTTTTTCTGACTGTAGATGTAACACAAAACAGTTTGATTCACTCAGTAAAGGTATTACCCCCAGAAAAATCCAATACATTTAGTTACAATAAATTAAACATCACTTTGAAACAGATAAGGAATTCAACTTCCAAAAACGATAATCACATAGAAGTCTAACTAGAAAGTACAGTAGTAAACACAGGCTGCATTTATATTATGGAGTCACACAGACTGACAGGAATACATATGTAGGCAAAACAGTTGGTGCTAATGGCCATTTCTAGCCTCCTCCAATGGACTGAATGCTTACTAGTTGTTTCAGTGTATCAGATGCACCCATAGAATACATTTTCCAGTTTAGTTTCACTCAAAAGCTCCAAGAGTATTCAAAATCATGAACTAAAGTGAGAACAAGAAAATTTGGCTGGAAACAATGCTCCTAACCCAAATGAAGACATTGATAAAGACATTCCCCTCATGGTATTTTTGAAAACAAACTAAACAGTATTTTGTTCTCCATTACTTCTTTATTTATTTGTTTTAAAAATTAGTGTATTTATGTATTTGGAGGATTTTGTGTCTGCAGTTTTGGTATTTTAGTAATTATTTTTGATCTCTCTTTTTCTTTAATTTTTATTTCTTTTTTGGTTTCATACACAAATACCGGTTCCAGTAATGTTTCATGTTTCTGAAATAACATATGTGTGTATGTGTGCTGATGATTGAGGCTGTGATAACCATGATGAAGGCTATGAAGTACAAATAGAGCAGAAAACACTAAATAATCAGGAACGGAAGTCACACAACCTTTTAGAGTACTGAGTAGTAAAGTTATTAAATGTAAATACTTTTTAATGTGTAAGTCCACATACTGAAATAAGGACTTTATGAAAAATCCTAAAAGACACATAATGGCTTTATAGAACTCTTACGGTTTCTAATACTGCCATGTGTACAGCACTTCTTTAATCTGCTTTCCCTTTCAAAGTCTCCTTGAGTATGTGGAAGAATAACAATATGAATACACTTTTTGCCCCAAAACCCTGTACTTTTCCTTTCTCTCCTTCTTTATTTCCTTCTTTCTCTTTTATTTTGTTTCCTGTTCTTGTTGTTTGGGGGGTTTCTTTGGTGGTTTTTTTTGTTTGTTTGTTTGGTTGGTTGGTTTTTTTATTAGACTATAAAGAAATATTATTATTGCTATTTTACAAAAATAGAATGAATCTGCTAGACCGTCAGACACCATATATATTTTATTTTTTATTTTTATGTAAATATTTTTAATTTCAGAATAATCTGAGTATGTTTAGAAAACAAATCCACACTGATATTTAGACATAGCACATAAGGTATCCAGAAGACAATGTTCAGACTATATGGTGTTCTAATTCTGCTAGATGATACAGAGTTAGAGAAGCTATGCTGCGTTACCCTGAATCCTTCCTAGTATTTTTGAGGTATCTGTAAATAGTTCCGGGAAACAGAGAGACTGCAGTTGTTTGGGGATTTGCTGTTTTGGAACGAGCTCTCTATAATGGCTTGTAGAAAGAAACAACATTATATTTATTCCAGTGCTATTAAAAAATATTGCATCTGGCTTTTAGGATCATAAAAATAAGTCTTCTTTTAATTATAAATCAGTAGGCAAAAAATAATCATAAATATTTTAAAAATTACTATACCTAGCAGATAAATTTTCACAGATGTTTATTAACTCTAATGCTATAAGAGCTACATTCATGACCTTAAAATGCATTTCAGCAAGATTTCTAAGCCTGTAATCATGAGCCTACTGACCTCAGAGAAACCTTTATGCCATATATAAGACTACAGAACCAAGAATCAAAACTTGTTTCAAAGAAAGAACTGCTCCCACCCTCTCTTGCTGTTATGGAAATACATGTAATTTCTTTCGACAGCATTATCACTTGGACCCCCTTCTCTGCGTCTACCTTTCAAAACAAGCATCTGGCTTCAGAAAAAGATATCTTTAGCCTTCTAGGGATAGCACAGGATGGGTATTTATATATAAAAGAAATCAGAAAATTTTCAGAATAAATACTGGATTGCAGTTTATGTAACTAAATCATTACACAGAAGACCAAGCTAACAAGACCATTTCAGCGAGAAATCTTTTTATCCAAATTACCGCTTCCATTTAATAATTTCTCTTAGACTTTGTTCATTTTAACTTTGTATGAAGTTTAAACAATAGAATACAGTAAGAAAATGACATACAAAAACAATGTTAAGCTTGAGAATGAGGCTGTCAGTAACTCTAAGTATGAAATAACTGGATTCTGCAAAGAGCATCACTCCAGCATGAGCATCATATATATGTCCACTAGTTGAATAAGAAATCTGATCTGTATTAATCTTTAGAAGAGACTAACATTTCATCTGATTACCTATGCATGTAGGAGGATCAGGTTGCCAAAAGAATCGGTTATTCAGTTGCACACATGTAATTTTAGCCTGCCCTTGAAGTTGATAGCCAGGGTCACATTGAAAGGTGGTAGTGTCTCCAGGCTCTCTGCTGTCTCCATATCTAGTACCATTCTGTGGTGTCCCAGGATCGTTACAGGTTGATGCAACAGAAGCTGTAAAGGAATGATGAAATAAATCTTTAAGGTGTAGATACTAAACACCCATAATTAAATGCACAATATTTTTACATGAGCATTCCAACCAGAGGCAATATTATTTACTCATAAGTTAATACAAGAAGGCATACAGGAAGGCATTTTGTCTCTTTATTTTTATGAGAATCTGCCCACTGCGATACACTGTGATTATATCTGCTTCCTGCCAGTGTCCTTACTATAAAATATGGCCTGAGAGAAAACATGCATAAGCTTTTCTTTCTTTTTTTTTTTTTTTTTAGTTGTTAATGCACCAAAAGAGCTAGTAGCTCCTTTTCTCACTTTAATGTTCTGGTTATCAGCACAAATTGCTTCATGCACTTTGATGCTTTTTGCACAATAGACTAAGTAGCAAAATATAAATAACATTGGTTTATAGTCTTAATATCCTGCAGCATGCAAATGCTGTTTACTAAGCTGCTGAATCAAATCGCAGTTTTATGTAGCCCTGAAGTTCCCGTATCAGGTGCAAGCAACAACTTCCTTAGGATTCATTCAAAATGAATCCAAGCAAAATATTGCGCCTATGTTCAGTCTCCTGAGTTTGGACAAGGATTTTGCTTTGTAAAAAAATGAATCAGTTAAAAAAATAAATTAACTATAAAAGCAATGTTAAACTGATCAGAAAAATCAATATGGTATGATTTAAAGCAAGTAATCATTCAGAAAGGAGATACACAAATGTACATCCAGCACAGATTTGTGGAAGATGCCAGGTCTTTTACATTGGCTTTCGGTATTCAACATCCTGAGTTGCAATAAGCGCTGCAGTCTTCCCAAGGAAAGAATGTATTCAGAGCAGTATGCAGCACTTCAACTTCTTGGGTTTTAGGATGGTGTTATAAATTACAGGCCAAAAAAGACTAAGAACATAAAATAATATTTTTTTATGCTTGATAATCATTTTCTGTTGTTTTAAATAGAGAGCACAGACTCTTCCATGCCTCCTATAAACGATGTGTGCTAGTGACAACAGTCTGTCCTCCCTCCTCTCTTTTCTGGGGGTGGGGTGATTTTTTGGGTTTTTTTTTTTTTTCATTTTTTTCTGTTTCAATCCCAGGAAACATTACTATTTCATTAAAATGATTTTCTTAGCTCATTTCAAATAATACAACCCAAAGGCTTTCATAAGACAGACTCATCTTATAAAACTACGTAGACACTATCACCACTATGCAACCCCTGGGCCCATAATGTGCAGGTAAACCTTTTTCTGTATCAACAACTGCATCTGCTCCTTCCATCCACACCAGAAGAGTATACCACTATAAGAAACAGCAAGAACAACTAAACATTTGGAAAACTGAAACAATTATCAATTTGTACAACTGGAAAACTTTTTTTTCTATGTTGCAAATTTTCAGGAAACAGTTTGAAAACAAGAATGAGCAAAATGAGAAATAAATATTTTATATTGGTAAAATGGTTTTCTGTATGTTCTAGAAAACAAGTGGTCACATAGACAAATCACAGAAACTGTAAAAGATCAATATATACCAATTAATGGGTTCGGATAATTAACACACTACAAAGGCACTTTAACATTTCATTATTCATAATTATTTGACCATATTTCCATTCCAAAATAGTGTCTCATAACTTGGGATGATGCCTGTATCTAAATGAAGTTAAAGATATGGCAGGTTTTTTAGAAGTGGGGGACTTTTTTTCCACCGGAATTTATAAGCATCAATTCCAGGGTTAAAATAGTGCTGTCATTAGTGATGAGTACTGTGTAAACATTCCCTAGGCACCACTCTAACAATTTACATGACATCCTATATTAGTGCAGTTTACTAAATGTATAGTTGGCCACAAGGGAAGGAAAACATGGTCATGACCTCAGAGAAGTTATTTCTCATTTGACAGACAAAAACAGCTCTAAAGAATGGATCATTACAGTGCATATTTGTTAAGGAATTGTAATTCTTTCAAATAAATAAACATAAACCCATCTCTGATATTAATCAGTATCTTTTTTCCATAAAATCCTTGAATATCTACATTTTCTCCTTAAAAGGTCATGCAATATAATATCTCAGCAAATAACATCTTTTCAATTTCGAATGTGTCAAGTATGCACCAATTATGAAGGACTGATGCCTTTTACTATTCATTTCACTGTTAATTTCCATTTCTTATAATATAAAGTTCTAAATTTTAAAAAAAATCACAGATGTTTAATAAGCACCAAAATATCCCTATGCTTTTGTTCTTGCAGCCTCAGAAGTTATGTATTGCAAACTAACAACCTCTTTATCATGCCAAATATATTTGTTCCTAATTAAACAAAATACCAGCCATTTAAGCACTGATGGGTCATCTAGCAAAATTTAGACAGACTGTCAACTTTTCAACTTGTCTCCTTTCCAAGTTGTTTTACTTCTCAAGATTCCCAAGAGGTTCTGTAACTGCATGAAAACTACACATCTACTACTGCTTCATTTCATACTGCGCAAGTATCTAAAGGGTATATAGGTTATATGCATTCATAAGTAAACCAGACATTAAAAATAACCAGTTCTTCTGTCATCTGTCTTCTTTTATAATAGGTTCATTTATTCTCAGCCCCTAGACTAATACAGAGACATGCAATTAATATCTAGCTTACACGCTTATGAGAAGCCATGTTCACGCTCTGATGTAACACTGCCATATATAATTTTCAAAAAAACCTCCCAATGAATCCAGAATCTTGAAGCTGAACACAATCACAACATATATTCTACAAAGCAGGGAAAGTAATAACTATGTTGTAGACTCATGGATGCTAAATCAAATCAAATTTCATAGTCAGACTTCTTAGAAATTATTGAGAAAAACTAGGTGCCTAAAATGGCATGGCCAGGAGAGAGGATATGAATTCCATCAACCTGGAATTAATTAAATCACTGCTTCTGAGTTCTTACACATACGTTCAAAGCAGTAAGCTACATGAGAGCCAGCAGGTTATAGAGTAATACTCTGTACAGATTTTCCATCTCTGTCTCCTCTGCTAAGAGAGGAACATGCTTCTGTGTATGCAAAAGGTGGAACCAGATGTAGGTGCCAGAAGAAAGGGCATCTGGCAAAACCGCAAATTTCTACAGAGTTTCAGGCCTCCACATGTTGGCAGCCACTGTGTTAAGACTCTGTTTTAAATTTAATAATCTTCCAGAATCCCATTTTAGACTTAGTTTGGATTTGGCTCCTGAAATGATTTTTCAAAATTGATTTAAAACTTCAATGAAAATCAATATGAGGCTGTTTCTAAGAATATAAAACCCTTTGTATCTGTGTGTCAGTAGCCTTGTGAGCAATATGCTAGATTTGTGACTGATTTATACTTCACCTGAAAGACACTCCTTTTAACTGTTTGTTTAGCCTGTAATGTATTGTAGCTCAAGGAAAAAAAAAAAAAACCACACAACCAAACCATCACCTTTATCAACATGTTTTGACTAGATCTGTGGTAAACAATCACCTATGCCATTTGCTGTAGTGTTGTGTTGCAACACCTGTTTTTTCTAGTGGTTATAAAAATAATAAAGACTTTTCTGGAGGTAAGTGTGCAAACTGCAGACTGCACAAGCTTCCCCTGTTTAGTGCATTAACCTTGCATAGTAGGTCTGAGAAGGACTTTGGCATATCAAAGTATATTAGCATCAACCACATATTTAAATGTATTCCCCAAGAATGTAAAGAAAAAAAGAAATCCAAATGCTAATGCAACCCCTTTCATTAAGTCTGAAGTACAAAAGCTATTAAGTTTAGAAATAACCATCAAAGTAATCTACAAGCTTCATTTATGCTTAGTTCCATGGTAACCAAATGAAGAACAGCTTACCCTCTACTAGGCTGAGGATGACTTGCACAGGCCATGCATTAGATGATGGACATCAATGCAAAGACAGTTTCATGAAACTATTATTGTGAATATGCAATGCAACAGTTATAGCATCACAGAAAGCAAAAGAAGAGACTGAATTGTGAAATGATTAGGTTATAGACTTTAAAATGGAATCTTGAATTCCCGTGTCTTGTGTCCTTTTATTTATTTTAACAAGGGAAGTCCTAACGGATTTCATTTTCTTTGAACTCAAAATTTAGTTAGTTAGCAAAGGAAATATGTGATTATGCATGTGTACATTTTGTTTAAAATATATTTTTGTGCTAACCTGCTTTTCTTGATAATTTAATTGTGAATCAAACTAGAATAAATGCATGACAAATCCAAGCAATGAAGATTTAGCCATGGAAATGCTTCTACTATTTAAATGCAGTACCTCCAGCCATTAAGCAAGTGATTAAAAGGTATCTCGGCAATAAAAGAACAATTTACAAGACAACACTACTCAACAGCTCTAGACAGGTAGCAGCTACTGTAGGAATCAATGCAGACAAAAAAATGTTCAAATTGAATTACAACACTGGACAGAAGCAGGCATCATTGCTTAAACAGAATTAAGCCCAGTGTTATCAGTAACTATCAGAACTGCTGATGCTTAAGCTCTTGTCAAAGAAAGATATCAACAGATGTGTCACATCAGATAACAATTTCCAAATGATTGTTCTAATTAACTGCTCACTGAATGTTTTTAATTTCTATTATCATAATTGATGACTTGTGTTGTTAAGATATAGCCAGGTATCTTTACTTGTCATTGCTCACATCTGCATTTAATTCAAAAGCAAATTTTAAAAGTTTTGGCAGAGCGAGCAAGGAAGAGAAAAACTGGATTAAACTAACAAAGCAAGTGCCTTTATTTCATATCTTAACTTTTAATAAAATGAATGTGTGCAGTTCTTCTAGTAAGACAGAAATATTAAAAAGAAATTGAGAAAAAAATCTGCTTCTTTATTAACATTTTACTATTTGCAACATTATCTTTCTGTTCACATGAAAGCAGAGATAGGCATATTGTTAATTAAAGTGTATTCTAACCAAACACCATGACTAAAAGAAATGAATAATGCCATAGAACCAGAGGTAGGCATAGAAAATGACCACAGAGGGGTCTGATTCTGGAAAAGGCAGACATTTCCAAAAATGTTTTTCTTTTCTATTATAAAAAGAGTGTGAATAATCCTTTGATATACTTATAGCCTTGAGGAGCAAAATCTATGAAACCAGCTGAGAAACTATGAATGCATTATTTAGTTAAAAAATAAAAAACGGGTACAGTTCTCAAGTTACAACAGCTGAGAATTTAGTTCAAGAAAAAAGGTTACACTTTAAGGGTAGAATTACTTTTAGGTATTGTTAAAACAAGGCTGATTCTTTAAGAATTATAATATGACTAGCAGCTGCCGGTGCTGTTCCTATCATTTGCCACTTCCGTTGGTTCTGTTAAATACTGAATAAACATTTTATATGACTAGATATAAATAAGCTCTCAATAAAACAAGCTTCAGGTCAATAAAAACAATAGACTATACACTAGCATGGAATCCAAGTACTTTCAGAAGTCTAGAGTAGCTGAAGATTAACATTCAGGGCAAGACTGATCTACTTCAAAACACGCGGCTAGTCTCAATCAAGATGTCTTACGATATCCAAGGTATCTATCTGCACAGATCTGGAAGATATGACCAAGGACTTATGGATGTATAACCTGGAGTGGCAGACTAAGACTAGCTAGGATACCTTATGGCATTTCAGAAGGAATTGAACACCTGTGAAAGACAAGTAGGATTCATTTCACCTGCCCTGAGATGTCCGGAAGTTTGAAATTTAGTGTATGTTAGTACATCTAAACCTATAGCTGAAAAAAAAGAAAAAAGGCCATTTCAGATGGAAATTTATATCCCACTTACTTTAGACATGTAAGGCAGAATGGTTAACTTGGGCAGGAAGTTTTTGCTGCCAGTAACTTTGTTTCTTTGGAATAAAGAGGCAAATTAGCAAATATGTCTACACCCTTCTTGGGTTCGCCTTTTGTATCATGGCCAGAAAGAGTTGGTTGACATCCCTGGCTTGTAATATATAGTTTAAATGTATTTAATCCCCACAGTAAAGGTCAGTTTTGTACAGTGAACTCCATTTATTGTCCTTTTATGCACGATTAAACGGCAATTAAATTTTAATGAAAAGCAGTAGACTGATTACAATTAACATAATCACTCTTGTCAGTTCATGTTCTCATGTCTACATGCTGAGCTGAGTGGGCAAGACAAGGCATTTTTAATAGTGTTTAAACATTTTTTTTAAGCTTCAGCCACTTATATTTTCCATTAAAAAATCCTTTAATTACATTTACAATCAACAGTAAGTACTTTCTAGGTGGTATTTTCTGATCTACTTCATATTATCTCTTCACAATGTGCCCTTTTTAGGCAGATGCAGTAAAGGCATTTTAGAGCGCAAAGTATAGACAGTAATCAGCACATTCACAGCACAGTGAAAAAAATTCTCCAGCAGAAGGTTTGCTCTTTAATGCTGTTGTACGATCCCACAAGTTGATGTTCATTGACACTAATCCCAATTGCATAATGCAAACCAGAAGTTGTATGTAAGTGTAAGAGGTCCAGAATATTGAAGGATTTCTAATCCTGAGCAATTCTGCACCTGAAGTTTACTTCTTGGATTGCAATTAATATTAAAATAAAATGCACTCATTAATAAATACAACATTTGAAAATACTTCAAGTGACAGAAGGACACAAACCTTGAGCAGTTACCTTCATAGAATTTGTAATAAATATCCATTAATAAACTCTGTGCAGCTTTGCTATAAACTGGCCCACAAGTTGAATACACAATGAATACTAAAGCATGCAGAGATCATCACTTGGCCATAGGTTGATTAGTTTAAATCCTTTACAGATCAAGGCCATAGTGGTCTGCCTATTACCTCAAGGAGACTAAATAAACTAAGCTCTGATTTTTAGATGAAATAATTAAAAATTTACTTTAATATACTCCTTAAATCATACATTTTATTCCTTACAATTAAAAATTAATAAAACTTTCCACTTGTCAAGCAGGGTGAATGAAACTTAATATAATTTTCCCTTTACTCGAGCATTCAGCTCTTCACCACTAATTCCAATTAATTCCAGTCAGACATACTCTGTAACTGCTAGCATGATCACTGAGTGCATCCACCAGACACTTTACTAAGATGGAAAAATCAGTTCTTCACCCTTAAGGCATTAAATTATCTCCTACTTATTACAAGTATCAGTGAAGGTCAAAGAATGTAATGACAAATCTGTTAAAATACTTTCCTCCTTTCAAAATCCTTGCATAAACTTATAAGTATTTCCATAAAACACAACATACAATGTGTTTACTAACCTTAACAGAGTAAAAAACCCCTTTATTTCCAAAAATGTAAAATTTATCATCTTTCAAGAACATGAAAAGCAGCATATTGGTCAGAAATTTTAGAAACACTGATTTTGTTCTGTGTCTTTGACTAATTTTTGCATTCTTTTATCTGTGTATCTTAGGGATGATAGAAGAGCCTGTGGTTTGGGGGGTATAGCATTCAGAAAAATCAAGCAAATTGAAGTAAATGGATAAATGTATAAGACATTATTTAGAGGCCAGGAAATGCCCAAAGTGTATTTCCTCATGCAAATAATGAGAGAAAATTTATCTCTGCCCTTTGGGTCTGAAGGACAGCACCTACAGAAGCTTTAAACTATACTCCTACTCTTACATGCTTTATTAATTCATAGTTTTCCTATGTTGCTGAGCAGAAACCTAGATATGTAAGGATGCAACGACTGAGAAAAGACAATGATATAGTCTCCCTCCAGTCCTATCGTCTGTCTCACAGTTCATCATAATATCATAGAAAAACTCCACATAGTTAATTTTACGGTATTGATCACTTCTACAATATTGATAACAATATTCTTTCACTTTAGACCTGAAGATGAATTAGATCCATTTAATATCAAATTTTAAAATGTATTTCAGTATGGTAAAACATATTTTTCATTTTAACCATGTACACAAACAGTTGTTAAGGTCATAAAAATGATGCATGATGCAACCAATCTTGTGAGAAAAAACACCCCAAGCAACACCATCTATAAATACAAAATAATACACTGTTAGGTAGCACTGGTGGGAACATTAAAAACTATCAGTGTAGAAGAAAACTTATGTATGTACAAATCCATTTTGACTTGTTAAATAATGCTAATTAGACAACGCTAGGCATATGGCTGCTGTGTAAAACAAGGAATAAGAAAACTTAAACTCCAAAGCAAATACAAAACTTCTCCCTAGTTGTAGCTATTTGCATAAATATATGATTAAAATTATATCATCTACTTTTTAAGACTAAGTTATGAGGAACAGTTAATATACATGACATATATTAAGTGTATATTAATATTATATTTGAGATGAAAAAATATTTACATACTTGAAAATTGAATGGAGAAACCTGATTTGCTGATGAAAAAATCACTGTCAAATTGTAATGTTAAGGAGTTGAAAGTGCTGTGAATATCTTCTGGAAGGGCTGAGCCACTCCATTCTTTCAGAAGGATGCTGCTATCAATAGGCCCATCCCATACCTTCAAGATGTCATGAGCGGCCTCAGTGTCAAAAACTATAAAATGCAGACTGCAAAGAGAAATTAAAAGCACTGTACATTACTCATGGAACACAATTTTGCAAAACTCCAAGCAATCATTCCCAGACTGTGCGTAGTTTTGGGATGCTGTTTAGGACTGGAAAAGGGCTGGTGGCTCTGCAGTTTTACTAATTTTTCCTGTTGTATGAGCTCGTCGTTGAAGAGAGATGATATTCTGCTCTATAAATGCCTGAATTACAGAAAACACCACTGTGAGGCACACAGTATCTGTTCTATAAATGAACTCATCCCTTAAATATCTATAATAAAAATAAGAGCTCTGGGTTTGTATAGTTTGGAGAGAAGGAGGCTATATTCAAATGAGTGTACCAAAACCAGCGATTGACTTAAATTGCAATTTTAAAAAAGCAGTTGCTATGGGACAGAAGCATACATAGCACAGGAAATTTCTTTCCTTTACAAACCAGAAAATATATTATCCTACCTTTGCCTTATGTCAAAAATTACAAAATACAGAATTATATTATAATAAAATAATCAATATTTATCTCAAGGTGAAGTATTAGGTTTAGAAATGTTCAAGAGTGCTGTGTTACTAGTTAAAATATGCACATTGACTTCAAGTTCTGACTGTTTACATTTTAAACACTGAAGAAATCTAACAGGTGAATATAAAACTTTATTTTTGTTTCAAACAGTTGTGTAGTGATATTTCTTCATTACATTTCTCATTAATTGGAAATCATTAATTTGAAAATTGCCATTAAAATATAAATGACGTATTGAATTCACCTATGATAGAGTGAATTCATTATTTGGTTTAGAAATGATACTACTAAAAATAAAAAAGTAAAAAACTCTCCCAGTGAGTAACCAGTCATTTACTTATATTGTTTTTCTTATTTTATTTTTAAAAAGTAATAATTTTCCTTTAAGCAATCAGTTAAAACTATTGTTCCAATAAATTAATAATAAAACATTTCAATATTTACTCAAAATAAATAAATAGCTACTATTCTTAAGTAACACTTTTACTGGAAATCATATACTTCTATCCAGTAGATAGAAATATCTATTCTATACTGTACTTCTACCTTGTACTCCTTTATAGGAGTATAAAACTAATCTCTGTTGCATAACATCAGGCATATTAGTATGAACAGATTATTTTAAAATGTCAGAAATTAAGATTATCTCTCTTGATTAGAAGTTAAATGTTTCTGTTACGTTCTTGCTTTCACAGCAACTTCCTCTTAGGAGTGGACCATCTTGAATATTGAGTATAATTTGCCATTTCAAAGCAAAACTGAGCTGAAAAAGTCTTTAAATATTGGTATTCCTTCCACTTGAGTGATTTAGCTGTAGATCAACAGCAAAGTATGATAGTCTTTCTTGTCACTACGCCAAACTGATGAGGAAAAACTATTTTAAAAGGTCTTCTTGTATTACTAATTTCCTTCTGCCCGAGTTGTGGAATCCTTCCATAATTTTTCCATAAATCATTTTAGAAATAAAAGCTCTAGATTCCATCATTCAGCCCTTGACATTTACCTTTATTTCATGCATTAATCACCAGTTTTGTGTCCCTCATTTTCTGTATTCTTCTAATTTCTTCCCTTTTCTGTTATGCGGCCTACCCTATGTGGAGAAATCTTCCAGTCTTTACCTATTAAGAATTCTCCCAGTCCTGTCCACACCTCTTGCTAAAATCTTATTCTTTCTCAAATTTGATTATTCTCAATGTCGTCTCAGATGTTACTGGTCTTATTATTCAAACAATTATGGGGAAAAAGTCTCATACTTACATAATTCAAAATGTTAAATACATTAATGATATGACGGAATAGAGCAGGAATGGAAAGTGAAAACCCTTCAGTGTTGAATATAAAGCTTTATATCACCAAATATTCTCTACTGTTGCTGTTGCTTGTCAAATTCTCATCAGATAAAAGCATTCATGAAAAAAAGACAGTTCCTAATAGATACCCAACAAGGTCCAAGATGCCTGATGCCTGAGCTCTCTTGGCAGATAGTCGGGAACTTTATGGCTGCTTGAGGTAATGTATTTAAGAAATAGTGTTGAACAACTATATTTGATTTAAAACTAATTATCACATTGAATGTGACACTAAGATATAAAAGAAGTGCATTACAGTGACTCAAGGGAAGAATTCTGAAAGCACAACTGACAGCTGTAATGGTTCTGGATGAGATGGTGTCAATTTTCCCCATAGCAGCCCTCATAGCGGTGTGGTTTGTATTGGTAGCTAGAAAGATGCTGACAACACACTGGTGTTCTGGCTAGAGCTGTGTGGTGCTTGTACAACATCAAGGCACAACATTTCCCCTCATCAGTAGGCTGGGGGTTGGCAAGATCTTGGAAGCAGATACAGCCAGGACAGCTGACGCAAACTAAACAAAGGTTATTCCACACCATATGATATCTGCTGAGCAATAAAAGCAAAGAGAAAACTGGGGGCATGTGGGTGGGGGGTGGCATTTATCATTACATTTGTCTTTTGGAAAAACCACTAAGCATACTGAAACCCTGCTTTCTAGGTTGGACATTGCCTGCTGATGGGAAATAGAAAACAAATCTTTTGTTTTCCTTTGCTTCTGCATGCCATCTTTGCTTTTGCTTTATTAAAATACCCTTATCTTGACCCACAAGGGTTTTTTTTCCCCATCTAATTTTCTCCCCTCATTTCCTGCTGAGGAGGGCAGTGACAGAGCAGCTTTGTGGGTGCCTGGTGTCCAACCAACGTCAGCCCACCAGCATACTTTTTCAGCGTGCAATGTGGGCATTGCTCAAGACAGCAGTTTTGTATTAAGCATACTATAACAGTTACTAAGTGGCAAGCTCCTGTGTGGGTCATGGAGTTCGCTGTCTGAACTGCTTATCTCTTTATTTTGCTGATCTTGGGAACACTTTAACACAAAAATTTCTATGTGCTTTGCCGTGGCACTGATGGCCTCACTGTGCTGGGGGAGGTATTTTGTGGAAAAGATGAGAGAAAACATCTTCCTATCCAAGGCTGATGTGGATGCTCCTGTTATGCAGGTTCCAAAGGTCCTTGTTCACCCTTATGTGTGTTGTTTAATACTACTAATTAACACTATTAGCATATTATGGGGTTTGTGGAATCTGGTATCATCCTGATGTAAGAGAAGGCAACTTTTGTGTGAGACGATATTGAAATGTGCCCTGAGAGAGCTGGTGTCTGGGTGGCAGGGTGCATGGAAGGATTTGGGTAGGTTCCTAGGGCAGTTATCATGTCCGAAAACCTGGGACTTAACACCTGAATAGGCAAACCCTGGCCACCTGATAGAAAGGAGCCTTGCCTCCCTCAGTGAAAATCAGCAGCTTGTGTAGAAGAGTGTGTGAATACAAAGGATAGACTATAATTTATAAAATACTGAAGTCAACAATAAATACTGAAATTAAGCATGTACCTTATTGTCTTTCCTGGATCTGCTTCAATAATCCAAGTGCAATGAAGATTGTTGTCATATGGTGCTGGGTAGCCAGGGGACAAAATGCGCCCCGATGTAGCAGCATGAATTCGACCACCACACTCAGCTACAAAATAAGTAAGGTTTACATTTATTTTTAACAAGATCATAATATTTTCCACTTGCATTTTCTGTCCATTCCAAATCTGTCTTCTAAAAAGGTAACAGAATGACCTGATTTCTCTGAAGTAATACACATACATACAAACCAGGACAGCTACAGGAGTTAAAAATGCACATATGTTCTCATTCCTACCTTGTTATAAAGCAATAAACCATACTTATGTGATTATGTTATTATGCCAACAAGAATAGCTTGATATGAACTGAGACTACAAAAGCACAATTTTAGCATCAGCTAGAAAGCAGAAACACTTCAGAAATATCCTATCCAAGATGTATGGCTCTTTCAAGTAATACACTAAATGCTCAAATTCAGAACATACAGTGTTGGATTAGAATTGCTTTATATATTGTTCTACTGTCAAAATGCCTTAAATTTAATGCTTTCAGGTTTCTTCTATATAATTTCAAATTGAATTATATCAAAAAGATGTTCGGTAATGCATAGTCATGTCCTTTATTATTTAAAAATTTAATTGCTATATGCCCACAGAAAGATTAAATTAGAAATCCATGATTTGAAAGTATGCACTGTGTTGTTTAAAACATCTTTATTATCAATGCTATCGTAACTTTGTGGAGAGACCAACTGCAGTGCTAATCATCTAGAATCATATGATTCTGACGTTGCTTGCTTAGAGCATCATGCTGTTGTCTGGCCAGTATAAAGATGCACCCTGATGAAACTAGAACTGTGTTACAGTCAGATGTCACTGAACAAAAAAGGATCAGAGGGTAGATTTAGATTGGGTATTAGGAAGAAATTCTTTACTGTGAGAGTGTAACAGGTTGCCCAGAAGCTGTGGCTGCCCCGTCCCTGGAAGTGTTCAAGGCCAGACTGGACAGGGCTTGGAGCAACCTGGTCTAGTGGAAGGTGTCCCTGCCCAAGGTAGGGGGGTTGGAAGTAGATGACCTTTAAGGTCACTTCCGAACCAAACTGCTATCTGATTCTATAATCAGTAACTCTTCAGTTAAGTGATGCACCTGAATTCCTACTTCAATTACAGTGTTGCCTTACAAGTAGTAGTATTAAAAAATGCTACCATAGGGAACTCTTCAAGCACAGCTGTACAGCAAGCATAATGTAAGACATAGATGATGAAAGAACCATGGCATTTTGACCAAACAATCTACCAGCAACACTCTTAACAAACAATAACCCTTATACATGGCACCAAGTTACTTCTAACAACCAAACTGTTACCAGGAAGGATAATATCTGAAGAGGAAACAAGATGACTGATTTACAATAGTGCTGTAGTGCTTTGATCACTCAAAACACTACATATTATTTATAGATCAACAGCAGAAAGCTGCTTTAGCACATAATTTCTTCAAATATGACCTTTGCCTAATATTTCAGTTAGTTTTCATTATACAAGTAAGTTCAGAATGCAATAGTCACTGTGATAGCTAACTACAGATGAAGAAATGACTGATACAGTACTGTATTTACCAAATAACACAAGAAACCTAGTTAAGCCAAAATTATTTAAACTGAAACTAATTTACAGATAGAAGACATTTAGAAAGAGAATGCAAGATTAAAATTTGGGATGATGCATTATATAGCTCATACATGTTAAAAAAACCATAATATCCATATTAGGAAGAGATCAAAAGTAAACTTTCCAAAGCAATTATAACACAAAAATCTGGTTTTTCAATATGCATAAACGTTTTTCAATATGCACTGTAAAATCATCACCTCAAAGAATATACTATATAAAGAATAAATATACTACAACTAATAGAGTGAGTGATAAACTGATAAAGTTCAATTATATTAAAAAAAGTTCTAAAATCTTCTAGAGAAGGAATTGAAATAATTCAACAGTTTTCTTCATTAAGCCTCAAGGAACATTAAGGAATATAAAACATGTTCATTAAGGAACATAGAAAAATTAAGATTAATATTGACCAATATACCAGTGCATGGCTGAAAATGGCTAGGTGTAGAATATGTGCAATATGTTTATTCTGAATGAGACTGAAAAGATTGTAAAGACAATGATGAATTTATATGTCACTGAAGAGAACAGCAAATATCAAATGGCAATCTAGAACACAAGCAAAAAAAGAACAGGTCTCCATAAACAGGAAGGTATTAAGAAAATACGACTGAAAAAGTAAGTCATGTTTGGAAGTTCATGACAACTTAAGAGAAAGGAATAAAAGAAAGACTGTCAAATAAAAGTAGGAAGAGATAAAACTGTGACAGCATAAGATAAAGCTGAAGAAAGAAAAGATTATATAAACGACACTGGAAGCAGGGAAAAAAAAAAGCATTAAATGATCTGCAGATGCTTAGCTGAGTTTTTTAGAGTTCTTCTTGACAAGTTGTCCTGTTCACAGAACAGCAAAAAACCCCATAATTTAATTAATTTAACAGTCCATTTGTGAAAGGCTGTTTAGAAAGATACCCCTTTAGAAATTTTTCAGAGAGAACAGTGAATATTTGACTTCTTGGGGAAATATATTAAATTTTATAAGAGTTTTAAGTTGACAAAGAGGAAGAGGAAGCTTATACAAAACTGATGCAATTCCCAAATTTGATTTTAAAGATAAAAAAAAAGGACAGCAAATAAAAAGGAGTGCAAAAAGATGAAGATATACAGAAAGATAGCTTTGTGGTTGAACAGACAGAAGGCAAGACTGACGTCTGTGTCATGATACCAAAAGAAAATTGACTATTCTATTTATATCAGGACATGATTTTACTTAGAGGTGAAGTGGGATCCTCAAGTTGGTACAAGTGATTCCAAAAGCTAAGCAAGAAAATACAGAAACCAAATCTAGTAAGGCAAGGTACAAAATCTAATAACAATAATAATGATGATGATGATTGTCATGGTTTAAGCCCCTCATGCAGTTCGCTCACTCACTCCCCTCTCCTTCTTCCCCCAGTCCCAGGGGGATGGGGAGGAGAATCGAAAGAATTCAACTCCCTCAGGTTGAGATAAGAACAGTTTAGCAACTAAGGTTGCTAAAACCTTATCACAAATAAGGTGATCACAAATCACTACTGCTACCACCAATAATAATAATGACAAGAGAAATACAAGGAAAGAGAATGCAACTGCTCACCACATGATACCAAGCCCAACCCAGCCGTGAACACCCACCCTTCCATGAATCTGCCCAATCTTTTTCCATCCTGGGCATGACGTGCTGTGGTATGGAATACCTCTTTGGTTAGTTTGGGTCAGGTGTCCTGTCTCTGCTTCCTCCTGGCTTCCCCTCCTCCCTGGCAGACCATGAGGCTCAGAAAGTCCTTGGTCAAACCAAAACATTCTAAGCAGAAACTAAAAACACTGGTGTTATCAGCGCTGTTCCCAGGCCGAAAGTCAAAAACACAGCGCTGCACCAGCTACCAAGGAGAAAAATGACTGCTGAACCCATGACAATGATAATAAGAACAACAATAACAATAATAATAATTAGTAAAGTAGCAATCGTAAGTGGAAGATAGACACTTGAAAGTAAACTGCTATCAAGAAGACTGGAAATACAGGTACAGTTATGGGAGAGGAAGGAGCATTACATAGTAGTGATCCATTAAACTAAATAAAGTCAGCATTTAAAAACATACATACTTGTCAAAAATATGTTGGAGAAGTGTTACAAACAATGTTCTTCAGAAGCAAACATGGGATTTTTCTTTAGATTCACTTAATCCTGCATTCCCTATCTTCATCCAGGACAGACTGGAATACACATGATTTTTTTATTTCTTTTTAAATTCTGCATGGTTGAGATTTGAGCATCCCATATACAGATAAGAAGATTAGACAACAAATCATCATACCAAGGAAATAGGTAGATGGCTGGATTTATTCACCTAACAGACTTTAAACCAACAAACATTTTAGAAATGATTTAAATACTTATGTTGAAGTGAACACAGGCCCAAGAAAATATTACAGAAAATGACTTTACAGTAATGACTTCATTTAAATTAAATGGGGAGATAGACATACGTAGGACTAATCATAGCTTTTCTCTATAAAAGGGCAAACTTAGAGGAAAAGGAAGCTAGCCAATTAACTAAAGAGCTTGAGGACTTGAATGTTTAAAGAGCTCACAGAAGTCCTTAAATCAAAACTGGAAAGAGTTGTTTTGACCTGTAAAATATGTAAGAGAAAACTTAGAGATATAATTCTGGAATCACGAGTTCTAATAAGACAGCAGAAATGCTGTTCACTGATGTTTTGCTGGCATTTACCCTCTGAGTAAGCTGAACTTTTGAAAGGAAGGAAACTTGCTCCTTTGTAAATCTATGAACGTGTTCAGCAGGAAGCTGGTGTTGGAATGGAGAATGTAACACCCAATACGGGAGAGAGGCAACAAGCAGGGATCCTACAGGTAAGTTCTGAAAGCAGTTGGTGGCCTGCCCACTGCAGGCAGCAGAGACAAACACTACACATCAGAAAATGCATAGAAAGAAAGACTTTCCAAGGCCTTATGAGAACTTCATCTGAAACTTGAACTCAGAAAGTGACAGAAAATCACTGCTAATTGCTGGACTGGAAAGAAACACTGGAGGAGAGAAACTGTCTTGCAAAGGTACAATAGGCAATAGCTATACTGATGTGCAGTTATTTTACGCTCCTCACCTAATTCTTCTCTTTTTAACATTTTTGGTTGGTAATGAAACAGTTTTAGGTACTTGAAGATGTGTGATCTTTAGAGAAAAGGTCTACCTCAAGACTGACAGACGGGGTATCCTATCATGCCCACAGTGGCTCAAGAGCACATAGATTAAACAATCTACTGGTGTGGGATGAAAAGTAGAAATCAGGGATTTCTGATGAAAACAGGTAAGGTAAACAAATAATAAAAAAATCTTTATTTGCTTCATCATGGGATTTGCTTAGCTTGTGAACTGTTTGAGACTACCACTGCCTGTAACAGCATATCACACTCAATGACCCAGGATATCATCAGAATCAAAGTAGTAGTCTTGCATCAAAGCTGCTGTGTGGAAAGATGAGTTTCCTTGTATTTTGTAGACATTAATGGCCAGCTATCTATTGCACAGAAGTTATACTTGGATGTCCACATTAAATCTTTACTGTAAAGATTTACATTTACACCATTATCATAGCATGAAGTATAGAAAGACAGAGTATTTGTTGTTTTTTTTTTCTTGAAACACCAGACCAAAATCTTTCATTGCCACAACCCATATTACCTATGCAAGTAGGCAAAGGTTTGTCCCAGACTCTTCGATCTCCACTTAAGCATGTCATAATGCTACTACCATGCATTGTATAGCCAGGATTACAGCTGTATAAAATGACAGTGTCTATAAAATGTCCTTCATCTCGGATCTTGTAGCCATAATTTGGTATGCCAGGATCTTCACACTTCACTAGGTCAAAACCTGCAAACAGAAATAAGAAGAGAAAAAAAAAAGACACAGATGTATAAAATGCCAAATAAAATAAATTGCCAATGAATCTGATCTTAACGCAAATTATATTCCCATGATTCATTTAGATCAGATGTATCCACATTAACCATAGATAAATTACATATAATTTGGGTAAATCAGAAATGGAAACACCAAGAGCTAATTATTCATTAGACACTTGATTACGGCATTAGTTTATTGAAGAAAGCATGTTATCTACACTATTCTAATAGATATTAGGGAGCAATTTATTAATTTGCAAAACTTCTAGTCTTCCATTCTTTTTTATTCAGAGAAAGGAACTCTTGACCCTGTATTTGCCGCTAAGTGAGAGCTCCACTTCCTCATCTAATCTCCATATTGAACCCAACAGACCATGTGGTAACTCAGGAAGAAAAATGCAAACATTATTCCATCCATCCTAGTGTCAAGATAGCATAGCTTCAGTTTATTCTCTGCTGAAATGAAGAAATACTCCTACACTCATTTTCTATGAGCATTGCCCTTTTCAGCCTATTAACATGCTCAATGGGGTAAGCAGCACCCCCTCTGCTCCTTGGAAAGAGCAGTTCTAGTCTGAGCAGTTAAAACTCCACATTTTACCCTTTCCTCTCCGCATTTTTTCCATATAACATGGCTAAAATGTAAATATGCACTCCTTTTGGCCTGAGGTCCAGTTTTTGGAGCAATAAAAAGAGTGGTTCCAAATTAATCTTTCTCAAGTCCAGATTCTTCTTTGTGGATTCTTCCTTTATTGCTGTTATGTTCCCACCCCAAGAAAGTAATTCTGACTCTACAAATGGATTCCATTTTGCTGTCCTTATTTTACTGAATAGCTTCATTAAGTGGTTATGAATCAGGTGGCTGGTCTTCCCTTCAGTTTGCTATTTTCAGCTCATTCTCTACATGAGATTGCCCAGAGAAGTTGTGGATGTTCCATTCCTGGCAGTGTTCAAGGCCAGGATAGAAGGCTGGATGGGACTATGAGCAGCCTGCTTTAGTGGACGGTGTCCCTGACCACAGCTAGGGGGCTGGAACTAGTGTCCTGGGTTCAGCAGTAGCAGACATCTTTTTCCTTCTTAGCAGTTTGTGCAGTGCTGTGTTTTTGACTTTCGGCCTGGGAACAGCGCTGATAACACTGATGTTTTCAGTTGTTGCAGTAATGTTTAGGCTGACCAAGGACTTTCTGAGCCTCATGGTCTGCCAGGGAGGAGGGGAAGCCAGGATGAAGCAGAGACAGGACACCTGACCCAAACTAACCAAAGAGGTATTCCATACCACAGCACGTCATGCCCAGGATGGAAAAACTGAGGGCAGAGATCCGGAAGGGTGGGTGTTCACGGCTGAGTTGGGCTTGGTATCATGTGGTGAGCAGTTGCATTCTCTTTCCTTGTATTTCTCTTGTCATTATTATTATTGGTGGTAGCAGTAGTGATTTGTGTTATACTTTAGTTACTAAACTGTTCTTATCTCAACCTGAGGGAGTTGAATTCTTTTGATTCTCCTCCCCATCCCTCCAGGAGCAAGGGGAAGAAGGAGAGGGGAGTGAGTGAGCAAACTGTGAGTTATGACTTAAACCACGACAACTAGATAATCTTTAAGATCCCTTCCAACCCAAACCATTCTATAACTCTATGAGGTCCTTCACTAATTAGGAGAGAACCAGACATCAGGATCTGAAGTATCTATACATAGAGAAAAGGAATGTGCCTCCCCTTCCCCCCCCAAGAAAAATAAAAAAAAAGACTGCTATTCCATCACATAGACACTGCATCTCTATCTGTGCTAGTATCTTAAAAACCATCAAGCCCCAAGACCTATGAAAATGCTCTCACCATAGCCATGCACTTCAATTACCCTTCAAAAGAGCATGGCTGCCTACAAGCCACTTCAAGGGAATTTAGCTCACGTCATCTACTATGTTACACCTGAGACAGTCTGGGAGACTGCTAGACAACCCAAGCTAGGCACACACTAGCATTTACCCTAATATTTCAGCAATATAGACAATCACTTTCCCACACTCACACTCATGCCCTGATAAAAGTTAGTCTATTGTGTAATCTATGTATCAGTAGTATCTATAATCACACACAGTACAAATCTATTATAGGGATTTATCATTATTCTTTTGTAAAAGATTGTTTCCATGTGAATATTCGCATAACCCTGCAACTTCCCTTTGCTGACCAAAAAAAGAAACAAGTGAACACACTCAGTTTCCAGAAAAAAGGGGTAGCATTAATTTTAACTAGCTCTCAGGAGCAATTATATGAAACCAGTTGTCTTTCAGAGTTAATAGTAACTTATGGGATATGATTAATCTCAACCTAAAGTAGATATCTAAAATAGATTGAATAAACCCTGGAATTAAAAAAAATGTCTATTTCTCTTCATTTACTGTAAAAAGAGCCAAGATGATCAGGTCATTCAGATGAGCTGAACTTCACGTGAAATAGCTATATTTCATTATTTTAATCTCCTATTAAACATACAAAGACATTAATTTTAAACCCTAAAAATGTAGGTTGCTTGATAGATAATGTGATATTTTAAAGCTGATTTGATGGCATGAGCCAACCTAACATTATTTTTCTGCCACCTGCTTTTGGATACTTTCCCATCCTTTAGCATGTGCAACATTTGGTTATCATTGGGAGTAGTATGTGATGACAGACAAATCTGTTTGTTTATGGTAAGATAAACTTTCCATAAGAGTGATATATAGTCAGAAAGTTGCCACAAAAAATTGATTCTCTACTACCTATCACCACATAAAGAAGAAAAGGTTGCTAAGGAGTGGTAGTATCTTTTATAAGACCGACAAATAAATCTGGATGAAATGAAACGATTTTTGGACGAACAAGCCCTTCTAGTCTGCTATATAGCCATCTTCACTACAGAAGATGTCAAGACTGAGATAAAATTATTGTTCTGACTTGCTATTCATGTATTCCACTTAGCATTCAGTTTTGCAGAAGTGTGTAAGTATATATGATGCAATGTCAGAGAATCTTATTTCTTTTCTCCTTTTTGTACTGCTTCTTCTGTAGGATGAGGTGTCTACAAAAGGCACTGGATCTCATTCATCAGAATAAGGGCTTCCTGAATGGTGCAAAACCACCTTCAATATGTTTATCTTCTTACAATCTATTTGCACAGTATACATGTCAGATACACTATTCCATTTTCTGCTGATCTGTAATAATAATCCTTAAGGACTACTGAAACCTCACTGATGTGAAGAGTTAAAGAGATCCTACCACAAGTGTTAGAAGTTACTATAGTGTGTCCACGCTTCCTCTGTTCTTGCTTTGAAATAGCACTGAGTAGCACAAAAGACTTTTGTTTTTTCCTATAGCTTATTAATAGTTCACATCATTACTGTAAGTCACATATACCTTCAAGTATCCACTAACACAGAGGTTTTCCACCTCCTTTTCTTTGAAGACTGCTACGAATTCTCCAAAATGAGCTAAACTACTATAAAAGTCTATCGTGTTGAAAATAAACTTGCTTTTCATGATTGCATTTGCAGACTACGACAGAAATCCATGAGGTCCCACAGACCACAGGTTGAAATTGACTTTACTACTCCATTAGAATACTATAATTGAAATAAATATAATCTGATAAAAAGAAATTAATAAAAAATACTGATATTACTTATTAAGAAAATAACTTACTCAGGCTCGTACAGAAAGACTTCACTTTAAACCCAATTTTTCTGAAGACAGCAATTAATTAAAAATGTAGTTTGAGATCTGGCATTTAGGAAAAGAAAAAAAAAAGGTGAAAATTGCTGGGTTTTGTTTAATTCTAAAATAACCAACCTGTAAAATGATTCATTAATCTTTGGCATTATTCTGACCAACATGGCTTTGAAATTACATATATTGCTAAATATATGTATGTCTATATCATAGCAACCACGTTAAAATATACTGATTTTTATTACAAAATTTTGTGTAGGTGCATATTCATAAAGAAATAATATACTAATAAGAAATCAATCAATTAACAAATAATGTTTGACTGGAAGTTTTGTAAAAAACATAAAATTCAATTAATGTTGCAATAGCAAGGTAATAAATTAGTTAACTACTTTCTGGTTCTTCTCCTCCTCCTCCACCTCAGAATGGTCCACACCAATCATATGAAATTTAATGATTTTGCCTGTTTAGTTTTTTTTTAACAAATATAACAAATTAAGATGAAGTTTCTCTAAATCTAACATACTTTTACAGTTCTTCAGCCATCATTACCCAAATGTGGAAAGACTTTTTCACCTGTCAACAGCACTGTCTCAAGGTGAACTGACTGCTTTTGAAAAGTCTCATACTCTACAGACACTTGCTGAACTGTAATTCTGTATCTGTAAACAACGAAATACCTCTGCAAATTATGAGTAAAAGAAAACACCCTTGGTAAAGAGACTGTGTCTGAATATGCAGCAGTACATACAGGAATTTCTCAGGCTGTGCAGGTGTCAGAGGACATGAAGTCCCTTACAGAAATATACTGTTTCTTTAAATCTTATTTTTGAGGCTCTGTGGGAGCATTAATATCAGTAGATGAATTAAAATTTTCTGTCAGTCTAATTTAAACTCTAATCAAACATTTACTTGGAGTAAAGTGTTAGATAGCAGATAGAAGAGAACATAGAATCATAGAATCATAGAATAGTTAGGGTTGGAAAGGACCTTAAGATCATCAAGTTCCAACCCCCCTGCCAGGGGCTGGGACACCTCACACTAAACCATGCCACCCAAGGCTCTGTCCAACCTGGCCTTG
Source organism: Ara ararauna (assembly GCA_028858755.1). NCBI lineage: Eukaryota > Metazoa > Chordata > Aves > Psittaciformes > Psittacidae > Ara > Ara ararauna. Next base: position 37,256,570 of record CM054379.1, read on the forward strand.
AACACCGCCAGCGATGGAGCATTCACAACTTCCCTGGGCAACCCATTCCAGTGCCTCACCACCCTTACAGTAAAGAATTACTTTCTCATATCCAATCTAAACTTTCCCTGTTTAAGTTTGAACCCATTGCCCCTTGTCCTATCAGTACAGTTCCTCATGAAGAGTCCCTCCCCAGTATCCCTACAGGCCTCCTTCATAACCACTCACTGTCTTGGGTATCAGAATTCAATGTCCTATTTCAAACACAATACAGAAAAAAAAAAGATTAAATATTTAACAGGAAGCAAAAATATAAACCCTAAATTTAAACAACCTTGAGATTTTAAAACCTTCAGTATTTGCTATTTTATTTAGACTATCTAGACACACATTGAAAAATTAATATTGATTTTGATTTCTTCCAATTTTTACTAATTCAGGAAAAGTCCAGTGGTAGTCACAATTTTTAGGTTTGCTTGCACAATATCATGCCTAGAAAAAAAAACCCATCAGGTACAAACACTCAGTATGACAAAATAAAGAGTATTATTGATTTTTTAATCTGAAAAAATTAGAATATTCTCTTCAAGGACATCCAAAAAAACTATTTGCTGGTTTTTATGCAAAATTTTTAAAATGCTACTTTGAATACTCTACAAAAAAATGTAAGAATGACACTACATAATTTGTGGCCACATAATCACTACAGTTTTCCACCAGCAAAACTACTTCTGTTTGCCAGTAGGAATATTAAAAATTGGGGTATTTCACATGCAAGTAGGTGTTGCTAATTGTGTGCAAATATAGCAGGGTCTTGCCCTAAGTCTTTGCAGGCCAGCTGCCTTCCCAGGTCTTCTTATCCAATTTTTTCCTCTTCATATCATACACAAAAAATACAAATACAACTTTCCATTCCCTTTTTCCCTGATGTTCTTGTGCATCTGGTGCAATTTGTCTTAAAAGGCCATATTGTTGTGAAATCTCATTTTTGAAATGTTGCAACAGAAATTCAGTGTTAAAGCAGAAGCTGTGAACTGTCACAGTGGGGAAATATGGTCATGAGCTCCATAAAATCACAGCAGTCAAGTGTACTTGACATTGAAATGAAACAGCAGTCAGAGAAACTCTGACAGTATTCTCACTGCTGAGAAAGATTACTGTACTGGCAAATTGCTGTCAATTATCTTATGCCTGAGTTTTATTATAGGATTATCAGAACAATGAATGGATAAAAGCCAGTTAAAATAAAACCAAAACAGCCAGAATACATCCCAGTGATTGGCTGTCACCTCCTGACATTATTTATCCAGCCTGATTTATTCTCTCATATTTGATAGAAATAATCAGGAATGTAGAAATACCAGTTGTCACAGTAAAAATTACTGACATGTCTACAATGTATGAAGACTATTAATTACAACTTCTTTCAACTCAATTTAATAATGATAGGTACTGTGGTTCTCTCTACATTAGTAGGTACTGCAGCACAGCAGAAGCAGATCTGGGCAGAGAAACAATGACACCGAGGACATGATGCCCACACCATCTGTAACTAAAGTAGCTTTTGCGTCCATTAGAGGGTGGAGTATGCCAAGTGCTCGCATGGATCACACCTTTCAGTTCAGCTTCAAGTTTGTACCCTCCAAAACCTGTCTTCAATATGAAGGTAGAAGAAGCAAGTCATTATTTTGTGTCCCTGAGGGCAATTCACATGAATTTATATGGTACAGTGCACTTCTAACAGAATCTGTGTGATATCTGCAAATGTTCTCTTCACCTGTTTTGAAACAAAGATTATGGTTTACTTACTATACATGTATTTTTATATGTATTTACACTCCATGTAAACATAGAGTGGCTATATGAAAAATAAGTAATATAAAATGAGTAATTCTAACTCCTATTTCTGGAAGTACTCAAAAGGTATTTTGAAATAATCATTCTCCTAAAGCCAGACACACAAAAAAGGTAGCCATCTAAATAGGTATGCATTACCAAACATCAGGTATTTGGTCCTATTCTAACCTTCGTATTTGGAAACTCTAAGCTTGAGTACAACACTAAGATTTCTATAAAGAGTATGAGAATGAAAATGTTATGAATTCCTGGTCTCGAAAGTGGACAAAAGCAACAAAGCAAGCTATAGTACTCATCCAAATTTTACTTTCTACACAAAGGAATGCTGAGTCATGTTAACATTACATTTGTCTTAGAAGAACATATAAGCACACTGTTATTAGGGACCAGAATTTACGTCCCCTATGAAGACCCAGGAAATTTGGCTGCAGGGCTTTATTCCTTCCTTCTTTTCTTTCTTGCTTAGTAAACATTCCTCATGCTTTGGCACAAAGTATACCATGGCAATTAAAACTTCACCCATGGAGACAGAAGAAAACAGTTTTAAACGAGAGGAAACAATTGAACTAACAGTAAAATAAATGTAACATCACAGCCCTTAACACTGCGGTCCCATGGTGCAAATTTGTCCAACAGGTTTTAACAGGTTAACTTTATTTACAAACTTTATGTCGGATTAATTATTGTTTGTCTATGCCATTCTGACTTTATGCCAAGCCACATATAAAATTGGCATAAATCACAAAATGTTCGTAAGTTTCCCTCTGTATGCTCTTGTTAATTCTACAGGAATTCAATCAAGGGTTCGTGCCAGATTCATATCAGATTTGCACTGCTGGGTATTCTGATGCAGCATAGATTAATTTTTAATTATCCTGGAACCTTGGCCTCAGATATGAACCCAGAACACTGTAACCACCAAGTAATGGAATACTGTAGCCACCAGACTCTAAAATAATAATAATGATAATAAATAATAATAACTAATAATAATTAAATAACAACAACAGAGGGAATTTCTTCTTATAAATTCAAAAAAGCATGTGTTGCAACTTCTGTGGATTCTGGCAGCCCAGAGCATGCACTCTAAATAGACAGCCTACCAGACAGAACTGTAAAGAGATTTTAAAAGAAATACCAGCTGGGGTATTTGCAAAACTTCAGATGTCTAATCTAAAGAATAGGTCCTGAAAACATAATATACAGCACATTGGTCAACACTATCAATGATCTCAGCTTAGACAAGTACATTTACATTCAGAGTTTCATATTAATATTACTGTTTTTTTACAGATGGGGAAATATTATTAAAACAATACCACTAATCCCCATAAAAATGTTAAAAGACAAGCCATGAGGGGTTAATTATTCTGAATGTAAAAAAAATTTTTGCAGCTTATATATTTAGCTCTAAAGGATTAAAAGCACACCCCCTGGGATTTCAATGAGTGTTTAATAGTCTCTCATAATTGTATTACTTTCTATACTGCACATACAGACTGGCTGGGCCCTGCTCAGCCAAAAGGCAATGCTGTCTTTTCATTTTACTTGCCATGGAAGACAGAGCCCATAAATTATGTATCATGTATCTTTAGCTTCTAAAAGTGGTGTGGTAAAATATTTTGGGATGAGTCCAAAAAAGGGCATACACATATATAAGTCCTATTTCAGTATATATATGGAAAAATTAACAGGTATTTTAATATTAAAAAAAAGGTAATGAGAAAAACATTGGAAACATCAAGAACTATGTTAGTGTTGCTGAAATCTCAAGTAATTTAGATTCATAAATATAATCTATGTTTTACACAGAATTATTTTTGAACTACCAAGGAGTAATTAAAAGCATGAAATGGTACTAGAGTTAATGTTCAGAGTCTAGAATGCGTTTCTAAATGCACGTAAATGTCAACAAATACTCATTCTGCAGTTGTCGCAACTTAAACATCCATAATTTAATCAATTTAATTAAATCAATTCAATTCTAAATGAGAGTTCCTGGCATTTTCATTCTGTCTTGGAACCATTTATGTGCTATTGAAACCTACAGTTCTAGAGAAAAAAAAGTCTATATTATGTAGTGAAAAATGGGCCAACTACAAAATCTCTACCTACTTAGAACGACAGAAAACTCTGTAAACAGAAAAGTGTTTGGATAATGTGGATATAGTGAAGTATCAGAAACTTGCAGGAACTTTCAGAGAGTCTAAGATGACAAATGAGCATAGACTGTGTGCACAGTTTACATTCTAACACAGATCATATGAAAGAGACCAAAGGAGACACATTTTTCAAATAAACCCATATATTTCTACATGCTTGTACAGCAGAATGAGTTCACAGCAAGTAATGATACCTGCTGCTTTGTATCCTATGGAAATTGAGAGGTACACGTTCAATTTCTCAAAAGCTTCACAATCTATGGAAATTTATGTTTGGCTATACCAGTAAGACAAGTCAATCAATGCACAATATTTTCTGATAGGAGTTTCAGCATTTTTTTCTTGACATAAGCAACATGTAAGAAAACACAATACAAGTAAAATAGTGATGTTAATGCATATTGTCAGTAGCAAGTCTTTTGAGCATAAAATGAAAAAGAACTATTTTCTGTAATTTTCTTCTGTAATAAGAATACTACAAAAAGTTTTAAGGCTGCAAACTTCAAAACAGATTCTTTGTGTCTGTATGCCCTATCTATAATTTCCCTTCACCCCTTTTCAGCTTTAACATCTACATATACAAAAGGGAAAAAAAAAAAATCAAGCTGGATAAACACAAAAAAACAGGTAGTAGAAGAGAGTTTTTGTATGTGATTATTTTATTGAAATACAGTCTGGTTTATATCTACCAATATTTGCAAGAGATATAGAATCATAGAATAGTTAGGGTTGGAAAGGACCTTAAGATCATCTAGTTCCAACCCCCCTGCCAGGGGCTGGGACACCTCACACTAAACCATGCCACCCAAGGCTCTGTCCAACCTGGCCTTGAACACCGCCAGGGATGGAGCATTCACAACTTCCCTGGGCAACCCATTCCAGTGCCTCACCACCCTTACAGGAAAGAATTTCTTCCTCATATCCAATCTAAACTTCCTCTGTTTAAGTTTGAACCCGTTACGTAAACAAATACATGTGCCTGTACCAAGACGATTACTGAGCATATATAGAAACCATACTAATAATCATTGCAATCAGCAAGCAAATGAATTATTATCATTTACACTCAATATAAGAGAAGCAGGGGTTAAAGCTGAGATTCCATGTGAGTTTAAAAACCCTAACTTAATGTGTTTATAGAGAGATTATCTTCAGGAATGCTCTCTGTCTAAGCCCCCTTTAGAAACAGTGAGGAAAGGATGGCTACAGTCAGTATTTAAAAATATTCTGTATGTTACTTGCAAGATGAGCACTGCTCTGACATTTTTTTCTTCTGGGATGGGGAGAGAGATGAGGAGGGAAGGGATAGGAAGAAAAGAAAAAGCAGTACCATGAAACCATACTTTTTTTTTTTCTTGTGTTATCTAGTGCAAGGTACTTTGGCTTAACACCTACCAAACAGTTCAGTGATTAAAAATGTATTCATGTCCTTACAGTCTTTTCTAGAATACTCACTCTAAGTAATAGAGTCAGCATGCACATAAAAGATGGACTGAAACATGGGAAAAGACTTTTACAAGCTTATAAAAAAACAGTACGGCACAGATAGGGCTGAAAGCTAAAAATTCCCACCATCTGCAGCTGCGCTCATGCTTTCACACGCTGAAAGGGAAACAACTTAAACACAGCAGTTGTTATTCTGGCTAATGGTACTGATGCCCAGAACTTCTGAAATCCAAGTTCTAAATACACTGTGGTGAACAGCTTTGATAATGAGAAACACATAAATCTTGTCTACGTTTCATCGTTCTGTCTTAAGCAACTTTCTCCACATAGAAAATTTATGGAAGGGGAAAGAATAGAAATAAACAGGTTTACAGTATTTATATTTATCAGAACAGTCTGCTTTCTACATGCATTCTGTTCATGTATCACATATACATAGCTTAGCAGGGTGATTTTAATATTATGCATGAACTTCTTAAGAAATAATCTTAATTTATACTTAGACAACTTTCTTGCAGTTTTAAATAATTAGAAACAGAATTTTGATGACTGAAAAATCTGTTCTCTGTTTATTGCTAATATTTAGTTATAAAAAAATTATTAGATTCTAGCGCAACAAGTTTGATCTGTAGAAATGTAAACAATTCCCTCTTATAATGTGTGTGAACTGTTAAAATCCTTACAAATGAATTACGGTGGTGTGTTTTTTTTTTTTTTTTTACTTAAAATTCATGTTTTCATAAACTCTATGCAAATTCAAAATTTAAAAAATAGTTAAATAGTTATCTAATTTATTTTAGATGAACATTTTAAAAGATGACATTTCAACATTTTTCAAAATGTGAAAAAAATCTACCAGGAGAAAACCATGATCAAACATTGATCTCAAGGGCATACACAAATGCCCTGAAATGTCTAACATTAAAACAAAGCACAAACCCTATACAAGATTTTACTTTAGTACAACAGTATGAGAATATGGAACAGAGATGTATCTTTAGATTTGTGTTGCTCAGATTTTATAGTTAGATTGTTATAGCTTATAATTTCATAAATTTAACAGTTAGCAAATCAACAATGAGGCTCTTAAAAGATCTTTCATTTGAACTGCAGCAAGAAGGAGCTTATAAGGAAGATTAGTCCATCATCTTAGGTTTCTAAGAGCAGGTTATCTGCCTGACATAAAGAATTGCTTATCAAGAAGATAATTAGTTGGATAATAATGACAATTGTTGCCCTTGTCTCATATTCATTAGCTGTAGCTTCTCTTTCCCAAAACAGAGAGGTTGAGACAATAATCCTAAATTGGAAATAACTGTATTTTCAGCCAGCATGAGGCCAAAGTAGATGAAAAGGCCAGGGGTAACGAACAATAAGGTAGTGGCAGCTGTGTTCAAGTGTCCTAAGCTTTCAGACAGGATTTTTTTTTTGCTCGTGGGAAAATTCTGATACTTACAGCAGTGGAAAGAAATTGTCAGTAACACTACTGTCTACTCATGTAAAACATGGAAAAGGAGAAATTGATTCACTGCAAAACCAACAGGAGTCTTTTTGTGAAAAGCAGAGAAAATGGGCAAACTTTTGGAACAAATCCCAGCTGAAACTGCATAAATTTAACTACATACACATATAATGGCAAAGTCTATAATGGTTCCATAGAACTAGACCTTTTTAAAAATATAAAACAATCCTTACTTTTGGCATTTATAAAACTATTATTTTTCAATTTTGCAAATTTGACTTTCTTTTAGAATAGTTCTTCCTATGCATGGAATACAACTTACATTAATTTGGAGTTAGTCATATAACTGTACTGCTCTTAAAATGACCCGTGAATATATACACATATAGGCTAATACATACTCATCAATGATTTTTTGCCTTTTGCTTATTTTCATTCAATTTTATCTTACATTTTTACTGCAGCGTGTGAAGGTTCTCTTTTCAACAGATCTCTTAGACCAATTAGCTACTGAAAGGAAATTGCAGGAGCTTCTTTTCATTACTGTATTGTTCTGCTCAACTGACACTGTACAGCCTGAGGCAAAGCCACTGTTTTTCTGAATTTGAGTCTGTGTGCTGGAATAATTGACTGAGTTTGCAGTTTCAGAACATTGTTTTCACTGACATAACATTTTCAATTACTTTAGAATAGGATATGAACTAAATTAATTTTCAGTTCAGGATTCTCTTTAGTTAATTTCCAGGTTTAAACCATTTATATAAATTTAGATGACGCTAATCCACATTCACGTTCTTCCATGCACTGATTTTCACTGTCCCTTGAAACGTGTAGGGATAGAGAATGTTTATAACACAGAACTCATATGGAAAATTAGAACTAAGTCTTCAGCAATAACAGAATACTCTGAAAGCCAAACCAGACATGAATGTATCATGTCTGAGAAATGTCTTTCAAAATTTCTTTTCTTAAAACTGAAAAGTGTATCTGGAGACCAAAGACTACTACTATACAACTGCCAACTATTCATGAGAGAATGATAAATGAAAACTAAAATATTAAACCTACATTTAAAAAAACTCCAAAACCTATCCATGTAGAACCCTAAACCTCATTTCTTTCAGCAACGCTTGACAGAATCTGATGGAAGTTCTACGGAGCCGGGCACAGCTCAAGGGCCTGAATCTTGCCCACTCTTCTGACAGAAATGATAGCCATTCAGAATTCTGCTTTCAGTGAAAGAAATGGTCATGGATTCAAAATTGTTGCAAGTTAACATCAAGACCTAAGTCTACACAGCATTCACTCTCAAAAAACCAAATCCTTAGCGAGAATTTTTCCAGCTGCCATTTCTATCTTAGCACAGAAGTGCAGGAAAACATCTAATTTCACATCATAGGGAAATGGAGGACACAAATAAAAGACAAAGTTGAGGAACTAACATGGAACTTAATTTTTAACCTGTAGCAGCAAATCAGGAATAGGTACGTAAAAGCCCTTCAGAACGTAAAATCTGCATGTTTCTGAAACAGACAGGAGTCTGCTGTGAGGCAGAACATTCTGCTGAGTGTCCAGTGCAGCCAGGCACATTCCTACAGATATTATTGTCATGGGTTCAGCAGCAGCAGTCATTTTTCTCCTCCTTGGTAGCTGGTGCAGCACTGTGTTTTTGATTTTGGGCCTGGGAACAGCGCTGATAACACCAGTGTTTCGGTTACTGCTTAGTGATGTTTTGGTCTGGCCAAGGACTTTCTGAGTTTCATGCTCTGCCAGGGAGGAGGGGAGCCGGGAGGAAGCAGAGACAGGACACCTGACCCAAACTGACCAAAGAGGTTATTCCATACCACAGCACGTCATGCCCAAGATGGAGGACGAAGAGGAGAGACCCAGAAGGGTGGGGGGTGCACTGCGTGGTCGGGCTTGGTTTTAGGTGGTGAGCAATTGTATTCTTTCCGTGTATTTGCCTTGTCATTATTATTATTGGTGGTAGCAGTAGTGATTTGTGTTATACTTTAGTTACTAAACTGTTCTTATCTCAACCGGTGGGAGTTGCATTCTTTTCGATTCTCCTTCCCATCCCTCCGGGAGTGGGGGGCAAGATAGAGGGGGGAGTGGGTGAGCAAAACTGTGTGGCTGACTGGACTTAAACCACGACAGTTCTTTTTGGCGCCCAACGTGGGGCATCGAAGGGTTGAGATAACGACAGGATTAATAGCCACTCGTCACAATGCTGATTTATTGGCTCTTAAAGTTGTTGCTTTTGGTTCTCTTGCGTTCATGGTTTCAGCCTGTTGTACCTTACTTACAGCCGGTATTTCTTATCTTAGCATGTTTCAGATATGGGTTTTGGTTTAAGGTTCTTGTTTTATTGTACTTTATTGGAATGGCTTGTGATACGGGCGGGCTCCAGAAGCCGTGGGGGGCGAATGTGTACCTGGCAGTTCGGCTGCTCTTCACCGTCCTGGCGAGGCTGTGGAGAGCCGAGGGGGGGCTGCCTCGGGAGCCGCCGGCTGCCGAAACGGCCCGGGGGAGCGGACCCGGGGAGCAGGAGCTGAGCCCCCCCACCGAGCCCAGCTCGACGGCTGCCGAGCAGAGGAAGGAGGTAGCAAAAGGGGTGAGCCCCCCGACCGAGCGCAGCCCGGCGGCTGCCGAGCCGCGGGAGGGGGAGGCTACCGAGCGGCAGGAGGAGACGGCAGAGAAGCCGGGCCCCGAGGCTGAACAGAGTCCCGTAGCCGAGCCCAGCCTCGTGGCGGCCGAGAGCATTCCCCGGCAGCTGCCCGCGGAGCCGCAGGAGAACGCAGGAGACCCCGCAGCACTGCCCAGCAAGGCAGAGGAGGAAGATCTGGACTCAGACAAAGCGCAGCTGGTGGTGAGAGAGCCGGCAAGCGCAGCAGCTACACCAGCCCCAGTGACAAGTACAGCAGCCTCATTTGAGAGCTCTGAAGGGTTTGAATGGCCTTTGGGTACCCTTGAGACCTGCCTGCTGATTGTGATGGGGATCAGCATGGTGGCATGCATACACAGTGTGTTTTACCCACGACCATTTTGTCTGGTCCCCAGAGTTAAGCAGAGTGGGGTGTGGGCATTGTCTGGGGTTAATCTGCAATCTAGGATGACTAAGAGATTTTCCCCAAGCCTGGACAGCCATGAGTGGCAGGGTGTGTGGGACAGTATGGGCGAGTATCTTGTCCACTGGGCCCCTCCAGTGCTTTGGAAGCATTGGAGATGGAAGACAGCTGTGTGGAGTCCCCAGCGACAAGCTGCAGGAACTGCTGGAGGGGTGGATGAATTATTTTGAGCCTGATGGGCCCATGACACCTCAGGCCATCAGTGCAGAGATGCAGCACACAGATGGACTCATGATCGAGGGGTGGACTTAGCAATGGACACTGTGGCCCAGATTATTCACGAGTGTGAACACTGCACACAGCCTCTCCTACTCTGAAAGGCTGTTACAGAAGATGGAGCTTGACGTCATGGACTGGATGGACTCAGCAGCTTTGTAGGGATTGGTCTATGCACTGAGGGATGATCTCTCTCCCTCTCTCTGTGTGTGTGTGTATGTATATACATATACATGTGATGGTATACTGACAATGTGGAATCTGAGCATAACGTGAATGGTATGGAATAAGGGGTGGATAATGTCATGGGTTCAGCAGCAGCAGTCATTTTTCTCCTCCTTGGTAGCTGGTGCAGCACTGTGTTTTTGATTTTGGGCCTGGGAACAGCGCTGATAACACCAGTGTTTCGGTTACTGCTTAGTGATGTTTTGGTCTGGCCAAGGACTTTCTGAGTTTCATGCTCTGCCAGGGAGGAGGGGAGCCGGGAGGAAGCAGAGACAGGACACCTGACCCAAACTGACCAAAGAGGTTATTCCATACCACAGCACGTCATGCCCAAGATGGAGGACGAAGAGGAGAGACCCAGAAGGGTGGGGGGTGCACTGCGTGGTCGGGCTTGGTTTTAGGTGGTGAGAAATTGTATTCTTTCCTTGTATTTGCCTTGTCATTATTATTATTGGTGGTAGCAGTAGTGATTTGTGTTATACTTTAGTTACTAAACTGTTCTTATCTCAACCGGTGGGAGTTGCATTCTTTTCGATTCTCCTTCCCATCCCTCCGGGAGTGGGGGGCAAGATAGAGGGGGGGAGTGGGTGAGCAAAACTGTGTGGCTGACTGGACTTAAACCACGACAATTATCTAACAGTATTCCTGGATGGATCATTTCACTTAGTCATTACAATGGACTCCAAGATTATTCTGCAGGTAAGTGAAACTTTTGCTTCTGTTATATCCTCTACAGGACTGAGGAACCATGAAATTGCCACAGAGAGCTAGGTATCTGCCCCTAAAAAAGTGGATGTCTGGACAAGGACTGAGATCAACTTCATGCTGAGGCGACTGTCAGTGCAAGGAACTTGCAATGACACAGCTACTGGCAAATAAAAAATGTGGAAAAGTAATTTTTGAATTGACATCTATGTGCATCAAATGAGACACAAGTACAATTACTGTATAAGTTATCTTCAGAGAAGTTAAGAGTGATCACTGTGGAAGTACAATACAGTGCTGAGTACTCTGTGATCTGTACAACTCCATGCAGACCATGGAGGAGTTATCACTATGCAGTACTCGGAGCATCACAAAACCTTTGTATATGACACGTCTGATGAAGTGTGGAGGGACTGCTTTTGCTTTTTCAATAACAAAGAAAAGTGAGACTATTCAAGGAATGAGGATTAAGCAGCAGCAAGGAAGCACTTCTGACACAAGTTAGAGTAAGTTTAGCTCTCCACAAGATGAGTGAAAACAGGCATGGTTAAAATTCCTCTTGTGTCAGGAGTGCAATAGGGGAGTGGTTAGACACTGCAGGGATTCTGTTTGTTATTCAGAAGCTGTACTGCGGTACTCCTTATTTAAAGCTGCAGCTTGCTACTTTTACTAGACAGCTGTGTTTTGCTTTACTGCCTGTCACTGTGTGGCATCAATAAGATTTTATTTTAATTTGAATGTCAATTTAACATTACGTATTACTGACATGACAGCACAAAGCACAGTGCCTATGGCTACATCTTCTCTTCCCAAAAAAAACCAAGAGGTTTCCAAGAGAGAAAAGTTCTCATTGGATGACAGGGGTTGGGGGAAGTAGGGAAATCCCCCAAATTGTAAAACTGAAATTATGAAAGAAAAACTGTCATTTTCTCAACAACAACAACAACAACAATACCCTTGTCACAAGTCAGTTGTGGCTACAACATGTATATATAAACTTCCATTTTTACATGCAGATCTCTAATGATATCATGATCCTTTCTAGTAAAAAAAAAAAAACTCTACTCATTGTCCTAAATGCATTTCCTTGAAAACAACTTGCAGTTATAGATCAAAGAATAAAATTACTATAATTTCTAGCTTCCATTCAGCATTGTTCTCACCCTGAAGCAATTTTCTGTACAGCAGATTTCATTAGAACTTGAATCTTTCAAAGATTTCCTTTTAATATCTGCTTACATACTAATTTCTGCAATTTATACAAGCAACTCAGATTGTGAGCTTATAGAATTCTAGTTTGTTATGTCAGTAATGAGATCCTACACAAGGAAAAGTTTCTTTATCCACAGTTTTTTTCTTATGGATCATTATCTTCTTCTGTTGTATTTGCAAATTTAACTTTATCCACAGAATGCAATGTTACAAATATGAAAAGGTAGCTGCACAGAACTGAAATAGTACATTTTTAAGTTAATCTCATCGCAATAGTTCTAAAATTCAACTGCCAAACCTGCATTAATCTTAATTTCAATACCTTTAATGGGCAGAAAAGTACTACAAAGACCAGCAATTAAGAGCGGTTGATGTATCCCTTGTGGGCAGCAAGAACTCAGCAACCAGATAGGGAATAACCGGAACTGATTTACCACTAGACTTATTACACCATCACTTCTAGTTCTTTCTAACAGTCTTATGATATTAATTACTCAATTTCATTCACTCCAGCTGTCACGTGAAAGTGGGAGATTTTCTCAACCCCTAGTGTTTGGTCTGTTTATCAGCACCCCAGGAAAGTCGAGACCCCTGTGCCTGACCAGTCTGTCACGTTCCGTTATAGGGACCCTTCACTGAACAGTCCTGCTGGGTTGGAGAACGATTCGACTGACTTCTTCAGGGAAACGTGCCAACAGCATAAGGGGGACCCCTCAGCAGGTCTTCTCACTTTATGTTACCTGCTGATGGCAATTGCTAGCCCCCAAGAAAGACTAACAGTCTACGGGATTACTCCCTTTATTATTATTGTCATGTCAAATTAAGGTTCATGATTGCCAGTGATAGGTATTGTTAGTAAAAACAAGCTTGAAGCAGTACACAACCAGACAATAATCACTAATAACAGCTAGTGTTACTTATGTAGTGCACATAAGTTCTTATGCAATAGGCAGCCACTATGAGGGAGAAGACAGGTTCAGCCCATCGACTGATCCCAGAAGTTACAATGGACTCTTCCCTATCTCCTCCCCTCTCTCATTCACTTTTATACTTTTCTTTAATCTCAGGTGAAGCTTGAGTGACTCTAGTCATAAATTCTTTTATTACTGATTGCTGTAAAATCCACTTCTTATTTAAAGATATAGCCCATTAAAAATATGAAGTGCATGCTCAGTGAGGGGCGGTCGTACCTTGGAGGCGGGTAACTTTAGGATGGAGGTGTGTGCATTATAATGAGAAATGTTCACCTAAGGAAAGTGATTTTGACACAACTGTTGGCTCAGTAACAGACATCTCCTGTATTTCCCATTTGACCACTGCTGTATGGCTTAGCAGCTTTATGGTACTTGAGTTCCCAGTCCTGCAGGGAGAACAACAGAGCCTGGCCACGGTGTCTTCACTACACGTCACCTTCCGTTGCTTCTCTAGGATAGCAGGGTCTGTTTCCTAGGGAACCACAGTGGAATAGATCCCATGCATGCCAATCATCCTGAAAGTGGCAACTGTATTTTACCATAAAAAAGTTCTATAATACTACAACTTCTGTTATATCCCAGTTTTCTTTATTTCCTCCCCCACCTCACTCTGAGTGATTTTCCCACACCAGCATATCTATTTCTCATTTCCCTCAGTGAAACCACAATTTAATTATTTTTATTTTTGTCTTTGTTTTAGTAATTTTAAAGTATCTGGCATTCTATTTTGATCTTAAAAGTGAACAAACTGCAGAGTAATCTTTCAAGGTAGTTATTTCCAGCTGTAAACAGCAGCTTGATTAATCCAATCAGATAATTATCCTTTTACAAGGGCATGCAGTGTTAGGACAAGGGGAAATAACTTTAAACTTAAAGAGGGTAGATTTAGATTAGACATAAGGAATTCTTCACTGGAAAAGGTTAATCAGAGAAGCTGTGGCTGCCCCATCCCTGGAAGTGTTCAATCCCAAGTTGGATGGGGCTTTGAGCAACCTGGTCTGCTGGAAAGTGTCCCTGCCCATGATAGGAGGTTTGGAACAAGATGATCTTTAAGGTCCATTTCAATGCAAACTATTTCATGATTCTTTGATTGGTTTTATGTTTGATTTATTTACTAAGTGCAAAATGGAAGCATTTGTTTAGAAACTGCACTGGAACTGCATCAAAAATCTCCAGTCAAGTAACGAGCATAAATTTCTACTATATTTAATCTATAAAATATTGCTTGGATTGGACTCCTCCAAAAAATTAATGGGAGTCAGCACTGCAATGGATTTTCAGAACATTCCAAAAGAATGCATCTTCTTCTTGAATAAATTTATAAATGGTGAAAAGTCCCAAACTGAAGTGTTTGGAAATTACACAGAGTAAGTTATCTTTTTACAGGTGATAGAAAACACCATCTTAAAATGTATTATTTTTAATTTGGCTTCCTGAAAACACATGTGCAAAGTGAGGCATCACAAGATATTTACAAATGGGGACTTCCTCATATGAGTAAAATGTTACGAAGAAATTGGAAAGTGAGTTTTGCATCTGCACACAGTATTATTAAGATTACTGTTAGAAGACTGTTTACACACTTCAGAAAGTGTGAAAATACTTGGAAGAATAGAAAACATATTCAAAACTAATCAAACAGCCAAGAAAAAAATTCTCAAGACTTAATTTATCATATATTAACTTACACAGAAAAATTTGGGAGAGCAAATCTTACTGGAATTGCAAACTGAAGTATAACAAAACTAAGCTATTGGATGCAGAAATTACACATAATTCTATCTTTATATAAAATCCTATTTTTAAATGGTAAATGGAAATGAACACTGTTGCAGGTTTTGAAAGGGACTGATTTAAGTCCCTTGAAATCCTTGCCTTTAAAATAATATTATTTAAAAAATAAATGTTTTGTTCCTTTTTTCAAAGGAAAAACAATCTACAGTCTCTACTGGCAAATCAGAGTAGATTCGCCTAGTGGCTCTTTCTAGATTCTGAACCAAAATGAAAGTATATATAATATCTAGATCTTAAAAAATGAATAAATGAATCACTTCAATACATTTTATCTAGGCAGAAAAACTTTCCCTTCTTTTATGCTTCTCTAAGAAAAAAAATGCTACAGGTAGGATGACAAAATTTCAAATTTACCAGGCACAGCAGAAACACATAAGCACAAGTGAATGATTTCTGCATATTCCTCAGCTGGCTCCAATCCAAAGGGAAACCAGCAGATGTACTAGAAAAAGCTATGATTTCATTTCTGTGCCACAGTATGGTACGGTGTTCTGCTCTGAAGGATTCAACAGGAGCTTACAGAAACCGATGTAAAAGGCAATAAAACTGAAGGCAAAGGGAACTTGGAGATTCCTTGAAACCTGGACAAAACATCTCTTTATGCATGTTGGAAATAAACTAGTTATCCCCAGCGTCATACCCCCTCCGCCCCCAGGGGTATGTGCCCCCCAGAGTACATTATCTTCAACATTCCTCGAGAAATCACTGCAACTAAGTAATATATATTCCCCCACAAAACAGTCAGTCAGACCATATTTGCGAGCTACTTACTTGTGTAAGTGAGCTGAAATCCTTGGTCAGTATCAGATCCATTGGTATTAAACTCTATCCACAAATGGTTAGAGGTGCTATTGAGGATAACTCCCATCATGTCATTTTTGGTGAAGACTCCCAGAGAGCGTGAAGAACTGTCTTTTCCATCATATACCTTGTAGAAACAAAGTTACAGTATGAAACTGGACATCAATTCTAAATATATGAAAAAACATTAGTTCATGCAAAAAGTTAACAAAGTATTGCCAGCTGTTTCTCCATAAAGTTAATGTTTCCCTTTTGCGAGGTACATACCACTTGGTTATGCAGTTCAGTGAAATATAAAATATTCTGTCACACTTAAGGTGCTGAGGTGCTTTACAGTCTTTTTTCCTTTTCAGTTTTGTGAGCTCATCTTGAATGAAATTAATATTTTTACACAACTCAGATTATTTTTCATGATTATTCACAAAGGCTAACAGACATATAATTTCTGAAATCATCACTGAAGGAAGGCTGTAAGGGTTTACCTTTACTCTGTTCTCTCCTGTCTGGAAATATCAACAGCAGAAGTGAGATTCTCAAGACCTTTCATTTCAGATTCTAAGCCTGTAGTAATTTTTAGTTTACTACAGGTTATAACAGAGAAACAGATCTTCAAAAAAGGTATGTGAGTCTATTTCCAAACTAAGTGTAGAGATATTCTTATTTACCATGTTACTTTAGTGAAATCTTTCAATGGAGAACAAAATCAATAATATTAACCTCTGTAGTTTTCCAAATCCTGGAATGAATAAGAATGACCCTTTGAGTGTTCACCAATACAAGTACAAAGAGTTAGCTAGGTGTGAAAAATTACTTTTGCTTATTGCAAAATCTTGAAAGTCCTAAGGGACAAAACAGTATTCTGTGCTGTTTTTTTTTTTTCTCTCAAGATTATTTTCTTTAAAAAGCTAATTTCTCCTTTAAATTAAATAATTCACCTCTACTTTCTCATGAAAAAAATAGGCAAATATGAAGTGTGTTTCATACTTCCAAAACATACACCATACATCATGCAGATGCTTATTCAAAAGCATGTAAGGAATCTGAACAGCTATTTTCTAGTATGAAGTAAAAAACAATTTACCCTGATCTCAGATGCCTACAGAGACTGTAGACATTTAGACTTTTAGTGACTGCAGGAATACAGTCAATTGAAGCATAAGCTACAATTACAACAAATATATTAAACTCTGGATCTTCATCTCTCCATTCACGGACCTTGTGGTACAGTGAGAATTTATACTGATTTCAGCCAGAAGCAGGCATTGATCCATTTAACAATCTAAATTGCTACATCTGGGTCACAGACACTTCTTCCTATTTGAATGCCCATTTAAATCTATTAATGAAATTTAGAAAGGCACCTTTTGAGAGGACAGACAACTGCAGCTACATTTATGGATGATGACCTACAGTTAAAAGCAGGGCTATTTCCTCAGTGGAGAAAATACCAGCATACACCATCAACATAGGTGAATGTCCTGAAAGTACCTCATTAATCTTGAGTGCCGATATTAACAAATAAAATAATAAAAGCAATGTGCATAAAGACTTTTTAAAGATAAAAGCATAAATTTAGTTTATTAAACATACACATATTTAAATAATTACCTTCCCTAAGAGAAGCTTTTTAAAAATAATATATCATGCTAGCCATTGATAGAACAATATATTCTGTCCTTATTAGTAAGGCAAAGACTGTCTTTTATCAAGGCACGTAAATAAACTATCAGAAGACTCAATCAATTATATTTAAGATTCGTGTAAGCACTAACACATACTTAATGTCTATCTTGCGGCAGAAATATGACTTTAAGCCATGCTAACAGCATCTGAAAAACTGCTTCCAAGCTGCAAACATTGTCCTGGGACAGAACTACAGATCACTTTCACAGACTGACTACACTTTTTATCAGAGTTGGAAATCTATTGTACAAAATAAATAAGTATTTGGTTACCATAAGATTCAATTTTTTTATAACATTCTGATCACACATACTATGTAAAAAGCACAGATATATTTTACTTGGTTTGAGAGATTACTTTGAATGGAGTGTTCTATTTTTGTCATTAATAAAAATCACTGGAATTATTTTTATTCATCTTTAGAGAACAAAGAAAAAACAAACACAGCTAATTACTATAATTATTCCTTAGACATCCTGTTCCAACACTGTTCTACCTCACTGACTGGTACAGATAGTCTACCTGAGGATCAGAAAGTTAAATGAAGATGAATCTAGACACAAATGAAAACATTGTTTTATGAAATGAAAGTGAGATAAAAGGGATTACGTGAAAGCAGCTGTAAAAAAAAAAGCTGTGACAATTTTTAACTGGTGACACTTGACCAGCTGTTTTTAACATTACAGATATAAGGAGGTACATGTGTATTCCAGTAACTGAAACAGTGTTAGTGAACAAATATAAGCACTGAACCTCCATGCATATCCTGACAATTTGTTTGATCCAATCCCGGGAAAAAAAAAAAAAAAAAAAAAGTATTTTCCCTAACAATTCTTGGTCATGGTTTGGTAATTAGCATAAACCAAGGGCCATTCCCAATAGGCAGCTTGTGTGCAACCACTGTATCCAGTCACATGTGTCTGTCTCCATAGCCAAGGAACACATTTAACACAGTACTCTAAACATCACCACTCATATGTAGTGTGTATGTTTAACTCATTTAGGAGAACCAATTTGCAATATAATTCACTTCTACAACTGAAAGTCTATTTGGCCAAATAGATGAAAGACATGAAATTCTGGTTTACCTCTTATCTCTAACAAATTGATGCTGATTGCACTATAAGGAATTCTCCACAAGTACCCACTTTAACAAATTATGAATTTCAAGTGGCAGTTAAAGCAACAAGATTGGGAAGCTGAAGTGTTAGTGAGTAAAAAAAGGATAAACTTTAAAATAAACAGATAATCCAGGTACTCACTTCCACCATACTCCTCAAAATGGTGATTCTATTTCTTTACATGATTTCAGATTCCAAAAGTTCGAAACTTGTCAAGCTTTGCCCGTGAATTATAATCATGAAGTTGCACATATTCTCCTTGAAAGCATTAGCTTTGACCTTTCCTCATGCACCAGTCTTACTGATGTTAGAAATACCCTTGAAAATTGCTACTCGTTATGTACCACAGCCTCAATATTTGCACCTGGGCCTGCCAACAGTAAAGTTGGTTGAATATACACAGCGAAAGGCAATTTATATTTTTAAAGCATGTAAACACTGCCTGAGTAGGAGTTCAGTCACCACAACTTGATTGTCTACACAGTATTTTATTGTCAGCACACCCTTGGAAAGCATTTAATGCAGACTAACACCCTCACAAATCTTTCCTGAGAAAGCATTAGTGCAGGAGCCATACAGACCAGGAACTGTTTCTGAGAGACAGCTTGAGTGAGCCACCTTGTTTTGTAAGATTGAGAGTCTAACATTATGGATGCAGTCAAAGGCAGAAGCTGGCCTCAGGGGCAGCAGGGAATGATCACAACGTTGTTTGGAGCAGTAGGATAAATGTAGCCTAAGCATTCAGGACACCCCATTTCAGCTAAATATTTGTGAGGTACTGAAAAGAAAGTGCTTGCTCTACTGCTGGGATTAACATATGCAAGCAAGAGGACAGTGCTACAATTATTCATGAGAAGAAATGTTCTAATAAGAGTGCTAATGTATCTGCACCTGCTGTGGAAATGTAAAAACAGACACACACCTGAAGGAGAAGGAAATGCTGGATAGACTTTCCTAAACATCATTTCTCATTCTGACAGTGAAAAGAAATTACTTACAACTAAACCTCGCAATTTTCCTTAACTGCAGAGATATTTATGGAATAAAATCATCCCAAAGGGAAATGCTTTTAAAATACTGCTTTGATGGCTTGAGAGATAATTCCTGTACAGCTTGCTGACATTGTTAATGAACCTTCCTATATATATATTCCCAGATCTTTTCATCACATCCTCATGAAATTCTTAGCAATCCTACCTCAATTATTCTATAATTCTATAAGTAGCGATACTGTACACTTCCTAAGACATTCATGTTGGGTCAACCTTGGCATTTTCAATAGGGATTGTTTCTCAAGCTTGTTTTACTCACTCCTCTGTCTCAGACACTACTGCACAGTGTTTTTTGCCCGTTCTTACTCACGCTTCCCCAGAGGCACCCCCACCTTGGCTGCAGGGTTGGCTCAGCCATGCTCTGCTTGGGCTGGATGCATCTGAAACTGGCTGTGTCTGGCACCCCTACATTCTCCTGCTAACAAAACCTGGACATCAGTACCCAGTGCAAAATCACATACGCACATATTTTCTTTTAAAACAGAGTAAGATGTTCATAGGGGAAAATGCTCTGCATTTCAGCACAAGGTTTGTAAGTACTCTTAAGCCTCAGTGCACCCCTTGCAAGACACCTGTAAGGCAAGTCTAGAGGCTTCTTCTGTGCAGACACAACATAAAAGGCTGATGTTTATAACATATTTTCCTCATATTTAGGGTACAGTAGGGAAGAAAACACACTTCAGAAGTCCACAGCCCTGACACAGCTGTGGGTAATGGTAAGCCTTTGGAGAGCGTCTCAATTTCCCAACTGCTTAGACTGTAGATCTTGCCAGAGCACATGAAAATTTATTTCTGCCTCATATGCTCCGACCTCCTTCCCATGCAATCAGGACAGGAACAAGAAGAGGAAGAAGAGAGCAGATTATTAAACTAAGCATGCAGCCACAGCTAAGGCACATTATTCTCTACAGCTTCCTGAGGTGGCAAAGTGGAAAGAGAGGTGCCGAGCTCTTCTCCCTGGTATCCAAGGATAGAATGCATGGGAATAGTTCAAAGCTGCATGAAGGGAGGTTTAGACTGGACCTTGGGAAGCATTTCTTTACTGAGAGATGGTCAAACTGTGTAACAGAGGCGGTTGATGTCCCAGGCCTGTCAGTGTTTAAGAAACTTTTAGACAATGCCCTTAATAACATGCTTTAACTTTTGGTCAGCCCTGAATTGGTCAAACAAATGGATTATATTTGCATATATTAGCATACCAAGCTATATTAGCATATATTACCATAGCAAGCTAGATGGACCACTTGGGTCAAATCAGGAAGGTAACTCATGTTTCCAAGATAACTGGCATTGTTTTGAAAAACTAAAATTCTTCATGCTGCTTTCCTACATCAGCTTGCTGGAATGTCTTCTTTCAGTTCACAGACATTAAAACATCACAAAATGTCTTTTCAGTGGCAAGTAGTCAGTTAGTATCGTCTTGCATGGCAAGACTGTAAAGAACACTTGCTTCAGTCTAGAAGTGTATCTCCCATAGATCAACTAAAGAAATCAGAAGCTACATGGACAAGTTTATGAAACCTGAATAGAGATACTTTAGCCAGTAATATAAACAAAGCTAGGACATGAAAGAGTAACCCCAAACATTAACATTCAGTTGTACAATCTGTTCAACCTCCAGCACATTTTCAGTCAAGATTTTGACTTGCTCTTTTTGGCAGTCTTCCAGACAATGTCTGGGTTAGTCTAGGGGCTAGATCAAAAGCTGATTCCATGTAAAAAGACATTCTGGCATGGCAATGGAGAGGAAATATACTTTATTTTTATAAATACAGTTTATGGAGAAGCTGTGGGGGAAGAGAGCTTAATTGTAAAAATAGAGTTTATTTATTCTATGTTGCCTCAGAACCATAGAAAAGGTCTTGCAGTACAGACATCACCACAATTCTGCCTTTGCTTCTTTTGGATTCTCAGGAGTATTGTGCTAACAGATCTATGAAAGAAGAAAGTATCCAACAGATTGCTCAGAACAGCTTTCTCTCAGGCAAATCTTTCTTACACCTCCAGCGAACATCTCTAAAGATGCTTGATATTATTCATAAAACGTTCTGAAGGATAATTGAATTTCCTCAATATTTGTTTAGCGTTTTCAAAATTTTGGGTTGTTTGTTTTTTTTCTTCAGGTAGTTTATTAAATTATTTATGACCTTGATATGTGCAATGTTTCTGGGACACTTGTGTACTATTTTTAAGCAGCTCAGTATGCAATTAAGTTCTTTCTTGTCTGCTGCATCTGCTCAGAGTAAATATACTTTTGTGGATCTGCATTGAGAGACCATGGGAGATGGGTCTACAGGACAATATAGACTATGTATTTTGTTCACCTACTCAATTCTCTTTGATCTAAAATGAAAACAAGAGGCCAAGGTCTTGAAGTGTTTCACACATGGTGGCAACATAAGCATGATTTTGTGAGTAAAGACGGAGAAAATGCTGTAACTTTTTAATACTGTAGGGGATTTTTTTCATTTTACTTATTTCCTGGTCAAATCCAGCCTGTATTTGCTAAAAAACCCAGGTATATAGCAAAGATATGAATTTCTGCATTAATAAAGGCAATACTTAAAGTATTTTTTCCCCCTCTCCACCTTTATTGTACCTCTAAAAGCCTTTGCATTTTGCAGGACTTTGCAGGAAATGTATAACTTCAAATTGAATTCTCAGACTTAAATAAGGAGTCGCTTAAGACGATAAAACGGATAAAAATATGGACACCAAAATTTGATCCATAACAATATCTTTAAACTCCTTGTGGGAAGCATTCAGTGCAAATAAAAATAGTAAAATCAAGTTAGAAACATAGACATCATTTTCTGACATGTTAAATGGGTTTCTGGGAGATCCCCGGAAAGCAAATTGCTAACTCAATTCTGAATACTTGGTGATTTGAAGTACCAATTCAGAGACATAAATTTGAAAGAGTAATTTCATGTACACTCAACAATCCACACGAATGTCATGATTTTCAGTACACACAAGAACATTATTAAGAAAAGACAGATTATGTCCATGCTGTAGAAAAACACACTACATGTTCAAAATCTGTATGTATTTAGGCTATGGTTCAAAAGTTACCTACAAAGAATTAAAACAATTTTCTGTAATTACACTTTTAGACAATATCACAATGGTATATGTTAGCTTGCTTTTTTTCTATTCATATGAGTGAATTTATTTTGAAAAAAAACCAAAACCAAACCAAAAACCAAAACAAACCCACAAATTAATAGTTCTGTGCAAGACAAAGAAAATAAAAATGTACCAAAAATGTACCAAATTAATACCTGTCCTTTGTTAAGTAATCACTGTGCTACACATAAACATTGCTGCAAAAAGAAAATAATATAGACACATAAGTATTCAAAATCCAAGTTCACACTTTAGGATTTATTTTTTTAGATTTTAATCCACTGTAAACAGCCCAATACTTCTATAAATGTGACTGAAGTATTAATGTCACCTATACTTTCTTTGACCCTAGTATAAATAATTGAACCTAGTATAAAGAAAGTGAGGCTATCCACATAGAATTTATTCATTTTGTGTGAGGAAGTGAAATAAATAAAAAATAAAGGCAGAGTTGTTCATGCAATGTGAATATTGAGCATGGTAGAAAGTGAAATTACTTTCTTTTTACCTTAACAATATCTCCCTCATGCAGCTGAAAGCTCCTGGCTCTAAGATGGATCCCTTTTCCAGCCTCTGTTTCGATTTTATAGATACATTCATGGTTGTTGTCATAATTAGATGGGAAATTAGGAGACAGCAATGTTCCTTCATTTCCAGAGACAGTTGCTCCACATTCAGCTAAAGAAACAGACACATTTTAAAAAAAGAAGTGAATTATCCATTTCAAGAAAATATGGGTTATTTGCAATTGCATTTAGACTCCATAAGATCTCTAACACGCTATCTAGCAAAAGTATATTTCTACTGGATTTCATCTACCAGACCAACTCCCAGAAACCCTACTAAAGTTGCTATCTCCTGTATTTGATAGGGTACATGTATTAGGTGCACATCGGTGTTTTTACATAATTTCCTTTACCTCAAAGTTATCCCCTCGCCCTCCTGACTAACCTATAATGTAAATAAGCCAGATTCCATAAAAATTTGATGCTTTGTTGAAATATACTTATCGTGGAAACATTTCAAGTAAACGTTAACGGTGATTTTACTTCCCTATTCAGCCTTATAAATAAGTATTAGGAAATGCTGAGACAAAAGAATCTGGCAGTAATTCAAGACCAGTCAAACATGTTTTTCTCCACCAGGAATAAAACAAAATAAAAAAAAAAAAAAAAAAAAAAAAAAAACACCAACATTTATTGACATCAGTCAGTGCCAAGCAGACAGCTCCCTTCTTTTTTGGTTAAAGAGTAGGTGAGTCTTTTTCACAGCCATCTGTGGTAAGAACTTACTGATACTTTCAGTAGGCATTTTTGTCATTTCTGCCCAGTGAAGAAGAGAATAAAGTGCGTAGGAAGAGTGGCACGTTTCCAGCACATGGGCTCAAGTTTGAGTTCTGAATGAAGACTAATAAAATGATTCCAAACATGCAATATAAATTTCAGCATTTAAAACATCCAAAAAGATAGAAAGTAATATTGGTGGACTGTTCAAACAAATATTCAAAATGCTCAAAAATGGCCTGAAAGCACCTTATAAAACCCTACAGTAGCATACTATATAAATCCACTTCCTTTTAAGGTGGATGAGATTGATATTTATTTCTCCTTGTTCACTCTGAAGATAAAATATATTGTGTTAAATACAGATTTTGATCTAAACATTATTCAGACCTCATTCAGAGTATGGTAAAAACCTGTTATAACAGTTAAAATAATGTTAAATTAATATATAATTGTAAATCAACAGATATATTTTATCAAAAATGTGATAGGTTTGAAAAAAATCTGTATTTTTTCTGTAAATGCTGTTGGAAGTGTGTTTACAATGTTACATAAAACTGAGTATAGTTCAAAAAGTATTTATGTAAAGAATTATTTTGAAAGTATACGGTACCTATAGACCAGAAAAATATATGAGAAAGTAATTGATTTGAACATGTTCAGGGAGAAATGTATGTTTCACATTTACAAATCAACAATCTTAATATTTTTTATTTACATTTCCAAGGCCTTCACAGACACCACCAAATTTACGTGCTTCTTGCTTTTGGAAAGTCTAAAACCAGTGAATTTTTCTGCAATTTAGACTTCCTCCCGATAATAAATCTGAATTAAAAAAGGGAAGAAGAAAGAGAAGGAAGCAGGGAGAGATGGAGGGAAAGGGGAAGGAGGGAAAGAAAGATGAAAGGGGGAAGACGGGCAGTGGGATAAGATAGTCACAGTCTTTCTCAGGGCCTTATTTCTACTTTACATTGAGGATCTCCTTAGTCGAAGCGAAGAAGGAAATCACCAATAAGCTAGCTCAGAATCTCTGATTCAGCACATAAGTTGGAATTCATTTGCTATTTTAAAACAGAGCTTCACATTCTCCCCTTCCATAGCTTACTTAGGCTCTGAGCTGCACTGTGTTTAATAGGCAGAAGAGTGCTGGGGAATAACAATCCTGCCACCAAACTTCAGATAGCTGAACTCTTCCTTTGTGGGGAGTATGGAATAAACCAGTTATTTCTAACACATTTAAAGTCACTTTAAATTTTCTAAATGTTTCAATGAACAGTAACAGACAGTTGAACTAGTTTTTTAGTTTGATACTTCTTTGGTAAAGGATTGTTCATATGCAGCTATTTTTTCTTTGATTTTTAGGAAGAAGGTGGAAATAATTAAATTTATATAATACAATTCAAAGCAATGCCAGTATTAATTCCAGACACGTTTAGACCCATACATATATCTTCTTATCTTCATGACACCAGAAATCTACACAAGCATTCTGCAAGTGTTTGCTCAAGTATAGATCCATGCAAAAACATCTGTGTTCCCTTTGGCTGCATTGGTATCTTACTGTCTAACTCCTTTAAAGAACTAGAAAATA
This sequence comes from Ara ararauna, assembly GCA_028858755.1. Lineage (NCBI taxonomy): Eukaryota > Metazoa > Chordata > Aves > Psittaciformes > Psittacidae > Ara > Ara ararauna. The sequence goes on from CM054379.1 coordinate 37,282,390, forward strand.
TAGAAGTAAAATGCTGGAGAAGAAAATAAGGAAATATTATGGATCAATTCTATATTTTGTTTCAGTGACTGATTATAAACCACTAAGACATACGCAGTAATAAGAGAAGTGTACAATGAACTTTCACCAATATAGACCTGGTCAAATTTCCTGCTCTGGTAAGTCTATATTCCAAAGTTCAAAACCATGGCAATTTGACTACAATATTACTACTCTTCTAAATTACAGCACATTCTCCAAGAAACAGACATGTTCTCTGCTATAAGCAATTATTCACTGTAAATCAATTACTCCAAAAAATTCTTTGACCTCAAGTTGTCACTCATATACCTCCAACCCATCATGCTCATATGCTCCAAACCATGCACGTTCTGTTACCAGTGCATACCACCTCCTCTCAAACACCTGACAGCTACGCAGTTTCATCAGGCCTTGTCATTCCTTTTGTTACCAGGACAAAGGGCTGCTCAAGTCCTCTGACCAGTCAAGATACTTAGCTCATCTCATGTCCGTCAGTAAATCACTGAGAGCCCCCAGAAAGAGGTTTCCAAAGGAAAGCAAGTCCTTCTTTGTCAACTTCCCTCCCTCAACAGGAAAATTATACAAAACATGTCACACTTCAGGTTAAGGTTTTCTTGTAGATCTCTCCTTGGAGATCTGGTGTCCTAGTACCTGAAATCTTTCATCTGTGATCAGTGCCCAGATATGCAAAGGAACTCTGCCCTAAGGACTTCAATTTGTTTTTTTTTCTAACCATTCCTTCACAAGCTCCCCACACACAGTGAAGAACTAGAAACTCAAAAGAGCAGTCATGAACAGCAATACTGAGTCTGGTCGCACCAGCAGAAAAACCTTTAGCAAAGACATCTTTCCCCTTCAAGGCCCTAATCCTTTACTCAGCAATATAGGAAATGTCATGGTTTTTTTTTTTTCTTTAAAATTATCTACAGTAGCTGATACTGCTACTGCTTTCTTGTGCAGTAATTAACATATGCAGCCAGAATGTGCAACACCTAAATTCAATTCACTTTGCCTCTGGGGATTTCAACATGAATCTCCTGTGACTTCTGCTGCACGTAAAGGGATTAGAAAATCAGTCACAAAGTGAGCAAATGTTGGCTAACCTCTTTAGCATAATGGGATGGGCATTAAACAAAGAATACTTCCTCAAGGAAGTTCGTACATTAAACAGTGGGGAAATAGAATTCTGAAATAACGCACAAATCATCATTCACTGTTACCATGTGAATTACTGTTACCAAGTACTAGACTGGAAAAATATATTCATGTTCACTTCCACTTTTATTGCCTCCAGTTAATCTTTAATTCGTTATGTAAAATGAAACAACAGCTGTTAGCCACATTGGCAAGATCATTCTGAAAGATTATATCTGCATCATAAATAATTTAAAATTATTTTACAGAAACATAGGAAATGAGCCCATGTCTTAAATTTTGATGAAAGTTTTGACTGATCAAGCTTTATGTAAAGAAGTTATACAGCTCATCTGCCTACGGTAACTGAAAAAACAGATACCTGCCAATCACTCTTGAAAGGCCATGCAACATTCCTCATCTAGCACATGTAAATGAGTAACTACTCATTTTAGTACCTCAGGTTAAGCAGACAGATCTTATCATACGATACTGAAAAAACTCTTTAGTTCTTGGCTACAGTGGACTTTCTTTTACTCTTTCATGACACTACTATCCTTCAAAGCTTTCCAGATTCCTTCTGAGTTCAAGAGACCTGCCCTCATCCTGGGAGAATGATCTGCCTCCCCAGCCCAGACAGATGAAAGATAAAACATTTCTCATGCCCCCTACATTAGAAAAAAAAATTAAATTATCTTATCTGCTTGTATTCTCATTTATTAAATACAATTCACGTGTACCCTTCCTCTGATAAAAATCAATTATATCACTATTAATAAGTCTTCAAATTGTGCAAACATTGACAGCTACAGAATTTGCCATGCAAAATAATCTTTACTGATCTTAAAGTAATTACTGTTGATATTCTGTTTCCATACTTTGATCCACAACCTTGCCTTGGAAAAATCAGTGTGAATTTAAATGAACAAGCATATTATAAAATAACCACTGAACATGTTCCATGTTAACGGTATTTTCAGGACTATCTCCTCCAGATATAGCCTTTAAAGAAAAGGGATATATTTCATAATGTCCTTTGTCAGATTATGTGATGTGCTTAGACTATAATATTAATGTAGGTACAATTTAAGAACTTAAAATCTGTTTATGACATAATACCTGAAATTGCTATAAAAAGATGTAGCACCAAAATTTGTATTATGATGCAATACAGATCCCTCCTTTATTTTGCTTTCCTATCTTTCCTTTTTTTCTGTAGTAGCCTGATTTTTCAAGATACAACAGAAATTAATTCAGTTACCAGGTTTTTTATTATCAATATGGTCACTGGCACCTAAATCCACTTTTTAAATTAAATGTAAAGATACAGTTGTCATTTTATCATAAAATTATCTCAATTTTCTCAGGTATTTTAGATATATTTTTGTGTTAAAACATAAAATACAGGTAATCCAAATAATTTTTCAACAGAGAATATATACAAAAGTCTGGCTTGAGTGAAAATAGACAAGAAAATAAAGAAAACTAGGAGGAAATTCTATTTTATAAAAGCGAAAGTCTGATCATTCATTAGATGTCATAAGAAATGTCAAAAAGCTTCTATTCTCAAGGATAGGAGAGACTTCTCTTTCTTCTAGGAAGGGCATAGGGGTATTAATGCAACTTGCATACAATCATTTTGAGTCTTAGGGAGAAATAAAGGTAAGCACACTCTTGCTGAAACAACATGAAATAGTACCTACTGTGTTCTGAAAAGATGCATAAAATTAAGAGGATATTTTCATATTAAAAGGCTATGATTGAAATTGGGCTATAAATAAAAGTGAAGATAATTTAAATATTAAAGTTTATTGAGACTGTAAAAGAATTAGATTCTAAACAATGCAATAGCACTAAACACATGTCATAATCATCCTGGCTAATCTAGCTCCCTAATTTGAAGAATTACAAAACAATCATTCAAACATGAAAAGAAACCCAGTTATGCATTTTTATTTCCATTATAAAACATTAGATTTTAAGTATCTGAATTTTAAAACAGAGGATAACTCTGTACTGTCCTCCACAAATAGCCGGGCATCCTTAGGTAAGAATGAAGAGTAAGGGATAATGACCTTCATTACTTCATTAAGAATATACCCTTTTGTATGCAACAAAACTGTGCTGCAACTGAATTGTAATGTATACTAATTTAACGTAGATAATTTAAATAAAAATGTTCTCATAGTGCTATAGATGTTTGTGCTTTTATTTCTAAACAAAGAACAAATTCTCTAAAATCTAAGCTCTCAAACTCTTTCTACACAGTTTGGCTGTTAGGGCTTAAAAAAGTTACTATTATCACATCTAAAATGGCTTGTTAAATAGCTTAAACTAGCACACACTGAACAAATTTTCTTTTTTAAATGTCAGCTGCTTATATGGCTCTAATTCAGATTCTTCATTTCTCAAATCTGCCAAGCTATGGAAGTCTGCCAAACTACTGCATCCAGAAGACATGGTCCCTTAAACTCATCTTCTTCTAAAAGAAAAAAATCTATATGGTACTGGCTCTACGTTTCAAAAGGTAAAAAGCACATAAAAACAGATGAATCAAATTCTCTATTACGACTTTTGAATCTTGTGGGCTTTTAAATTTTATTTATTTATTCGAAAATTAAAGGTATCCAACTTAGAATTCAAAAGGTACACCCTTACTGAGTGTATGTCACCTATGTCCACTTGTAAAAGGTTTTAGAGGAGGAACTATACGCTTGATTTCCACTACAGTTTCTTAGTGTCTGTTATAACCTTGCTGCAGATGCAGCAGACTGGAAAAGTTACCTTATCAAAGTGTTCTCTTATGCCCTTGCAGTGAGAGCAATCTGTCTGGAACAGCTACTTGACCCCATTTCTTTGTTCATTTGCTTAATAAAGTCACATAAATTCTATTTACATAAGTTACTTTTTTCTCCTTTTATTGTCTCACTTGAAATTGGATGAAAGGAAACTACAGAAGGTGGATCATCAAACACTTCCTGAATTTGAACACAAACTCTATAAAACAAACAAAACCCAGGGATTCTTGAAATGCTTTGAAATACAGTTCATGTAGAATGTAACAATAGCTTTGTTTAATGGAAAAGTCTGCTTTATTATTTTTCTTCCATACATCTTGCTAAAAGGTTTGACAGGGTTCTAAGCAGATCTCCAAAGCAGAGATCAAATAAAAGTAGTACAATTGTCAGTTTTAAGGCTTTTCTGGCACAAGCACTCTGCTGAGTGCAGAGCAATTTTTGCATTTACAAAATTGTGGAGCAGTTCATAATATAGAACAATCTGAGCTCAGAGAGATGATAATTCTTTATGTTTCTGCTGGACAATATTGTGACTCCGTGAGATGGTCATGCAACGTTAAAACAAGAGTAAAGGGGATCATGGATAAAGCTGAACCAAGCATCCTATGCTCTGTCTTCACATAATAGCAAAAAAAGAAGAGTTTCTCCATAGTCATTGACTCTAAAAGCTGAGCATCTGACTTATGCAGGGCAGACACAATACATGGCTGGACTCAAGCACAGCTTCATGTATAGTGTCAAATGCAGTGCAAGGAGGTGAATCTTCCTTTTAATGGGAATTCTGTACCAAGCAGAGGTACACACAGTGTTTCCATAGCACCTCTGTAAAACAGTGCCTTAATCTTTGTAATGTTAGTCCTTTACCTCCAATTCTGCAGCCCTTCACTTGTGAGCCTGTAAGCTTTCACCTACACACCGCCAGGATCCCTTGACTTTGGTACAAGAGCTCTTGCTCTCACCTGGCACTGCTGAATTCAGAACCACTGTTAACGCTGGGTTTCTCCTAAGAAGTGATTGCAATTGTTTTTTAAATCATACTTTTCTCACCCCACTTCTCACTCTTTTGCCTTGTAGTTTTTAGCCTGTAACTCTACACTGAGATCACCATCACTCCAAAGCTGGTGGCTGTTAGCCTGTAACTTCATACTGAAATAGAGCCTGGTAGATAATGAGCAGATAATAATGCTAATACACAAGAAATATTACACAAAAAATATATGCACAAACCTTAACTACTGTATAGTCTGCAGAACCTCACGTGCTCCATTCAGTGCTAATATTAGCATAAGCTATCTAAGAGGAGCTTGAGAAGGTCTGACTGAAAAATACATCTGTTCTAGGCAGAAATCAGGAATATTTTCACTTTTTTGTCATTACTATCATCATCATTTCCGCTACCTTTATTGGAGTGATATTTGTCTAGGGACTCCCTCCTTCCTTCTCCCAGCTGGTGTCTGAAGAGTGGCTTTCCCTTTTTTCTTTCTCCTTCTATTTTTTCCGCTCCTTGTTTACTTCTCTAAAATAGATTTCAAGTAAGTCATCAGCTATGGACTGAACTACTAAAGGATGTGTACATAAGCCTCCTTCAACATTCTTTAAGCATCATCTGTATGATGACGGTGAGGTTAGAATACCTCACTATGAACCTTACTGAAATGCCTTACTGAAAACAATCCTTTCATTACATATTTTTGTGTAAAATTGCACTGCAAAAAATAAAGGAGTAGGAAAAGGACTAACCAGCAGGTAAAGCCTTTTACAAGGTCTGCTTAATTAGTTTTTGATCCATATGCCACTGACATAATACACTACTCAGGCTATCAAAACAAATCCTATGATTTTAATTGGCCTCAAGGGGATTAATAGCAGAATCCAAGGTGAGGGCATTGTTTTGTCTTTTTTTTTTTCTAATTGAGATTTTTGTGTATTTCTTCTAGTATCACCTAACAATAAGGCATGACAACATCCCTACATTATTTATCTTATGAAGAAAAAATATTTAGCATTCACAACCTGTAAATGTATGCCATCCAGAACAACCTCAGCATGCTTGTCCAGTGGGCCAATGCCCATCTTATGAAGTTCTACCAAGCCAAATGCAAGGTCCTACACGTGGGTCAAAGCAATCCCAGGCACAGCTACAGGCCAGGTGGAGAAGAGATTCAGAGCAGCCCTGCAGAGAAGGACTTGGGGTGTTGGTTAATGAGAAACTTAAAGTGAGCCGGCAGTGTGCGCTAGCAGCCCAGAAAGACAACCATACCAAGGGCTACATAAAAAGGAGCGTGACCAGCAGGTCAAAGGAGGTGATCCTGCACCTCTACTCTGCTCTTGTGAGACCTCACTTGGAATACTGTGTGTAGTTCTGGTGTCCTCAACATAAAAAGGACATGGAACTGTTGGAACAAGTCCAGAGGAGGGCCACAAGGATGATCAGGGGATTGGAGCACCTCCCATATGAATACAGGCTGAGAAAGTTGGGGCTGTTCAGCCTGGAGAAGAGAAGGCTGCGTGGAAACCTCATTGCAGCCTTCCAGTACTTGAAGGGGGCCTATAGAGATGCTGGGGAGGGACTCTTCATGAGGGACTGTAGTGATAGGACAATGGTAACGGGTTCAAACTTAAACAGTGGAAGTTCAGGTTAGATATAAGGAAGACGTTCTTTAGTGTAAGCATGGTGAGACACTGGAATGGGTTGCCCAAGGAAGTTGTGAATGCCCCATCGCTGGCAGTGTTCAAGGCCAGGCTGGACAGAGCCTTGGGTGGCATCGTTTAGTGTGAGGTGTCTCTGCCCATGGCAGGGAGGTTGGAACTAGATGATCTTAATGTCCTTTTCAACCCTAACTATTCTATGATTCTATGAAAGAAGGCCAAAGGGTGACCAGGGACAATCATTATTCCTTGTGACTATAGGCAACTGAAATTTCATGCCAGGTCGCACATTGAGGTAGCTAAGGTTTCATACAAATCACTCGATTTTGAAAATGGTCAGAGAGTGCTCACTATGCATCAGCTGAAATTTGCTTTAGTGATTCATGAATATTAAAGTTTCAATTTTGATATAGAGACAGCTCAAACCTGTAATTACTATATTGCATCATATTTTGAGGATTCATATATGTTAAGGCTCAAGCACTAACTCAAACAAATCTTCAACAATGCCAACATTGACATAAAAATGAGGGGTGAAAAACCCGAAACCTTCACTGGTATTTATAAAAATGCAATGTTATATATTAAAGAAATAAAAATTGTTTAAAATCTATTAAATATTATTAAATACATTGTATGAAATAGAAAACAACCTAAATATCAAACAAATTAAATGTGACAACATTTAGAGTTCTGAAATACAGTGGAACCTGGATACATGGACATCCTTAGAACTGTCTGAAGATTCAGAGATTCAGTCACTGATATTTTATAAGATTTCTTGCTGATGAGCAGCTCTTAAGTGAGAACTCTCTCTGCCTAAACACTAGCTAAAAATTAATAGCAACTTTCAGACTTAGTTTGACTTCTCAAAGGTGAACTCAAATTCAAATTTTATGCTACAGAGAATTTACAGAAAACAACGAATGTCATTTTTCAAAGGTCGCATAGGAATCTCCAGTACTACTCAGGCTAACAAGGTTCCCACTAATGTTTCAATCTCGATGGAAATTAACTCAGTGCTACAACATGACGAAGTATATTAATTTTAATTGATGATTTTGCAATGAATAATAACTAAGCTATTTAAAAGTAACAGCTTATTAAAGAGTGTCAGCAATTTATTGTAGCACCCTATCATTAATTATTCATGTAGTATTTCTTATCACAAATGAATATGATAAATTAATGTGATATTAATGTGAATACCAGTGAAAAAATGCCTGTGAAGATTTTACTCAAATACTGTATTAATGCATCATAAAAAATCAAGTGTCATGTAAAATTTAATAAAGCAGCAACACCACTCAAATATGAAATGAAAACAGTAAGTCACTGTTTCTTCTCAGCTTTATCCTTCAAGTTTTTCGCAGCTTGCTTTAGGAACACTCCATACAGTTGAAATGGCTATGGGGGACAGGAACATAATGAAGGTTAAAACCCAAACCAAATTAAAAAAAAACCCAGCACTCAAAAACAAGTTTACTGTATTAACGCTTGAACTCTATTCAATGCTTATCATGAGAGGTTAGTTTGAAATTAATATAATGTACACTTCATAGTGTAAAAATAATATTCTCATGATAAATCCTAGGTAAAATTTATCACAGTTTATTAAGGAGAGTGAGCAGGGAAAGCCCAGACAAGTAGACAGTAGCAGTCTGCAAATCAAGTAACTGAATGAAAATCTAAGTTAAGACAATCTCAGAAAGGAGAGATGAAGAACTAGTTCAAACTTTCCTCACAAATATCATGTGATCTCTGAATGCCTAAAACCTGGAAGAGATAATCAAAGTGTTCAGTTACATGTCCTTGTGAAAAGGGGAAACTAACAATTTCCAATAATGAGTAGCTCTTCAGCCATAATGCTGAGTAGACAGACTAGGTAAATGCCATTCCCATTAGCCAACATGGTAAGGAGTTAAAAGAAAATTATTAGCAAATACGACCAAATATTCACTTTCATTTTGTCTTTTAATCTGAATACTCCTTCTATTTTGCAATTAATTTTACAGTTCGGAATATGATGGAATTTTTTTTTTTTTTTGGTACCTAAACTTTTCTTATAGCAGAGCCTTTTGTATCAAGAGCCTTCACTGTGTCCCTCTCAGATTAACAAATCCAAACGGGTGAACTAGCAATTTCTGAAATGCTTTTTGAAGAGAAGGTACCTACACTTCGGCACTGTACCTTGCAACTCAAAAGGTGTCTCTGCTCATGTTTCTACCCATTGCCTTCAATAATCAGTGAACAGCACATTTTTGCCAAGTAAAAAGGAAAGAATGAAATGTCTCCCTTTTTTCAGAATTTCATCAGCATATCATAATCCACTATAAAGGAATGCCAAAACTGCTAGGCTCAATCCTCACCTGTTGGAGGATCACTGCAGGTCATAAAGTCACCTATCAAAAACTACATAGGAGATGACTTAGGTGTACATCAGATGTGTGTGTTCAACCCTGCAATCTAAACTGTCTCTTCTCCTTCAGCCCCTACTTATCTGCCACGCACCTCTGGAAACGTGTATCTTGTTTCATATCACATTTCTCCTTTTTCCACATAACCTACTAACTGCCAAGTGTGAGAAGATACTTGCCATTGTTATAAAAAAAAAAGAAATTCAGTAGAGCAGCATTTAACTTCTCTCACTACTGACAACTGCCTTTGAAATCTGCTGCCCAGGGAAGTGGTTGAGTCAGCATCCCTGGAAGTATATAAAAGATGTGTAGATGTGGCACTTAGGGACGTGGGCCAGTGGTGGAGTTGGCAGTTGCGGTTGGACTCCATGATCTTAAAGGTCTTTTCCAGCATAAATGATTCCATGATTCTATGACAAAGCCATGCCCGTATGCAGACAGTAAAATGAAATTCAAAAGGCAAGGGCCAGCATTCTGTACTGTGACAGTGAAACCTCTAGAGTAAGGCACTAAGAGGGAGCATCTTCTGGACTCATCTATTTCTACTGTTCATTACATTTGTTCACTGAATTGTTACATTCAATTTAAAAAAAGAAATCACTTATAGGAATGCTTCTTCTCTTAACCTATGAGTCTTCCAATTCCTTTTTGAACAGTAGCAGAACCCCACATCGTGGTAGTAAACTCCTGACTAGTTGGACTCTAAGCAAACTGGAAGGTAGGAAAATCATGATTAAAAGCATAGTCCTGGCTTGCTAGATGAGAGCTAGGAAGTCTGCCTTACTAATAGATTTCACAGACAAATAGTGTGATTCCTGTTTAAAAGGCTAGTGACAAGATAGCAGCAGAAACCGGAACGTGACTGCCTCCTTTAGGCATACATTAGCCTCAGAATCAGGGACTTCAACAGATTACAGTCTTGTTCCACCTCATTTCTGGACTCCAGTATTCACTTAGTGTCTGAGATTCACACAGTTTTGGAGATGTGCCAAACTCCATGACTGCCTATGAGCTTTACTCTTGGATCTGTAATCTTGGGGGACCAACCCACTAAAAACTGGACTTTGTTGTCAGGAAAATGTAGCCAACTGTGAAATATAAATGAAACTCTAAATAGAATTATGTAATTATAGGTAGGGGAAAAAGAGCTATTGCTGGAAGGAAAACTGGGAAGAGTATGTATGTACGCTCAGGCAATTCTGTTCAGAGAGCCATGAAATAAGTATAAATATATACATATATTTGCAACTTTGTAAAGGCAAGTAAAAGCTCCATCCCTGGCAGTGTTCAAGGCCAAGTTGGACAGAGCCTTGGAAAACATGGTCTAGGGTGAGGCATTCCTGCCAATGGCAGGGGAGGTGGAACAAGATGATCTTAAGGTCCTTTCCAACCCTAACCATTCTATGATTCTGTGATAAAATGGGAATAAATTATACATGTGGAAGTAGTGACAGTAACCCATCATAACCATAATTAGTAATCAAATGCATGTTTTTGGAAAGATTTTTTTTTCTGGGGAAAAAAGGAATAGTAATTGAAGCGATAATTAACAAAAAAATGAATAATAACATAGGGTGAGATGTCAATGAATGAAGGGGAAAGAAATTGTTTTCTGTTTTCAAAACTCAACTAGACAAAGGATAATCATGAGAAGGTTGTCCGTACTTCAGTAGCTTGGTTTTCCCCCAAGCATAGCAACAAACACAAAACCAGTAATTTTAAATTATAATTAAATTATTCAGAAGTAAATTTTGGGAAATTAAACCTACAACACAAAGACGAATGTGCCAATTACAGTAATATGCCAGATGATAATGTTAACAACTTTATAGGTGATAAGCTGTTTCAGAACAGTAAAAAAACAGATGCCTATATTAGTACTCTCAAACCTCAAGATATGGGTTATTTTAGCGACATTTTTTATTCAAGAAATGTGCAAGTTTATTTTCCAAGTAGCCTTGTGACAGGATTGCTAGGAGGGTATTTTTACATTGACATTATCTATGGAAATGTGCTCCTATCTCCATTAACTTTGTGCATCACACAAAACAGTTAAGTAGCAGAGTATTACCCTCTCAGTTCCCCTTAATCTTGCATTCCTCTCAGTTACAATAAATTTTGAGAAAAGAAGTAAAAGAGGTTGCTGTGAATGTACATTTAGACAACATTTCTTGAAGAACAGTTACATAAAAGTAGCCAGCTAGGATTTTTTTCCTTCAGAAGACTGTCTATGTCCTTTATACTGTGAGTAACTGCAGATATGCCTTACTGTAGGATACATTCTGGAGTGTCATTAGTTAAGTAAAGACTGCAGGACAGCTCTTCCAAATGCAATCACTGTGTCCAGAAAAGTAGGAAACAGTATGCTTGTGTGAAAGAAGACTTCACTGCCTTATCTGCAGATACCAAATACTCACACATTTGACAGGGAAGCCATCACTGGTATTTAAGGGCTTTTGAGGAAGCATTTACAGCAAATGAGGTTTCTTTATGGATGACTCCACTACTTTTCTTTTAAACAATTTAGGAACACAAAATTCTCTGTGAGGAGACTGGCAATCCTGGAATTTCTATAGCAGATATAAAAAGGTGGAGGGAAGGGGTCTTCCAGAAAAGCCACATTATGTCAATGTAAACAGAGTGTTCGCCACACAGCAACTCCTTCCATAGGAGCAGCACAGCTTTAAGATTTAAAAAAAAAAAAAAGGAAAAAAAAAAAATCTTCCAAGATGGGGGGAATTTGACATCACCTTGTATAATGATCATGTCTGTTCTTTAAACAGTGCAAGGGGAGTCACGCAAAGGGGCCTGGATCTTCTCCACACTTTTTAACTGTTAACAGCAAAACTCTTCTCATCAAATACTAGCAAGTAGATGGCTGTAGGCACAAATGGCTTTCTTGACAGGAGGAAGAGATCCTACTGAAGCACACATTTAGAAAAGGAGTGATGACCCAAAGGGAAGCTCTAGGCAGAGTCTTCAAAACTGTGATGAGCTGGAATAATACTGTATAACCACTTTAGGTACATGGTTGAGGTAAGAATTAAAATCATTCTAATAAAAAAGACAAAACAGTGAAGGGTTGACACAGGGAAATAAGATTTTCAAGGACACCTGTTTATGAATGTCTGCCTGATTTTGCAGATAGACTTGGCGGTGTCTTTTTGCTGTGAAAAGGAGAGTCCTTACTGATGAAGAAGGGTTGTGGTCTTATTCTGAGCACCAACAACCCTCCAGGTACTCAGATAAAGACCTTTGAAGTTCAGGGGAAGACCATCTACCATCACAGCATGGACAGGCCAGTGAAAATGGTGATAGTCCAGTCCTCATGGGACTCAAAGTATTGGACTAAAAATATCAGGGTCATGATGATGGGATAAACAGATCTCCCAAGCTCTGATTCTGCCTTACTTGGAAAATAACTCTTCAAAGAAGAAGCAATGGTGAAAAGACCCAAGTGGTTCTCTGATGAGGAAGATTTCAGAATATGTTGGAGATGAACCCTGAAGGAAGGACTTGAAATTATTTACTTGGATGGAGAAGGGTGAATGGCAATACCTTCAGAAACCCTGCTGGTTGGTTTGGTTTTTTTATTACCAGCAGATGAAACTGAGTACTAACTCTATGGTACAAATCAGTATGTCCTTGTGTGCATGTTTAGTTTACAAATCAAATGCAATTAAATTTGAAAGGCTTTCACCCTGAATCTGATGAAAAGAATCATAAAAGTGTATGTTATCATGTGTCCTAGAAGGACCAAAGAAATCTTTGTTAATATATAAAGGTTAATGTGTATAAACGTGTATAAATCATGTAGATGAGTTTGATGTGTAGAAATGATACTAAGGAAGAAATAATCAAGAGGCTACTGAACCCAGTAATTGACTCATGAATTTGTGCCACTGAGTTGAGACTAGCTTTAACTTCTGAATATATACTCTAAAGCCAGCAGATTTCAGGACAAGTAGTTTCTTTTCACTCTTTTGAGAAAGAAGTAGTCTTTGTGCAAACTCCTGTTTGAGGTAAGATGATATTTTCATCCCTAATGTCTCAGATGCCATTGCAACAAGAAATGGGACCTGTGTAAACATTCTTGGTGCTCAGAATACTGCACACTTAAAAGTTATCTTTTCTTCAACAACAGGAGCTCATAAGGAGTGAATTTTCTATTCATGTCTACGGACAGCTACAGAATAGCTGAACGCTCCTAAAACTTATGGAAAATAAAATGCTAGGTTCAAAGTGAGTATGTGAATATTACTCTAGTAAATTTGCACACTTTAAATCAATATGGACTGAAGGAATTAGGTCTCTTCTCCCTGGAGAAGGCTCAGGATCCTCACTGCAGTGTTGCAATAATGAAAGGGTGACTACAAAGAGAACAGATGCTCTGTCTTCACAAGGAACCACGAGGAGAAGACAAGGGACAACATGTATAAATTGCACCAAGAGAGGATTCATCTTAATATAGAAAACATATTCTTTACAGTGAGAACAGTCAGTCACTAGAACAACCTCCCCAGAGATGTGTCAGAATCACCACGTCACGGTAGTTTTTAATATGCAATTGCACAAGGTGCTAGATAATCTAACCTAGGCTCCCCTTCCCACAGAAGTGACCTTTTGAGGTCACTTAAACCTGGACTGCTCTATGATTCTGTGATACAGGATGGTGCACACTTGGTTAGCCAGCATTCATAAAACAAGAGTGTTAAGAAGCCAGTGATATTTCTAAGACAAATCAAGCTGAAAAGCTTAAGACTTAAATCTAGAATTACTAAATTAGTGGCAAACTCCATATCATAGTCATAGAATCATAGAATCAGGTTCCAGTATTTTTCAACCCTCATTGTAAAAAAAATTTGTTCTCCCATCCAGTCTGAATCTCCCCTCTTTTAGTCTTAAAACCACTACCCCTCTGCATAAAAAGGAGCGTGACCAGCAGGTCAAAGGAGGTGATCCTGCCCCTCTACTCTGCTCTTGTGAGACCTCACTTGGAGTATTGTGTGCAGTTCTGGTGTCCTCAATATAAAAAGGACATGGAACTGTTGGAACAAGTCCAGAGGAGGGCCACAAGGATGATCAGGGGATTGGAGCACCTCCCATATGAAGACAGGCTGAAAAAGTTGGGGCTGTTCAGCCTGGAGAAGAGAAGGCTGCATGGAGACCTCATAGCAGCCTTTCAGTGTCTGAAGGGGGCCTATACGGATGCTGGAGAGGGACTCTTCATTAGGGACTGTAGTGAGAGGACAAGGGGTAACGAGTTCAAACTTAAACAGTGGAAGTTCAGGTTAGATATAAGGAAGAAGTTCTTTACTGTAAGGGTGGTGAGGCACTGGAATGGGTTGCACCAGGGAAGTTGTGAATGCTCCATCGCTGGCGCTGTTCAAGGCTGGATTGGACATAGCCTTGGGTAGCATGGTTTAGTGTGAGGTGTCCCTGCCCCTGGCAGGGGGGTTGGAACTAGATGATCTTAAGGTCTTTTCCAACCCTAACTATTCTATGATTCTATGATTCTATTGCAACAGGCTCTGCTACTTATGATTTTGGTTTCTTTCTCATCTGTTAATTTCTTTCATCATGGGTTAAATAGCTACCACGAGTTAAATAGTCATCATAGGTTAAATAACCCCAGGTTTATAAAAAAAAAAAATAGTAATAGTTTAATTTTTTTCCATAAAAACTATACACATATATCTTATGTGCATATATAATGCAGGGATACAACTTTCAGATACAGAGATCTATGCATTTAAAAGAAACACAAGAAAAAAGCTGAAGCCGAGTTTCTCCCTTCATGAAATAAAATCTTATTTAAAACAAGAGCCCTCTTAAGGAAATGCATTTAGAAGTGCACAGAACTATCTGACATTTCAGAAGCATTATGTCAATAGTAGCTGATCAGATTCACTTGACATGTTGGTGATAAAACCATCTCAAAAATCAAATACAGGAACTGTACAATTTCTGTAAAATCTAGTCCCAGTGCTTTTCCCAGAAAAGAACTGTTCACTCACTTTGAGCATACAGTTACTGATTTTAACAGCAGTTTTTAAAATTAGCTTACAATGCTGGAATGCAATTTATAGTTTATAAACTGGAAAACGACCACCCAAATCCCTCCCACCCAACCAAAACACAGCCACCAGTTTCAAGTTACAAAAATAAGAACACAATATGAAAAAAAAAAAATAAAAGACACCTTAGAACCAAGCCAGGGGACTCTAAAATAGGCTCTTGTCACCTAAAATCTCTAAACAGTGTTTCTTTACCCTGAAAGACAAAGTATGAAATTTATATCTTAATTATAGCAAACATATAATTCAATAATTAGATTTAAATTTTATCTCACAAGACATTTTGATACTATTTTCTATCACAATTCTAACTATTCCTCTTTCTTATTTTTGTTCTCCAAGTAAGAGAGACATGCATTACTTTTATCTTGCACTGCCTGAGTTCATACAGCCTGGGGATCAATCCTTTCAACCCAAGCACTTTGCTCTCTGCCCAGTATTCTGACACATGCCATGTGCTATTAACGATTTGATGAATGAAATGAAAGCATGTGACCACCTACCCACACACCTTGGCAGAGGTGCACTCCATACACGCCGACCACCTCCCAGGCAGGTAAGTTTGTTAGCACCTTCCAGGCGATATCCAGGGAAACAAGAAAAGATCAAGGGATCTCCAACACCAAAATGAAAACCAATTCGTCTACTGAAGGCAGGAACACCAGGATCATCACATGGCTCCAGATCATATTCTGAAAACAACAAAACATCATATCTAAATAAATGGGACAAAAAATAAACATCAAATATATTTTAAAAAGCTTACTAAATTAGCTGCCTTGTGCCAGCATAGAACACTTGGAAAACATGTATTTCTGAGTTTTGTTCTCTACTAAAAACCAGTACTGCTTCTGTATGTGTACTATGGCTAAATATACTGTAATAATGTATCTATCATGTCCCCCACACACAACGTTATTTCTTTTTAATTTCAAGGGCTGTAATCAGCTTATACTGTAAGTGGCTTACTATAATTTTATTTACATCCTTTATATATAATTCTTGGCTCATATGAACTCCCAGATGTAGAAGAGAGACTTACAGTTAATAAAAAATAATTATGTAACAAAGAAAATCCAGCCAAAAAATCAAACAGGTGAATGAAAAGACAATGTCCACATTTTCAGAAAGTGCACTTGAGCTTCCTAAGTAAACCTACACTTTTAAGAAGCCAATTCCCATTTGTCACCTTTCAGAAATCCTACAGGTGTCACTCAACTGAAAATACATATATATATATGTATGCATTTTAAAGATGTCTCAAGTGCCTATTTTGTTTTTGGTCTTTTTTATAGCTATGCATCAGGAATGATTCAGGTGGAGACAGAACAAATTAATGAGAAAAAATCGGGGCTGTTACATAGAGAGGGACTAGATCAAATTTAGAAAATGTCTGAACTACACATTCTGATTGTATGAAAATAAGGTAACAAACTCACCCATTTGCATCATAAGCTTAATGTACCTGGTAGTATTTCTGAAAATAGTTATTTAATAGAAATGGTGGCACATGATGGCTATCTATGTGTATGTCAGCTGAAGGTAGGGCATAAAACTTTGCTTGTGTTCAAAAAAATTCAAGGTCTACAATTTTCCACCTTCCATTAATAATAATATTTTGTCTATTTTTCTACAAGTTACCTGGCCCTCTACCATCTTGAGTTATTATACACTATCAGGGACTTTTAATATTCACATTTACATTCCTAACTTGCAAAACTGCTGAATTCTGATTTAGTTAGTCAGAAGTGCTTTTTTTCACTGCCAATTTCCTCCAAGAACTACTGATGGTTCTCTGAGAACAGGGAAAACTCCTTAAACAGTCACATCACCAACATCCTTTCTCAGTCATTTAGCCACGTATAAACCTTAGCTACTTTTCTATGACAGAGACTGTACGATTTCTACCGACTTTTTAATAGTGCTTCATAATGTTTCTGCTCTATACAAGTAAAAATATTATCTGGAAACAGTTTCTAACTGTTTAAGAGTTTAAGAGTTTCTAACATTCTGTTCAGCAGAACGGAATTTCTTACCTGAAAATGTAATGTTGAAGCCTTCATAAGAAATTGAAAAATCAGATATAAATCGAAGCTGTGCAGTAAAATTTCCAAACAGGCCAGCTTTAATTGTAGGGGGTAAGACTGAGCCAGTTAACCTGGCTACTGGTTCTGTGAAGCTGCCATCTTCAGTGATAAGCAAATAGTCATGAGAGCTCTCAAGGTGAAAGGTATGAAAAACCAGCTGTACACCTTAAAAAACATTAAAAAGGGGGAAAAGAAAAGCATTTCATGGTAGCTTTTACTTTATGCATAATGTCACAGAAAGTGAATCTTGCATTACATGGAAAGGTTTTTAGAAAAAAATCACGTCCGGAATGATACCCTAAAACTCAGAAAAAAACCCAAACATCCTTGCAGAAAGCACTTGGGCTCAAACAATATGTGCAGTGTGGATGTTTGCTTAGCTCATTGTAAATCAATAGCTCCCATACAAGAACTGATAGGATTCGGTGTTATTTGTACACACAGCACTCTAAAAATCTGAATTTGTATTGTATAGATTTTATTCAAGTTCCCATATGCATCTGTAATTTATAATCTCTGCCATGATCTCACTACTCAACTAGGTGACATAATTTAATAAGTGACTAAAATTTTGTATTCATGTTTTATTTTTCCATTTCCTCCAAAACAATTCTGTTTTTTAATCTAAAAGTAAAATAATACAAGGACAAAGCATTTACAAGTTTTCTGTACAGTCTTCCATATGTAAGGATTCATATTTTCTGGGACCAGTCTTGAAAAGGACTGGTTTTTTCAGTTGCCAACTTCCAGTGCAGTGATGTATGAAATTTTGAACTACAGTTATGTTTTCAAGCAATTATTTACTCTGGGGAACAACATTCTTCTTAGAAAGTCTTCTCTTTTATTTTACATTTAAAATGTCACTAAAGTTTAAAACAAAATCCAATTTGCAAGCAGATTTTTAAATAGTAGAAATTTCCAATACAGTTCTTGGACAATTACTCATAAAGACTATCACAAAGACTTTCTATGACAAGAAAAGGGGATTGAGGAATATTTTTATTATTTTTCAATTCAGTGGTATCAAACACATCATGAGTACTTCCTAGTATTTTTTTCTTAGTTCTTTTACAAATTGCCCTATCAATTAAGCTAGCAAGCTTAACTGTGCACCCAAATGTTAATCAGCTGCATATGTAACAGAAAGATATACAATTTTTGGCCTTAAAAATTTAAGTCAAGAATCCATGGTTATTCATACACAGACCAAATCTGCTTATTCACGCTTAGTAATGAAGAGCTATCCACAAGGTCCCAACAGCTTTCGCTGAAAAATTTAGTGCTATTTAACAAGTAACTATTATTTTCATATATTTTACTTCTTTGATTTTCTGCCCATTTTTCTGAGACTAAACCACATTTCCTATGGTAGCTATTTAAAATATGTTTCTTTTGCAAAATAAACACAAACTAGAAACACCACATTTGAACGTATTTATTTTGGAAAATTCAACTTCTTCCTCAAAAGAGCAGCAGAAAACACTAATTTAACTCAGTTCATAAAAGGCATTCTATTAAGTATATGTGTTTTATTTATTTAAACACAGATATTATATATACATATGCAATTTATATCACATTCTTACCCTTGCCGTGTGACACTTCAATAGTCCAAGTACAGTTTAAAGAGTTTGGATAAAAATCAGGAAAACCTGGCGAAAGAACAGTTCCACTCCTCCCATGAATGTATCCACCACATAAAGCTTAATAAGAGGAAAAAAAAAAAAAAAAAAAAGTTGAGGAGAAAAACCAAAAGAAGTCATACTGAAGTCCTGGGTTTTATTAAAAAAAAAAAAAAATCCAAAAAATCTAGTCCACTTTTTGAACTACCCTTAAAACTAAAAGTAGGGTCAAGTATGAAAATAAGAATTCATCCAAAGCCATGACACTCACATTTGACAACAATTTGTTTATTCATAAATTAGTCCTTAAAAAGGAGTTTATTTTTCATCTACAGTCTCTCGGGTTACCAGAATACAAAACTAAGGAAAACTTTGTACTGGAATACTTCAGGTATTGTAGTATTTAAGAAATAAGATTTGGGGTTTTTATGTAAACTAAATAAAAAAAATCAAATACCTTGCACCTAATTTTCTTGCACTACATATTTAGAAAAGTATGTATTACTCCAATTATAGGAAACAATATTATTTCCAAAAACATTTTTTTTTTTTAAATAACAGAAAAGTTTGTCGCTATTGTACTTCTCCTGCGATGGTCAGAAAAAAAAAAAAAAAAAAAAAAAAAGTGTATTTTCCTGTCTTTTAAAGATTTAGATTGTCCCATCATAAGAAATTTATTTGGAATTGAATATTTTGAAAGACACAAGAACTACACTAGGAAACATTTTATGCGTACTAGCATTTGCTAACCTAGGCTGCTCATATGAGAAATTAATTAAAGTTTAAGATTTTCATGTTGAATTGCTCACTAATCTTATAGATATGTTATGGCTGTGCTTTTTACTCATCAGTTCCTGTCCAGCTTTTTAATTTTTTTTAAATTTTAATAAGCTAAATATTTAACAAAGTTTTAAGACAGTTATAGTCTTTCTCATGCAGAGTGATATACTTTGCCATAAACTAGATGGCAAATATACATGACAGAAATGTTCAACAAATGTGTGGAAATTTGTAAGTAAATGTATATGTATGTATATTTAATAAATACAGATATAAATTTGTAAGTAAATGTATATGCATGTATATTTAATAAATACAGATATACATACAAACAGTTCTTTTTTAAAACTTATAAGAATAAGTTGGCTTTCAAAGCTTTTAATTTTTTTTTTTACTTTATGTGTTATACATATTTGAAAATAAGTAGAAGGAATATAAATGTTTCTAGTCTGGTTTTCCCTGCAGATATGTATTTCTGTACATAAGCATGAATGTCAATATGCATGGCTAAATCCATAGTAAATACATGGTTGATAATATTACTTAATAATAAGTAACATAATGACAGAGATCTGTTTCATAATGCCATAAATGAATGCAAGTATACATTCATTCAAAATTCCTCTTCTTCTGAAAAAAATTACAAAAGGTAGAAAAATGTTTGACTATGCAACATTTCTTAAAGCAGATATTAAATATTTACAAACAATTTACATAGTACTAAGTTTAAAATTTAAAATATGCAGATGATCTGGATTTATTTAGCTCACCTTTTTTAAAACTATTTTCACCTTGACATAATATTCTGAGAATGACATATTACTTAGAACTTTAGCTATTATGTCTCTATACTCAGTTCTTTTTCTTTGTTGGTATGAAACAAAGCAACAAGCTTTTTCCTTTGGGATTTATTCTGCTGATTTAATTTCTGAAGTTGCAATTTTGGTGACTTCAAAATGCTCAGTTAAATCTGCCATATTCAAAAAATTTGGGTCACAATGGCTTGAGTGTCAAAAGGCAAATACACTAACATAACAATTACCTAAAAGAACAGGAGTTATATTTTGTCTTTTTAGATTACTAAATTCAATGTAGTTGAATATGTGAAGAAAAAAGAAGAAACTGAGGAGTGTAACCCTTGTATGTTGCTTGCCTGGAGGCCCTTCTCTAGAAAGGCTTGAAATTTTCTATTACACACTTATGCTAAACGTGCGTGATGGACCTGGGGAATAAGGACTCTTTTTCAACAAGCAAAAACTAACTAGATATTCCCATAGTTCAATGCTCACATGCATACAAAATAGTTGAATATTAGTGGTTTAACTCAAAAAAACGCATGCATATATCTTAGTAGAAAGTCAACTGAAAGAGAGCAGGATACAGAGCAGTCCTGCGGAGAAGGACTTGGGGGTGTTGGCTGATGAGAAATTTAACGTGAGCCAACAGTGTCCACTTGCAGCCCAGAAAGCCAACCGTATACTGGGCCGCATCAAAAGGACCCTCACCAGCAGGTCAAAGGACGTGATCCTGCCCCTCTATTTTGCTCTTGTGAGACCTCACTTGAAGTACTGTGTGCAGTTCTGGGGTCCTCAACATAAAAAGGACATGGAACTGTTGGAACAAGTCCAGAGGAGGGCCACGAGGATGATCAGGAGACTGGATCACCTCCCATATGAAGACAGGCTGAAAAAGTTGGGGCTGTTCAGCCTGGAGAAGAGAAGGCTGCCTGGAGACCTCATAGCAGCCTTTCAGTATCTGAAGGGGGGCTATAGGGATGCTGGGGAGGGATTCTTCATTAAGGACTGTAGTGATAGGACAAGGGTTAACAGGTTCAAACTTAAACAGGGGAAGTTTAGATTGGATATGAGGAAGAAGTTCTTTAGTGTAAGGGTGGTGAGGCACTGGAATGGGTTGCCCAGGGAAGTTGTGAATGCTTTATCGCTGGTGGTGTTCAAGGTCAAGTTGGACATAGCCTTGGGTGACATGGTTTAGTGGGAGGTGTCCCTGCCTCTGGCAGGGGGGTTGGAACTAGATGATTTTAAGGTCCTTTCCAACCCTAACTATTCTATGATTCTATTAAAGTTAAGGTTCCTACAATAGTGCTCTTCAACCCACCGCAGCAAAGCAAACAAACAAAAGGAACCCATAAAACCAATGGAAGAATACTAAAAATGCTTTGCTCATTTTAAAATCACAGCTTATAGGAAGATTGCTGACACTCCAAAGCTCATCAACCTCACCAACATACAGTCTAAAACCTGGTAACAAAATGCTGTTAAAAGCAGTTGTTTGCTTCTGTCCTTGCAAAGGAGTAACAAGCTGTAGTGCTTACAAGGTCACCGAGTTTGAATGGTAGATTAGTTTGTTTTGCAGTGATTAAGAGCTTTTAACTATGCAATAATATTTTGGTAGTTCATAGGTTTTGTGTATGGGACCAGAAGGCTGTAGTGTTTCATGAAAGTTCTAGACAGCTTCATACTACATATCCCCCAAAACAATGAACTAATAAAAATTTCAAAGCAAAAATACGTCAAGAAACGTAATAGGCTGATGATGATCTGATTTAGTACTGAGTATGCTAATTTTGAGCAATCATTTTGGCATTCTTTGTTCCAAGTTTAAAATAAAAGTTACTTGGCTTTGCTTTGAAAATGTTACCTGTATGGCACCATTTTCATTCACACTTGAACAGTGGTACCCTCTGAGAATTTAATTTTTCTGTTGGTGAATACACACTTGTAAATTTTACTGTACATTACAGTACCTAACTGAAAGTTGATACAGAGATGTAAAGTATGGCTTTTATTAATAGCAAAATAATTTTTTTAAAGTGTGGATCTTGGTGTAATTAAGGGAGGTAGCAATAATGATAAGCTTAATTACATCTCAAAAATAGGAGATTATTTTCCTTGGACTTTAAAGCTGCCATCTGAAAAACTTGATACTTACCATCACAGCTGGGTAATGCATGATTCCACTGATGGTTTTTTTCACATATGAGCGGTTCATCATCACTGAGTGTATATCCTGGATCACAGCTAAAAGTTACTGTGGAGCGGATGTTAAAGTTGTTACCATGGCGATGGCCATTCACAGGAATCCCTGGGTCAAGGCAGGAATCTGATTCCAGAGTAACACCTAAAACATAGATTTAATTTATTTCCCCTTTTTAAATAAATAAAAAATAATAATAATTAAAAAAAGCCAGCAAACTAAGTAAGACAGAAGGAATAAAGAGTCCCCAAAAGATATCTGTTGGCATTGCCTGAGAACTGATGTGAGATATCAAGCATTTTCTCTAGCTATTGTTGGAGCACAGTTTTTCCATTTTCAATCTCATAGACTAGAGAATCCCAAATGAAGAATATGAAAAGATTGGAGCTTTAAACTATAATTTATCAAGCAACGACAAAAAAGCCAACAAAAGCACTGGACATCTGAAACTACAGGAAGATATTAAGGTCCAAAGTATCAATACAAATTTTGCTACTATATAAACTTATTTGATTATTTCATCTATTCAGTTTCTGATTCTGTGTGACAATTCAACTTTCCTCTGTCACAGTAATGATTACTTGATTTAGCAAAAAAGCAGTGTTGAAAAACTGCAGCTGATGAACTCAGAAATGACTTGTTGGTTCCTACAGATAACATATACATATTAAAAATAGACAATGAGCATAGCTTATGCAATGTGCAACTCTTAACTGACAGGAGTAATTCGTAATTATGTCTTATAGCACAGATTGAATAGTGCTTGCTCAATAAACCTGAAGCTATACACTGAACAAGGAAAAAAACCCCTCAAAATTATCAAATGGAGGCTCATTAACACAGCATTATCCATTATGCTTATAGTGATAGAAAACATTTGTGAAATTTAATCATATAATGAGCTATAATGGATACACACAAGGGAAACAAATAAAGGCTCTCTATTGGGATGGAAGGAATTTCCTTTATCTTATGGATAAAAGGATTTATAACCCTGCAGGGGGACCCATACTGAAGCAGTCTGCTCTAGCCTGAGTCTGTTTGTGAAGAACTGCAGCTTGTGGGACAGATTCACACTGCAGAAGTTCATGGAAGACCGTCTGCCATGGGAGGAACTCCATGCTGGAGCAGGGGAGGAGTGTGAGGAGTTCTACCCTTAGGATGAAGAAGCAGCAGAGACAGTGTGTGATGAACTGACCACAACCCCCATGCCTGTCCTCCTGCATCTCTTGGGTAGAGGAGGTAGGAAAAAACTGGGAGAAGTTGAGCCCAGGAAGAAGAATGAGGTGGAGGGAAGGCATTTTAAAATTTGGTTTTATTTTCTCATTACTCCACTCTGATTTTAATTGGCAATAAATTAAATAAATTTTCATGAGTCAAGTCTGTTTTGCCCATGATGGTAATTGGTGAGTGAACTGTCCCTGTCCTTATCTTGACCCACAAGTCTTCTCTTACATTTTCTCTTCCCTGTCCTGCTGAGGAGAGAAAGTGACACAGCAGCTTTGGTGGGCACCTAGTATCCAGCCAAGGTCAACCCACCACAACCCGCCTCTTTCCAGGCTCAACTTCTTCCCTCCATTCACAATTCTACTACCTCCCCACAACTCCCCAAATGGTGTGTCAGGAATGAGGAAGGGGGGTTGTGGACAGTCCATAGGAATGAAGTAGGAGAAGTTAAAAACTAAGATAAAATAAAAAAAATTATCAGGGCACAAAGTAATGGGTTTAGAATTATGAGGGTTGGAAGCACGATGATGAACAAAAACACCATAAATAATGATGCTCGCTTGCACAGAGAAATATTCACTGTACCCTCCAGCTATCCTTACATCTCAGTTAGGATTCAGATTTGAAAGCTTATGATCTAGTTTTCATGAGGTATCCCTGACATACTTAAATTCTTGATGAATAAGTTTCTCTTGGACTTGACTGCATGCTTTTAATGCAAATGTACCACGTTTGCTGACACAGTGCATTTTTAGATTCCCTTCACCTGGCTTAAACAGTTTAATATAGACTCTAAGAACCCTTTTAGGATTGCAATATTTACTGTGTATGTGCCCTTAATAAATATTAATTGTGTATGAAATTTTAACTTTGATAAACATTAATTTTTTGCAGACAAACTACACTTCATGTTTTGAGATATGTTAGAGTAGATAGAGGTCCACAGAAGCACTCTTAAAATTCCTTTCTCTTAGGGCATCTTTTTGCTCCTGCCTCAACACACCAACTGCTTTGGGATTCTGAATCACTTATAACAGGTAATTTCATCAGTTTCTTTTTGAAAGGATAACTCTAGATTACATCAACTACATTGTTTTTGATTTTTGCAAGAAAACCAAAAGCTGTAGCAACCCTATCAACTTCAAAGATACTGACTGAAATAGCAGTGCTGTATAAATAAAAAAAAAAGCCAGCTCAGGCAACAGAGCTTTATTCGCAGAGGAATATGCTCAGTCTGTAAGTTTTAGCAATCATAAACATAGCTAAAAAGAAAAAAAAAATCTTTACTTTGGACAAAGACTTAGTTTTTTTCATAATGTGAGATAACATAAGACAAGCTTAATAATGGGCAATACTGTGAGTCCTGGCTACAAAAAGACAATATTAAACCATATATGAGAAATTCTGGCACCACAGTGATAAATTTTAGGCTCACATTTGGAAAGAGTTGATTTAATACTATTCATAACAATTGGCTCACTGTATGTAAGATGAAAGTCTGGGTGAAAACCATGTCTTTTCTCTCCCACCCTGCATAATGCATTATTTCTCAAGTAAAACATGCTCAGTAGCTCTCTCAAAAAATGCTCCCTCCACTTCACTCCATGTAGCAGTGGGAATTAGATAAGCAGATAATTCTATCCTACAATTAAATCATTCTCCCTTCCAAGGAATATAACACACAATCCAAAGTAAACAACAAACATAAACCCAAAAGACTTAGTACATCACTGAATAATTGAAAAATCTGTCATACTCAAAAACTTTGCTCTGTCAATATTGGCATTTCATCAAATATTTATCAACCTGTTGTTGTTGTTAGCTATATTAGATGCTTCATTGATTATTAAAATACATATTTTGCAAACACTAAGAATACTGTTATTTTAGAAACTGATTTAACCATTAGGTCCCATTACATCTGTAAAGAGGAAATAGTCTGTTTCTGTAATGCACGAAGCATACAACAGCTATACAGTTTTATATACTACATACTTGTATACCCATACTTACGTATATTTCATACATCCACTTTTCCTTTGACAGATCAAATAATTCAGAACATTAGAAGAGGGGACTGTTAGGGTAAGATTGGTAAGAGCTTGTCTACAGAATGCTCACTGCACAAAATGGATGAAGAAAACAGGTAAGAAAATCAGAAAGCAAACCATGTCTGTGCGCCATAACCACTATGTTACCCATTCATGCTAGCTATGCAGCAGTTGCTGTGTCATTCAATAAATCTCAAAAATGCTTTGAACAATAAAAGTGTTTCAGCTGGAAGCCAGAGTGCTGTTCTTTGCCATCAGGGCAGAATTATCCAGAACATCAATAAGGCAGATGATAAAAGCAATTTTCTAGACAGAAAGAGAAGCATATTGCCTTATAAAGTTGATCAAGCAGGTACACTTATTTTAAAGGAGAAAAGTGTGAAGTACCTTTGCTTTATTTTTTTTTTTGTTTAATAGAGTAGGTGAATGCTTGTCATAATGCAGTTCCAAGAATTAGAACCAGAGGCCACACAATAAAATTACAAGAGGGCCCATTCTCTGGCACCAGCTTCAAAGCACAATGCAGATAACATTAATACAGATAAAATCTTTCCCACCTTAAATAAGACTGTTTCCTTTTGAGAACAGTCTCTGGCTGAAGATGTTCATAGAACGATGTTCAGGTACTGTATGGGAAGATGCTAGATGGTATTGGCCAAAATAGTACAAGGGATTGTGCTTAAATTGCATGAATGATTACAAGATTGAAGCCAAGTCTAGAGATTTTCTCACTTACTGGATCAGATATAACTCAAGTGGCCAGAAATACTTTGCTGTAAATTACAAAGCTAAATTAGGCTTAAAGAACTAAAGCCTGCTTACACAACTTGGCGTCAGTTTTTCCAGCAGCTCTTAAGAGTGTACTACATTTGAATTGGTGTGTGAATACATTTGTATTGTTTGCTAGCACAATAATGACACTAAAACAAAATAGCATTACATCACAAAAAAACTGTGATACAGTCAAAAGATTTTAAAAATCTGTGTTAGAGAAACTCATTAATGCCATAAAGGATGTGGGGAAGCAAAGGTGCTTGAAAATGGGAAGAGAGAAGTGAGAGTGAAGTGGGGGGAGCAGGGGATGAAAGAGAAGAGGGAGGTTGTGCAAAACATTTTTTATTCATATAAAATTAGAAAAAAAAAATCTTTCTTAAGTAAATACCTGGAGGGTATTTCCAAGTGACAGAGCATAACAGTCAAATTTCAGTGACCACTTTGGTGCATATTATGTCTGCTAGTGACTTATGGAAGGCATTTCGAATGGAAGAGCTAGCATGTCACCTCTGCGCTCATTGCCGAGAGGGAGCATACGAATTTTAACAGAGTTCTAAACTGAACTGCAAGACTAGCTGCAATTTATAGCTACTAGGCACATGAGACCGTTACCATACTTTCCCTCCTGTCTGCAAAGACATCCCTTCTCTAGACTAAACAGGTACAGACCTTTCAATAACTCCATATGTGTCATGTTTTACATGTTAACAACCTCCTACTTTTTTAACACCAGGTCCCAAACTAGAAAAAATATTCTACCTGGTCATCAAATCAAGCGAAATAATTATTTTCAAATACTCCTGTATACAGAAATTGTCTTTTAGAATCATAGAATAGTAGAATAGTTAGGCCTGGAAAGGACTTTAAGATCATTTAGTTCCAACCCCCTGCCATGGGCAGGGGCACCTCACACTAAGCCATGTCACCCAAGGCTTTGTCCAACCTGGCCTTGAACACCACCAGGGATGGAGCATTCACAACTTCCTTGGGCAACCCATTCCAGTGCCTCATCACCCTTACAGTAAAGTTGTCTTCCACACAATTGAGGGACCTCCTAGATTGCTTGTGCCAGGCCATACTGTCCCTCCAACAGATATCAGGGTGGTTGAAGTCCCCCATGAGAACAAGGGCCTGCGAGCATGAGGCTGTTCCTGTCTATAGAGCGCTTCATCCACAGAGTCCTCTTGGTCAGGCGGTCTGTAACAGATCCCCACAGTAATGTCTCCCATTGCTGTTCTCCCATTAACCCTGACCCACAAACTCTGTGTCGACCGCTCACCTGTCCCCAGAGTTCCATACTCTCCAGACTATCCCTAACATAAATAGCAACTCCCCCTCCCCGTCTGCCAGGCCTGTCTTTTCTGAAGAGCCTGTAACCTTCCATTCCAACACACCAGTCATAGGAGCCATCCCACCATGTTTCTGTGACACCTATTATATCATATCCCCGTAGACATGCAAACATCTCTAATTCCTCTTCTTTGTTCCCCATGCTACGGGCGTTTGCATAGAGGCATCTGAGCAGAGCTCCAAATGAAGCCAGCTCATTGGCTGGAGCAGCTGACATGTCTACATTGCTCCAAGCATTAATTATAGGTGTTGGCAACTGACTGGGAGTGTTGGGATGGAATGATTCCCTCCTCCCCCAACACATCTGTAATTCTTTTTTTTAATTATATTCTTTTTTCTTCTGATTTGCATTGATGATTAACTACAATTGCCAGAAGATTTGACTTTCTGCATTACTACTGTGTTTTTCTCCAGATTACACAAGTCCATGGGACCTGATGAAATCCATCCGTGAGTCCTGAAGGAGATGGCAAGTGAAGTTGCTAAGCCACTGTCCATCATATTTGAAAAATCATGGCAGTCAGATGAAGTTCCCAATGACTGGAAAAAGGGAAATATAACCCCCATTTTCAAGAAGGGGAAAATGGATGAGCTGGGGAACTACAGACCAGTCAGCCTCAACTCTGTACCTGGCAAAATTTTAGTGCAGATTCTCCTGGAAGGCATGCTAAGGCACATGAAAAACAACAGGGTAGTTGGGGACAGCCAGCATGGCTTCACTAAGGGGAAATCCTGCCAGACCAATTTGGTGGCCTTCTATGATAGGACTACGGAACAGATGGATGGGGTAGAGCAGTTGAGGTCATCTACCTGGACTTGTGCAAAGCGTTCTACATTGTCCCACATGACATCCTTGTGTCTAAGTTGGAGAGACATCAATTTGATAGGTGGACCACTCAGTGGATAAAGAACTGGCTGGATGGCCGCACGCAAAGAGTTGTGCTCAATGGCTCAATGTCCAGCTGGAGACCAGTAACAAGTGGTGTCCCTCAGGGATCGGTTTTGGGACCGGTCTTGTTCAACATCTTTTTCAGTGACATGGACAGTGGGATTGAGTGCGCCCTCAGAAAGTTTGCAGATGACACCAAGCTGTGTGGTTCGGTTGATATGTTGGAGGGAAGGAATGCCATCCAGAGGGACCTTGACACGCCTGTGAGGTGGGCTGATGCCAACCTGATGAAGTTTAACCATGACAAGTGCAAGGTCCTACACCTGGGACGGAGCAATCCCAGGCACAGCTCCAGGTTGAGCAGGGAAGAGATTCAGAGCAGCCCTGTGGAGAAGGACTTGGAGGTGTTGGTTGATGAGAAAATGAACATGAGCTGGCAGTGTGCGCTTGCAGCCCAGAAAGCCAACTGTATCCTGGGCTGCATCAAAAGGACCCTCACCAGCAGGTTGAAGGTGATCCTGCCCCTCTACTCTGCTCTTGTGAGACCTCACTTGGGGTATTGTGTGCAGTTCTGGTGTCCTCAACATAAAAAGGACATGGAACTGTTGGAACAAGTGCAGAGGAGGGCCACGAGGATGATCAGGAGACTGGAGCACCTCCCATATGAAGACAGGCTGAGGAAGTTGGTCTAAGCCACCCCCTCAAGCAGGGTCATCTAGAACTGGTTGCCCAGCAGCAGACATGTCTGGATGAATTTTTAATATCTCCAAGAATGGCGATTTCACAGTCACTCTGGGCAACTTTTTGCAGCGCTAGCTGAAGCCCTTGTTACACGTGTAATAATTTCATCGAGACCGAATTTCTGTATTTTCTCTGGAAGACTTCTAAAACCCTTTTAAATGTCAATACAAAGCTGTTTCCTTCCCTTTCCATTCCTAAATCTGCAAAACCAGTTAACCTGTCAAGAAAGAAATGAGGTTGGTTTGATGTAAGCTGTTCTTATCAAATACAAATCGTTTGCTCCTTATCACCTTGTTTACCAGCTTGAAAGTAGTATCTTTAAAGAGTGAAGATAAAACTAATGTCCTGATCCTTCTGGTCCTCATCATTCTTATTTTAACTTTTTTTTTCCATCTGTCCTCTCTTTGAAATGCATGTACCTTTCTGAAACTGTTTGAAACCTCCCTACAACTTTAATTTTCAGTGGAATGGAGACTGCTACTGCTTTGAGTTTAAGTATAGTACAGGGAATTTCAACAGTCCGTGACGAATAAAAATATATTTCATTAGCTCAATATTGCTCAGTCCCTCTTTCCAAATGCTGCATAATTACCTTGTAAACGTTCATTTAATTGCATATGGTCAAAACAAAGCTTTTATGTGAATTTTGCAAAACTGGAACAAAACATTTAGTGTTTCCTGTGACGGCTGGTGTTCACCTTAGTTTTTAAGTAATGATTTTTATTGTTTTCTCTTATTTTGAATTTATTTATAGACTTTTTTTTACTGTCTGTCTCCTTCTGTACCTAAGCATGTATTTTAGATTTTCTGATTTCATCCTAAGAGACCTGTGCTATTCTTTGATGGCCATCTATAGCAATGTTTGAATATATCATTTACATTATTATGTTTTGCATAAAGGGATTTTTACATAGCTACAGAAACTGAGAGGTTTTTTTCTTTCTTAAAAAAAATAAAAATAAAAATACATTTTTATCAACATGAAGACTGCATGTACGTGGGTCAGAACTATTCTTTTCCAGAGCAAATTCTAACAAAATATGTGTTTTTATCTGCCGAATAAAGGATTAGCCTTATCTTTTTTTTTAATACTGATAACATTCCATTTCAGGAAAATCACAACACTAATTTTGCTAGATTTTTTCAATATCAAATGGAAAGCTTTTACAAAGATGTGAGATTTTTGACTTTATGCAATTTTTCTCTAAGAGAATTGTAACGTTTATTAAATACATACTGATGTACAGGGTAACATGGGATGATTCCTGTCTCAATGCATAACTGAAATATGATCTCTGTTCCATTTTTCAGACAAATTTTAGTACAGAAGGGAATGTTAATCCATCAAATCAACACAAACTTTAAAATAAAGTATCTGGATTTAAGAAATAATTGCTCAATTTTCTTTGCGAATGATCATGCTTTCTTACTTAAGGAATGACAAATTTCAAAAACACCTTACTAAAAGGTGGGTTTACATTAATGGAGTCTGTGGATAAAAGTGTGTCTACCTAGTTTCATTTAAGAAAAATACTAAGATTACAGAACCTACTTCACATAAGGAGGGAAGTTGGGAGATCAGAGAGATGTGAGGCATGAGGCGTGCTGGTCAAAACCAATTATAGATTAGTTATTGTTGATAAAATTGAATGTTTTATCAATAGTTTTACTTAAAAATATTGTAGGCATTTTTTTTTTTTTTTACTTAGATGCATAAGAGTTAACCTACACTGTCTTGCATTAGCTATGTGAAAATTCATCAAAAAGCTGCATTATAGACATTTAAAGTGGGGAATTTACAATTGCCTTCACATCTGAAGTACCTTTTAAAGGGTCACATTTTTATCAAAGCTGTATTACAGGCATATTTTAGTTTAATAGAATATGATTGCAACCTCAGTAGCAACTCAGTACACCTTATACTAAGCTTCTGCTTCACAGTTAAGTGATTTAATTTATCAAGGTTATGATTATAATTGGAAGATTTTTAGGATACTTCCAAATAAGACAGTTATTTGACTTTTCAAAGAAAATATTCAGAAGCTCTTCTTACAATTTACAATTCACTGCCTTTTCTTTTACAAGTGTGAGAAATGTAAAGCAAATAAAAGTTCTGTTGTGATATCTTTAATGTTATCAACTTCTATAGTTGTTCATATATACATATGTATATTTACACATATATATATGCTCCTATATATGTATACTTTTTTCATAGTCAAAAGAGAAAGAGATCTGACCAGCCCAATCTGGGCAGACTAGAGAAAAAAAAAAAAAACAGCAAAGTTACAAGAAGAGGTATTTTCTTCTCTCAGTATGTTTCTAGAGCTATCCTATCATAACCAGGATGTCTCCATGTATCTGGTAGACATGGCAAAGGACTTGTGCAAGATCCAAATCTCTGCTACAGTAAATGGTAACTAGGTGTCCTAGCACCTAAAATAATTCTAACTCTCCATGGTTAGGCGATTAAATACAGCCCCTGGATTCTACATCAGAGTTTACTGAATTGCTCCCTGGACTCTACTGATTGCATTGCTTAGCTCTTCCCTGCCCAGAATGTAAGCTTCAGGCTTTTGACACTTCTATGTTGACACTTAGATGCTTAATCTGCCCACTGAATGTCATTTATAATGACATAAAAGCATAAAAGAAACAGCACTCACTGTCTCTAACTAAGAATGGGTGTTAAGCTTTTTGTTCATACTTATTGAAATGGGAAATATAATTCACAAAAGATAAACAAGTTCATTCCTTAAACTGAGAACTTAAAATTATGTACTTTTAAAACAATTCACTCCATATTCTTACTTATTTCTAACAAAAAAAATGCCACCAGCCACCTTTTTAAATGTTACTTGTACTGAAAAAGAAA
This sequence comes from Ara ararauna, assembly GCA_028858755.1. Lineage (NCBI taxonomy): Eukaryota > Metazoa > Chordata > Aves > Psittaciformes > Psittacidae > Ara > Ara ararauna. Next base: position 37,314,876 of record CM054379.1, read on the forward strand.
GATGCCAGGGAGCCAATATGCTCAGAAAGAGCTTGTGAGAAAAAAAAAAAATAGCTTTTGTTATGACTTTCAAAATTTGAAATATATTAACTTTTTAATATAAAAACTCTTTTTTATATATATTCTATGCATAAGAACTATATGTAAAAGAAGACGAAGACCATTTACTAGCCTTCAATCATCTTCTCAAAGTTCTACCACAATTTCAAGGTTTAAAGTTCACAAATCAAATCTAACTCTGACATTTTATCAGGCTACCTAGAGAAACAGCACTGAACAACTACTGTCATGTGTGTGAGATATTGACTTTTACAACAAAGCTAAAAAGTGGCTATACAAATATATCCTAAATAATTACATAATTAGACCTCTCTCTTTAAGAATGTGCAGAACAGATATTTTATTACTGTTTCAATTTTTCACAGGAAAGAAAAAAAGAAAAAAAGAAAAAAGTATCTACCTGTCAGGGGCCTCAAAAATTTAACATGAAATTATAAATATTTAAGGACTTTCTTACAAAACATAACAGCAACATTTAGATCCAACACAATCAGAGAAAATCAGCATCTGCAGGTAACTCATGCAGAAACCTACCTATGGTTCCTTGTCTTTACACGATTTAGTGGCCTTGCAGTTTACTATGTTACTATCTGTTCAGCCATTATCACCATGTCTGAGCCAAAGCTAAAAGAAGCTATGCAGTATTTCCAACTCTTGATGTAGTTATGAAATACAAGTTAGGGCACTCATTCCAGATTCAACATGACAGCAAACTTACTACAATGAGATTAGTTTCCAAACAAGAACACTTGGTAAAACCACTGTTATCTGTTTAGCACAAAAGCACTAAACACATAATCTCTCTTTATTCAGGTCATGGTTTAAGCCTCTATAACTCACACAGTCGCTCTCTCACTCACTCCCCCCTCTTTCTTCCCCCCGCTCCCAGAGGGATGGGAAGGAGAATCAAAAGAATGCCACTCCCACAGGCTGAGTTAAGAACAGTTTAGTAACTAAAGTATAACACAAATCACTACTGCTACCACCAATAATAATAATGACCAGGGAAATACAAGGAAAGAATACAATCACTCACCACTGAGTACTAACCTAGCCCGACCCTGCTCAGCTTCCGAGATCAGACGAGATCGGGTGTATACCCAGCCCAACCAAGCAGTGCACCCCACCCTTCCGGGTTCCTGCCCTCCGTTTTTACATCCTGGGCATGACGTGCTGTGGCATGGAATACCTCTTTGGTCAGTTTGGGTCAGGTGTCCTGTCTCTGCTTCCTCCCGGCTTCCCCTCCCCCCTGGCAGAGCATGAGACTCAGAGAGTCCTTGGTCAAACCAAAACATTACCAAGCAGTAACTGAAAACACTGGTGTTATCAGCGCTGTTCCCAGGCCGAAAGTCAAAAACACAGCACTGCACTAGCTACCAAGAAGGAGAAAAATGACTGCTGCTGCTGAACCCATGACAATGCAGTACTTAAGTGATTGGCTATATTATCATATAAAGATCAGTGTGACTTTAGACCATTTCTTATATGTCAGCTACAGATAAGATCCAATACTGCTCAGTACTGTAAACGTGTATTAAAACCAAATAAAAAGAAAGGTAAAGTGGGGGGCGAGGGGGGAGGGATGGATGGATGCACAGACATGCATACCTTTACCCCTAAAGACACATTTCTGAAATAACTTTCCATTTGGTTAAATACCTAGGTCCATAAGTATTCTAAATTAAAAAAGAACTCCTAAATTAATTGTTTTAAGAACTATCTGTCAACACAACATACAGTAAACATAGTTTATTCTTATATAGCTGTTATTACTTAAGTTTGTTCACATTTGTTTGCTCATTTTGAAATTAAACATTATTTTCAAAATTAAATGAAAATCTATTAGAAAAATGTCAGACTTACTCTCATAGTGAATTAGGAAACCAACGCTGGAACGACTGTTGTCCGTAGTGAACAGCAGATACATGTAATTTCCAGTACTGATAAGGAACTGGGGTGCTTGCGTTCCATGGTATTCGCCAATTAATGGTGACGAGTTACCTGGCCCATCTCTCACTTCCAAAGTATCATAATTTACTTCAGTCTGAAATCTGAAAAGAAATATGCAAGTCAGCTGGTAGGTAGAGGAATGGTGTTATTTTCTTTAGCTGTCAGGAATGCAACCTATATGTAACTGATGAAGAATATCATTGCCGTGGTTTAAGACCAGCCACAACTCACACAGTTGCACTCTCACTCCCCCTTCCTCCCCCCCCACCCCCCCCATTTCTGGAGGGATGGGGAGGAGAATCGAAAGAAGGTAACTCCCACGGGTTGAGATAAGAACAGTCCAGTAGCTAAGGTATAACACAAATCACTGCTGCTACCACCAATAATAATAATGATAAGGGAAATAACAAGGGAAGAGAATACAACCGCTCACCACCTGCTGACCGATACCCAGCCCAACCCAGCAGTGATCTAACCCTTCCAGGTAAGTGCCCCCAGTTTTTACATCCTGGGCATGACATGCTGTGGCATGGAATACATCTTTGGTCAGTTTGCGTCAGGTGTCCTGTCTCTGCTCCTCCCAACTTCCCCTCCTCCCTGGCAGAGCATGAGAGTCAGAAAGTCCTTGGTCAGACTAAACATTTTAAGCAGCAGCTAAAAACATCGGTGTTTTCAGTGCTGTTCCCAGGCCAAAAGTCAAAAACACAGCACTGCACCAGCTACTAAGGAGACAAATGACTGCTACTGCTGAACCCAGGACAGTTATCCACCCCTTGCTCCATAACACTCACGTTATGCTCAGATCCCACATTTCCAATATACCATCACTCTTATATATATACAAATATATACATCCACAGAGAGAGAGAGAGAGAGAGAGAGAGATTGAGATCATTCCTTAGTGCATGGACCAATCCCTATAAAGCTGCTAAGTCCATCCGGTCCATGATGTTGGGCTCCATCTCTTATCATAGTCTTTCAGAGCAGGAGAGGCTGTGTGCAGTGTTCACACTCATGAATAACCTGGGCAATAGTGTGCATTCCTAAGTTGGCCCCTCGATCATGAGTCCATTTATGTGTTGCGTCTCTGCCCTGATGGCCTGAGGTGTCATGGGCCCACGAGGCTTCAAAATAATTCACCCTCCCCTCCAGCAGTTTCTGCAGCTTTTCAGTGGGGACTCCATACAGCTGCCTTCCATCTCCGATGCTTCCAAAGCACTGGAGGGGCCCAGTGGACTAGATACTTGCCCATACTGTCCCACACACCCTGCCACTCATGACAGTTCAGCCTCAGGGAAAATATCTTGGTCTTCCTATATCGCCGTCTAATCATAGACAAGAACCAAACAAGACTCCTTAACTTTTGAGATCAGAAGAAATGGTTGTGGGTAAAACACACTCTGTATGTGTGCCAACATGGTGACCCCCAGCACAATCAGCAGGCAGGTCTCAAGGATACCCAACGGCCATTCAAAACCTTCAGAACTCTCAAATGATGCTGCTGTACTTGTCACTGGGGCTGGTGTAGCTGTTGTGCTTGCAGGCTCTCTCACCACCAGCTGCTCTTTTTCTGAGTCCAGATCTTCCTCCTCTGCCTTGCTGGGAAGTGTTGCGTGGTCTCCTGCATCCTCCTGGGGCTCGGGCTCGCAGGGCTCAGCGGGCGGCTGCTGGGGAATGCTCTTGGCCACCGCATGGCTGGGCTTGGCCGTGGGGCCCGGCTCCTCCGCTGCCTCCTTCCCCTGCTCAGCAGCCACCTCCTTCCTCTCCTCGACTGCCCTGAACTCCTCCACTGGCAGCTGCTCTCTCCTGGCCTCCTGGTCCCCAGGGCCACTTTCCCGGACCGGTTCGGCCGCAGGCAGCTCCCGCGGCTGCTCCGCCTTGGCTCCCCGCAGCTTCACGAAGATGGAGGTGAGGACGAGGGCCAGGATAGTGAAGAGCAGACAGACAGCCTGGTACAAGTCCATGGCCATGTCCATCCTGTCCTGCTTCCGGAGGTCGCCCGTATTACAAATCATTACCATAAAGTACAATGAAACAAGAATCTTAGCCCAAGCCCCCCATCTAATAAACACTAAGACAGCAAATACCGGCTGCAAGTAAGGTACCACATGCCGAAACTGCGAGATCAAGAGCAACGACTTTGAGAGCCAATAAATCAGCATTGTGATGAGTGACTATTAATCTGAAACAATGAATGCTTATCACAAATACAATTAGACACACTCTGGTCAGGTCTGTTGTTATCTCAACCCTTTGTGCCCCACCTTGGGCACCAAAAAGAACTGTCACGGTTTAAACCTAGCCGTAACTCAGAACCATGCAGTTGCTCCCTCACTCCCCGCCTCTTCCTCCCCCCACTCCCCCCGTCTTCCTCCCCCCCCACTCCCAGAGGGATGGGGAGGAGAATCAAAAGAAGGTAACTCCCACGGGTTGAGATAAGAACAGTCCAGCAACTAAGGTATAACACAAATCACTACTGCTACCACCAATAATAATAATGATAAGGGAAATAACAAGGGAAGAGAATACAACCGCTCACCACCCGCCGACCAATACCCAGCCCAACCCAGCAGTGATCTAACCCTTCCAGGTAAGTGCCCCCAGTTTTTACATCCTGGGCATGACATGCTGTGGCATGGAATACATCTTTGGTCAGTTTGCGTCAGGTGTCCTGTCCTCTGCTTCCCCTTCTCCCTGGCAGAGCATGAGGCTAAGAAAGCCCTTGGTCAGACTAAACATTCTAAGCAGCAGCTGAAAACATTGGTGTTATAAGCGCTGTTCCCAGGCCAAAAGTCAAAAACACAGCACTGCACCAGCTACTAAGAAGGAGACAAATGACTGCTACTGCTGAACACAGGACAATCACACATATAAAAATTTGCACATTCAGATCCCTCAGAGTATTACTGAAGATAACAACTATGGAAGGTTTTACACAGCTTTTTCCATGCTTTGGTGTATAAAATTCATAAGTGATACTTCAGATCAACAATATGACTGGGCTTCAGAAAGATATTTAGTGGGGAATCTGGGTACAAAAATGCCAACTGTCTCAAAGAAAACTGCATTATGAAGATCCAAGAAATTTCTTGCCCTCAAGCTAAATAATAGTTGGACATCCTAGAAACTTCTTCAATAGTATTTAATTATTTAATCACAGCAATTTTACTATTTGATATTTGAAATTTGACAAAAGTTGTTTTACATGCTCAGCTGTTTAATTTTTTCTCCAAAGGTTTTTATCTAATGTAGTCTGCTACTCTACTTTAAATAATTATTTTTGTCCTATGAAGTTTAGCAATACAGAACCATTAAACTTAAATCAAGCCCTCATTTTGAAATCTGTTACAGTTATAATAAGTGGAATTCCTTAGTTTATCTCAGTGTGCCAAAAAATAGGTAATATAGATAAGAATGGAAAAAGAGACTAACAAGACAGTTGATTTACAAGAATGAATAATTTTAACATCAACATCAGAGTCAACTTCTTTGTCAATCACTAAACCACATCACATTTCTCCAGTTCATAAAGGGTGTCTGTGCATGCTGTTCTTGAATCAAAAACTTTCAAATCTGCTCTTTCTGTAGTTGAAACTTTTACTGTCATTTTTTCATATCAGATGCTTTTCAAGATAATTTGTCGTTATATCGGACAATTTTGCAAACTGCAGCATCTAAAGCACGCACACATCAATTTTTCTGTCAACAAAGATGGTGCCATTGCACAGATATCTATAGTCTAAATATATTTGCCTGCAAACCCAATATTCTTATTTTTGTAAGTTGTTAATCTTTCAGAAATGCATATGTTCTGAAATTTTATCTTCTCCTGTGGGGCTTATTACTTCAACTTCTGAGAGCAACAAACTATGTCCCTGCATAATACAACACTTCTCAAAGTGAATGCCCTTAAGCTGTCTTGCCAATACGGGACACATGTTTACTGGATCTGGAGACTAGAAACTGTGTTTTTCTAATTAAAGAAAACTGAAAATTATTAAACATTCAGAAAAGGGAAAATATATGGGACATTCCTTCAAAATGTAAATAAGCTTTACACTTTGTTAGGCAATGATGGCAGCATGAACAATTCCCCCTGCTAGGCCATTATATTTTACAGACCAATTAGCACTGGTCATGTAAAATCACCTTCACAGAGACATCAGTATCAGTAACAGCAAGTTCAGATTTAGTAGCTATTTAGTAGTCTCTATATTTCTTCTGTCATGATTCTCTGAAAACAAAAGCACATTCAGCAAGTGGAAAGTATTTGTTTGCTGAACTATCAGAGCTAATGACTGCTTGGAAACTGACAGCCACTTCAATACCATTCCTTCCTATTCAGACAGAAAACTCTCTAGATTTATGGTGCTTCGAACCAAGGTATCTACTTTATTTGGATATGTTGGCTAAAATCCAGATGATGACTTTCACTGCTATCTATCCCCTCTGACAGTGGAATACAAGGTTTGCAGGCTTGCTAACAGATGCAGCATTTTCAGGACCAGTTTCTGACAGTGAAGCCAGCTAGCATGGAATGGCCTACATCCATGCTATTAAATACATCCTTTAGACTCCAAACAGGGAGAGATTATTCAAATTTCCTACTATGAATGGTTGCTTGCCCACACTAACTCCTGGCTGTGCTTGATAATTATTAGGGAGAATGCTAATTGGCAAGCTCAAGGAGTATGTTAGAAACTATTTCAACAATTTAACTGTACAAATACATGAGTTCTTTTGTTTGGGAAGGTTCTGTGGTTCTGTTCAATTTACAAGAATAGACAGTCACAGAGGGCATCGAGGTACTTGCCAGTTTTTCAGGACATTTCCACATTTTCAGAGATTATACATTGATTCACCCTGCAGCAGAATGAGGAAAACAGACAGATACTGCTAGGCTGGTTTAAATACTTTATTTGTGCTCATAATGGATGGACTCGAGATCAATAATTCAATAGTTCAATTATTTTGACAGTTATGTTTGTGAAGGAAACTAATTAGGAATACACTGCTCTCAGCCAGCAATTGCAGTTTTCTTAGCAGGGCAGAATGATAGCAGTGGGTTTCAAACCCTTGCTAGAACAGAAAACTTAATAACTCTTAGTGGAACTGCTACCCAATAAAACAACCTTTATTCTCAGTAAGTTCTTGCTCATGTCAAACTTAGAAATTCATTTGTAGTTCACCTATTTTTGAGGTTTGGGGGGGAACATTTGTTTGTTTTGTTTGTTTGTTTTGTTAATCTTTGCACTGTCACTGAAATAATAAATCAAGATAATTTACTATTGAAAATTCTGAATCTTTACTGAAAATAATTAAATAAGAGTTATTTTGAGGGCTTTTTGTGTAAATGTTTATTAGCCTAATGATGTTAGCAAAAGGTAGGACATTCTCCAAATGTTCACATAGAATTCTAAAAAGACTATGTTACAACACTATGCTACACTACTCTTTGTAAACAGTTAGGTAGGTTTTGAATAAGAAGGCTTGTTTTACAGACTATCCAATAAGTTTTCATCAATATTCAAAGTTTCAAAAATCTTCCAGTCCGCAGCTACTCTTCCACTCCTTTTCTTTACGGCTTGAATAAATTAGACTTCACTTTTTGTTACCTTTCCAGGCATTAGTCATGATCTTAAACATGAAAAGTTTCAATCTAAAATATTCATAGGGTTACACAGTCATTTGCTGCTATTTCTGTAAAGTTTCTAAGTACTCTGGTAAGGCACATTTGTCTAGTAACATTAAAGCTTCATTTGCTCAATAGGGAGATACTTTACATTATGAATATCAAATTCATGCAAGGTTTCATTCTTGAAGATGTATCTTTGATGGCAAGTCAGATAGCTAAGTATAGAAGAGTTCTATTTTCCCAAAACTAGACAAAACACATGTCAAAAAATTGACAACTAATTGACAAAAATCAATTAGTTAATTTTGTTATTTATTTGATAGTGATTTTGTTTACTGATTTGTAATTTGCTAACATTATATCTGACAACAGAATCAGTTTCCTATAAGTAGTAAAAAGGCTTTCCATTCAATTTTCATCTGGGTAGCAAAGCCTTCATTTTAACAAAAACCTCAAAACTTTACTACAAAAGGGAGATTATTATACTATCATTAACATCCCAAAGTATAATAATTTTCATGAAATGCAGTAAAGCTATACAATTTTCTAAACCTGCCAGGAAAGCTCTATAAACTTTCAAAGTAAGCAAAGAGAGGTTGCTTCTCTTTTACCAAAATTAGCATGCTTTATGGTAACATTATTTTGAAATTGAAACATTTAGGGAACAAAGACAACCTTTCTTTAATAATTGTCTGCTGTAGTTTAAGAATTATATGTGAATCAGAATTCCCCATTCAAAAGTCAGGGTTAACTCCAAGTTCTTTAATTTCATTGCAGTTCAATTTGTACATAAAGCTCTAAAATTCTGTTACTGGAATATGTGTGTGCAGCTGTCTAAAATTCACTAAATTTAGTCCTTAAACTAGACCACACAGCATAGAAGCCTGTTTGCCATTAAGTTCCTCAGAAATACAGTGGTCATAGTGTTAAGGTCATAGTCAGTCGTCCATACATCTGCAACTTCACTCAACACATTTCCTTTCGTAAAATTAAAATTCACCATCTTACAACCAAGATGGCTTTTTGCTTTCACTGCATTTGGGAAGACATCCCTGGACAAATAAATGTAAGCTTCTAATTAATATATTAAGTCTTTAATGAGGAAAAAAACCCAACAAAACACACAAAAAAAACAACCATGCAACTTAAAATTTGGGAACATCCTGCTGAATGCAATGAAAGCAAACAAGCCTTTGTTGCTGCAAGAGGTAACACGGTAACTTTTTGAAACGTGTTTAAACAGTTCCCATTCTTGTCTGCTATTGGTCATTCTCTCCTCCATCCCTGACCTTAACGCATTTACATTAAGAAAACAAAAAGGCCTGGAAAAAGGATATTGCAAACTAAACATACAAAGTCTTTTAAGGTTCTCCCCTACATTACATTTCATGCCTCTAATCATATTTACAAAAACTTCTATGCACGTGTTAGTTTTCATTCATATTTCTTGACAAATATGTTAACAGAACTTTAGCAGCTCAGTGACCAGTATATATACAAAATGTATCATTTTATTTATATATCATGGTGGAATTCTTTCTCTAACATGATTCACATAGGATTTACTTAATCTACTCGCAATTTTGTTGCCCAGACACCCAATCTTGTAAGAATCTTCAGCAATTCTCCAGCCATCTGCTGTTTTTAGTACCCTGAATAACTGCATTTCTTTAGATCTCTACAGAAGATCTAAAATATAGGTTTCCTGAAGTGCACAGGTATCAGGACAGTTTTAAAAGAGCAGTTACAGTTACATAGCACATTCAGTTGTTCAGCCAACTCATCTTTGTACTCATCCAAGACTCCAGTCACTAGAACTAGTCGTATAGTTCTGGTGACTCACTTTGTATATGCCACTTCCTCTATCAGTGGCATTTCAGTTGGAGACAGATATTCCAGTGAGTTCCCCAAAATGAAGAATGTTGCAAATGTTATGTTTACATGGGTGCAAGAGGGAAACAAACCAACCAATAGAAGTGATACATGTAAAAACTCACTGAGCACATTAAAAATATCACTTTTCTGTTCAGGAACGTCCTGACTTGCAAACTAGAGAAGTAAATATCAAACACATTTATCTGATCCTCACACACTTCCCTGGGATTCTGCATTTTTGTCCTGGTGAGTAACATAGCATCAACATAGACGGATTTTTGATTTGAACCACTTGAGTCACTTTTACATTCTTCTGCCCTTCTCTCCATTAACTTGCATCCCTTTTCATTTCTGCTCTTAGAAATAGAAGGATGAATGATACTGGAAAATTTTGCTCATCACTGTTGATTTCATGTGAAGGTGAAACGAGACACAGATTATTGCCTCTCCTCTCATATTGCCTGCATAATAGAAGTCACTGCAGTCTAGCTCCAGGTGCTGTCTTTTGTACTGCCCTTTGCATTTTTTGTCAAATGGAGTATTCAGTGTGAGATTGGTATCTAGATCAAACACCTAAACAAATGGCTATTTTTTAATTCTTTCATAAAGATGCTTCAAGGGTGAATATTTTTTTTTATTTTATTTTTTAAGCACTTTCTTTGAAAAAAAATCTTGTATGGTTAGGCAAAAGTACTAGTTGAGGTCACAACAGTTACAAAAGGATTAAACAAACTGCAGTTCACATTCCTCGTGTGTAAATGCACTTTCACTACTTCATGACTCCACATAAGAGGTGGACTAGGCTGAAAATTACTCTCTCTGACAAAAGATTATTATTCCAAAAGAATAATAGCTTATGCACTACACAGGGAGATAATCCCAGTGCATTCTAGTAGCTCTAATTTAGGTCCACACTGAGGTAATTAACTGGAATGGTAATTTCAGTTAGATACTTTGAAATTAAGTTTAAAACTCTCCCTTTAACAATATTCTGATGTCTGGAGATCTTTTTCTTTCTTGTTTTTATCTCACTGTCAGTACTCATAGCGATATCTGAAGCATCAGAGCAAACAAAATCTTGATATCCCTGTGTTAGCATATTCTCACCTGTCAAAAGTGATCTTAATGGAATGTCCTGGTCTCGCTTCAATCACCCATTCACAATTAAGTGAGTCCTTATAATATCCTGGCCACCCTGGTGGTAAGATAAAACCACTTGATGCTGTCAAATGTCCACCACATGGGGCTGAAAGAAAAAAAAAACATGTATATTTGTATCCTACCAAGAATTTCTAATACAATATTATATATTCAAAGAACTTAAAAAAATAAATTAAAAATCACAGAAAAATAAGTTTCATAGAATCGTAGCATGGTTTGAGTTGGAAGGGACCTTAAAGATCATTTAGCTCCAACCCTTCTCTGCCACCGGCAGGGATACCTATCATTAGATCATGTTGCTCATAACCTGCCCTTGAAGGTTTAATATGCAACACAACTAAAATTTCTACATTATATTATGAGCACTTAATTTCCTTCAGAATCATAAGTCTTGCAATGTGCCTTACCACAGCTTATTACTCTACATATCTTAATACACAGATCATGAAAATTGCTTTTGCCATCATTTTTTTAGATCTAGTATAATTCCACAATTATGTGGAAATGTTGAACAAATCCTTCCAAGCAAGCCAACCTTATGAAGTTCAACTACGTCAAGTGCAAGATCCTACACCTGGGTCGGAGCAATCCCAGGCACAGCTAGGGGCTGGGCAGAGAAGAGATTCAGAGCAGCCCTGTGGAGGAGGACTTGGGGGTGTTGGTCAATGAGAAAATGAAGAGAAGACAGCTTCAGTGTGTGCTCGCAGCCCAGAAAGCCAACTGTATACTGGGCTGCATCAAAAGGAGCATGACCAGCTGGTCCAAGGAGGTGATCCTGCCCCTCTACTCTGCTCTCGTGAGACCTCACTTGGAGTATTGTGTACACTGTACTCAACACTGATGTCCTCAACATAAAAAGGACATGGAACTGTTGGAACAAGTCCAAAGGAGGGCCACGAGGCTGATCAGGGGACTGGAGCACCTCCCATATGAAGACAGGCTGAGAAGGTTGGGGCTGTTCAGCCTGGAGAAGAGAAGGCTGTGTGAGGACCTAATAGCAGCCTTCCAGTACCTGAAGGGAGCCTATAAGGATGCTAGAGAGGGATTCTTCATTAGGAACTGTAGTGACAGGACAAGGGACAACGGGTTCAAACTTAAACAGGGGAAGTTTAGATTGGATATAAGGAAGAAATTCTTTACTGTAAGGGTGGTGAGGTACTCAGTGGGTTGCACAAGGAAGATGTGAACGTTCCATCCCTGGCAGTGTTCAAGGTCAGGTTGGACAGAGCTTTGGGTGACATGGTTTAGTGGGAGGTGTTCCTGCCCCTGGCAGGGGGGTGGAACTAGATGATCTTAATGTCCTTTCCAACCCTAAATATTCTATGATTCTATGATACAGTTGATTATTTTCATTGTACTGTGCCATCTTATGTTTAAACAGAATTTCTTTTATTTCAGTTTGTGTTCGTTGCCTCTTGTCCTTTCAACGGACACCACTGAGAAGTATCTGGCTCCATATTTTTCACACCATCCCATCTGGTATCTATACACAATGACAAAATCCCTCCCAAGCCTTGAACCTTTTCTTCTCCAGTCTAGACAACCCGAGTTCTTTCAAACTCTTCTTGTAAGACAGATGTTCCAAGTACTTAATCACCTTTGTGACTCTTCACTAGACTCAATGCAGTATGTCCACATCTCTCTTGTACTGGGGATCCCAGGACTGCACACAACATTTCTGACGTATCCTCATCCATACTGAAAAGATGGCAAGGACCTGTCCTTTCCTCTCAGCCTAATTCTTTAGCTTCTCTGTCAAGGTCTCTCAGAACAGCAGCACAAACACTGTGTTTCAGCCAATCCTTCCATCTTAGACTATCTGCAGTCTTGCTTCAGTGCACTTTGTCCCAGCATTCAGATCATTACTGAAGATTTTAAAATGTACTGGACCCAGTATTAACTCCTGGGGTATACTATTGTGGACTAGCTGTACTTTATGGCACAGACCACAACCCTATAAGCACAACAGTCCAGTCAGTTTTCAGTCCACCTCACTGTTCACTTCCCTAGACCATATTTCATAAGTTTGTATATGAGAATATTATATGATAGTGTCAAACACATTACTAAAACTGAGATAAAAAATACCCACTACCCTCCCCTCATCCATCAGGTCAGTCATCTTATCACAGAAGGCTATCACATTGGTCAGGCATGACTTCCCCTACATAAATCCACGCTGACTGCTCCCAGTCACCATCCTGTTCTTCACTGTTCGGAAATGGTTTCAAGGAATATTGCTGCACCACCTTTCCCAGAAATTAAGGTGAGACCTGTAAGTTCCTCAGAAACTCCTTTCCTTTCTTGAAGATCAGAATTTGCTCTCTTCCAGTTCTCAGGAGCCTTTCTAGGTTGAATGACCTTCTCAAGATAATTGAGCATTGCCTTGCGAAGTCATTGGCTGGCTTCCTCAGCATTCTTGGGTGCATCCCATTAGGTCCATTCCTATTAGGCCCATTCCTGTATGTCAAATTTGCTTAAATGTCCTCTAAATTGATCTTCCTTCATAAAAGGGAAAAAAGTATTGCAACAGGGGTATGAAAGTAACAAGGCTAGACAGGAGCATTTTTCAGAGCAGGATCAGAGGTCTTTAGAGCAGGATTAAACAACAGCAGAACTGACTGAACAAATTTTAGGAAACATAAATCCCTTAAAAGATTAAGCTGTCACAGCAGAGGGCTTTGGGATGTTATATTTTACCAAAGGCTATTGAGCGGTCTAAACCAGGAACACTTTCAAGGTCAGGTAAATTTATCTTATATACCATTCGTATTACCCTCAAATAGCCAGTGGTATCATTATCAGTAAATTCCACATTGCAGTACAGGAAATCTTGTTACTTTTTTTCTGTTTGTCTAAGTAGTGACAAACAAACCTATTATGCCATGTGGAAATGAACAGTAACATGAATTTGTGATTAGTAAATTAATATTCCTAGTTTTGATTCAGTGCTTTTAATTTTTAAAAAATGAACTCAGATAAGTTAGTTGATTTCACTCATGACTTGCACTTGTCTCTGGAAAGTATTTAAAGATTTAAGAAAGTGGGGAAAAAAACAACTCACGAACATGAAAAATACAGATCCAATTGTCTCTGGGGCAAAACGATTGTCCCTGACATTTATATTATATGTGCACAGTTAATGAAGAATTAAGATTATTCCATGGTAGTTCTTTAAAATAAATTTTGTCATACTAAAAAAATAACAGATTTTTGCTAAAACAAAAAGCAGAAATCTCAGACAACTAGAAGCAAACTAAAATATCTCTACAGTAACTAGGAAGGCTGCTTCACCCACACTACTTCTACCAAGCTGCTCATGTGTTTTTTTCAGTACCTGCAAATTTTATTAGAAATGCACAGTCTTATGAGGACTGAGTTGTCAAATAACAAAAAAACATGAAACTGATGTGATCCAGATCCTTAAGTAACTGCAATGACACTGAAATTAAAGTAGGTGTAGATTTACACCAATTAGAAGGTTTGTATTAGTGTATTAAAAAAAAAGTATCATTTAATTGAGTGTCTGACCATATATCTATTGCTTACTAAAAGATACACAATTGTTTGAACATAACTTTTAAAGACACACTCCAGTAGTTCATTAAATACATTCATGTCTTGCCTTACAATCCGTCACTGTTAAACATCAAGAAGTCAACCTACTCTTTTCTTTTTTCTCATTGTATTTCATTATATTGTAAAGCCATCTCTAATCTTAATTACAGCTCATCTTAGTGTGTTTATTCACCTAGGCAAGAACAAGCAAACAAATTTGGAACTTTTGGGGAATATAATGCATATTAAACATAGCTCTATATTTTATATTATCACTATATTTCTCAGGAAAGACTACTTCAGGTTAATGTGTTACATACAGAAATTCAGGTATACTTTCATTTTGAGAAAATTAGAGGTGCATTTTTTTTAAAAAGAGACTTTAAAATAGAAGCTTTACTTCAAGTTTCTATGTGGTAGACAGTTAAGTTCTTCAGTACGCTAAGCGAAAACTGTTGTAACAGCTATAACTCATAACTGAATAATGACGGTATCAACCAGAACTTGAATAGAATAGCAACCAGATTTTTAGAATGCTGATTTATTCCAAGAATATAAAAGCAAGCTATCTTGTTTCTCTCATTGCTCTCTCATTTGCCTGGAAGAGTGTTAAAGTAAGATTAATTCATAACTTCAGCTAAAGCAGTCTTACTTATGTGCGAAATGTAAAAAGCAGGCCAAATTTAAAGTTTCATTATTCAAACTGTAGGTGCAAAGTAAAGATTGTGCCCTTACCTTCACAACGTGGGACAGTAGAGCTCCACACTACATTTCCATCTTGCATAATACATGTTATGGATTCAGAGCCTTGGGTCTTCACAAAACCATTGTCACAGTGAAAGGAAACAGAACTTCCCAGGAGAAACCTGTCTCCAAAACGCTTCCCATTTATAGGAATGCCTGGATCATGACATTCATTCTGACCAAAGGCTAATAAAAACATAGTAGTAATAATAATAGTAGTAAGAATGACAATATCAATAATAATAAAAGTAATAACAATCACAACAGTCACTCCTCTAAACTTTGTCTTTTTTTTTTTTTTTTTTTTCTGAGGGGGGAATAACCTTTTTACTGTGATGTAAGAAAACATAACACATAATACAATATAATTGAAAGTATAGGAACTCCTCAAGTAAAACTCAGATTTAAATCCAATGACATTCACACAAATGCAACATAGTTCAAATTTGGAAGCTTACTTGTTATTTGTGGCTTAAGTACACAAGAACACTGCTTAAATTTCCATCTGGACAAAATCTTACTGTTCGCCTCTAACATAACAAGGAGTATGGTTTAGCACTGCAACTAACCTGGCAGAAATAGAGACAACTGCTAAAAGACAATGGCCAGAGTGGAAAGATATTTACAAATTTTTATGTGTTGAATCACAAGTGGTGTTCCCCAGCACTCAGTACTAGGGCCAGTTCTGTTAATATCTTTATCAGCGATCTGGATGAGGTGATCATGTTCAGTAAGTCTGCAGATGAAAGCAAGATGGGCAGGAGTGTTGATCTGCTTGAGGGTAGGAAGGCCCTTCAGAGGGCACTGCATAGGCTGAAACAATTGACTGAGGCAAATTGTATGAGGTTCAACAAGGCACAGTGCTAGGTCCTGCACTTGGGTCACAACAACCACATGCAACACTACAGGCTTGGGGAAGGGAGGCTGGAAAGCTGCCCAGTGGAAAAGGACTTGGGGGCGCTGGTAGACAGCTGGTTGAACATGAATCAGTTTGAGCCCAGGTGGCAAACAGTTTCCTGGTCTGTATCACAAATAGCATTGCCAGCAGGTCCAGGAAAGTGATTGTCTCCTGCACTTAGCACTGGTGAGGCCAGATGCTGAATCCTGTGTTCAGTTCTGGGCCACTCACTATAAGAAAGATACTGAGTTACTCAGTTGCTGGAGGAGGTTCAGAGAAAAGCAATGAAGCTGATGAAGGGCCTGGAGAACAAGTCCTCAGATGCACATAAAAGACCTATAGTTGTGGCACTTAGGGACATGGGTTAGTGGTAGACTTGACAGTGCTAGCTTTACAGGTGATCTTAAAGGTCTTTCCAGCCTAAACAGTTCTATGATTCTAAGATGCCAGGAGTACAAGGATGCACCAAGTGTGGTCACAACACCAAGCCTGTCAGAATTCAAGGAGTGTCTGGATGATGCTTTTAGTCATATAGTTTAGTTTAAGATAGTCCTGCAAGCAGCAGAGAGTAGAACTCAATTGTCCTTATGGGTCTCCACCAACTTGAGAGCCGCTATAATTCTAATATTTTGTAAATGTCATTGTGGTTTATCTGCTGAATTGCTGATATAAATCCTAAATCTACAGTTCACTGACTGTTAGTTATGTTTCATTTATAAATCAATAAACTTCTGTAATCTTGATTGGATTCAAACTGTACGAGTGGCGCAATTCAGGAGGTCCGGAAGTACTAGCACTTTAGCTGAACTTAAACTGAATACTTCCTACTGACACTAAGGATTCATAAATAATAAACACTGCCATTTGCAATCTCAGATTCCCGTTATGGAAGCATATAGGCTGTTTAGATAATTTTAGCACATAAAGTATGCATCAAACTTAGCAGTAATACCTAATAGGAAAAGTGTGGTGGAAAGCTCCAAGGCAATTAGGACTCTCTGAGAGTTTGATCCATGAGTATTATATTCCTGACTGCACAATTCAGCTTCAAATAGAAATAGCACATATTTTCTTACTACAGTCTATCTTTACTTACGTAGAACAGCATATGGAAAAAGGGATCTGAACAATCTCAAGACAGAAGCAGACCTAGAATTCAGGACTCACTTTTTCTGGTAAATCTTTTAATCTCTATAGTCTCAGTTAAGGTGAGGAATGCCCTGTTCTGTTACTTTTCAGAGGACAGTTATTATCACTTTCTCTGAAAGCAAAGGAACAATTCAGGCACTTAAGGCTTAAACAGGGTTTCAATCCATGAATTCTAGTTTTATATGGGGCATCTTTGTAACAAAGAAGCACCTTGACTCTGAACACTGTTAATTATCTCAATTGACACAAGATAGGAAAAATGCAAGATGTGACCAAGACAACTTTATTGTCAATTAACTTCTTCTATAAGCTTAGAAGATAATTTCTTCAACTACCAAGAAAATCTCCATATAAGTAATGTCTTTGAATTACTAATAAGACTAATAGGAGAGTTAGCAGTTTGTGGGAAATGTAATAATGTTTTCCACATGACTACAATGCTACTTGAGTTCACAGTATTGTTAAGTAATATCCTTTCATACAAACAAAACAACAGATGGCCATCTGTAGCCAGGTATTTTTTAGCCTAATATCCCAAATGGGAAAGACTTCTGCTTTCAGTAGCTCTCAGCCTTCCAGTATCTGAAGGGAGCCTATAAGGATGTTGGAGAGGGCCTCAATCAGGGACTGTAGAATAGGACAAGGGGTAATGGCTTCAAACTTAAATAGGGAAAGTTCAGGTTAGATATAAGGAAGAAAATCTTTATTGTGAGGGTGGTGAGGCACTGGAACAGGTTGCCCATGGAAGCTGTGAATGCTCCATCCCTGGCAGTGTCCAAAGCCAGGCTGGACAAAACCTTGGGTGACACGGTCTAGGGGTAGGTGTCTTTGCCCATGGCAGGGGAGCTGGAACTAGACGATCTTATGGTCCTTTCCATCATTCTATGACTGTTAGGTCCACATTCAACATTTGAACTTGTTGACCAGGTGCAACTAAATTTTTTACATTTGAGAATTACATTGTTAAAGATATTACATTCTTAAAATTCCTGAAGAATCTGGCGCTGGAGAGAAAAACTATTCTGATTAGTAATCTCCTATAGGAAATATTTCTGCTTGAAATCAGCTACGTCCTAAGATGGTAGAAAAACCACAGAGGAAACTGTTACGTATATATCAAAACAGAGACCGATATACTTAGGGGTCTGCATTGCTAGATACCATACCACCTAACTGGAAGATAAAATGCAAAAGTAAAGCAGGTTCCAGAGCTATTTATTTGCAATGATATTCTAGTTGCTTTTTATACTTCAATACTTTTCAGATTAACATCTCCATTTTTGGGATCTAAGATCAACATCTTTGTGAATTTATTCCTGCTGGTTTATTTGAGAAGGATATTAAATCACTTGCAACAGATGCTTTGATCTGAATGATATGGGCTTTAGTTAAGTGCTCTGTATTTATGCCACATCAACTAAAAAGGCCCTTAAATAATAAAAGGAATTCCTCAGCACTATTACAATCAAAATAAATAAATTATAAAGATTTAGGTAAGCTAATGAACATTAGGAAGACAGCTGAAAGCAGTGCAATTATACAAGCATTACAGCTTACTTCTGTATTATAAATAAAAACATTTTCTATCAGTCATTATTATGAAGAAAGCTTATCTTAAGACTAGGTATAAAATAAAAGCAAAGGCTCTTACTTGTGTAAGTGATATTAAATCCTCTTCCGGTCGTAGAATGATCTGACTGAAATTCAAGCCTTACTATGTGCCCACTGCTAGCCAACTGGGAAGGGACTTCATTGCCAGAAAAAGTGCCAAGAGGTGGTAAATCTGAAATCCCATCATCTTTCACTGTAAGGTAGTCAAATTGAGGTTCTACATCAAAGTCATTGAAAATCAGGTGGATTCTGCTTCCCGGCTCTGAGATAATTAACCAAACACAGTTCATATTGTTCCCATACTCCTCAGGATAATTTGGAGAAAGAATAATTCCAGACGGTGTGGTGAAGTTGAAGAAACAAGAGACTAAAAAAACAACAACAGATTCTTAAAATACTATCCACAAATATTATAAATGCTTATCTTTGTATTTTTTTTTTATTGTGGAAAGGATGCTTTTGAAGCCTGGATGCCAAAACTACTACACATGCAAGCTTGAAATGTTTAAGACTGTCAGAACATTTCTTCAATATAATGTGTCAACCTTGAATGTTTTTTTTTTTTTCCCAAATGAGGCTAAGTAGCCACACATGAGCCTGCAAGAGATATGAGAGGCATGTAGAGAATGCCAAAGCAGGAAAGCAAAAGTAATGCCTGATGGGTCAGAATTCGGAAAAATTGGCAGGTTTGTTTTGAAACGAAAATGCAACCTCCAAATTTAAATGCGGATTTTCTCTAAAAGGAAAATTCATGAAAATGTGTTTAGCAATCCAAAAAAATTGTGCACAAGGGCCAGTTCTGCCTGTAGTTCACAAAGTTCACGTAAATAACAGCAGAAATTTAGATGTGCCTTGATCAAGAACTCTTCAGAATACATAATACAAACTTATTTCACCCCTACATTCCCCTTCAATAGCACAGGGAAATTAAATACACATGATTCATAGC
The DNA here is from genome assembly GCA_028858755.1 of Ara ararauna. Classification (NCBI taxonomy): domain Eukaryota; kingdom Metazoa; phylum Chordata; class Aves; order Psittaciformes; family Psittacidae; genus Ara; species Ara ararauna. The sequence continues at coordinate 37,334,466 of CM054379.1, forward strand.
TCTCCTCCCTTTCACTCTTTTGGGCCAATTTTCTTCAAGACAATTCCTAATTGATTTTAGAGTCATAAGCTTGTAGTTAGCACCTTAGTGAGAAGTATGATACATTCAGAAAGAGGAAGGATCACTGCATATTGATTAATGCAAAGGATAACCATTACTCATCTCTTTAAATCTGTCAAACTGCACTCAGTGTTTGTAAATAGATGTTGCAAGTTTACATTTTATTATCTTTCATAGGGCATATGCACATCAAGCAGTGGAACACAGTAATATTCCACACTATTGCCAACAGGAACTAATATATCAACCCAATGCAACACTGCACCATGAACAAAAGCAACTTCTGTCTTAAAGAGAATTGCAACCACACTGTCTCCATCCCCAGGCCTTATGTGCTTAGACACATTTCAGTATTGCATGGGCATATAGAGACTTCTTCCAGTTCACAGCAAGCTTACTCAGGTTGGCAAGAACTGTACCAACACAACTGCAAAATACATATGTGTCCAAGTAAAATAGGACACTTCCCAAAGGCTGTTTTGAAAATCCATTGACATTGACAACGTATTTGAAAATACATTGACAAGACTGTTCATCAAAAAAGGTAGTGTGGTCTGGAGGAGAAATGAAGTGCCTAATATGCCTGTATCCTAGAAAGTTTTACTCAATTTTACCATAGAAGAAAAAGAAACAGAAAATTAAAAAGCAAACAACATCCCTCTTTATTTAAGTCCATCTATAAGCTTACCTACAAACATATATTACCTTTAAAAGCAAAATTCAAAACTAATTATTTTACCTACCCTTTTTCTGTGTTAGAGATCCTTACATTAGTTTTCATGCTTTACTAGGATACCAGATAAAAATCTCCAGTCTTTTCTTACATGGATCTGGAGACTGCTTTGCACTGACAAAATTAATGTGTATGTTCCACTGAGTCCCTTTGAACACTTACATGCTATTACAAATTGTTCATTTAGAGTCTAATTCAACACACGTTTACATTAAGAGTGTGAAATGGCTTAATTAAATACAAAATAAGGGGAAAGAACATTCTAAACCAGTCATATGTGATGCTCCCCATAAATAAGCTACTATTGAGCCAACAAAAAAAAGCCCATGTGACTGAAAAAGGCTTCAACATCTTTTGAAATGTTTTCCTGCTGGTTAGTCACAAATGCTAAGAAAAGCAAGAGGCTAAGATCAGAAAACTAATACAGAAAAAAAACATTCTTACAAACACAGCTGGGTTTGTTGCCAGACCACTGGTTGTTTTGTTGACACGTAATCGTTCTCTCTCCCACCAGTTCAAAAGCTGCTTGACATTCAAAGGTAAGTGTGTCTCCATGCAGAAAACTGCTGCCAGTTCTTTTTCCATATGATGGAATTCCAGGGTCTCCACAACCTCCTTTCTCAATTTCTGAATATCAAAAAAATTCAAACACAATAATAAGGAAAACATATTTACAAGCAATTTATATGTCAGAATCAGTAGTGCTTTCAAAATATTTGGCTTATGTCTTTAACATTTACAGCTGAAAGTGAAATAGAGGTAAATGCTGTAAAACCACCTCTAAAATGACTTGGGACCTAAAGTCTTTTCATAAACTAAAAGCTTCCACACCTGCACTGCTTAAGATAACAGAATACTCATGTTTAACTGCATGGCTTCACTGAAGTACAGAGTATTTGAGGGTAAAATTGTCAAGTCATAGTCTTCATTCTAACCATGGAGACATACTATGTGTAGATCCTGTTTCTAGTAATGAGGTACTAGTAATGAAGAATCTGTCTTAACTCTCATCTGCAATTCCATTTATAAGGCTATTAGCAATACAATTAAAGGTATATAATTTACTGATAGCATAAATGAGTTTCATTTTAAGCACTAAAATATAATAAAAACAAAACTGATGAATTACTTCTTAATCTCATACTTCAAATTAGAGCCACATTTTTCCCAGCTGCATTCAGCTACACTAAAAAGACATTCACATTTTGGATTATAATTCTTAAAATATTCTCTAGGAGATCTGCTATTTAAATCACTTAATTTGTAGATGTTGCTCATACATATACAAAAGAAGAGAATAAAAACTCAAGTCTTATGAAATTTATGAACGAGATTATTAGGAAATGTAAATATTAAGTGCCTGTGATAGAAACAGTGAATCATCTTACAAATTACTACACACATGGCTGTCCACCAAAAATGAAAGCTCTGTTTCTTTACCATTAAATTTAACACAGTTTATTAACTTTTATTTCAGTGACAACAATAATAACGAAGCACTTCTGGTTCTATAACTGTGTTGCTACATCTGTACTAAAATGATGCAAAGCTGATATGAATGAAATTAGTGATAAAATACTTGTTCTTTAAATGTTTCCCAGTTCAACCCAAGGTATGAAATCTGAAACACTCCAGATAAGAAAATTCAACTTTCTGAATATTACTAAATATTAGTATAATTGAACACCATTAAAAATGTCTGCTGTCAAATACTGGTAAGTCCGCTAATGTTAAATCCTAGCAGAAGTGTGTATCTTGACCATGCAAACAACAACAGAAATTCTAAGATGCAGGATGGCATTATTATGATATGTGAAGTCAATCCCCTTAAAGCAGTTGTGAAAAGATTGTTGACAAGAATGTCGAGAAAGATATGCCATGTACTTCACAAAGGAACAGGTGATTCATCAGGATTCTAGGGATCTAATTTTTTTTCTTATTAATCTTAAACTGAATTTTGAAGAGAAAATTAGGAGCAACTATTCTATGTACGAGTTCAAAGCAGTTCCATAATCAGGGGTTTTATTTAAATAATTTGATTACCAGATAGTAGTACACATTGAATGCAAAACTCTTCAATAATAGTCTAGTATACACATATAAGAAAACATCAATATAGCCATGTCATAAATACTATTCAAATTTATATGTGTTTACAAATGTTTTAATGTAGTTTTCATGGGCCTACTCTACTGAGACATTGATTCCTACTACCACAGTGGAGCACTGGAAACCTGTATGGTCCCAGCTATCCAGAAATCTACATCCTGCCTGAAAATGTGGACAGGTACAGAAAATCAGAACCCATATTTTAATCACATTTTGAAAGTTCATCTCCACCACTGATAGGAGAGCTATCTCTAATAGAGCATGTAAAAGTGATCATAAATACTCTTTTCCAAAAACATGTTTCTTGAAGATCAGGGCAATACTGTCTCAGGCAGGAGTGTCAGGAGGGAAACTGTCTGCAGGGTTTTGCAAAGGCATTACAGAAGATTTATCCCTTAAAAGAAAGTAACAAGTGTTTCTTTCCATGGTCTACAAAAAAAGTATCAAAATATCTTTAATTAATGAATTTACTGAAGTAGAAGACAGATCACAGGATGCTTCTAACTCTCAAGAGATACACCAAGCCCTAAAGAGGGGTATGGATCAGTGAACCAAAACTTTCAACAGAAATTACCATGAATCAAGCTTTCTGGCAGGTGGAAAATTCCTTTTATTTTTTTATGTCTTTAGTCAGAACCAAGCTCTTACTGAGGAAGACAAGTATACAGGATAATCTTTGGAAACTAACCATCACCCTTCATCCAAGAATAACACTTGACTTGGGATGGAGAACTGATTTGGATCTTTAAATACCTTATTTGCAAGCAAACACAAGCAGTTAAAAGCATAAAAACTAATTTCAGGTAGAAGATTTTTAATATGCTTTATTAAATCCTTTTATTCTTTCAAAAAGTAAAGGCTTAGTAAAATCTGTCTCATAAAAAATATTCCAGTGATGAATTACAGATTCTCTCTTAAAACACATTAGAAGGAATTTTTAAGTCAAGCTATTTTACATTGAAAAGCCAAAGAACTTATTAAAATGTCAAAATGAAGTGTATGAATTTTATTTCTATTCCAGCTTTCAGAGTATATGCCCGTTCATTCAACATAAAAAAAAGAAAACAAACCAGGAAACGTCACAAATTCATAAAACACTTCTGTTGATGTCTGATTTTAATTCTTATAAAAAAAGTTTGAAAAATTCCATGCAGCTCTAGAAATCTACATCTTCAGAATCCTTGAAGTCTGTCTAACCTAACAGAAAATGTACTCCAGCCAAAACCAAATTATCCAGGTGAATAGAAAGCACCCATTTAAGAGCCAAGGATAACTTTCACTTCAAGTTTCACATACATTTCCCATTATGAAGACTTACAATAACATGTATATCATGTATTTCTTATTCATATTACATTACAGGTATTACTACTGATACCACAATTTTAGATCAATTAGTATTCTACCAATCAAGTTTAAAGTGAGATAAAGATCTGTGGTTTTCACACTACAAAATCATAAGCAACACTGAACTTAGATACATTAACACTTTCCATGTACTTTTTCAGTTCAACATTTATGCATTAGACAATTTCCTTCCAAAATATCTGAAAAAAAACAAAAGCCCAAAAACCTGTCTCTTAGCTGACTGAATTTTTCTTAGATGTACCAATTACAGGACAGGTAGTGGTTAAGATGACATAACTTCCCTTCCTCGTAAAAAATAAAAATTTTAAGTAATAGTCTCAGTTAAAATGTCTATTATTATTATTATTATTATAAAACTATGGTAAATTCCAAATCCATGTAAAAATTCTTCCAGCAGCAGAACACATTATTAAATACTCACTTATTTTTCAGAAAACTATGAGGAAGCAACAGAACAAACTAAGTCATGCAAGATTGTACATTTCTCTTCAGTTAAAGAGCTAGATTTCTGCCACATATATTGATGACAGACCACAACTTAGAGAAGACAGAGAAGGCCAGATTGAGGAGTTTTTATTTATACATAAAGAATACTATTGGTTTATAACCAGATCCAGAGTAGTACAGGCATGTAATGACTGTCAACATTTTTCTGCCCTCTGGGATTTAACACAGCTTTTTATTTCATAGTCTCTTTTAGTACCTGTTTGACATCCACTGATTTAATCAGAGAACAAATTTTTTAAATATTTAAATTCAGTTGAGGTGCATTGTGCTTATTAATTCAACACATGCAATTTATGAAGTAGAATAATTTGTGCAAAAAGGTTATATGTTCTTTCACTAAAAAAAAAAAAAAAAAAACAAACCAAAAACATTCCTCTGACCAAATCAGCTGGAGCTATGGCTGAGCTCTCAGAAAAATCATATGGGACAGAAAAGGTTCCTAAAATGGCAAATAAGAAAATAAAAGCTATGCTAGCTTAAAGTGTGGCAGTAAAACCCCTATTCATTTAGGATTATTCTGTGCACTCATTCAGTGTTGGACTTCTTTTGATCTGAGTCGTTAGAACTGTGTGAAATTCATGAAGTTTGCAAATAAGCTCTCAAGCTCAAATTTAAACATCATTTTCCTCTGGTTACCAAAATATTAACATTGATCTTATTCAATTGTTTATGGCTTTCATGTACTCTCTTTCAGTAGCCTGGGGAAAAAGACTTTTCATGTTGTTTGTAAACTAGAAAATAGACTCGGTTTCAGGGAATATTCTCTCTTTAATGTTGGAAGAATGACACAATTAAATTTCTGATGAGAAGAGCATATCCCCCTGAATTTAATCAAAGACATTTCCGTTCCTGTGTTTTCTTTCAAAAGAAGAAATATGGCAATTCTAAAGTGCTATTAAGCATCTATATATGTATTATGATTACTATTTAAAGGTGTCACATTGCAATTCAAGCCTTTTTGATGGAAAGGCTCTGCATTAGTTTGATCCAGGTATCTGAAATAAGTAATAAAATGCTTCATAGATTATAATATTTGGCAGTCTTGAATTTATTAGTCATGGTAGCAATTTACCTTTTCTTCCCCTTGTTATTAGATTACAAATATGCAGTTAAAATTAAATTCTTAATGCCACTATGTTTTCATTTGCACTAGCCAATGTTCTAGTATAGATTATTAGTGAATCATCATCAAGTCACTAAATATGTAGCTAAACTTCTACCAGTAGAGTATTAATAATATCCTTACACTTTAATAATTCAGATGCATAAATACAATTTAAATTAAATAAGTATTTTAAACATGTGGCTTACACAAAAATCCGTTGTTGAAGTCAATACCTCTTAACCCTAAAATCATTAATCTGACAGCATCTTAAAATGATCATCTTAGGTAAGGTCAAGACAGGTTAAGGGAAGCTGAGAACTGACACAAGTATATATTTACAAAAAACACAAACAAACAAAAAAAAAAATAGTTGGGAAGTTTATTTCTGCATCAGATAGGACCTGTTCAGTTTGACATCTCAACACTTATATTGACAAGCCCAGAAATTCATGTTTTGAATACAAGAAAATTGATCATTTATTTTATTTCTTCTTATTCATCATGCCTACCTGCATTAATAATCATAGTATCTTTTACAGCGGAATCTGATTTAAAAATACAAATGGGGAAACTCTTATACAAATAGAAAGCCTTACAGAAAGAGAAGGGATAGAGAGATATGCCCAGGATTGCAGAAGAGGACGTAAGTAAAAGACTGATACACTATAGACATGATTCCTGCAAAGGAGCATGGGAAAAACTACTGAAAGTGAAAATGATAAAACTAATAGGAAAAAAAAAATCAGATACCACATAACTGGACTGTAAAAGTGGCTATTAAAAGCTAAAATGAGGTTGGCCTAAATATAAAACCAGGGTGCCCTTACATGATAATTTTGTAGATGATCACAATTTTACCATTATTCCAGTAAATTTCTTCAAAGGAATTTTACAGTACAATTTATTACCAGTCTCCATCAATAAAAGGAGAAGGCCTCCTTCATGGATCATATAGTTCCAAGCAGCATTCTAAAAGATTTTCACAATTTTTCTGAAATGTTTTGTCCTTGCTGTTACCAAAAAGGCTACAGATCATATCCAGTAGATTAATTTTTGTTGCTTCTACCATATTGCATTCTGTATCAATATTAAAAAAACAAACTTGACCTTAGAATCAGATATCTGGAAAACCAACATGAAAAAATTTATAGGAAGTCCATTTAAGATAACAATCCACTATCATAGCTTATGCATGGCTTGTTAGTAACAATATCATATCCTATCTTATAAAAATCCTTGAAAGTAATAGTTTGAGAAGAAAATAAAACATGATAAATATGTTCTTTAAGTTTAATATTTACTATTTAATAATATATTAATATTTAACATTTTAATATGCAGAAAAATAAAATTTCAGGTTTTTTACAATCAATTTTACACGTCCAGTGGTAGATGCAGACCAAATTTGAACAGGGATGAGGAAAAAGCATTTTGTGACTTCTTGCAGAAATGTTTATGATACCAAGTAACACACTGATGAAACAGCAGGTGACATTCATTATCAGGAACTGCAGAAAAATAAATGTGGAAAAAAAAATTATGAGCTTGCAGGAACAATGGTTCTGACTTGACAGTTACCACTCAGGAACAAGAACTCTGGCACACTAAAGGTAATTCTCTGAAATTGCAAGCTATTGAAAAATGCTAGGAATTGCTATGAAAAGAAGAGTGAACAAAACAGAAAACAGCATTTTGACAACAGACAAAAATCTATTTATTTTACATGTTGAATACTGTATGTAGTTCTGCACCTCCATACAAAACAGGCTACATTAGAATTAGGAAAGGAAAACAGAAGATCAAAATTACTGTTTCTGAGGAACTGGACACCAATTAAATAAACTGTAAATCTCTTTTTTGGAGAGGTGAAATATGTGTTCAAAAAGTGATTGGACAAATACACGAAAACCTTCCTGAGCGACAAAGAGAAAGTACTTCTCTTAGAGCACCTCCCGTATGAAGACAGGCTGAGAAAGTTGTGGCTGCATGGAGACCTCAGAGCAGCCTTCCAGTATCTGAAGGGGGCCTACAAGGATGACAGAGAGGGGCTCTTAATCAGGGAAAATGGGTAATGGGTTTAAACTTGAACAGGGGAAGATTCAGTTTAGATGTCAGAAGTTCTTCTTCAAAGTGAGAGTGATGAGGCACTGGAACTGGTTGCTCAAAGATTTTGCAAATACTCCACCCCTGGCAATGTTCAAAGTAAGGTTGGACACAGCCCCTGAGCAACCTGGTCTAGTGGAAGGTGTCACTGTCCATGGCAGGGGGATCGGAACTAAATGATCTTAAGATCCTTTCCAACCCAGACTATTCTGTGATTCTATTTAAGCCATGCATCACTGAAATCAGGGGAAGTACTCTGGGATTGCCTCTGCCTTTTAATTTATCACTGTATATTTCACCATTTTTTTCTTTAAACCTTAATTATGGCCTATTATCAACATGCTATGAGCTTTTGGTCTCACTGTAGATTTTTATTCTAATATTTTATAGTAAGGAACACTGTATCATGCAAAATGCAGATTTCATTTTTGTTTACTAACAGGAAGAGTAGAGCCTGTCTGTAAAAAAGGCTGAGTAGTGCCTTGGACAAATGCTAGACCAAAGAAATCCTGTGGAATTTAAGTTAGCACTTAAAGGTGGAAAATAGGAAATAAGAGTAACAAGCAAGTTTAGTTGCCTCAGAAAATATTAGAATAAGATAAGGATGCATCTTGTGAAAAGGTGAACCATGGAACGAGGCAAAGGCAACAAAGAAGCTTATAGAAAGTTATTAAATGTAAGAGAAAGAAAAATAGCTAGCAGGAAAGGAGAATGAAGAATACTTTCACCTTTCCAGGGGAAAAAAAAAAAAAAAAAAAAAGAAAATCATAGTTAGATGAGAAGTTTAAATAAAATTAAGCAAAGGGCAGGACAGGAAGAGACAGTTTAGAAAATGTAGACATATTCAAGGGAATATGGACTAACTAAATTCACATTAAAGTACTTAAATTGAAGCAGTCTATGAACTTTCAGCAATTATCTTCAAGAACTTATGGAGGTCCCAGCTGATTGGACAGTCACATGTAATATCTATCTTAAAAACTGGAAAAAACAAAGGAATTATACAAATGCATGCGTATAAAATTTGTCCCCTCAAACTGGGAAAATCACATGTGCTATCTTCCTTTACATCACAGTACCCTTGGGGATCTCCACCTAAAATTATCTGCAGTCCTGACAAGGAAGTCATGGCAGTTTTCTAGAAAAGAATCAGTGTTCTACAATAATTTAAAAGCACAAGAAAATTGACCTCTCTAATTATAGGACTGAAAAGCCATACCCGATCCTAAACAAAGTAATGGAACAGTCAGCACAGAAGTCTTTCTAAATGGTTGAAAGATGAAAATACAATTACAGCAGTTAACCTGGTTTCATTTGAAAACTGGTCATGTCATACAAACAATATAGAATCATAGAATAGTTAGGGTCGGAAAGGACCTGAAGATCATCTAGTTCCAACCCCCCTGCCACGGGCAGGGACACCTCCCACTAAACCATGTCACCCAAGGCTATGTCCAATCCAGCCTTGAACATCGCTAGTGATGGAGAATTAACAACTTCCCTGGGCAACCCATTCCAGGGCATCAGCACCCTTACAGTAAAGAATTTCTTCCTCATATCCAATCGAAACTTCCCCTGTTTAAGTTTGAACCTGTTACCCCTTGTGCTCTCCATTATAAACTTTTTTGACACAATACAGATGTGTGCACGTCTATGGGCGTATGATATCATAGGCATCACAGAAACATGGTGGGATGGCTCCTATGACTGGTGTGTTGGAATGGAATGTTACAGGCTCTTTAGGAAAGGTGGGGAGGCGGAGTTGCTATTTACATTAGGGATAGGCTGGAGAGTATGGAACTGTGCCTGGGGACAGGTGAGAAGTCGACAGAGAGTTTGTGGGTCAGGCTTAAAGAGAGAACAGCGATGGGAGACATTATTGTGGGGATCTGTTACAGATCGCCTGACCAAGAGGACTTGGTGGATGAAGCGCTCCATAGACAGATAGGAACAGCCTCACGCTCGCAGGCCCTTGCTCTCATGGGGGACTTCAACCACTCTGGTATCTGCTGGAGGGATGGTACAGCCCGGCACAAGCGATCCAGGAAGTTCCTTGATTGTACGGAAGACAGCTTTCTTCTGCAAGTAATAGAGGAGCCGACAAGGAGAGGTGCCATGCTTGACCTCATCCTCACCAACAAGGAAGAGCTGGTAGGAAATGTGATGCTCCAGGGCAGCCTTGATTGCAGCGATCATGAGATGGTCGAATTCGAGATCCTTAGGACAGTGAGAAGAGTGTAAAGCAAGCTCACAGCTCTGGACTTCAAGAGAGCAGACTTTGGCCTCTTCAGGAACCTACTCAGTATGATTCCACGGGATATAGCCCCAGAGGGCAGGGGGGCCCAAGACTCTTGGTTGATATTCAAGGATCACCTGCTGCAAACTCAGGAGTGATGCATCCCTACTAGAAGGAAGTGGAGCAGGAGGGCCAGGAGACCTCCTTGGATGGATAAGGACCTGTTGAGGAAAACTCGAAGGAAAAAAGAGGCTTATAAAAGGTAGAAGCAAGGACAGGCGGCCTGGGAAGAATACAGGGATGTTGTCAGGGAAACTAGGAACCAGGTTAGGAAAGCTAAAGACTGCTTAGAATTAAACTTGGGTAGGGATGTTAGAGGATAACAGGAAGGGATTCTATAGGTACATTGTAAATAAAAGGCAGACTAGGGACAACGTGGGCCCTCTCCAGAAGCTATCGGGATAACTGGCTACCCTGGATTTGGAGAAGGCTGAGGTTCTTAACGACTTCTTTGCCCCCGTCTCCACTGGAAAATAAATGCTCTGACCATACCACACAAGTCCTGGAAGGGAGACGCAGGGACTGTGAGAATGAAGACCCTGGGTCCACTGTAGGAGAGGACCTGGTTCAAGACCATCTTAAGAACCTGAACGCATACAAGTCCATGGGACCTGATGAAATCCATCCGCAGGTCCTGAAGGAGCTGGCAAATGAAGTTGCTAAGCCACTGTCCATCATATTTGAAAAATCATGGCAGTCAGGTGAAGTTCCCAATGACTGGAAAAAGGGGAATATAACCCCCATTTTCAAGAAGGGGAAAATGGATGAGCTGGGGAACTACAGACCAGTCAGCCTCAACTCTGTGCCTGGCAAAACCTTGGAGCAGAGTCTTCTGGAAAGCATGCTAAGGCACATGAAAAACAACAAGGTGGTTGGGGACAGCCAGCATGGCTTCACTAAGGGGAAATCTTGCCTGACCAATTTGGTGGCCTTCTATAATGGGGCTATGGAACAGATGGACAGGGGTAGAGCAATTGATGTCATCTACGTGGACTTGTGCAAAGCGTTTGACACTGTCTCACATGACATCCTTGTCTCTAAGTTGGAGAGACATCAATTTGATAGGTGGACCACACGGTGGATAAAGAACTGGCTGGATGGCCGCACGCAAAGAGTTGTGCTCAATGGCTCAATGTCCAGCTGGAGACCAGTAACAAGTGGTGTCCCTCAGGGATCGGTTTTGGGACCGGTCTTGTTCAACATCTTTTTCAGTGACATGGACAGTGGGATTGAGTGCGCCCTCAGCAAGTTTGCTGATGACACCAAGCTCTGTGGTTCGGTTGATAAATTGGAGGGAAGGAATGCCATCCAGAGGGACCTTGACGCACTTGTGAGGTAGGCTGATGCCAACCTGATGAAGTTTAACTATGACAAGTGCAAGGTCCTACATCTGGGTTGGAGAAATCCCAGGCACAGCTACAGGTTGGGCAGAGAAGAGAATCAGAGAAGGACTTAGGGGTTTTAGTTGATGAAAAAATGAACATGAGCTGGCAGTGTGCGCTTGCAGCACAGAAAGCCAACCGTATACTGGGCTGCATCAAAAGGAGCCTCACCAGCAGGTGAAAGGACGTGATCCTGCCCCTCTACTCTGCTCTTGTGAGACCTCACTTGGAGTATTGTGTGCAGTTCTGGTGTCCTCAACATAAAAAGGACATGGAACTGTTGGAACAAGTCCAGAGGAGGGCCACAAGGATGATCAAGGGACTGGATCACCTCCCATATGAAGACAGGCTGAGAAGGTTGGGTCTGTTCAGCCTGGAGAAGAGAAGGCTGTGTGGACACCTCATAGCAGCCTTCCAATGTCTGAAGGGGGCTTATAAGGATGCTAGGGAGGGACTCTTCATTAGGGACTGTAGTGAGAGGACAAGGGGTTACGGGTTCAAACTTAAACAGGGGAAGTTTAGACTAGATATGAGGAAGAAATTCTTTACTGTAAGGGTGCTGATGCCCTGGAATGGGTTGCCCAGGGAAGTTGTGAATGCTCCATCCCTGGCGGTGTTCAAGGCTGGATTGGACAGAACCTTGGGTGACATGGTTTAGTGGGAGGTGTCCCTGCCCCTGGCAGGGGGGTTGGAACTAGATGATCTTAAGGTCCTTTCCAACCCTAACTATTCTATGATTCTATGATTTCTTTCAACCATTTAAATCAGCAACACAACCTCCTAATTAAGAATTGGCATCACAGAAAATCAATTTAGCACATACTAAATGGATCAAAATTAGATAATGATAGTATCTCAAAGCATAAATGCGAATAAAGAACTATCATTAGACAAAAAAATAGTATACACTATTTGAAGCAATTCTATTGCCTAATGATAGTTTTTAGTATATACTAAGACAGATTGAAATTTAGTAAGTATGTGTTAAGAACTGCAGGCAATAGGAAAAATCCAAAAATGTTTATATCTTCCCCCCACCCTTTCAAAAGTACTTAAAAACTCTTATTTCTGTGAGGAAGGCCATGAAAGCACACACATGCTAACACTACTCCCTGGCATCCAAACAAACCCAATACATACTCACTACCTGATAGAATTTATCCTAACTGTTTTTCTTTAAAAAGAGAGGAAAAACACATCAACAGGCATACGCAGAGACACAGACTGGAAATAGCTTGCATCTGTGTTTACAAGGAGTCATGTCCTTCCTTTATTTTCTGTATTACAATACTGCTAAAATAGCTGCAAAACATTAATTTCTTTATCATGTGTTTTAACTGTAATGATTTTGTTTTGAAGTAAATAGTACTCTGCTTTCTAAAAGCTCCGTAAGTGCAAAGTCATTCTTTGGACACAGAAAGGAAACATAAAGATCCTGTGAAAACATTACAAGCTATGAGTAATTGTAAAGGAACTTCTCTTTTAAAAATCTTTCCATGAAGGATGCATAACTTCCTACTCAAGAAGGGATTGGCCATGGCTATGCTGTCCTGTGAGGGTTAGAGTAGAGGGGAAGGTACAAGGGAATAGAAGACGGGTCTAACTAAACCTCTTTTTGTTTTTTTAAATCTGCAATATCATATTACAGATCAAATCTGTGGATAATGAAGGTCATTTGCATTCCAAATTTCATTCCTTTCTCAAAATATACTCTGGTATTTATTGCATTAATATGATGATTTTTATCTACCGCCAGCACATACTATATGGATTCATATGCAAAAATTACTCATTTAATCTCATTAATACCTCATTTAAATAATTAAGTTAATTACTCCTTGCCCTTAGAAATCTTCATTGTACAAAGTTCTATAAGCTATAATCACAAAATATCAAGATTGCACATTTTAGAAGATATGTTTTCTAGTAAGTGTCATTAATTCTTGATTAAAGTACTACTGTGCACTCAGAAATGTTTAAATGTAAAACAGATCATGTGAGCACAAACAATACTAAATTAGATATCATTATAGCTTTTCGTCAACTTAATTCAGCAATTTACATACTTAAAAAGTCTGAATGGACCTTATTTATATGTATATACACACAAAATAGATCTGTGTATATATTTGTGTACATATACAAAAAGTTAAAAAAGTGTAGAAACATTTTTGACAATGTCTCTGCTTACATACTATTCTCAAATTTCACAGCAATGTAATGACAAATCATTATTAAATCTTGAATAATAATAATCTGCTTTAATCTAAATTTCTCATAGAATACGAGAGCAATGTTAAAAGGCTACTCAAGGATATGCTGACTTTGTAACAGGTGGAGGTGTTTGCATGTCAAATCAATTTTAGTCAAAGTGTGAAATTAATCTCTGTTTATGAGCTGAATGGATAAATCACACAGCTGGTGAAAGGATTTGGAAAGAATAAAGTACTGGAAAACTTTGAAGTAACTCTTTAGTGAAATAAATCAATTCTTTATAGAGGATCTTACTGATAGGTATCTGTGTGTCTGAATAAAAATCTTCAGCTGTTGCTTAATATTTCCCATAGATCTTCTTTTAGTAACAACAATTAGTATTGTGATTTTCTTACTACTTGGGATTCAAATTTAATAGTCCATTTGAAACTGTGTGACAGGAATTATTTCCATTTGTAATTAACCAAGTAATAATAAGAAATTCAATAAATGCTGTAATGAAGGCACAAATGATGCAGAAACTGTTTAATGGCCCAAACCTGACTACATCTTTTACCTGTTCATGGTGAAACTATTTTTTACAAAGCATATTAATATCCTCACCAAAATCATAAAAGCTCTAATTGATTTTGAGATGATAATAAGAATCTAGTTTAGCTTTAAAAGATTGAAAAATGGTTATGAACAAGAAATTCCAGATTTTTTTTAATCTCCGTAACAGCTAAAATGAATCTACCATATACAAAGTATCATGAAATGAATTGCATTACATTCCAGTATAGCGTTTATGAAATACCAGTTTGGCAAAATAAGCTTGCACACTGTACTGGGAACTAGCAAGGGTGGAGGAGGTTTATAGTGACCTGGATAATAATCAGGCCTTCAAGATCTGGATGACATCCAGCGCAGGTAAAGGTTTGAATGGACCACACCAATGTCATACACCAGCAGCCTGGTGATAAATGACTGGACAGACATTGAGGCACCAACTGAGTATAGACTGGCGTGCCAGCTCTGGCAATTTCAAGAGAATCTCTGTTTCCCCTCCCTGTCGACCCTACGGGTTTGCACCTCAGCTACAAAAAGACCATCCTATGAGGTCTGGCCTCTCAAAAGAAACGTGGAGCATCTCTCTCCCTTCTAGCTTCTACTGGGTTTAACCCACAACACACACACAGACATCCATAACCAGGAAAAGAAAGATAATTTTGTGATAAAGTTATACAGATTAATACTTTCAAAAACTTAGGAAACTAAATACGTATTAAGCAGAGTACTGACATAACACCACACATGTAGACTTATCATTGCATAAACAATAGCTAAAACATACTGTGTGTTTTCACTGAGAAACACTAAAAGAAACAAAAAGGCTTTAAAAAAAAAGAACAGAGCTGTTATTGGAAATGCATGAAGAAAGAAGAGCTAGTGCAGCTCTCTCTCTTTCCACTGTCACCTTGCTATGTGAGTGTTTTCCACCATGGTTGTTCTTAGGCCAGCCACTTTGCCTAAAGATCTACTAAAAGCAAGGTAGAGACAAGGGTGAACTTGAGCACTGGATCTCCAACACCCCATACTGCATAAGCTTTACTATACTTCCTGATGATGCCTAACAGCTCTCTTTGAGACACTGCATAGTCATGATTCAGGAGACAGCAAGCACCAGAGATCCTTCCCAACAGACTGGATGGACAAGACTGTCAAGCTTTCATATATTCTACAAAGTCATCCAGCACTACCCTATAGTACACAGGCTTTACATCTTCAGGCATACCTCAGCACATCCCAAGGTATTCAGTACAAACTTTCAGTTTTTTGCTATGAAAACAAAATGGCCTGCAACGCAGCATCCCCATCAGTAGCACACTGAAAAAACAACCCTCTTGCCCTGACCCAAGACATATACATGTAAATGCATTGATACACACACAATTTGTCTCTGGGTAAAGAAGGTCTCTGCTTAGGGCCATGTTATGTGGATGTATTCTCAGAGCAAGAACACAGTTTCCGGACACATATTATTTATCAATACAAATTCAGTCTCAAAGTAGTTTCTGGGTTACATCAAACTCCACGTTGTCTCTTCTGGGTCTTGGGAAAAATAAAGGAAAATAAAATAGTCAGTTCCTTTTTTCTCTAAGTACCCCCCAACCCCTGCTGTGCTGTATGGCTCTTTTAGCTCAGTCCACTCTAATTCTCTCTGAGGTGAGGTCTTAGACAGCACTACAGAAGTTTGTCTTGGGAAGGGATGCTCAGTGAAGGTGCGCTCTTCTCATTCCTACAAATTACTTTTCTTTTTTCTTTTTAAATAAATACTATTTAGTAGCATACAACAAATACTTAACAAATAAGGTATAATTACAGTTTCCTAGATTATTTCTCACAAAATTATGAGACAATTTCTAAAGTTTTCTTTTCCTCATTTTTTTGTCAGATGGCTACCCAACTACCCACCATTTTACTTGATCTGATATTTCTATGCTTGATTGCATTGCATCATCTTATAACATAGAATATATTTCTAATGATAAAAACATGCATGCTCTGAAAGATGCAAAACTGTAAATGTTATTGTTAGGGTTTAAATATATATTAAATTGAATATAAAAAGATGGGAGTGCTTTGGGTTTGGGGGCAAGGCTTGGAGCTGTAGTAAAATGATTTACTATATTAAGTGATACATGGTATTTTTGTTACCAAACAGAAAGTTGAAAAACACAAAGCAAAAATGTTACATTATTATAGGTGAAGAAATTACTTAAAGATACAAAACTAAATAAAGATCAAAATATGAATTCTAACTCATGCCAGAACATATCTGTGTTCAAACACAAATAATACTAATTATTAGATCAATTGCTAAGACAATACTATAAAAAGAGAATCTGATTTATAATACTGTATATTAATTCTCTCACAGTACTATTGATATTGTATGTATTGATCTGTTTACAAATAATCAACACACCAAAATTACAAATCATTCTACACAACAGCGAATGGAAAAATACTTTTTTTAAAGTGATGCCTACCCACAACATTGTATTTTTACTTGTCTTTAAAAATTATTTATCAAACTTCTACATACTAAATGTTAAAATCAATCTTTAAACATTGAAGACAAAGTTTTCACAGGAGCTGACATATTTTTAAAGAAAAGTGAAGGAAAAATATCTAAAAATTTGGATATGGACTAAAATCTGGATGGACTTTAAGTCTGTTAGTAGATGGTGACTATGAATAAACCTATATATGCAAATATATAAATGCATGTACATATATGTATATACATGAATTTTTGCATTTATATTAATTTTATTAAACGATCTAACTACAAGATATTATTAAACTATACACTTTGTCTTTATTTGCTGATAATTAACTAGAAAGGCACAATTTCTTGCAGAACTGTTTCATCAGCTGCAATAACCAAATAAGATACCTTCATTATGGCCTCACATTGTGATACTCAGAAGTTCACAGGAAGTATAAATGCATGCATTTTTTTAATGTTATAATTTTTCTTTATTTACAAAAAGCTTATTTAGTGTGTTCCATGTGCATTATTTTAAAATTTGGCAAATTTCAATTAAAAGTTTTTCCACATGTGGTATTTAGGTAGGCTCATCACCTGAAGTTACAACCTCTAACCTCATAAATCAAGCCATGCTAATGGACATGCAGAAGTACTCATTCAGGTGCACAACTGTCCTCAGATTACCATAGTTTAATCCTCCAGAGAAGATTTGTATTCCTTCTTTGAAGTTAAAGTTCCAGTTATGAAGGGTCACAGAATAAAGAATATCTATTTAGAATATTCTGAATATATTTAGATATTCTGAATATATATCTATTTAGAATATTCTGATATATTTAGATATTCTGAATATCTCACAGAAATAGAGCCCTTTTATAGGGATTTAAGGTAGATTACTCATATAAATCTGTGGCTTAAATTTGTATTTTAAATTAGTTATGCTTTGCTAATTTTAACTTTCCTAAGCATCTCCCTACAGACACAACTTAACAGACATTTTCAACAATAAAGCAAAAATATAGGGAACTCCTACTCTCAGTCGTTTATCATTGGCTCTGATAACAGCAACACCATTTTTAATAGCTGGGTGTATCTTAAAAACATGCTCTTTACATATTTTAACAACAATTACAAGTTAAGCTAAACTATTTTAAAGTTTAATGCAAAAAAACATACAGAATTCTTTTTGTAGTATGCAATTTTTAGTTTTTTAATTTTTAGTGGCTTAGAAATTTGATTCTGTCTAAATCTGCAGTTCTAGATAAGTATTTGCCTCAAGAAACATTACAATGATACTGCATTTTGCCTTAGAGAAGAAAATTATGTATTTAGCAAGATTTTTAAAACAATGCTTTCTCTAGAGTTTATTGACTTCAGTGATAACACTTCTAACAGCTCACTCACATCTTTTAGAAAGGTATAGTTAAGAAAACATCAGTGTTAGAATTTGTGGACTTGGTAGGGGTAGGTTAATGGTTGGACTGTTAAGGGTCATTTCCAACTTAAATGATTGTACAAATATAGTGCAAGATGTATCAGCCATTACACCATTTAAACAATTCTTTCATTACTGTTACAGGGAGGATGGTTCCTTAAAGCAACATAGACAAGAAAATAAAATTTCAACTAAGTGGCATCATTGGGGAAGCAATATGAAAGGCTTACTTACTGCTCATTTAAAATCAAGTGTTTGACTTTTACAACCAGAGTGCAGATGTAATGCATCAAAAAGCTTCAAAACTAAAGGGTAATATAATTCCATGGCTTGATCCTTCTACTGAAGTAATACAAAAAACTGTCAAAAAATAAAATTTTTCATAGCATTGCTCAAAAACATCCCCCAAAAACCAATGCTTGAAACATCCTAGGTGTTGTTGTCTAGCTGTGATGCATCTTTCTTTCAGACTACCATTTGCAGAAAGTGTGCAAATTATAGAGGATGTTTAAGAATGCAAATAAATATCAGTTGTGGATTTTAACAAGACATTCTGCATATTTCACCAGTTTCTTATATAAGGGAAATAGGTAAACTAGAATTATTTTGGCTTAGAAGAGCTAAGTTCAAGGTGTGTACACTGTGGCATTTTCTGTATTAAAAATATGTACCAAAAGACAGCAAAGCGAGAAAGCTTCAACTGGTAAAAAACTATTGCAAGTTTCCATTTACTTAAAATGATTGAGTTGTGTCATGGGTTCAGCAGCAGCAGTCATTTTTCTCCTCCTTGGTAGCTGGTGCAGCGCTGTGTTTTTTTGATTTTGGGCCTGGGAACAGCGCTGATAACACCAGTGTTTCGGTTACTGCTTAGTGATGTTTTGGTCTGGCCAAGGACTTTCTGAGTTTCATGCTCTGCCAGGGAGGAGGGGAGCCGGGAGGAAGCAGAGACAGGACACCTGACCCAAACTGACCAAAGAGGTTATTCCATGCCACAGCATGTCACGCCCAGGATGGAGGACGGAGAGGAGAGACCCGGAAGGGTGGGGGTGCACTGCGTGGTCGGGCTTGGTTTTAGGTGGTGAGAAATTGTATTCTTTCCTTGTATTTTCTCTTGTCATTATTATTATTGGTGGTAGCAGTAGTGATTTGTGTTATACTTTAGTTACTAAACTGTTCTTATCTCAACCTGTGGGAGTTGCATTCTTTTCGATTCTCCTTCCCATCCCTCCGGGAGTGGGGGGCAAGAAAGAGGGGGGAGTGATTGAGAGAGAGTCTGCATGAGTTAGGCTTAAACCATGACAAGTTGTTCTATCAAATTTTCAACAGAGCTGCACCTGCTAAGAAACAAAGACTAGGATTCATGTTTCAAAAACACAGATTCAACTCTATTCAGTTTCTTTTTTCTTTTGCTGTTTTGTGAGGATTATTTGTTGTTTTTCTTTGTTTTGGGGGCTGACGGGGTTGTTTGGTTGGTTAGTTTTCTTGTTCTTGTTGGTTTGGCTTTCGTTTATTTTCCAGTGGAAGGATCAAAATAAAAAAAACAGCTGTCAGAAGTAAAAACCATATACCCCCCTCCCAAATCAGCTAATGCTTACACTTAATTCTCATACATATCTTGTTAGAATCTCATTAGAAAATGCCACCTTTATTCTTAAAAATTTGTTGCTATTTAGTATTTAAGAAATATAATCAACTGTTACTAATGCTTTTTAAAATTATGGCCATGGTAAACCTTTAATTAAAGTTTAATTAGGATCTGGAAATAACATTTATGTTATAGTCAAACATACTGAATAATTAACCTGGATGGAAAGCTGAATAGCATTTTTCTTTCCTATAATAAAAAAAAAAGAATGAGCTGTTTTCTACATGAAATGTCCTTAATTATGATGTGAAACTACTTTCCAAAGAAGTTTGACTAGAAGAATGATCTTGAGTTGCTGAGCTAAAATATAATAGTAATATATTATACTTACATATTTATAGTAATTATAATAATAACATAATAACAGGGGACTCCCTGTGATGACCCTCAGGAAGCGGTGTCCCTCAGGGATCTGTGTTGGGAACAGTCTGGTTCAACATCTTTGTCGGTGACATGGACAGTGGGACTGAGTGCGCCCTCAGCAAGTTTGCCGATGACAGCAAGCTGTGTGGTTCAGTTGATATGCTGGAGGGAAGGAATGCCATCCGGAGGGACCTTGACATGCTTGTGAGATGGGCAGATGCTAACCTTCTGAAGTATAACCATGACAAGTGCAAGGTCCTGCAACTGGGGTGGAGTAACCCCAGGCACAGCTACAGCCTGGGCAGAGAAGAGATTCAGAGCAGCCTTGCTGAGAAGGATTTGGGAGTATCAGTCAGTGAGAAACTGAACATGAGCCAGCAGTGTGCTCCTGCAGCCCAGAAAGCCAACCGTATACTGGGCTGCATCAAAAGGAGCCTCACCAGCAGGTGAAAGGACGTGATCCTGCCCCTCTACTCTGCTCTTGTGAGACCTCACTTGGAGTATTGTGTGCAGTTCTGGTGTCCTCAACATAAAAAGGACATGGAACTGTTGGAACAAGTCCAGAGGAGGGCCACAAGGATGACCAGGGGACTGGAGCACCTCCCGTATCAAGATAGGTTGAGAAAGTTGGGGCTGTTCAGCCTGGAGAAGAGAAGGATGCGTGGAGGCCTCATAGCAGGCTTCCAGTATCTGAAGGGGGCCTATAGGGATGCTGCGGGAGGGACTCTTCATGAGGGACTGTAGTGATAGGACAAGAGGTAATGGGTTCAAACTTAAACAGGGGAAGTTTAGATTGGATATAAGGAAGTTCTTTACTGTAAGGATGGTGAGGCACTGGAAGGGGTTGGCCAGGGAAGTTGCGAATGCTCCATCACTGGCGGCGTTCAAGGCCAGGTTGGACAGAGCCTTGGGTGACATGGTTTAGTGGGAAGTGCCCTTGCCCACGGCTGGGGGTTTGGAACTAGATGATCGTGAGGTCCCTTCCAACCCTAACTATTCTATGATTCTACAATTCTATAACAATTATCTTTTATTCAGAGATATGTTATTGTTTCAATGTAGAACAGTCTTACACAAAGAGACAAGAAAACGGTTTCAATTTAAGATGTTTTACGTCAATCGCTGAAACGATAAGAATGCACCTATGCTTAATCAGTCAGACACAATTGCGATGTGGAAGGGAAGGGAGAGAGCACCCCAGTCATGTCATATAACTAGGAAAGAATATGTGCCATACCTAACCAAGTTTTAAACATTGGAAGTGCTTAGATTTATTTTTCACTTTTTAAATTCTGAAGTTTAAATAATGGAGAATACTTATAAACATATTCCTAAATTAAATCAGAAAATGTACATACATATTTGGTCTGTAACCCAGACTATTTTTAACATACATGTTCTTTGCCAGCATATTAATGAACTCGATTATTAGCATAAAAGAACACATTACATTAACGTTTACAGTGAATGAGACTAATACACTCCTTAAATACTAAAACAGAACAGCTATATGTTAATCATTATACTTACTGAGATGAGTAACAGACATTAATTGTATGCCTCTGGGGCATAATTGAACATCCTGATATCAAAACCTGGTTGAAGACAGAAACTAACTCTTATAAAATAAAGAGAACATAAGAAACAGAGATACACAATTAATATAAAAATTAAAAGGCATAAAAGGCACTTACTTAACAAATCTGTACTTAACATGGACTTCCTAGCTTTGTTATTTTGATAATTCAGGAGGGAGGAGTTATGCAAATTGCATGCTTACTCCTTACCATACTCTTCACTTAAGACTTGTTTTTTGCTGTCACTTAATAAACAATTGTGGCACATATGAAAATTTGATCTTACCCACTACAGCCTGCTAATACATAAATATGCCATACACACAGCCAATTAAAGCACATCACCATGATGTTATGTTCCTCAAGTCCATTCCTATTTTTCAGATGGAAAGTAGGTTCTGTCTGCCACCCCAGCTGTTGTACAAACCTAAGGCAAAGATATTCTCCACTATTAAAAAGTACTTTGAAACTGTTGCTGGAATTATCAGTAAATTAGCACGCCTCTTTTCACTCTATTAGTCACCTACTGATGATGCTATTTATTCTTTGAAAGAAAACTCAAGGATGATGACACTTAGGCCTGCTGTAGGCATATCTGAACAATATACTCTAAAAAGGACAGATAATATAGGAAAGCTTCCTTATCTGAAAAAGATTGATAATATGTTGTGCTGTAAATTCATTGACTGACATTTGCCCATCTACAGAAGGAACCTGCACTGTATGGCACTACAGATTCATTCACACAGTATTATGGTGAAACTCTTTGACAGTTGTCAACAGAACCAAATAGCTTTACCATATGAAAATATTCACATAGATCATGAAATATATTTATTGCCTGTACTCCAAAAGCACACACTTGAAGAATATCTGAATTACAATACATAGGAACAAAATATAAAAAGAAAACTTAATATACATGAAATAGATGAAAGGGAGATAAAAGCTTAGAGTAAAATAGGAAGCTCACAGTTTTTCTTGCATTAATCATGAGTTGTGTTCTTTCCAAGCGTTACACTGTACATAATGATTTCCCTGAATGTATGTCTAACAGTAAGAGTCCTAAAAAAGCGTAATTCCATTAATTTCTTTCAGCACAGCTTTTAGCAAATCTCCAAGCAGTAACAAAATATTATATCAATATTGGTAGTGCAATGACATTTCTAAGCAAGTTGTGTGTTTGTAAAATCTACACCAATTCAAGTTTTACAAAGTACTATAGCTGTATGCAAAACCAACCACTGACATTTCTCTGAGCAACTGAAATGTATTAAAAATATTTTTCTACTAGTCCCAGGAGGAAAGAAGTATCCTCTTCGAAACATCATCATAATGAAGAGCTTAAAGCTTTAGTGTTCAGTTGAGAATCAATATAGATTAAGGTTGTAACTTGACATTTTCAGATGCTTGCATGGGCTGATATACTTCCTGACGCCTCCAAGAATTCCTAATAACTTGAAATTACATAAAATGCTCAGGATTGTATCACTGAGTCACCAGATTTCTTTTATAATACAGTTATGAATTAAAAGACAGCCTAGTGAAATAACTTCATTAGTTTATATAAACATGAAAAGGCAGGAATAAAAAGGTGAATTCAAAACAGGTTACGAAACAGATGTTATACTAGTTAACAAGAAGTCTGGAAGTCAAAAGTGTAAAATATTTTTATCAGACTGACAGGTTTACAGGCTTGAATGGAGAAAAATCTCAAGCTTTAATAAAATTCTAAAACATTCACACCCAAAAGTTAAAGCTGACTGTCATCTGCTTCTATGTCAGTGTAGTACAGCTGATGGCAACACAAGCATGGAAGCAGCTTAATGATTAACTGGCTGCACAGTCCTCCTTTTACCTTCACAGCTATAAAGCACCTATTTGTAGGAGCAGTACACCCATTTGTAGATGCAGTACATCCATGACATGAGTGAAATAAGGCATACTCAGAAACAGTATTCACCTTATCAGTTCCTTTTTTAGCTGCAACTCCAGGCTCTATCAGGAAGGTGTCCAGCACCAAGTTCTTGACCTGACCTCGCTATTTGCTATTGTTACAAGGCATAATGTCATATTACCATATTACATTATCCTGACCTTGATATGCATGGCAATGGCTATGGTCCATCTCATCCATGAAACAGGTAAATATGTGCTTGGACCTATATTAAAATATGGCATAAACCAAATCTTCCTCTTGATTCAAATCTGCCTAAATACACAGGATCACAAGTTGCTGGGCAATCTGGGGCATGATGTCTTCACTTGTCATCAAAACACAAACAAAATGCATAAATGCAGCCCAAGAGGAAAACTAGTAAAATAATAATAATAATAATAATAATAATAATAAAACGCAATTAAAAAAATAACTTTAATGAAAAAATCTTTACCTACTATATCTAAAAAAAATCCTTGCTTCAACCCATGACCAGGAACAAACTGCAAGAAAAGTTGTCATATAAAAAAAAAATCCTGGCATATCATTGGTTGAAAAATAATTTATCTGTTACAAGATTAACCTATGACCTCAAAATAGTGGTATGCTGATAGTAGTTCTGTTTTCATCCTTAGGATTACACTTTATGCATGTTATATTTAAGCATATGGGTCATGTTCTTTATACATAAAGCAATATGTATATATATATATAAATCAGTCAGGTTTTAGAGTCATTGAATGGCAATACTGGAATTTAAGTTAAGAGCTTTAAAAAAAAAAGGTTTTTGATAAGTAGTTTACTCATTTAAAATAAGTACTTTGGGTGAAGCTACACCAATTTAATCAGAGTGCTCAGAAAACACCAGGCTCTGCTCTAAAGTATATTTAACACTTATCAGACTAAAGTGACTTCAACAAGGGAGACTGGCAACAACCTTTAACAAAATTACCATACAGCCAGGAGATGACATATAAGGATTTCAGATATGTCCTTTGCATCAACAGATACATGGCTGTCTTTCATAACCTTATTAAATGTCATAGAATAGAATCATAGAATAGTTAGGGCTGGAAAGCATCTTAAGATCACCTAGTTCCAAACCCCCTGCCAGGGGCAGGGACACCTCACACTAAACCATGCCACCCAGGGCTATGTCCAATCCAGCCTTGAACACCGCCAGCAATGGAGCATTCACAACTTCCCTGGGCAGCCCATTCCAGTGCCTCACCACCCTTACAGTAAAGAATTTCTTCCTCATATCCAATCTAAACTTACCCTGTTTCCAAGTAAAAGAAAAAATATTAGGGACATAACTAGAACTTACAGTCTAGCCTTTTAATTCCTTTACTTTCTAAACATGTCTATGAAATTCTGAAAAATGTCTTAATGACAGCCTAAATTTGCTATTTTTTCCACTCTGAATAAATTTCCTTCTTATTTGTTTTGGTTGAAAATTTTATGTTTAACACAGCCCCCTCCACCCAAGTAGCTACACACACAAGTATTCACTGAGAAATATTTAGTTTTTTATCATAAAATCTCATCTATGAAATACGTAGTGTCACCAATTTCTCTGTGTTTCTGGCAGAAGACATCACCCAATTTAGCAACATTAACCATGCATATAGCATATTTTGCTTTCCTTCTCTTTACTTAACTATGATATGTGGAGTGACACCTGGTCATGCTGGCTTCAGAAAGGAAAATGGTCATAGATTATGATGCAAAGAGGATTTCAGCATAGACCCTTTCATATACTTAAGCATAGTATTACAACGTAACAATTTCTCCAACAGAACAATTTAAATTTCTGGCCTTTTTCCAAAAATTGTAGCTGCTTTCAGAGAAGACTTCCAGGAATGTATTAAACTATTCTGATAAGATGTCTGGGGATCTACAACAGAAAATCAAGGACTTTTAGATAGAGCCTAAGGAATAGCTTTTTAAGAAAAGTATCAAACTGATTCAAAATTAAGACATTTTAGTAATAAGACTATAGATAGCACTACATATTTCTGAAGGTTAGCCAAAGAAGAGGCATAAGGATATGAAAAAAACTGTTCTGCCCTTAATCCATAAGGCAAACTGTGAACAGGATTAAATAAATTACTCTCCTACAAAATCTGTGATGAATATCAGTTCATTCGCAGGCATCATTTCATGGCATTTTTAGGTGGACATATTAAAATAGGACCAGAGAATTGCATTATCAAAATGCTTTGCTATTTCATAATTAAAGTGGGACAAAACTCAGCTAAAGGAACAATTTTCTGTAAACTGAAATCAGTCTTTGACGCTTTGAAAATATTAATATAGAAGTTGCTTCTACTGTAATAGGTACAAAGTCAAGATTCAGTCAGACAATTGTAAAATACTGTCCAAGAGGGTGAGGAGTCATGTTCCAATTCTGAGCGGAACTCAGACTTTTTGGTAAAAGATTCAAATAAAGATGCTCTTTACTTTGTATCCATGGACCATGCGTAAGCCATCAAAGCCTGCTTTTTACTCGCAGCACCACAACGTCTCACTTTAATGTTTAAGAAACCTCTGTGATGGTACTTTTTACTGGTGGTTCTGATAATCTCATGGCCACAGACCTGCAAATCCTGATAGTGTTACTAAGGAGGATTCTCATGCAAAGCGACTGCCACCCTCATGATAATCACGTCTTCTTTCTCCCCCTCTCCTTACTTCTTGCTTTGTAGATTTCAGTTCACATTAAAGAAAACCAAAACATGGTACAGAAAAGTAGATAACAGTAATTTACTCAGTAAATATTATCAAACAATATGTGTACACAGAAACTTAACAACATATGAGTGTAGAACACTTGACCTAATTTGTACACTCCAATCAATACCATGCGTGGGAATAATCAATGGTGAGTTTGAGTGAATCCCAAAGAAAAGTACACAGTACTACAGAAAAATCATGGTGAAAATACAACCCTAATCACCACCACCTGCTTCAATGGAGAAACCACCTGTAGAAGGCTACTGGTGTGGAGAATCAAAACTGGATTTCCTGGTTGACCACTGGGAAGCATTTTCCCCTTCTTGTTCCTCTTATCATTAGAGTTCACAATACGCCAACAGACATCAATTATAAAAACCTGCATAGGCAAGCCTGTCAATGTCATTAGTACAATAAATGTACAGTTTAATAAACTTGAAGCTAACATCTATATAACTTTTCACTATTTTGCCTGTTTTGATGTTGAAACAGCAAGGTAACTACAGGTGAAATCAAACTCTTACATAGGATGCTTCAGTTTGTGGAAAACATTTAGGGAGAACTCCCACACTTCTAATTCAATTGGTTTCTGTTACTGAACACTCTGTTTTGCAGCATCTTTTATATGAAGGTAATATTGTCAATATTACTATCAAATCATTTTTACTGTATGTGCCTACAAGAAACTCATGACAATAGCATTAATTATTCTTGTCTTTATCCTTAAGGTGAACTAAATAACATTAGTGATACCATATGTTAATAAACATATATTAATAAGCAAGAGCTCTTTCTAGCTGCAGGTCTATGTAACCTATTAAAACGGAAAATATCAATATATACATAAAAAATAACAGGTATTAGGCATTTTTTACTAGAATGAAACAGCTTCAGAAAGTATAAAACTGAAGCTCACAGTCAAGTAAAATTAAAGATGCTTATGTAGCCAAGGTTCTCATCTCTTTGAGGCAGAAAAAACACAAATGAGGCTAAAGTAATTCAGGTCACTTTTGGGGGGTTTAAATTTCCATAGTCATATGCAATATATCTGTTCTGCAGGTTTTGTTATGTACTAATTTTGAGTTAGTTCTGTGAAGATTCTTGGAGAGGCATGAAAATAAGTTTTAGAATTACCCTGATAAAGTTTGAGAAAACTAACTGTAATTTTCAAATATCATCCAATATAAGGAATTACACAGGTTAGCAAAATGCAACATTCTCAATTTTTCAAATATGATACAAATCTGTAGTTTATATTGGCTTTCAAGCAAAACATATTAGAACAGTAACTTTCATTTTTACTTCAGCTTCTTTTTAGTTAACCATTAAGTAAGAATAGTGATGCAACCAAAACACAAAATCTGTGAAAGGGCTAAATGCCTATTTGAAATAAATTTGTTGGGACATAATGAATGAACTTACAACATGTGTTTATAACAGTTAATTGAGTTCGTACCTTGATAAACAGCTTTGAATCCTGGTGAGCCAATGCTGTCATCAGATTGTAAATGAAGCCACATCTGGTTGCTCATGCTCACAATAAGATCAGGAACACTAGATCCAGTGAGTCTGTATGTAGGATAAATTGCAAAGTCATTTGCAGAGGCATAAGTTACTACTACTAACACCAAAAAAAGAACAGCCTTTTAAACTTAATATTCAGGCATATTTATAGTATATTACCCTAGCGTTCTGTCAGCTGTTTTTTAATAAAACTAACAATTCTATACAGATTAGAACAATGTGAAGTCTTAGAAAAATGTATTTTGAATGACAGAATTCAATTTAAATATTAAACACTTTTAATAAAGCTGCTCATACCTAAAGCTTTCCTTACATAATTAAGCTATTACATATGTGAGGGGCTGTATGAATTAAACTTTTTTTACTTGTTTAGGTTAATACTGCTTTTTTTGCCATGCTTTTTGAAAGTGAAGCACATGTGTCCAGAAGAACTTCCTAGAACCTCATCTACTCCATTCGAATAACCCACAACTATCTCTAAAGGGGAAACTGCTTTTTCACATACAGTAATGTGTGATAACTACATTTTGACATAATACTTGTAAGGCAAGCTGGTGAATCCCACTGTACAACCTTAGAACCTAATGGAAATATCCTTTGTACATCTATGGTTCTGTTACCTTCATGCAAAAAGATGCATGCTAAAAATTATAAAAAAAAAAAAAAGAAAGAAAATCTTTGTAAATTACTTCTTAATAGTGAAAAATGCCTACCATGTTATCAAGTTCCAGTACTATATCTGAACAACTGTTCAGAGCTTGGTGATAGCTATGCAGTCTTTTGAACAATAGTGGGAAAATCTGCACATAAAAAGTGGCTGCAGAATATCTTTGAGCTGTTACCAGATGCGAAAACAAAACATATCACTAGAAAAGGACATCGGCCTTGAACTCCATGTAGATCTCCATATATCAGAAACTTTCAGGCTGGAAGCTACAGGTGCTGCAGTAATTGTAACTGATGTAAGGAAAAACTCACAACTCTCTCATTTATGTAGACTTTATTTTGTTCAAACTGATCACATACTAGATTCTCTGTCTGCCTTTGAACTCTCAGCCTTAACTAAGAGTAACAAATACATGTGAGATAACTAAAACAAATATCATGCCAAACTGAGACAACATGTCCCAGAAGCAGAATTTCTCAAGAAAGAAGCTATAAAGAAACCAGAAACAAGTATCTGAACTCTTCCACAAACATATTATTTAAATATAATCAACCAGTTAATACTACTACAGCTTAAATGCAATGACATAATAAAAGGAGAGGCTGAGCACAAACAAGGGGAGAACTGAGGAATCATGAGGCAAGTTACAGGAAATCCTCTCTGTCTTGCATCTAAAACCTTATTCATCAAGGTCATTAACAACAAAGTGTACATCCCATATCTACAATATTTTTGCTTCTTACCCTGGTATACTGGAAATAAAATAGTAAAGAAAAAAAAATCCCATTTAAGTGGAATGGACCAGGGTCTTGCTAACTACTACTGCCTGTCCACCTCAAACTGTTGCTGTAATAGTTAAGTGTGTTCTCATACAGTCTAGAAGATTTTTGGTTACCATCTGGTAGCAAGTAGTTGACAGTATTTAACCTATTATAGCTCAGCACAAGCAAACACACAAATGAAGCTTAGCTTGGATAAGTAAGAAAGTTGATAAGACAGTGATATATAGCTAAGCTGCTTAGTTTGACCTGTGTTAATAGTAAGAATGAACATAGATCAGCTCCTTAGTCTGAAAATTTGAGTTGCTTGTCCAAACTAATTAGGAACAGTACAGGTTCAAAAAGATGCTAGGTTATAGCCAGAATAATTAATATACTCTTGCTGAGAAAACAATAATGGTTGATAAAGTCATGACAGTCATTTAAATGAAGAATACAGGCAACATATAAAAGGAAGATACCTCATCAGATAGATAGTGAGTTACATAAACAAAAGTAGTTTAGGAGATGCCTGCAGACACAGATATATAAGGAAAGAAAAGGAGAAGAGTACAAATACATTCTGGGGATCACCTTCTGAAACTACAGCAATAACCATTACTTTCTGACCTCTCTTCCCAGTTGAAACACTTAAAATACCAGGCCATAACTGTTAAGCCATGCTCTGTACTCCGTACTTTGCTATAAATAAAAGGTTGAGGGTTTTCAGCAATGAAGAAAAATTCACTGATGTCTCTTGACAATAATGGAGATTTAATGGAAGGCAACTGAAACCTGTGGTTTCCCATAAGAATTTCTCAATGGCTATTTAGAAGTGTAAACTTACTGCCTAACCAAGCAACAAGTGTTAAAATGGCTCTCTTTCTACTATGTTTATACTATGTCTTGTAACCTGATTAATGTATGAGACCTATATAGATGATTTCTGAATATAGATATGATGAACTCTAAAATTACAAGTCATTATGGGTAGTATGGGATTCTTTGTATATAAATATCTGTGTATATAAGTAAAATGAAAGTAAAAATTAATTCTGAAATAAGTTTTTAAAATACATGTTTTCTTTATGCATCTTTCCTTTTATGATGTCATAAAAAAATGTAGCATGCACTTTCCATATACATAGGTATGTATATATTCAAATACCTCTGCTACACTACCTATTTCCTATAAAAATTAACTACTCCATAATGTTCCAATTTGAAGAGAAATTAATCCTTTAAATGAAGTGTCCTGCGCATAAATGTGAAAGTTTTGAGTCCTTTAAACATTTTTTCTTTTTTTTTTTTTTTGTTCTTTTACTGTGCAGAATATTTTAAATAAATGTGTCTTGGAAGCATCAGAACAATAACATAAGCTGAATGAAGCACAGAATTCAAAAAATATATCATTATGACATTAAACTACTGTATGAAACAAAAAATTATTTTAAAATTCAATCATAAACACTTCTTGAGTTTTCAATCTGTGAAAATATTTTCCTTCTTTGAAGCAAATCCCTTTTCATTATTTGTTCAGGTTTTTTAATCCTTTTAAAGAAACAGTTTTACAGTATTGTTCTGTCCTTCAAAGATAAGTCACTATGCTATTTGTGTGCTTAATTTCAACCATGTCACAAACTAAAGCTCTGAAGTTTTGACTGTTAAAGCTGTGATAAGCAGTAACAATGCTAAAAATCCCTAATTTTACTTGGCTTTGTATTTTTCTTTTAATATTAATAATGTCAACTACCTAGCTAATAAGGGGAGACAGACAGTATTAAACAACACAGTATTAAACAACACAGTATTAAAAAAAACCCAAACACAAAAAACTTACTTTCTCTCCTAAATTTTAGAACTTCTATAACATTCAGAAGGAAAAACTTTTTAAATAATGTGAAACGAAAAATTATACTAAGAAGTCAGATTCAACAAAAATATAAAGCAGAGCATCTGAAGGCAAAGCAAATTTTCTAAAAGCGAAGTGTTAGTTTAATTTACAGGAATTTTAGAACACAAAATCGGGCACTGCAGAAAATGTTCTGACTGATAATCTTTACCTCATACATGATTATCTCCAGTGAATTGTTTTGAAAGGGTAGTCACTGGCTTCAAGCCAAACTTTGTTAATTATGAGAAATCACTACAGGTTGGTCAGAGAAGAGATTCAGAGCAGCCCTGCAGAGAAGGACTTTGGGGTGTTGGTCAATGAGAAAATGAACATGAGCCGACAGTGTGTGCTTGAAGCCCAGAAAGCCAACCGCATCCTGGGCTGCATCAAAAAGAGCCTCACCAGCAGGTCGAGGGAGGTGATCCTGCCCCTCTATTCTGCTCTTGTGAAACCTCACTTGGAGTACTGTGTGCAGTTCTGGTGTCCTCAACATAAAAAGGACATGGAACTGTTGGAACAAGTCCAAAGGAGGGCCACGAGGAGGATCAGGGGACTGGAGCACCTCCCATATGAAGATAGGATGAGAAAGTTGGGCCTGTTCAGCCTGGAGAAGAGAAGGCTGTGTGAGGACCTAATAGCATCCTTCCAATGTCTGAAGGGGGCCTATATGGATGCCGGAGAGGGACTCTTCATGAGGGACTGTAGTGATAGGACAAGAGGTAACAGGTTCAAACTTAAACAGGGGAAGTTTAGATTGGATATAAGGAAGAAGTTCTTTACTGTAAGGATGGTGAGGCACTGGAATGGGTTGCCCAGGGAAGTTGTGAATGCTCCATCGCTGGCGGTGTTCAAGGCCAGGTTGGACAGAGGCTTGGGTGACATGGTTTAATGGTAGGTGTCCCTGCCCATTGCAGGGGGGTTGGAACTTGATGATCTTCAGGTCCTTTCCAACCCTAACTATTCTATGATTCTATGAATAACTGCAGTCAAAACTTTATAGCCTAAACATATATATATTGTTTTTCAGTGAGTTGTATTTGCTGTATTTCTGGAACTATCATCCTGGCATGCTTAGCCCATAAAATAATACTGCTAAATTTTCAACAAGCAAGGCTTACAGAGGAAGAAATGGACAAAAATCATAAAATATGTACGTGCATCCCCTTTAATTAAGCTGTTGGTGATAGGATTTTAAAAAAGGTTACTATAAATACTATAATTAGACTGCTTTAATAAACAAAGTGAACAAAAAAAAAAACAAACAAACAAACAAAAAAAAAAAAACCACAACCATATCCCTACCCAAAATGCCAACTACACTCCCACAGAAATGCATTACATTGATTTGAAATAATTTGCTTTTCATTGAAGTATATTGGGGTTTTTACTATCCCATTGCTATTTACATTATTTTAAAATACTTTTTCTAATTATTTTTCCAATTTCTTCCAAAACCTAAATTTGAGCTAGATAGTTTTATACTTTTTTTTCCCCCCCCTTTTCCTTTTTAAACATCAGTATCCCTTCCTGCTCCACTCTAGCTGCAGTGCTACAGCTTTGGGGTTACATAGATAATTGCTAATGGTTGAGAGTTTGGGCACTATAGAAAACTTGTGCTAGGTCTGAACACCTATATATTATAATACTTGTCAACACCCTCAATCTTCCTCCCATCAAATATTTAAAAGTCCCCTGTTTACTGACCTGCCACTAGCCAGTGTCCAATGTTCCTTGGATGTCTGACTTTTTATAAACATCGTGGCAAAAGTAAGCTCATTGTAAAATTTGAGTACTAAGTTTACAATAAAGCACCCAGAAAGAGCTGCCAACTACCTTGAGGGCTCTTTGTTTCTGAAAGCTGGAAAATTTTGCATGGCAGTGAGGCTTGCATTTCAGAAATAAAATTTTTATATGGAAGGGAATGGTTTAAATCACTTAGAAATTAGGTTTGCATTTAGAAAAATATATTTTTGCATACTTAGTTCAAACTAAATTGTAAAAGCTATGAAGTTTTAGAATCAAATGCATGTTTTTCTATTGTGATATTTAGTAGAATTCCTGCAGAAATTGGCATTTAAGCTGCCAATAGAAACATGCTTAGCATATAAGCCATATTATTTTTTAAGAGATCCTGAGAAATTAATAAATTAAATCTAGCCAGAAAAGTCTTTGCTATAAGCTTCTTCACTCCCATAATAAAAAACTGCAAGTTGTTGCTGAAACCTCATTAAATGCGACCGAAGTTACTAAAACCAATTGATAGAAAATTTTTACAAGAAAATCACTATGACATTTGGTTATGAGCTTTCTCATGATAATGTAGTCTACAAGTGGACCTAGTGTTTTATGAGAAAAGTTATTTTTCTTCTACAGAAGATCTTTCTCAAAAGAAAGTGAAATGAAGCATACCTGTGATGCAGTTTAAAGATAATGTATTTCAGAATGCATGATACAATCCATTGTTTGTAACTGCTAAAAGAAGCGTCACAATAGAAATTCCGATTCATTACTAATTATGGTGATGCAGTAGCTTCATACTTCTGTCTTCCTGTATTTACACTCTTATTTGTTATTTATCATTTACTTTCTCAAACGATTTTCAGGGTAATGCTAATGTGTAAACTATTGCAACCAAAAGGCAGATAAATTTAATTACATAGACTTAATTTTCATCAAAAATACAATTTACAGTAAAGATGGAAGGGCCAACACTGTACTGTAATTCCAAGTGATAGCCTATAGAGTAATAACGATAAAACAGTTACCATTTTAATACAAAAAATCATACTGAAGGAAAGGCTAGAAGTACTCCACCTCTAGCGAAAAAATTGTAATAGTGCCAGAAATGCCAATGATAGATTCTGAGGTGGGTATCTGCTACCTAGATCTTCAAAGTTTTATTGAAGTGAAAAATAGTTACATGAGGTGACATGATTATGGGGGCCTGCCTTCTTAAGATAGCAAAAATAGGAATTAATATGAGCTAAGACTATTTTAATTTAGTTTTTTTATTATTTTTTTTAATTTTAAACAGCCATAGAAAATAAATGAGGAGTATAGACAAAGGCTAAATTCTTTCTAATAGAAAGGAAATCTGATAAATTACTTGATATGCACTTTTGAAAAGGTGAATTTTGATATTTGGAGTACTCAGAGTGTAACAAACATCCTCGAAAGTGTTCAAGGCCAGGATGGATGGAGCTTTAAGAAATCAACCTGGTCTAGTGGAACGAATCCCTGCCCATAGCAGGGAGCTTGGAACTAGATGATCTTCAAGGCCCCTTCCAACTCAAACCATTCATTAATTCTGTGATTCTATGAAACAGAATGAACAATCTGGTGTACCAAATTTATTAAATTCAAAAACTTGACTTTGAAGGTGTTTTGGGATCCCAGTAAGTAAAAATGAATCCTAGTACAAAAAGGGAACCTGCAAACCCTTTGATTGGCCACAGCAGTTAAATTAACATGCCCGGAAAGCTTCTTGCAATATTTAAATGCTCAGCAAAATACAAGAAAAATAAGCACAGGTGTTGAAACTCTCATTTCCAGTTCATGTCCTTTCTTGTTCACTTAAAGTCTAAGCCCTTAAATCAGGATTTTTTTCTTATTTTCTTTTTCAGGAAATAGACCCAGAACATGGAATTCAATCTACTCAGTAGCAGCTACTTGCTATGGCAACACAAGAAACACACACATCCTGCAAATAATTTAATAATTTTCCAGTCGCAGCTTTTAACACAAATTAAACTGGGGGTGTTCTACATACATTGATATCATAGTTTAGAAAGTAGCTATTAACAAATATTATAAATCCATAAACAAAAGCGTTTAATGAAGTTATTGTGCTCAGACTTGTCCATCCAAAAACATTCTAATTAATTTAATATAAATTCTGTGGGCGTTAAGTGCACTTATTTGTTACAATTATGTAAAAAAAATTTCAATGATTTATATGAATTAGAAGACCTTCACAGTATAAAATGATGATGGATTCTTTTTATCAAGTATGTTCAATACTGTCTTTATATCCAGCAGATTTATATGCCTGATCTCAGTTTTCTGCAGTTTTTAGTTAGATATAAAAGCCTATAGAGACGCTATTAATGATCTGGAGTGAATTTCGTAATGAACAATTTTCTTGAATGGTACTTGAATTTTAAGCTAACATCATATGAACAAAACACACACATTAAAATTAAAAAGCAAAATAGATAACTCATGACCCAGAAAAAGCATGTGACAACAAATTTTAAGAAAAAAATTTGAAGTTCTGTACTTACACATACAACACTGTTCTGGTATCACCAACTTTCCCAGCATCTCCAACAGTAAGAGTATCATAGCCTCTTTCCAGTTCAAACTCTTCAAAAGCAAGCTTTATGACCTATTGAAATTGAATAAGTCAGTTATAGAAAAACATACCCACAGGTTATCTGATCTGTTCTAGTCTTAAATCATTTTTAAGCCAAATTATGAAGCACTTATTCATGATTTCAGCTAGTCTTATTTGATTTGAGAAAGACATATAGAAAAAGCAGAAGTGGAGAAACTCCTGTATTTTCTTATACCAAGAGGGAAGCCTTTGCCACATATATACTGAAAATGCCAATCACCTCTAACTGGTCACAACTATTCTTACTTATTTGCACCCTCTTTGTGCTGCTCTAAAATTTGAAAGTAAGATGGTCATGCAAATGTTTTAAACTCTGCCATTTCTTTTACAGACACCTCACGCTAAAAGGGACTTGCAAGTGAAAGAAGCCATTGTTACAGGCACAAATATGGAAATATTGCTATAGTCTTTTGGATAAATTAAAAAAAAAATCTTGAAGAAACGACCCAGATGCTTAAACCAGAGCTTTAAACCACATTTTTGAGCACTTATTTCACTTAAAGAACAAAATGTTGCAGAAGCAATGTCAAAAGGTGATGTTTCCCTAGCCCACTCCTCCTTCAGTGATATGCCCTGAAGTCTTAAAAGTCCCTGTGAGCATGCCCAAAATTCTGTGGAAGAGGAAATGTAGACATAGATCACTGTCTACAAACAGCAATAAAAATAACTAACTCTTATTCACAAATCTTCTGGATGATAAAATTTGAAACTACCGACATTTTTTCACCAACTCAAAAAACTATAAGAATGACCATATCAAATTGTGATCAGAGGATAATCACTATTTTTAGGTGCAAATTATAAATACAGAGGAATGCCTTATAGAAATATGACTACAATACTCTGACCATGGCAGCAGTAAGCATGAAGGAAATATATATGGGAAAATTTTCTGAAATATGAGGGAGTTTTTTTAAGCAAAACTAATGACATTTTCTGCAAAGATTCTTTAAGTAAGACACTTTCCCTTTTCTTACCAGTAACATACAGATACAGAACATTTTAAAATAATGGGAACAATGAAAATACAGTTCTCAGGCATCTCTTTTTGCAAGAATGTAAATTTGTAACTAGGTTTCAGTCCACTTAAGTCACCAATGGAAAAAAAAAAAAAAAGAAACAAAAAACATCAGAGGAAATGCTTAATTAAACTAAGTTTATTAAATAACATACTGGGAACTTTCCAACATTTTAGGGGGTCACAGAAGAGATGTGGGATACTTAATGGTCTCTAGAGAGCTATGCTTCTTGCTAGCCACTCAACATTTGCTGTATTTACTTCCTGATATGCCAGTAACTGAAGCAGAAACCTAAGGAGGTAACATACCGGCAAAGAGAGTGGTGTCTTAATTATAAACTGAATTCAATTCCCTATAACCATCATTCTTGTGAACATGATCCATTGAATAGTGTGAACCTGGTGACTGCCTGTACTGGTTTCGGCTAATTTTCTTCATTGCAGCTTGTATGGACCTGCTGCACATCATCCAGACCTCTGCTTCTCACACTACCCACCAGCAGGTAGGCTGGGGGTGCACAAGAAGCTAAGAGGAGACACAGCTGGAACAGCTGAACCCAAAGGATCAAAGGGATATCCCATACCATATGACATCATGATCAGCAATTAAAAAGCTAGGGGAAATAAGAGGAAGGCAGGACATTCAGAATGTTGGTGTTTGTCTTCTCCAGTAACCATTAGGCACGATGGAACTCCACTGTCCTGGAGCTGGCTGAACACCTGCCTGCTTACGGGACATGGTGAATGAATTCCTTGCTTTACTTTGCTTGTTTGTGCAGCTTTTGCTTTACCTATTGAACTGGTTTTATCTCAACCCACAGATTTTCTCATGTTTACCCTTTTCAGTCTTTCTTATCAGTGCCCACCACCTATGCTTCCCTCTACAGGCCTTTCCAACTCTACTGACATTAAAAGAAGTTAAATGTCAAAAAAAAAAAAAAAAAAAAAAAAAAAAAAAAAAAAAAAGAAGGTTGGGGGGTTTTGCTTCTTTGTTGTTTTGCTGGGGTTTTCTGGAGGTGGTTGATATTGGTTTTGTTTGGTTTTGGTGGGGTTTTTTTGCCTTTTTTATTTTAGTTACTGACTCTGGAATGTTGGAGATTTTTTTGTTGTTATTACAACAGTTTACCCAATTTTGGGCTTGTATGCAATGCAAGGGGAGAATGGGATTTACATTAATTGTTATTTAAATATATATTTGAGAAAAAGGTGGGGTTTTTTTACATTAAGTGGACTCAGAATATTTTACATTTCTTCTAAAAAGCATTTAAAAGATTCACCTACAAGAACCAAGAACTGTATAATTAAAAGAGAAAATGGATTCAGAATCATAAACGATTTAGCAGTAGACTAATTGTGATTATAACTTCAAACATGTAGTGAACTGAAATGTTATTAATCAATGTAAGAAAAGAAGAGTGAAAATTCTGACCTTGTAAACAGTTTATCAGGCTGAAAGAAAGTGTATTTATATTTACATACAATGTGATTTGTTTATTTATTTTCACAGTTCTGCCTAATATCCCTCAGTGGTCAGACTCACCCAAGCTATACCAGTGTGACAATATTCCTAAGATACTATACATGGGAAAAAATTAAGAACACCAGTTGTACCTGAAGGTTTACATGAAATGTGCCCAAATATAAGGCATGGGTATATATAATTGTGGTGGTGTGCTCCCCCTCCTGCAACCTGACTTTTCCTTCCTGTAACCCTACTCAAGTGATACCTGCCAGTTGAGTTTGTAACGGAGGAGTCTGGTTGTGACAGCTACATCCACCTCAAAATAGATCTGGGGGAGACAGACAACACCACAATAACCTAAGGGTAATTTGAGCAATGTGCCCACGCAACCACGGTGCTGGTCAAGGTGTCACTCAAACCAATTTTGGAAGAAACTAACATATATAGTCAGTATGCAAATATGACTATGAGTCAATCATTTTACTCTATCAATAGGTCGCCTGCATGGCAGTAAGCTGAATATCAGATACTCAGTAAGTGAACTGGAGTAAGAGCACTGACACTGTGAAATCCTAGCCAAGTGATATAAAGGACTGATTATGCATATATAATCCTTTAGACATAAACCACTGAACAAGTCTGGGTCTAAGTATGGACCCAGG
Source organism: Ara ararauna (assembly GCA_028858755.1). Taxonomy (NCBI): domain Eukaryota; kingdom Metazoa; phylum Chordata; class Aves; order Psittaciformes; family Psittacidae; genus Ara; species Ara ararauna. Next base: position 37,373,456 of record CM054379.1, read on the forward strand.
TGCACCTGAGCTCCCCTATGAGAAGCAGTTTAGAATGCAAGGGGTCCCTTCTGAACCCTGTGACTCAATGGGCAGGTCTCCATAACAGTTTTGTCTGACCCTGTCCTATATGCAGTAAAAATCAAGTGTGTACCTCACCATCAAATCTTGTTAAAACACTGTTCCATTTACCATTGAACACTGTCTTCTATCAATAAAGAATATTATTGCTTCTCTCTCGAAAGTGAAATGCATGACTCCATCTATGACATTAGTATCACTCATAGCAAATCTCGCATCCAGATAATGAAATTTTTAGCAAGATCCTACAAAGTAAGATATAAAATGTTTTCCAATTACAGATAATCTACTGCTTTCAGATAATAAAGATGATTCAGCATTATCTTAACCTATTAAAGGAAATAAATATTGTATCCATGCACATTTTCATCCTGCCAAGGAATCTGCTTGACATTCAACGAAGATATCTTGGATATTACAAAAGACATATGTAAAACTGTTACCACTTTAGAAATCATAAATTGTTTTTAGAATACCTAATGACTAATTTTCCTCTTAAACAAGTGAAATGATAGAGTAGCTGATACTCTTGAGATTGGATTTTATAAAGGATAAGGCAGCAAAACATTATTTCTGTCATATTCCTTTATGAAACAAGTTACTACTTTTCACTCAAAGCCATTAAAGGGTAAACCATTATTCACAGCAGGATTATTCATAATTTGTCACAGATACAGCTGTAATTAATAAGATGCAAAATGAGTAACTCATAACTTACAAGGTGAAATTATCTGTCTTGAAATAGAAAAACAATTTAGGCCAAAAAGGGCCTATCCTGCAAAATTCCTCTAGCTTTTGCTGAGTGACAGCAAATTTACTGAAAACACTTGGGTTTCTTATTTTGAAGAAATATTAAAGACTTCTGTCATGGGTTCAGCAGCAGCAGTCATTTTTCTCCTTCGTAGTAGCTGGTGTAGTGCTGTGTTTTTTCGACCTTCGGCCTGGGAACAGCGCTGATAACACCAATGTTTTCAGTTACGGCTTAGAATGTTTTGGTCTGACCAAGGACTTTCTGAGTCTCATGCTCTGCCAGGGAGGAGGGGAAGCCGGGAGGAAGCAGAAACAGGACACCTGACCCAAACTGATCAAAGAGCTATTCCATGCCACAGCACGTCATGCCCAGGATGTAAAACTGGGGGCAGAAACCTGGAAGAGTTCAGTTCACAGCTCGGTCGTCGGTTGGTGAGCAATTGTATCCTCTTCCCTTGTATTTCCCTGGTTATTATTATTATTGGTGGTAGCAGTAGTGATTTGTGTTATACCTTAGTTACTGGACTGTTCTTATCTCAGCCCATGGGAGTTACATTCTTTTGATTCTTCTCTCCATTTCCCCCACTCCCCTTCGGAGTCGGGGGGAAGAAAGCAGGTGAGTGAGTGAATGGGCTGCATGATTTACAGCTTAAACCACTACCATACTACCATTATCCGACACCTGCAGTTACTTGAAAAGCAATTATAAAAAGAAATTTGCTTATTTTTCAATATTGGCATTATGATTTATATTTCTCATTGTCAATAACTTACTTTCCTTTTATCCTCCACTAATGACCTGAAAATGAAGCTAATATCCACACCTGGTGGAAAATAAATAAAGATCAAAAGCAAATAGTAGGAATAATAAATCAAATAATAGTAATAATATAAAATAACAGGTGCTGATGCTGTTAAAAAAAAAAGTAGTATAATCACAAGAATTTTTAAAAAATAATCTCAATTTCAAATCCACCAGTTTGTTTTATAATGTGTATGACCAGCTGCTTGTCCCAGATGGACATTGCTCAGGTAAGCAAACATAGATTGTCTTTTCTCCCATCTATTCTTTGGGTTGCCTACAACCTAGCTCTGTAGTCCCTAAACTGAATGTATTTGATGTACGCACCATAATAATTTCTCAACAAGTTAGTTAAGGCTGAATAACTTGAGATCTTCAAAAGAAAACAAAAGCAATAATCTTTAGAAAATCAGGGGGTTTTATGTAGTAAAGGTTAATAAATGATTTTATACTGATCTTAGAACAGTCCTACAAGGAAGAACTTTCTCATAATGCGTGTGTTTATAAGAAGTATAATATACATAATATAATATGTAATACCATATATAATAACTATAATAATTACATATATAGTAAGAATCACTGGAAGCTACAGTTACGAAAAAAACTACAGAATTAACTGCAAAAATTAGATTAACACAATTCTTGTTACTATGAAGTGCCATTTTTACTGGTAGGTCAATTATGTAAAATAGTTCTACAAATAAGTGTGCACTTAAGTTAATTATTACTTATTACATCCACAGTAAGACAGTGAAAACATTATTAAACACAGTTCCGTTTCTTGTATAGAGGAACACACACACCAAAACCCTCAAAATGGTGATTTCAGAGTTAACAGAACCACCACAATTTGTTACTCAGTCAGATAAGAAGCTTGTTGCCGACTTCTTCAGCCATAGTGTCTACACATCATGCCAAGTTTCAGTTTGCCATCTTAACCATTGAGACATTTTCCTTCTTCTCTTTTTGTTTAATATATATGCAAGTATGTTGCCATTTCTAAAATCATAGAGTAGTACAATGCATTAAAAGTTAATTTTTAATTCAAATACCAAAGGCCAGTGAATGCTTCACAAATTTAGGTGAGCCATATTTTAACGAATTATTGATCTGCTTGATTTAATTATGAAAGAGAAAATTAAAAAATAATATAAAAGTAGAATTGCCAGAGGAAACAAACAATCATTCACGTGTTCACACTAAAGGAATGAAATTCGTAACCTTTAGACAATTTTAAATATAATTTTCTGATAGAGTATAACATGTTCTTCTATTTCTCATTTTCTGCCAAAGAAAAATGCCAAATATATTGCTTTCATTTTTGCTCCTGTTCCAACTGTCAGAATATCAGTATAAAACAACTATGGAAATATAAGCTTTGTAGAAACACCAAAAAACTTTTTTTTTTTAAAACAGAACATAGGAAAAGGCAGCAAAAAGTGTGAATTTATTACTACCTTTCCTTGCCATTCAAGAAAAATAATTCCAACTGTGCTTATATCTTGGGAGAGCTTTTTCAAAACAGTTTAAGCACTTTTTCTAAAATGGGGAGTAGCACCTGCTTGTGGAATAGACACAGCAATGATAAAAACTAAACTAACTAATTTGCTGTTCAAAATAGGGTCTGAAAATATTGTTTTTTAAATTTGAAAATGAAAAGCTCCCAGTTAGCATTTTTTAAAGCAAGTTATATATAAACTAAGATTACATTAATGACCAGACAAGAGCTCCAATTTAAGTAAGGACTGAAAGTTTTACTTGTTAACTGAGCACATGAGAGTTTTTTGGCCTCAGAAATTCAAGCAGGAGAAACATACTTTATTTACCCTGTTTGACTGTTGTCTTTCTTTCTACAGTATTTAAAGAATAGGTTAATTTTGCTAATTAATCCAAAGTGCATATGTGGCTTGAAAGACCACAAGAAGTAAAAGGCTACATGAAGTAATGGTTACATATCAAAGACGCACATCCGTTTACACAAACATAGACCGTTCTCTAGACAGAGCCCTGAGTAGGAATCTGGAAAATTAAATCTCAGGTCTGCTATTATCATGTAGTACTTCAGGCAATTCATGTTGGGACCTTGAAATTTACATACTTAGCAGTTTAATTCCTCAACAGGTTTCAGATACTTTAATTTTTCTTACATAACTTCACGTAAACCATGAGTAAAATATGACAAACATTCAAACTTCAGAAAAGTCAGTTATTAAAAAAAATCAAATGAATTTTGTGTCCCAGTTCAAGCATCATTATACAGGATACACTGATGGAATTCATATAACTGTAATGATATGTTGGCCAGCGGAATATCCAGTAGATAGCAGTAAGAAAATAATGAAGCACTATTTGCGTTCATGACCTTAAACAAAAATTTATTATGGGAAATCTATCTCCTTATAACCAAACCAAGTATTTCTAACTCCAATGTTACTTTTAGCTGAACACGTTGGGTGAGGCCTATGTTTGGTGCATTCCATAGCTATGAAACTAATTTTAAACATAGTTTCCTTCAATACTAACAGTTTGTCAACAGTAGCAGAAAGGTCCATAAGCGCCTGTTTTCTCTGAGATATAGAGTACTTCAGGTTGTTTGTTTCTTGTCATTACAACAAAACAGTTCCAAGGACACAAACTATTTCATTTAGAAGGGTGACAGAACTTGGCATCACACTGCATTATGCAACCAGGCAACTGAAGTGAATACTGAAAAGCCTCCAGAGGTAAAGGGAGATGCCTAAATATTTATAGAAGTAAATGCCTCAGAAAAATGTATCAGTGGAACTGATTTGCTAGAAAAGTAAACAATCTTAGAGTTCAACTACTGTTTAATGCTATTCAGAATAGAAAATGGAAAGGTCTGAGCACACTCAGCCAAGTTAGAAACTCTGATAAAGCAGGTATGTAACTGTGCTCATGGAAGATCATATATATGGAAAAGAACTTTAAGAGGAAAAGCAAGCAGTTAAGTTAGGATATAATGTATCCTTCTTTGGGCTAAATTCAGATGCTCCCACTCCGATATTTTCTGGCATTCTGCATGTAAGATGCCTCTCCAGAGGAATATGGACTTTCCTGTGTTATACCTGCTAGATCTGCATGGACATCTTGAATATCTGAGCATCTCATACAGTAACAAACACCTGAGAATTGCCCAATGAATTGTATCCCTCATGTCCTAAACCTTTTGATGTCATAAGAAGGACCTTGCTTCATACAGAAAACTTCTTAAATAAATCTTGAAGCATAAAAACCTGCTTAGATATTCACACACATTTTTTTTATGTACATGATGAAACTGAATGAACTATGGCTGAATGAATATTCCTACAAAAACAGTGTAGCAATATTATATGGAAATTGTATTGTTATAAAAACAAGATTTCCTGTAATTCTGGACAGTTTTTAGATAATGTTATATACTACAAAGAAATTTCAATATATTGAGGTTAACTTCATTCTAAATAAAAAATGTAAATGAGTTTGCCCAGTGTTTAAATTACAAATAAGAAGAAATACCAAGTATGAAATTATGGCATTCGTATTTTCAGATTAATTTAAACTAACTGAAAGTTTCATTTTTCTCCCAAGCTTTTCTTCCTGCTGTGTTTCTAAAATACACATCTACACAGCTTGTTGGCCTACATGTACTTTTGAAATCAGAAACAAACTGTTTCTAAATAAGTCCCTGTATTATTCTGGTAAGCCAAAATTTAAGGCTGAAATTCTAGCCCTGTTGAAGTAAACAGAATACATAAGGATTTTCATGTTGAAATATTCTCGTATCACTGTCTAATACCTCATTCGATTAAAAGGAAATTGTCTAAATGTCTCACAAATAGGTTAACATTTTTTCCAATAAATACAACAAAATTTAAGTAACCTTGTATTAAACTAGAGTGCATATTTTTCTGACAGAGAATAATTGAAAGTTTAAACAACACAAAAAAGAAACAACCTTGCTGTTTTGAAGAGATCTGCATGACCTACAGTCTAGGAAGTATTAAAAATGTTAGCATGTGGCACCAAACTTTGTAATTTACTGGTCATGAATTACAAAAGCCATGAACTGCAGTCACTGGGAAGAACCCACATTCAAGCTGTTTGTGAAGAACTGTGTTACAAGAGAGGGGCGCCACACTGTATCAGGGGAAAAGCATGAAGGAGTGACAGAAAGATGCTGTTAATGAATTGACTGAAGCCTGCATTCTCCACACCTCTGCACCACTTTGTGGGGTGGGATGTAAAAGAGTCAGGCATGAGAAAAAGTTTTTATCATCGTTTCTTACCACCCTATTCTGTTTTTAATTGTCAGTACATTAATCTTCCCCAAGTTGAGTCTGTTTTGCCCATGAGAGCAATCAGAGAGCAATCTTGGTGTCCTTTTCTTGACCCATGAGCTTTCTCATATTTTCTCCCCCGGTCCTGAAGAGAAGAGGGAGTGAGAGGGCAGCTTCGTGGCCACCTAGCAGCCAGCCAAGGTCAACCTACCACAACTGTATTGGAAAATTGTTTTAACAGTATAAATCTAAACACTGGAATTTTAATTAAATTACTCATTAAGGTATTTGCATTTAACACTATTAAATATTAATATTCTATTAGAGATCATGGTGAGAAAAAAAAAATAATTTCCCCAAAAAGCCTTAAGAATAATGATAGTGATGACAGCACATACAGTTTGAGCCTTGTTCAACAACCGTTCTTACAGTTTAAATTTCCAAAAATAAAAAGCACCACACAAAGACTGATCACATATTTAATCTTTTTAGTAATAGAAGTCTACCCACCTCAGCTTTAAAATCTAATCTCCCACAACTGAATGCACTTTCTCAAATTTTTATTTATTTTGAAAATGTCCCTCATATCTCAGTGATAAATACATTTATTTTCATCCTGTGCCATGAAATTTATCTGTGTTATGAGAAAATGGTAAATATGATTGACTTTAAGGAATATAGGCTTGATTCTTAAATCATCTACATGATTATACATCTTTGCATCTGTAAGCACTTCTTGACATATATTAGTAAAAAATTATACCCAAATCAGCGAAGATATCTCTGGTCATTAGTCTCTAAACCACACAGCAATCTGCTCAAATATTCTAGTAATAGCACCCTGTAAGAACACATCGGAGCACAACCATTATTTTGATCTAATTCAAATTATATATGGGGAAAAAGAACAGTTTCTGCCAGTTTACTTAGGCATCATCTGTAATGAATATACAATGAGGAGATTCTGTAAAAATTCCATTAAATTGTAAAGAGAATAGTAGAAAAGCATAGCTGCAGTTTTCTCTCTGCAGTAGTATATGACTTACTTTTAAATCAGTGCATAACATATAAATAATTTACTCTAATAAAGTTTCTACAAAAAAGTTTAACTGTTTTACAAAACAAAGCAGTAATGAGCAAACCAAAAGATGTTTAGATCTCCCAGTATCTCAGTCACATGCTATCAACTACAAATAATCTTTCACGTATCTAATTCTCGTCACAGAAAGTTTTTCCTTGATAGTACAAAGAATTTCATTAACAGTTGTTACCTGAAAACATAAAACTTTACAAAACCTACTTAAGAGTAAAATTATGAAGTCAGATGTATCGGAATGTACTTTAAAATCCACATAAATAAAAAATAAAATCAAAGCATCTGAAAAAACTCTAGGCCATGCGTTGCATGCTACCCAAATTCTGTGCTATTGCCTTTGACATTATGCAAAATTTCAGCATTAAATTTTTATCTTTTCCTCCCCACTTGCAGGAAAAATGTAGACAATTTCAACAACCATGTTGGCCTGTGGCAAAACTAGAAGGAAAAAATCTATCTGTTGAACTTGATTCTGTGGGATCTGCAACCTTTATGTATTTAGTGAGATGATAAAAAAAAATCAGAGTATTGCACTGGGCTTCCCACCTTCTTTTAATTATGCAACATCTCAGTTCTTTTCTGACTGAAATCTGACATGGAGAGCCACAAGAACAATGACCCAGTTTCCTTCTCTGCTCAGGATGCCCTAAAATCATACTTTGTGATGAAAAGCACAGGTGATTTACATCCTGGAAGAGAGAGACATTCAGGATGAGTTGAAACAGAAACACGGTTAAATGCATGAGTCGCTTGAGGCATCAGTGATTAGAGGATTGTTAAAACATGTGTAACTGTAGATGAAAAGATGTAAAGCAGGCAGGGACTGAAGTCATTGTGGACACATAATTGGATTTCAGGTGTGAATGTTCAAGCCTTGAAAAACACATCTCTGCTCATTCCCACTGAGATTTTCCCTTAGGCCTCAGTACTCGCTCGAGATATGTACGTTGAAAGAGTGTATCAATAAATGCAGCAGATTGCCAGATACACATAGCAGAAAGCAGTTTTGGCCTTCAGAATACAACAAATAAGTACCGCCAAACACAACAGTTTTACCCATATATATAAACAAATAGTCCATATACACAAAAAGAATAGTCAAATAATGCATACATACAGACAAATACGTATAAAACCTTCACTAGGTTTTGAGGGTTGTTCGATTTTTTAAAGTGCAGTGATCATTCTGAAAAATTTTATTGTTGAACACGGACTCCCAGAAGAGTAATTTCTGAGAAATAAATACTTACTGTCATCCTTTAACAGAGAAGTACAAAACCCTAAAACCATTTTAATATATCGTTGTGAGAGAAGCAAATATCATGCAAGCAGTCATTTATTTGTACTATGGATATTTTCTCACATATATAATAGCTTAAATACATAATAAGTCTCAATACACCCAATGTCCACTAGAATGCCAAGTCAGTCACCTACAGTAACTCCCCATTACAGCTGACTTCACTGCTCCACCTCTGGCCCACTACTTCACTGTAACCACATATGTGCCCTGTAATGCAGTACTGCTATTCCTAGTAACAGGCCACAACCTTTACACTGAATTAGCCAAGACCTCACGATTAATGTTTGCCAGGTTTGTACTGTCTGAACTTTACTTGTTTGCCCACAGCTTTCTTTTACTTTGTTTATATGACAGCAATTTCTCTTACTGACCAGGTCTGCATGGCTAGTTTAGTTTCTTTACATAGCACAACAATAGTTTCATACAGAAAGCTGTAAAACAAGCAGTTGTTCTATATGAATGAGATATTTACGACTTTTACAGAATTCTGTAGCATAAGGGCATGTGAGTTTGGTAGAACTACACAGGCCTTGAGAAATGAAGACAGGATGCTATCTATGGGGGTAAACAACATGGATTCATAAAAGATGAGATACAGGCTTGGCACTGAGGACCCCACAGCTATAAACAACTCATCATAGGTCAAGAAATGCAGACCTGAAGATGGATAAAATTGTTTTTAGGGGAAAGAGAAAGCGAAAAAAAACCAGTATCTTATACACATATATATATATAGCATACTGTATATAGTAAACTTGGATGCAATATGATCTGTAGCTGCAGTTCAATAAAGAAAATGGCGTAAAAGTGTGATAGTAAACATATAAACATGACCCAAAGTTGGTCTGAAGGGAGCAAGAGAAACCATTCCCGCCAACAAAAGGCTGCAGAAGCTGATGATTTCTTATGTTAACCTTTCCAACAGTCAAAACCAACCTATTTTAAGACCTAGAAGACCAATGGAATGGTGAGTGCAACTCCAAGAGACAGAAACTAAGAACTATGCTACAGTTTTAATAGTGTTATAGCTACTGATATTATTATTACTACTGAGACTTCTATATAAAAGTACTTTAACTGTACTATTATTCTTTCTTTTTTTCTGTAATGATTACATGTAGACTAATAGTGCTTCTTGAGTTAAATGTTAAGATTTCCATTATACTAAAAATTAATTCTTTTATTTTCTTATATAGAATGTGCTACCTCTTTGCCCATGAATAGGATTTTGATTTCTTTTTGCTGAGTTTCCATTTTGCAATCAGGAGTCTAAAAATATCAGTAGATTCAGCCTGAGCAGATTAAATCATAATTTCTTAGACATATATATTGCTCAAGCCTTACTTTCATTTCTATGGTACTATGATTAATAGTGATGACTTCTTGCATTTCTATAGCAGAAAGAGCTTACATTCTTCTACAAATACTTGTAAAATCCTGATACCATATTAATAGTAAAAAAACCCTTCTGTCAACATACTCAAGACAGTTACAGAGTTCATTCTTTGATCTGATGTGTGAAGCTGTAAGCTGGCCCTGGTCTCCAAAACTTGTGTTTCATTTAACAAAGATACAACTAGGTGTACCTTTTAAAAACGTTATACAAATTGGACATATGTTCTTTTTCTTTATAATTATACAGCTTAAGTGTACACGAGACAGTAGAACTGCACATGCATGCATATCAGAACATGACCTATTACATATTGAGAAAAAGAGCAGTTTTAATCAGAAACATAATGGCTATCTATGCCATACCTGAAAACATTCGGAAGCAAAGACTAACTTTTAGTATTTGATTTTTCCATTTATAAACATACTATCGAAAGATAACAATTTCTCCACTATTGGTATGCACTTCTCAAATTTCTGTTTTATTTGTATGTGTATACATGTGCATACAAACACATTTCACATTCATGATCCTTGATCTATCCGTACAATTTTTGATTTCAAAATCAAAATGCATAAAAAGTTGAAAGACATGTATGGAATACAAGCCAAGACTTTCACTTTAGTCTAACTTGCAAAGTAACATTGAGAATAAAAAGTGCCATACCTACCCACAAGATAAACCTAAACTATTTACATCTCAGCAAGCACATTTTGCATTCAAGATCAGATGATAATAAAATTCTTGATAAAATATTATCTTGTACTATATATCACAATTGCTGACTTATCCTAATGGACTTCTGCTCCTGTTTTTCAGGATATTGCAAATATAAATCACAAAACTCTACTACCACACCACCCAAGTATTGGAAGGCAGACGCAGGAACAGTGAGAATGAAGATCCAGGGCCCACTGAAGGAGAGGATCAGGTTCGAAACCATCTTAAGAACCTGAACGTGCACAAGTCCATGGGACCTGATGAAATCCATCTGCGGGTCAAGAATACAGGGATGTTGACCAGGAAGCTAGGGACCAGGTTAGGAAAGCTAGGGACCAGGTTAGGAAAGCTAAGGCCCAATTAGAATTAAATTTAGCTAGGGATGTGAAAGATAACAGAAAGGGATTCTATAATTACATTGCAAATAGAAGACAGACTAGGGACAACATGGGCCCCCTCTGGAAGCTATCAGGAGAACTGGCTACCCTGGATTTGGAGAAGGCTGAGGTTCTTAGTGACTCCTTTGCCTCAGTCATCACTGGCAAATGCTCTGACCACACAAGTCCTGGAAGGGAGACGCAGGGACTGTGAGAATGAAGACCTTGGGCCCACTGTAGGAGAGGATCTAGTTCAAGACCATCTTAAGAACCTGAACGTATACAAGTCCATGGGACCTGATGAAATCCATCCGCGGGTCCTGAAGGAGCAGGCAAATGAAGTTGCTAAGCCACTGTCCATCATATTTGAAAAATCATGGCAGTCAGGTGAAGTTCCCGACGACTGGAAAAAGGGAAATATAACCCCCATTTTCAAGAAGGGGAAAATGGATGAGCCGGGCAACTACAGACCAGTCAGCCTCAACTCTGTACCTGGCAAAATCTTGGAGCAGATTCTCCTGGAAGGCATGCTGAGGCACATGGAAAACAACAAGGTGGTTGGTGACAGCCAGAATGGCTTCACTAAGGGGAAATCCTGCCTGACCAATCTGGTGGCCTTCTATGATGGGGCTACGGAACAGACGGACAGGGGTAGAGCAGTTGATGTCGTCTACCTGGACTTGTGCAAAGCATTTGACACTGTCTCACATGACATCCTTGTCCCTAAGTTGGAGAGATATCAATTTGAAAGGTGGACCACTCGGTGGATAAAGAACTGGCTGGATGGCTGCACGCAAAGAGTTGTGCTCAGTGGCTCAATGTCCAGCTGGAGACCAGTAACGAGCGGTGTCCCTCAGGGATCAGTGGTGGGACCGGTCTTGTTCAACATAGAATCATAGAATAGTTAGGGTTGGAAAGGACCTGAAGATCATCTAGTTCCAACCCCCCTGCCAGAGTCAGGGACACCTCTCACTTAACCATGCCACCCAAGGCTATGTCCAATCCAGCCTTGAACACTGCCAGTGACATCTTTGTCGATGACATGGACAGTGGGATTGAGTGCGCCCTCAGCAAGTTTGCCAATGACACCAAGCTGTGTGGTTCGGTTGACAAGTTGGAGGGAAGGAATGCCATCCAGAGGGACTTTGACAAGCATGTGAGATGGGCAGATGCCAACCTGATGAAGTTTAACCATGCCAAGTGCAAGGTCCTACACCTGGGTCAGAGCAATCCCAGGCACAGCTACACGTTGGGCAGAGAAGAGATTCAGAGCAGCCCTGTGGAGAACAACTTAGGGGTGTTGGTTAATGTGAAAATGAACATGAGCTGGTAGTGTGCGCTTGCAGCCCAGAAATCCAACCGTATACTGGGCTGCATCAAAAGGAGCATGACCAGCTGGTCAAAGGAGGTGATCCAGTCCCTCTACTCTGCTCTTGTGAGACCTCAGTATTGTATAGTATAATATTGAAGTACTGTGTGCAGTTCTGGTGTCCTTAACATAAAAAGGACATGGAACTGTTGGAACAAGTCCAAAGGAGGGCCATGAGGATGATCAGGGGACTGGAGCACCTCCCGTATGAAGATAGGATGAGAAAGTTGGGGCTGTTCAGCCTGGAGAAGAGAAGGCTGTGTGGACACGTCATAGCAGGCTTCCAATATCTGAAGGGGGCCTCTAGGGATGCTGGGGAGGGACTCTTCATTAGGGACTGTAGTGACAGGACAAGGGGTAACGGGTTGAAACTTAAACAGGGGAAGTTTAGATTGGATATGAGGAAGAAATGCTTTACTGTAAGGGTGGTGAGGTACTGGAATGGGTTGCCCAGGGAAGTTGTGAATGCTCCATCCCTGGCAGTGTTCAAGGCCAGACTGGACATAGCCTTGGGTGGCATGGTTTCGTGGGAGGTGTCCCTGCCCCTGGCAGGGGGTTTGGAACTAGATGATCTTAAAGTCCTTTCCAGCCCTTACTATTCTATGATTCTATGATTCAAACAAAAATCTGAATTCACATTTTACTTAGTTTCTTTGGATTTTATTTGTATATCTTTCCTTTGGACATACGGAGAGGCTTATTACTGCCTTCCCTTTGGATTCCAAGTTAAGATACTCCCTGAAAATAAAAGAATGTCCCTCAGGAGTGCAGAGAACTGAGAACTGTTTGAGCATTATTACTAGCTAATGTTTTCAACTTCAGATTTGAAAGATGACTAGAGACTTTTACAATTCTTTTCATGGGCATTTTTTTTTTTTAAACAAGCTGACGGATGAAATAGTTCTGAAATTTAAGTTGATATTTAAGCTTCTACACTGGGAAGTACACTAAAGCAGACAGATTTAGAACGTAAAGTGATCTTGAAGAACTGGAGAGATTGCTTTAAAAACTCAAAACAAAAAACAAAACCAAAACAGAAAAGCCTCCTTAAATAGCAAGCTACATTTACAAAGGCGTAATGCACTGCTCAGTTACAGACTGAGTGACAGCCAGTCAGGTAACGGTATTTTGGGAAAAGATCTGGATGTCATAATAGATCAGGAGCTGAACACAAATCAGTCTCATCCCTGAAAAAGTCAGACATCATAAAAAAGCGTACACAGTAGTCTGAAATAGGGAAACATTTTTCTTTTAATCAGCATTTATGAGACCTCACCTGCAAAGCTGTGTCAATTTTTGACCTGGATCTTCAAGAATGGTATCAACCAACTAGAGACTATTTCCTTTAAAAATATTAATATTTACAGTTGACATTAATAAGTTATCAGCAATATAAGTGGAGAAAGTACAAATCATCTAAGTATTCAGCTTGAGGTTTTAATAAGCACCTCCTGTATGAAGATAGGATGAGAAAGTTGGGGCTGTTCAGCCTGGAGAAGAGAAGGCTGCATGGAGACCTCATAGCAGCCTTCCAGTATCTGAAGGGGGCCTATAGGGATGCTCAGGAGGAACTCTTTGTTGGGGACTGTAGTTATAGGACAAGAGGTAATGGGTTCAAACTTAAAGAGGGGAAGTTTAGATTGGATATAAGGAAGAAATTCTTTACTGTAAGGGTGGTGAGGCACTGGAATGGGTTGCACCAGAGAAGTTGTGAATGCTCCATTGCTGGCAGTGTTCAAGGCCAGGTTGGACAGAGCCTTGGGTGGCATGGTTTAGTGGGAGGTGTCCCTGCCCATTGCAGGGGGGTTGGGACTACATGATCTTAAGGTCCTTTCCAACCCTAAGTATTCTATGATTCTATATGAATACATTGTTTAAGATAAACAACATACCTAGCCTTAAAGAGAAAACAACACAATTAATAAAACAATGATGAATTGGTGGTGGGTATGGGGTAAGGCGGATGTCTAAAGGTGCCAGGAAAGACTAGACTCAGTTCATGATCCCACAGACTTGTGGGATCCATTTCACTGTTATCTTAATGGCAGCACATTGTTTGGGATTAAAAGTTCAATGCTCCCATTCTCCAAGGGCAGTGAAGGGACCAATACAGTGTGATGTGACTGAAAGTGTGAGTTTTAGTCACACCTATTTTATTTCCAGGGGAGCAATGTAGAACAAAGCAGCAGCTGCAAGCCTGCAATCAAGATTTTCTCTTTAATACTGTAAGCTTTTCCACTTTGCGGTAAATAAAGCTTTAAAGACAAATTAAGTTTAATTGCAATGAGGCTGTGAGACATGAAAAAAATTAAAATAAAAAAATCAAGCCAAAACAGACTTGAATTATTTTGAACTTGCATGACATCCAAGTAACAAAATCTGTGCTCCAGATCTGACTGTATTCCTGCTGATAAAATTTATGTAAAATCTATGAATTGCAACACGTGGAGGGTCTATACTTAAACCTTATTTACAAAATTAATCAGCAATAACTCCTTCTCAGTTTTAATGTAGTGAAAAAAACAAACCAAAACAAAAAAACTCTAAACAAGCAAACAACTATAATTACATAATTTCCTATGAAATTACATAAGCCAGTAGAATCACAGTGTTACCTGACTGTGATTGCTTTTATTTGTTCTGGTTTCATTACAGGTTTTGTGACAGGAAAAAAAAAAAAAAAAAAAAAAAAAAGAAAATAAAGCTGAGAGAATATTCAGGTTTCTTCTTAGAACCACAGAATAATTCAGGTTGGAAAGGACCTTAGTAACTAAATAGTCCAGCCTGTTATTCAAATCAGTCAATAAGGAATTCAGACTGGGTTGGGCAGGGCTTTGTCCAGTCAGGCACTGACAGAGCAACTAAGCCCGGAAACCACTTCCAGGCACACAAAGAATAAGAAAGTAATCAGACACAGCCAACATGGACTGACCAAGAAGAAATCATGTTTGACTAACCTGATGAATATCTGTGATAAAGTGAAAGGCCTGGCACAGGAAGGAAGAGCAGTGGATATTGTCTACCTGGACTTCAGTAAGGCCTTTGACATGTGAAGAATGAGACTGAATATGACAAGATAGCATGCTGCCAATCCAATGTTGTTGGACTAAAATGAGACAGGTGTAAAATTCCTTTTGGGAATACTTTTGTCCTCTTTTAATACTTGAACAGCATGGCTAGGTATGTGTTGAAAAAAAGACAGATTTTAGGAAATGTAGAAGTACCATGTGAAGCTGAAATTTGGTAGATAGTGAAATTTGTAGGTTTTACTTCACAGCCACAGGTGACCAGGAAATTGAGCACAAAGTTTCAGGGACTTGGGGCTTTTCTGTTTGTGTGTTTTGTTTTGTTTTTTAATAATTTCAGCAGTTCTACTTTGGAAAATATCTACAGGTTCCTCTAACGCTGAACAGGAAAGGTGAAAAGATAAGACATTAACATGAAAGATTTGTCAAAGGTAATAGTTTGTGAGTACAGCAATCTCCATTAGAATAAGAGAGGGAGCCAGACAAGCAATTACGTTCAAAGCTGGACAGTCTTAAAACCATACTAAAAGCATGTCAAGTTTAACTGAAATAATAAAATAGAACAGGTATCTGATTTGTACAAGCACCAGTGGGTCTTGGTAAATATATAGTCTCTGTATCTTTGTAAAATCTGAACAAATAAAGAATAAGTTAAATATAAACATATATATCTCATTGAAAAGATCAAATAAACACTTAGTCACTGATCCTCACAAAAAAAGACATTGGTAGGAAAAAGAGCAGAAATAATGGAGATTGCTAATGTCAGGCTATTTTTAGTTTAGTTCCACCTATTACTGCTATTTCTGTTTGGTTTCCACTACTGTTGGCCTTAATCAAGAGTTAGGTTGTATCTAAAGGAACAACTGACTACCTGCCAATAACATGCCCAAGATCATCTTGCTGTGTAGCTCTCTCTTTTGCCTGTTGTTAAGAAACGTAAGCTGTCAGCAAGATTGAGTAAAATTAAAAAAAAAACAAAAAACAAAAAACAAAAAACCCCAACAAAACAAAACCAAACCCCTATGCTTGATGCCAACTCAAAGTTCAACTTTTGTTTTTGTGTTACAAAAAATGGTATTTCTACATTTAACATCTTTTCAATAAATATTTCAAAATGCAGACGTGACATAAAAAAAATATTATTCTAATATTCTTGCCCATTAATCACGTTCTAAAAGAAAATCGCAAGATTCTTCATGAATTCAAAATCCAGATAGCAATACCAAAAAAAAAAATACATTTGATACTACCCTAATGTTATTAATTCTAAATAGGGATCTCTAATGTAATTTTTAAACTATTTTATTCTCTCTTTATCACTATCAGTGTCTACTTGGTAGACATTTTTATTAGCTAAATAAAAAAATGCTTGAATTACATCTATGGATATACTGAGCCTCCATAAAAAGGTTATAGGTATGTTTAGAGATTTATTCTAATGATTTCAATAAAGGCTTTACTACCATGTTAATTCTTTAGAGATTCTGCATATAACTTTGTATGAAAAAATGTATCTGAATCTGGCAACCATCTGGCAGCTGCACAAAAGACTAACTGTGCAGTTTGATACTAATGTTCAGGGGGTTTATTTAAATTACACACTTTTTCTAAGGAAGATACATCACAGCATTGTATATCACAGAGAAAATAATCGTAAAATGATAGCATAAACTACTTCTTATTCCTACAACACATTCTGTATAATCTAGAAAATTGTAGTTCAAGCATGTATCAATTTTGTTTCTACTACTCCGAACTGTCCACTGTTATAAAACACTATTCAGAAGAGCTACTACCAAAACATTTGTTGTAGAATTTTCTCTTTGTCACAGTGTTTCTGTAGAGAATAGCACTTCTCCATTTTATTAAAAACATTTTTCATTCCTTGATTGCAAAGATAACCTAAAGATGAGAACCAGGGGCAAATATGAATATGTAGAAAGTCTCAGAAATGGCTTGTGGTGATTAATTGTGCCCATTATGCCTCATCAGGGACCTTCAGATTGTGATATTAGCATTTACCCACAGCACCAAAAATGCTGTACTTCTGTTAGAGAAATCAACGTTCTGAATGCCAATAATACCCAGTATTTTTTTTCTGTATCCCTGTTTCATTGTATCTGGTTAAGACCATACCATTCTATAACCATCAACTGAAGGTAAATTCAGTGAGTTAAAAGGCATATAGACAGTGATCAGGTTTTTGCCTCAGATAAAAGCACCAGGACTCATCTAACAACCAGGAAGCAGGAATCTCAGATTTCCTCAAGTTTATAGAATTTAGAAGATTAATTTGTGAAACTAACCACACATTCTCTGCATTCTAATGCATGCAGAACAGTGGAGGAAAAGTAAAAATTGACCTCTATCTTCTTGATATTTTTTAGCTGCTAGCACCACAGAGCTCTACAAAAAACACACTACTACTACTATCATTGCCCTAACTGTTGAAAGTTTTACTGCATATTTACCCCGGCAAATTTCATCTAAGTGTCTTATCCAAGAAGAGTAAGAAGGTGGGCCGAATTAATTATATTTAAAACTGACATATAGCTATTAATGATAAAACAATATATCGGAAAACCCTATAATGGTCAAAAAATACTATGCAAGTCTTTGATTCCCATGATCCCTGTACGATTAAACTGCCCAACAGTGAATTGAAAATAAAATAAAATAATATTTAAATAATATATCTAGAGATTAGTCATCTATTAAAGCTGTCATATAATTTTGAAAATAATTTGACCTATTTTCTTCCAAAAGACAAAGAATAACATAAATATGACTATAATCACTTAAAAAAAAAAAGAAAGTTATGATCTTAAAGATAATCTCGCTTTTCAAATGCTAATCTCTTAACTGATTGAACAAGACCAGCCACATTGAAGCCCAAATTCTAGTGGCAAACCCAGTTTAGTGAGATATTTACAGGTAAGCATAAAAATTCCTGCATACTGCCATATTTTTATTGTAAAGCATTTTTTAAAAAAGTTGCATAAAGTGCTTTTTTGGCCCAGGTTCTGCAAAATCCTGTTTGTATAATTAAATCAGAGAAACACAATCATAGAATAGTTAGGGTTGGAAAGGACCTTAAGATCATCTAGTTCCAACCCCCCTCCCAGGGGCAGTGATACCTTTAGGAAACAAAATTAATCTATAAAAGACTCAAATTAAAAGTTGTAAGTACCTTAAAATTTTCTATAATCACATTGTTGTACTTGAAAAGCCACAAAGATAAGCTTGTCTAGTACCTGAGAACTCTATGAAAATACATATATAAACATACAAAATATTCTCAATATTGAAATCCCTTTGGTAAAGGAAATCATCTAGACCAACCACTATCTCACAGTAGATACAACTAGATTATGAAGTTTACAGTATTTCAATTGCTCAGTTACCATAAAGGTAGTGCTGTAATAAAGATACCACCTCCCTCATTATTTTACTACATCATTGCAAATCCAGTTCAGGAACTGTATTTTGACTGGCCTTATTAAAGGAACACAGATTGACAGTAATCATGCTGAAAACACAGTCTCTTGAAAAAAACACAGAAACATAGAAACATATAATCATAGAATCATAGAATAGTTCAGGTTGGAAATGACCTTAAGATCATCTAGCTTCAACCCCCCTGCCAGGGGCAGGGACACCTCACACTAAACCATGTCACCCAAGACTCTGTCCAGCCCGGCCTTGAACACCACCAGCGCTGGAGCATTCACAACTTTCCTGGGCAGCCCATTCCAGTGCCTCACCACCCTTACAGTAAAGAACTTCTTTCTTACAGCCAATCTAAATTTCCCTGCTTTAAATCTTAACCCATTAACCTTTGTCCTGTCATTACAGTCCCTAATGAAGAGTTCCTCCCCAGCATCCCTATAGGCCCCCTTCAGATACTGGAAGCCTGCTATGAGGTCTCCACACAGCCTCCTCTTCTCCAGGCTAAACAGCCCCAACTTTCTCAACCTATCTTGATACGGGAAGTGCTCCAGTCTCCTGATTATCCTTGTGGTCCTTCTCAGGACTTGTTCCAAAAGTTCCATGTCCTTTTTATGTTGAGGACACCAGAACTGCACACAATACTCCAAGTGAGGTCTCACAAGAGCAGAGTAGAAGGGCAGAATCACCTCCTTCGACCTGCTGGTCATGCTCCTCTTGATGCAGCCCAGGGTACAGTTGGATTTCTGGGCTGCGAGTGCACACTGCCGGCTCATGTTCATTTTCACATTAACCAACCACCCCTAAGTTGTTCTCCACAGGGCTGCTCTGAATCTCTTCTCTGCCCAACGTGTAGCTGTGCCTGGGATTGCTCCGACCCAGGTGGAGGACCTTGCACTTGGCAAGGTTAAAGATCATAAGGTTGGCATCAGCCCACCTCACAAGCATGTCAAGGACCCTCTGGTCCAGCGTATCAACCGAACCACACAAGTTGGTGTCATCGGCAAACTTACTGAGGGTGCACTCAATCCCACTGTCCATGTCACCAATAAAGATGTTGAACAAGACCGGTTCCAACACTGATCCCTGAGGGACATCATTCGTTACAGGTCTCCAGCTGGACATTGAGCCACTGACCACAACTCTTTGCGTGCAGCCATCCAGCCAGTTCTTTATCCACCGAGTGGTCCACCTTTCAAATTGATATCTCTCCAACTTAGGGACAAGGATGTCATGTGGGACAGTGTCGAATGCTTTGCACAAGTCCAGGTAGATGACATCAACTGCTCTACCCCTGTCCATCAGTTCTGTAGCCCCATCATAGAAGGCCACCAGATTGGTCAGGCAGGATTTCCCCTTAGTGAAGCCATGCTGGCTGTCACCAACCACCTTGTTGTTTTCCATGTGCCTCAGCATGCCTTCCAGGAGAATCTGCTCCAAGATTTTGCCAGGTACAGAGGTGAGGCTGACTGGTCTGTAGCTGCCCGGCTTATCCATTTTCCCCTTCTTGAAAATGGGGGTTATATTTCCCTTCTTCCAGTCGTCGGGAACTTCACCTGACTGCCATGATTTTTCAAATATGATGGACAGTGGCTTAGCAACTTCATTTGCCAGGTCCTTCAGGGCCCACAGATGGATTTCATCAGGTCATATGGACTTGTATACGTTCAGGTTCTTAAGATGGTCTTGAACTAGATCCTCTCCTACAGTGGACCCAGGGTCTTCATTCTCACAGTCCCTGCGTCTCCCTTCCAGGACTTGTGTGGTGTGGTCAGAGCATTTGCCAGTGAAGACTGAGGCAAAGGAGTCACTAAGAACCTCAGCCTTCTCCAAATCCAGGGTAGCCAGTTCTCCTGATAGCTTCCAGAGGGGGCCCATGTTGTCCCCAGTCTGTCTTCTATTTGCAATGTAATTATAGAATCCCTTTCTGTTATCTTTCACATCCCTAGCTAAATTTAATTCTAATTGGGCCTTAGCTTTCCTAACCTGGTCCCTAGCTTCCCGGACAACATCCCTCTATTCTTGCCTGTCCTTGCTTCCACCTTTTATACGCGTTTCTGTTCAAGGCCAGGTTGGACAGAGCCTTGGTAGGCATGGTTTAGTGGGAGGTGTCCCTGCACATGGCGGGGATGCTGGAACTAGATGATCTTAAGGTCCTTTCCAACCCTAACTATTTTATGATTCTATATATTCAGTCGTGAACTACATCTAGATATTCCATTTTTAAAGTTACAAGTAGCTGGATGCATTGTTAATCCATATTTTTGGTCTCAAGTGCAAAAGCATGACATCACTCTTGCATCTTCATTTGCTCTGGATGGAACTGTTCAGAATGAACAAGTAAAATAAGCAATAACTTGGCAGAGTGCAGTAGAGTGTTTTGTGGAGTAGCTGAACATTTACCTTGGAAACATTAGAATCCCACTGCTTACTCCAAGCAGAAGTTATTTGTTTACTTATTAGATTTTTTTTATTATTTAAATTACCTTGATAGATGATTGAAAACAAAACCTGAATATATTGTTTGATGAAAATTTAATTTTTGTTTTCTTTTTAGATGAGGTCAGAGCATAAATGTTAGATTATACAGAGTTAAAAAATGGGTAATGCCGAAAAAAAAAAATCATTTGCAATCATTTAGTTATACATGTAGAACTGGACATACGTAATAGCATGCATACAATACCTACTTCTGAGAGATAGCATGAAACAAATGTAACCTACCAATAAGTCTGTTTAAAATCAAGGAGGGGAAAACCCACCTAATTACAGAGAAGAACAATGGAGACATCAAAATGTTTCATAATGTCTAAGCTTCAAGTAAAAAGAATGATTATTCAGGAGGCTGTTAACTTGTTAGTCTGGTTAGTCTGAACAGTACTAAAAATTACGTTAACTGTATAAAAAATGGCACACATACCCTGCCTGTGTGCATACTCTGCCTGAGTGCCTTTTTTGCCTTGGAAAAAAAACAAACCAACTGGCAAATAACTAGTGGGTACCAAGAAAATATTCATCATAGGCAATGTTCTGAGTAAGGCAGCTTCTCAAACTAGTTTGTTGGTAGGATCTGTGTCTGAATTTCACACAGATAATACAAAATTTTAAAAGGACAGGTCTGAGCATTCATTCATTTATTTACCCATAGCCCCAATTCAATCATGCATGTATGAAGTGTCTGCAAATGTCAGCCTTCTTTATGTGTTACAACAGCTGTATCAGGAGATTAAAAATACATTCACATCAAGGCTTTGATCAAGGGTGCACTTCTGAAATGATGTCCAGTCATCAACTCCTATCATGCTTTGGTTTGCATCACAGAGCAATCTCAGAACAGATAAACTAAGTTTCCTGTGGATTAAACTGAGCTGGAAGGTGTCCTACAGCCAGTAACAGACATCCACCCTAAAGAAGCAGCTTACAACTATGTCCACAGCAAAAACTCTGAAATATACATGCAGTAAGGAACTCTGGCCCTTAGCACTAACTTTTGCACCGTGAAGCTGCTTGTGGTGCACTGCTCTACTAATTCCAGTGTAAACATAGTCTAATTTATTCTCTTAGGACCGATGAAGGCTATACTGGAATCTTGTCTTCTCTCCTTTTCAACTTTACATCATCTGGGATTTTGCTCATGCTCTACAGATGCAAGTATTTGCAAAGTTTCCATTCATATACAAGAAAAGTGTTAAACAATGTGTTTTCAAGCTTTACTTGAAATCTCCAGATTTGCCTACTAGAAACTTCTGGATTTTGACAGAAGAAATAAATCAGACCTTCTATCTTCTTGAACTTTTTTGCCAGGCACTTGATGCTAATAATTTAATATAGAGAATATTGCTTGGAATAGTGACTTTTGCAGAGGTTAAAATCTGCATTAAAGAGTCTCCATTCACAGAATCTGTGAACTCCATGACAACAGAGGTCCTGTGTCTTGCAAAACAGAATAAAGGAAGAATGAAATTCTTTATGAAGTTCACATAATATGTAAATTTCTCATTTTCATGGCTTCAAACATCACGTTCATGTTCTACATGACCTTTCATTTTCTCCTACCCATTTCAATAGAAAATTCAAAATAACTGATTAGCTATTAACTCCTCCTAAGATGCATTCCTCCTTAGGCAGAAATAAGAGTTTCCCCTCTAATGAGCTGAACTCCATTGTAATCTTTCATAGTAACCGGAGCTACTTACATCTCATTCCTGTGATGAAGCCTCTGTTGATGCCTCACTCCAATTTTGAATGCTTTACTGCAGGGCACAGGTGATAACTTTGCTTATGCTTATTTCAGAAAGATTAATAAGTAAGTTATGCTCTAGTGGTAACTTATTTAAACTGCTTAACTCCTGACTAGGTTAAAAATATTTCCTTTTGTCATAATGAGTTACCTACCTATGGGGAAGAAGAGGAAAACCATGCTTGGAAATTTCATCCTTCTTATCTGCCATCTGCAAAGGCATGATCATCCAAACACGATTCCTTTTTTTTTTTCTTTTGCATTTTTTTGAAAGGCATGAAGACACCCTTATGATTTTACTGTTTAAAAAGTAAACTACCTCCAACATTTTAGACTCCGTTTTCCCTCATCAAGGTGATAAGAAGAAATGAAACTCCTTTCCATGCCCAGGAAAAGAAGTTTCTCCACCATCCCCCTCTTCCTAAGGTGGGAGCTTGGCCTGTGGTTCCCTCACTCGGCATGCGCTGAATTACTACACAGCTCAACTCATACTTACTTCCTTTAACATAATACAGAAGTTACTATAGCTCTAGGACACAATGAAAGGCGCAAAAAGACCTTTGAAAGCAGAAATGTGTAAACAGCTTCATGCAGATACATTAACCCTTTAAACAATTTACAACTGGTAATCAAGAAGGCCAAACATTGGCCACATTGTTAACCTCTAAAGGCCAAATCTGTATATGGGTTCATGATTTAAACACTGACTAAAGTCTGTGAGCATGAACACCCAAAGAGCTCTTAAAGAAGCTGGGAAAGACATAAGTTTTACATTTTGAGGTATAATTATGATTGATAAAAAACACTGAATAGTGTTAAACTGTGTCCCCAAACCATCAAAAAACATAAACTTATTTCTTCTCTAATCCAGTAGAGTCCATTTAAAAATCTGGCAGGGGAGATTCTGCTGTCTAATTATATCTGCTTTCACCTAGAAACAGGAAAGCAAAATAGCAAGCCTATTTTAGCCTTTAATTTTTAACTGAAAAGGCATATAACTTGCTTTGGGAGAAAAATATCAAATATATACAGTATAAGTTTACTGGCAAAAAAAGCGCCAAAATCTGGGCAAGGAATAGGAAGTAAACCTGCAATGACAGTATTTCTTTTGTTTTATCTGCATTTATGACATGAATGTACTGTCCTCTGGGTTTGTGAAATGGTTCTGCCTGTGACTCTGCGATTAAACTCTGTTTCAGGAACTCTGGCTTATACTGCTCAAATGCATCATGATGGCTACATGACAGCACAGAAAACTACAAGCTTCCCTGCACTTCAGCCAATACTGTTCACTGATCCCTTTATTAAAGAATATCCTGCACTATGTTGCAGCCTTTTCACTTGTATCCTTCCCTGTGAGCCTGGAACATTGATAACAGTTACCTATTAAATAAATTAAGAGAAAACTGTTGAGACAATTGCTGCTTGATAAAGGACTGGCCAACCTGACAAGCTCTGTCTAAACAATGCTTCCACTGAATACAGAGATGACATAGATAACCAAGCTCAGCATTGCATTGCATGTTCTGTCTCATAAGAAAACTGAAAAATGTAAAGCATGACAAAATCCAAAAATCTTTAAACAAGTTACTTATTGAAAACACATTTACGCAAAGTTAACTTTTGCCTAGAGACAGAGAAATAAGGAAAAGTGTGATAAGCAAGCACTTGATGTTATTTTCTAGTGCAACAGATGAACATTAAACATTTGTAGATCTGATGCCTACAAGCTATTCTTACTTTTGAAGGTATTTTTAGAAGGAAAAAGTGTTATTTTTAGAAAGAAATAAGGTCATGTTTTAAAAGAGTAGTTAAACTTTGGCTCTGCATACTGTTGTAAGGTTTAATTATTCAGAAACCTAGACTCCTAAAACAACTCACAACTAGATATGTGACAGACTGACTGATACAGACCTTAAGATCATGATAGTTCTCAAGAGGTGTTAGAGATTGCCTGCTAAATTGAAAGCCATGTTTAAATGCTGTGTAAAAGTCTGCTACTTGTACTGTGGATCTAGTCACACTGTTAGTGTTCACATGCTAAAGTAGGCAAATTTGAGCTGATAGGAAAGATCATGATCTTGGTTTTCACTGTGGCTTCTTAATTATTTCTATAAATTAATAAATGAATACAATTTGGCAACTGCTGAACTTTTATTCTTTTTCTCTGCTATACTTCAAATCTATCCACATTTTTCTTGGATCAAGTAGCTAACAAATCAGAATTCTAATCTATGCTAATCCCTTTCACATTATACAGCAGGTGTATAAATACCTATCTAGATGATTCTTGCCGAGATCACACTTTAGGATTGTTTTCTTCTATTTATTTCAAAGTAGCATTAAATCTGTGTGTCATTTTATATTTCCTAAAGAGCTCCAACCAAATTATTTAATTTACATTTCCAAAATTTTAAAAAATTAGTTGATCGCTCCAGCTTTTATTTACTTTATGAAAGCCAGGAGGAAAATTTTATATTCAAGGCTACAATACCCTCTGAGGTATCTACATTGAAGATAGAAAGATTCTAAAGAAGTAAAACTAATTTAGGCAGTGCATTTAAAGGCCTTAAATTATGGAGAACTTAAATACAGGCCACATAGTATGCCCCTGGAGCTTGATTTTCCCATGCTGAATCTCAGCTACCAAATTAGTCCCAGAGCCACTTTTGCTACATGACACTAAAAACCTTTTTATCCTATAATAACTTACTGCAAATCCTATTGTTTTTCCCATACCAAGTAAAACTTCCAATAAGTAGGCTTATATCTATCCTTCCCCTTTAACATGATATTCCTAAAATCTGAGATTTGCACATTTTAATGCAGATGTGATGATTTGGTCCTCCATTTACTATTCTCCCCAATGGCTCTTTACTTACAATATGAAGCTCCTGTTTAGTAATACATCAAAGTAAGTTAATTAAATGAAGTGCTGACACTACTTTATTGTGCAAATATCTGGAGGCTTCTATTTGCTGTGACACCAGAGACCAGTTCTATAGTATTGCTAAAGGAAACTGAAAGGAATCATAATTATTCTTAGAAAATACTAATACACTTTAAAAATAACCTAATAATTTTTTTCCTGCATATACACACTTCACTACGTAGTCTGTGACTTTCTTAAAACATCCTATTATTTGCCCATAAGTTATCAGCTGGCATTTTCCAAGTCGAAAAGGTACCCAAGAAAATATTCAAAAGAGAAGATAAGCAGTAGGCATCACACACAAAGAAACTTTGACCACCTATCATTCAAGGCAAAATAAACAAACATGTTCTGTGAGGAAACTCAGAACTGTAGGTACCTATATTATTCTATAGCACTTGTCTCCTTGTGCAGTAAACATGGGTTTATTGTCATCTTCATCATCAACCCCATGAGGCTACACGAAGATAATTTATGTAGACTATCTGATAAAAAAAGGAAAAACAAAGCAAAACAAAAACAACAAGAAAAAAAAAGAACAAAAAGAAAAAACGGTATATAAACAAAGTCAACATCCAAGGGCATTGTCAGGTATAATATACTATCAATAGCTGCAGGCACTTTCAACCTCCAGGGAAAAGTATGCACATAAACCTTGATATCTTAGATGCATACATTTGGCAATGTAATGCTAAATAAACCTGATAGTTCTTAGCCAGGGAATTGGCAAATAACTTGCAGAACAAACAAGATAAGAAAAGTATGTGGAGATTTAATTGTAGGTTTTGGGTTGTTGTTTTTTTTTTTTTTCCTACACAGTGGCTCTTATCTGATGCATGCTCTGTTATGAGTTTTTCCTGTCAGAAAATATCTTCAATTAAATGAAAGAAGAGTAATGAGTTTACGCTGCTATGAATTCTGGATTGTGCAAGTAAAAACATTCAGTTGTTTATTTTACATATCTCTGTGTATCCTGCCATTATCTCAACCCTTTGAGCCCCACGTTGGGCGCCAAAAAGAACTGTCGTGGTTTAAGCCACTATAATTCACCCAGTTCGCTCACTCACTCCCCCCCAGCTCCCGGGGGGAATGGGGAGGAGAATCGAAAGAATGCAACTCCCACAGGTTGAGATAAGAACAGTTTAGTAACCAAGGTATAACACAAATCACTACTGCTACCACCAGTAATAACAATGACAAGGCAAATACAAGGAAAGAGAATACAACTGCTCACCACCTGATACCAAGCCCGACCACGCAGTGAACCCCATCCTTCCAGGTCACTACCCTCCATTTTTACATCCTGGGCATGACGTGCTGTGGCATGGAATACTTCTTTGGCTAGTCTGGGTCAGGTGTCCTGTTTCTGCTTCCTCCCGGCTTCCCCTCCTCCCTGGCAGAGCATGAGACTCAGAAAGTCCTTGGTCAAACCAAAACATCACTAAGTAGTAACCGAAAACATCGGTGTTATCAGTGCTGTTCCCAGGCCAAAAGTCAAAAACACAGCACTGCACCAGCTACTAAGAAGGAGAAAAATGACTGCTACTGCTGAACCCATGACAGTATCCACCCCTTATTCCATACCATTCACGTCATGCTCAGAACCCACATTTTCAATATACCATCACATGTATATACATCCACACACAGAAAGGGAGAGAGATCATCCCTTAGTGCATGAACTTCAAAAGTTTTGAGAGTGGGTTTTTTTTTAAATTTTTTAATAGTTTCCATTAAGCCACTGGCTTAATCCTGCCAGTTTAAACTTCGCCACATTCTAATAAATTCACTTTGTTTGGAGGCTGAATCTTTTGTTTGTCTTGAGCACTGAATTACCAGCAAATATATGCCAACTGTCTTTCTGAAATATGGATTTATTGTAAAATCAAAGACAATATCGCAGCAAATTTACTGCTAAGTCTCTTTCTTCAGTTTTTCAATTCCTTTCTATGTATGCTTTTATAGTTTCCTTCTAAAAGTTCTACCTATTTTCCCCCCCTAAATTGCCATTTCCAACTCAGTATGTCACACTTAGATCCATCTGAGGCTCATAAAATTCACACCCCCAGATAAATCTTGGTAAAGTAAACCCAGCTGATAGCCTGAAAGCACATCTGAGATACTGAACGCAGGTAAGGCTCAGTAGTCAATCTCTTTCACTCAAAAAGAGGATATAAGAGGTGAAGTCATAGGGAAAGTAAGCAACAAGGAATATAAATGTCAGCTTGTATTTGCAGCAATTGGAAGCAAAAAACTCAAGTTGGGTGTATTTCCGCATTTAAAATTAGAAATCATCTGAAAAAAATAAATAAAGCAAATACCACAAGAAATAATGCCAGCAGCATACTTCAGTTAGCTTTCTCCACAAACTAGGAAATACAGTACTTTTCTGCGCTGCAGGAAATTTGTGCTTGGATCTTTTCATTGGGACCAGTAGGGATCCCAAGCGGCCCTCTTCCAACACTACCTCCAACAGTGTTTAAAGATGGCAAGTCAAAACTTCTTGTAATGAATGCACAAATGAGACATCTGAAATCAGTATCAAAAATGGTTCTGATTTAGGTATATCAGTTCCACTAAAAGGCTCACACTTGCAAATAGATGTATTAATGAAGCAGAGATTTGGTTTTTGATGCTTCCCTTTACTTTAGTCAAATTATGGCCACTATGAGACCCTTTCCATTCAATCTTTGACACATGTCCTTATCAAGAAAGGCATGTGCATGTACAAAGCTGTGTATATACTAAACACATGCTGAAATCTAAAATGTCTAAACACCTTTTGGTTCTGATTCAGCAAGAGCAAACAAAGCTCAAACAGTGAATTAGCTGATTAGGCTCTAACGGGCTGCTTTAGATTGTGATGAAGCACTGTTCTGACTGACTATTTGACAGACCTCCATCAAGTATAACTGGACTTTAGGCATATAGCCCCCATAAAATAAAACTTATCACACGTCTCCAATTCCAGAACTTGAGTCTTCTGTTCCAGCCCTACTTGCGTTACACTATCATCCAATACAGCTTCAGTAAACCTACTAAGAAAATACTGCATATAAACTATATTACTGCATCTCGCTCACATGATGTCTTGACAGGTAGAAATATCAGCACGATTAAAACCAAAACCAAATATACCATTTTTAAAAAAGAAGCTGTGTTTGCTTTTGCACGTTATACTACAATATACAGACTCATCTGTTTTTGAAATGTCTTTAATACTGTAAGAAACAAGGCTACCCTGGAAGACTTAAACAAGATTTTAGGACACTGAAGTTTAAAAATGTCATCCTTATACTGCAAAAGGTTTCTCTCATAATTGCTTTAGTTATACTTTGTGTTCTAAATTATACTGCTCGATTATGAAAACAAAACAAAACAAAACCAACAAAACACCCACAAAAAAACCCAAACAAACCAACCAAACAAGCCCTATTTCATAGAATCATAGAATAGTTAGGGTTGGAAAGGACCTTAAGATCATCTAGTTTCAACCACCCGCCAGGGGCAGGGACACCTCCCACTAAACCATGCCACCCAAGGCTATGTCCAACCCAGCCTTGAACACTGCCAGCGATGGAGCATTCACAACTTCCCTGGGCAACCCATTCCAGTGCCTCACCATCCTTACAGTAAAGAATTTCTTCCTCATATCCAATCTAAACTTCCCCTGTTTACGTTTGAAACTGTTACCCATTGTTACCTCACTACAGTTCCTCATGAAGAGTGCCTACCCAGCATCCCTATAGGCCCCCTTCAGATACTGGAAGCCTGCTATGAGGTCTCCACGCAGCCTCCTCTTCTCCAGGCTAAACAGCCCCAACTTTCTCAACCTATCTTGATACGGGAAGTGCTCCAGTCTCCTGATTATCCTCATAACCCTAACCCTTTGGACTTGTTCCAACAGTTCCATGTCCTTTTTATGTTGAGGACACCAGAACTGAACACAATACTCCAAGTGAGGTCTCACAAGAGCAGAGTAGAAGGGCAGGATCACCTTCTTGGACCAGCTGGTCACGCTCCTTATGATGCAGCCCAGGATGCGGTTGGCTTTCTGGGCTGGAAGCGCACACTGCCGGCTCATGTTCATTTTTTCATCAACCAAAACCCCCAAGTCCTTCTCTCCAGGACGGCTCTGAATCTCTTCTCTGCCCAACCTGTAGCTCCGACCCAGGTGTAGGTAGGACCTTGCACTTGTCATGGTTAAACTTCATCAGGCTGGCATCAGCCCACCTCACAAGTGTGTCAAGGTCCCTCTGGATTTCAAAGCAAGAGTGAACTTTACCAGTGTTTGTTTTGTAGCAGGGACCTTAATAATTATAATTCTAAACTGTGTGAATACTTTGTCAGTGATGTCATATCCCCCTAAAATTAAAGATGCTGTTCCAGCAGATGAAAAATAAAGACGTTTAAACTTAAATATGCGCATTTAGATATGGCACAAAATCAGTTTTAGCACTGTGTGAAGGATAGAAGAGTATACAAAAATGTGCTTCCATTTTCAACACACCACAGAGGATCATCTTTCAGGGAGTTTTCAGTGTATTTGTGTGATCTAGATGGCATGGGATGTACAAATGAATCAACTGTAAATTCACAGTGACTTTTTCCTTCACTCTATTAAATCTATCTGAGCCATTCAAAATTGTAATTGAGTAAATTACTAGCATGACTTTAGAATGCCAAGAATATACAGAAGTTCAGTGATAGTTCTTAGATCTACATATTTTTAATGATCAAGATCTCTGCAACCCAAAACTCTTTGGTACAGAAAGAAAGGATAAGTAATACAGACAAAATCAATACTGTGGCAGCGCTCTGGTAATCTCTGTTGGAATGAGATATATGGTGTTCAGCAAAAGCTTTTTTCCCCCGAATATAGTATTAGATTGCAAGTGCTGTAGTTGTCAGATATGCTGACAAACATCCTATTACTTGTGGCAGCCACTCAGAGGAAGAGGAGCCCCATCTGTAATGAAGTTTTGAAGAAACAGGCTATTCATAGACACACTTCCTAAAAAAGACTCTAATATTAGACAATGTCATAGAATAATGCCACCTAACTGGAGCAAACTTGCCTATTGAAACAAAGGTTCTTAATCCATTTCAAATTATTATATAAGCCTAAAATAGTCATGCGGAAGACATTAAAAAAACCCTGCTAATTAACATATGCTACTTAGTAAGACTGCTTTTTTAGAGCATACTGCAAGAATTAATAATCCTAAAACAAATTATGCCAAAAACAACCTTTAGAGTACACAGATTCCCTAGGTGTGAACTGAGGAAAGTTTTCCTAAGAATGCTCTCCTGAAATTCCTCTTCTATGTGCTTTGAAAGGCAATAAATCAGAAATCCTACTAACAACTCATTAAGGTATACCCAACTTCATACAAAAACCTGAAGGCTCAGCCCTATACAACTGTATGTGAAGTTTTCTGCCCCTCCCACAAATTAATTCCCGTGTCTTCAATGATGGCCACTGCAGTGAGTATGCTTTTTTGCAAAGAAGAAAGTTGTTAGGTCCAAACAGATACTTAATATCTATGCTTTGTATTGTGGAGAAAGTACATTCTTAAGAAGGAAAAAAAAAAAAAAAAACCAAAACAAACCAACAAACTAATTTGGACACAGTCTTTACTTACCAGGTCATTTAACTTAGAACTATTGCAGCCCATGGCAGATCTATTATAGCATAATCTGAAACAAGTCAGGAAAATATTGTGCAAAACTAGGAATCATTGCGGAAATAACATCAAATCTTGCCCTCCTATAGACATTGGAGCTGAAAACTCAAGTCCTTGCATGTAGCAATGATACCATAACATACTGAAAGCAGCAGGAAATCTGAGGCAGTAAGTCTTATAAAAAAAAAAAAAAAAAAAAAAAAACAAACCCACAGCGTGGAAAATGAATTGAAACAGCAAGGGAGAGAGGCATCGTTAGAACATACTGAAAAGATTATACTCACAGCAAGAAAGAGATAAAGACAACAGACCTTGGAAGAACAGTCCAAACTTAACTGCTTCTAAAAAGTTGAGAAACTGGATAACAGAACAACTAAGCCAAAGTAGAGTTACCAAGAATTACAGCGTGTACTTGACAGAGAGCCAGAAGAGAACCATAAAGTTGTATTTGCAAGTACTTAAAGTCTAATAAATGACTCAGTAGGATGTTGATCAGAAGCCTCAATAGCGGGACCCAGAGGAAACAATAAATGTTAAGGAAAGAAGAACAGAAATACCTTTGAACAGAAGCTTAACTAAGATTTTTGTGTTGCTCAGAAAAAGGGAAATAAACATTAGAAAAACATTTAACTAACAATGATCTTGATATGGCTGGTTAAAAAATGGAACTGTGCTACCATCCCCACAGAAAGTTGAGATCCATTTCCATTTTGAACTGGTATTAAAAAACTTCCCCCACCAGCACCAGAATGCAAATTCTGGAAAATGTTATGTTTATTCAAGTTTATTCTTTAAAAATATTCCACACATTATGTACCATTTTTCATGCAAAGACACCCTTTTAACTAGGCTATCTTCTTTAAACTGCACTGTTAATTTAAGAGGAAACTGTTTTATCCTGTAAAATGCTATGTGTAAACTAACCAAATGAAAGGACATAAATTCACTGCTGGAGTAAGTCAAAACTAAGTTAAGATACAGAGTAACAACATGTCATGAACTGTCTATCTTCTTGGAAAAGCAAATCAAACACAGACTCTAAGCATTCTGATAAATATTTTCAAATGAGACAAGAAAAATAGTAGGCTCCTTCATCTAATCTTAAAATCAAGCCTTCAATACAGAGTTCAGTTTTCAGAAGTTCTGTCATTCATAACACCAACAAAAGTCAGATGAAAATCTGCAAAACTTTCATGACATCTTAAAATCAATTTATTACTTTGGAAATCTGAAAATTATTTTTGTAATTGATTACTTTTTTTAAAGTTCACAGGTTTCAAAATACTGGTGAGATACTTTTCTTTGGAGAGAAATAGGAAAAAAGTTCCATTTCAGTCAGTCTGTAAAGTAAAAGCATTTTCCTTCATCTCTTTTATTATCCAAAAGTTTATGTGTTAAATGTGAAACCAGTTATTTGGAGATAAAAGTCCCGATACCAGATCTGTATTGATACATACTGATAAAGATGATGCAGACTTTATGTAAAAGCAACTTAAACATACCATAATCCTTTAACATGTTTGGATTTAAGACCTTACATTCACAACCATCATGGTCCTAAAGCAAATATTCATCTTTCCAAGATACATGAATAATACTCATACCTCTTCATTTTGAACATAACAAAAGAATTGATCTGTCTGGGTATGCAATTCTTTCAGTGTTTTCTTGTGACTGATGAACTATCAAACTGCCCACAGAATACTGCTTAAGAGTGTCTTTTCGAGTTCAGTGAACAAAGTAATAAATTAATCCACAACAACCTCATTAAGCTCCGCACCACTGAAATTCTAAAACCATTGACAGAGATATATTGCACAGAGAGATATATGGCGTAGTTTGAAAAGAACTTGTGTGTCATTGTAGCAGATGAAGGTTTATTAGTGTTTTCCACCAGCCTAAGCCTCCATAAAAACACACCAGCCTAAGCCTCCATAAAAACACACTCACTACATTTTAATAATACACTGCACAGTCAGTAGCAAATTTTGTATTACGGTTGAACTTTCTTGCCATCAGCAAGGAGATTGCTATCTTCATTTTATTATAAATATGAAAAACAATGCCTAATTAAAATTCTTGAAAAGTCAAGGGAAAAAATAAAAATGAAAATTAATGGAACTGTTTTGAATAAAGAAACCATTAAGATGCCAAGACTCTCTTCTATTAGCAATAATTTAACTTATTTTCCTTGGATGCACTTAAATTTTCTCTTATAAAACTACACTATATTATGCATAATCAACGAGACTACTGAAAGTTACTGAATATAAATTCGAGTAGATGCATTTTTCAGACATGAAAGCTTGCTCACATTTAAAAATTCAAAGTGATTTAGTATTTTTCTATAACATTTAATGACTCTGAAGTCAAAGGTCATGCAGTGACAAACAGTAACTTCTAACAGCTACATTAAATAAAATATAATAGTTCAGTTTAGAAATGAAAAAAGCCCTTACTCTTCAGAGAAGTCCCACTACAGAAACATGTAATAGTTTTGTAATTTGCCTGGTTTTCCTGCATATATACATTTAAGACAAAATTAACTCAATCCATTTTGCAAAGAAGCAGTATTTACATCTCAACAATATGCTATAAAACTGAGCAGCAAAATGATCTGCATTATTAATTTATGGTGAGATGAAGTTAAACCAGCCAGGCTGGACAGCAACCTGGTCTAGTAGAAGGTGTGCCTGCCCAAGGGACTAGATCATCTTTAAGGTCCCTTCCAACCCAAACCATTCTATGACTCTAACCATTTTTTCCTTAACTACATTAAAAAATTCAAGAATACAATCTTCCTAGAACTTGCATAGGGAATACATGGTTTTTAATTATGAAAGTACACATGGATTGTACATTCTTCAAGTAATTGATTAATTCAGCATTTTGGTACAGAAAAGTCAAATACAAGTGAAAGACTTAATTTCTTTTTTTTTTTTCTTCAGGTAGGGGGTCTCTGTCCTTTATTGAGGAAGTAAATTGATATTACAGAAGCATAAGTAAAAAAGCATCTCAGTGTAATTAGAATACGCAATCGTGACTACTACTTTATGCATAGTTATTCATAGTTATGTATTTACAATCTTGATCAAAACGTGGATTGAAGAGAGAAGCTGTGTGGGTAGTGAAACACCTACACAATATCAGAAGAGTACTTATATGTACGTCTGGGTTTTATGCTAATATTAAACATTGACTCAGCATCAACATACATCTTGAAAAATCCACTAGCAACTCATTTAGCAATGTGCAATTTTTAATATGATTTTTTATGTATTTCGTTGGAAAATATATTTATAACTTGGAAACTTTAACTGAGACCTATTACTCTAATAAGACATTACTAATTTATGTTTTTTTCTACTGCCAAATATATTTTAACATCTCTAGTGATTTTTGTGTCTGAATAAACATACACACTTGCATGTGTTCATGTGTTCAATCAAAGAGGTATGAAATAATTTTAAGACAAATCCAAAACTCTATGGTTTGATTTGGGACAAAGAGAAAAGGCCTACCTTTTCTGGATCAGTTGCTGTGATGACCCACACACAGTGTGCATTGTCTTCATACTGAACTGGATAATTTGGTGATGTAATAATCCCACTTGGTCCACGTAAATTAGAACCACATGTTCTAGCTAAAATGACAAACAACAAATCAGATTGCTTTTGATCTACTGCTCAGTTTAAAATTAACATTATTGCCATACTTCATTCTGTAACAACTTGCCATGAAACTATTTTTACATTGATATATTCTACACAATCTGTCTTTCAAGATGTTTGAGCCAATAAAAAAAAAAATCTTGATAAATTACCTTCAGAGGAAGGACACCATCACTCTTCAATTAATCAGCCCAAAATTTACATTATTTTTATTTTATGCACCAGAACTAGCAGACAACTAATAGTTATTATTTTCAATTCATTCTGCCCAAGGCCTACTACAGTAGGAACTAACCCAGAGGTGCAGCTTCGCATCAATAAACTCTTGGATACAGTTCGCATTCTTTAGCTATCCACAAAGAAAGGGTGGGAAACATCTTCCTTTCAGATCTTCTTTCAAACTGTTACTCTCTCATCTTTCTCCTATTTGAATTCTAAGGGGAAGGAGGAAAAAACCAACAAAACAAACACAAAAAACCCAACAAAACAAAACAAAAAAAGCCAAGCAAGAGCTACAGTTCTGCCCTGAGATCTCTTTAGGAAACAGTTACAGCAAAAGTTTGCACAAAACCTGTTAGATAACCTTAGATACCACGTACAGAAAACAGGAACAAATTATTTTAAGGTTTTTGTGTGGAATTCAAGAAAACTGGCAACATTTCCATTAGCACTTCTCGGCTCCTGATGGCACTAACAGGCCTAAACTTCCCTGAGCAGCCTCACCTGGATCCTCCCACTCCTCCTTGCCTGTGGGCCCAGGGGATCCATTTCAGGGTGGGACTGAGCGAGTTACCGGTCTTTACCAGAGCAATGTCTCAGGAGCAGCTGCCTGCAATTCCACCATAGCCATGTCTTTGCCTGCTCACAGATTGTTGCTCCTTTGTTGATCCCCCACCCCAGGCTCTCATGTCACAGTCCAGGGCCCAAGGCTGGGGTGAGCTTTGTTAGCTGTCACTCTAGGCTTAATGTGAAGTTCAGCTTCTTAAGTAAGTCTCATAGGCTTGAAGTCATTAAGCCTGCAGTAGTTGCATGTAGTTTATCAACATTTCTATTTTGGGTTGATGATAATTTAGAAAATGTGATAAACAGTTCTTTGTAATGTATATTTTTATTATTAAATGCTTGTTATGAGCAACATGAGTACTGGCATCATGAAGGTCTGTAAAGGGATTGGAAATAACGTGGACTACAAAAAAGAATAAATGTGGCTTTCACTTCCCACCATCCACAAATGTGTATCACATGCAACATTGTAATACTGAACCAGAATTACACACCATTCAGCCTAAACAATGTTAATCCATGTTTAGAAACAAATTACATATAAAGCCTGGCTGATTTCACCCACAGAGTTGTGAAAATTTCCAGCTCCAATTTTGGAAGTATGTTTGAGGAAAGTAACTTGTTTTTCCAACTGAGGTTTTAATGGCAATAGAGGACTAATTTATCCTGTTTTGTTAGAAGTTTACTGGAGGGAGTAAAGCATAAAAACAATATTTGCAGATAATAAATTGGAAGGAACAGCAAACACTAGTAATAACACACAGATAATTCAGCAGCCAATAGCCCCTTTCTGCTGAGCATTACTTTTACCATGCATAGATTACTTCAGCTCATTTCTACAATGTATTGTCAAACCCAAATAAATTCAAGAGATAGAAAAAAAAAACCAAAACCACCAAGGAAGAGTGAACAGTGGAATTGCATGGACATGTTACTCTGCAGTAGTGTGAAACCAAGTACTGTGAGTGTATATTTAGATTTTTCTTTTAAATACACTGAGCTACACAGACACTTTAGAGACACTTACAAAACACAGTTGTTTTGCTGCTCTGGAAAGAGTAGGAGGCATTTTTGTTTATTTATTTTTTACTGTGTTTCAAATTGTCCGGTCTTTACATGGATGTGCCTATGTAATACATTTTATATGTATATGTGCTATGTACATTTTATATACAGCTTCTAATAATTTACCTAAGACCTGCCTTTGTACACTTTTTTATTAGGTATGACTGGAATGAAGTTATCTTTCTTCATGGCAGTTTGTATGGTGCTGCGCTTTAGATTTGTAATTATAACAGCGTTCATAACACACAAGTGTTTTGGCTGCTGCTGAGCAGTCCTTGCACAGCATCAAGGCCACCTTTGTTTCTTACACTGCCCCTCGCAGCAAGTTGGCTGGGGGTGCACAAGAAGCTGGGAGGAGACACAGCTGGGACAGCTAATGCCAACTGACCAAAGGAATATCCCAGACCATATGGCAACACAGTCAGTGATAAAAGCTCAGGGTAAGAAGGAGGAAGTAGGCACACTCATGGTTATAGGTTTGTCTTCCCAAGTAATCACCTCTTGTGCTGAGGCCTTGCTTTTCAGGAAATTGTTAAATGGCCCACTAACTGTAGTGAATAAAAATCCTTATTTTGCTTTGATTGCATGTATTTAAATAAAACAAATTATTTGCTTCATTTGTTAAACTGTCTTAATGCTCATACACAGGTTTTCAGCTTTTGCTCTACCAGTTCTCCACCCATCCCACTGGGGGTGAGTGGGTGGGTGGCTGTTTAGCTGGTGGCTGGGGTCAACCCACCACAACTGTTTCCACTCCTTAATGAAGAAAGCATAATTTACAAGTATATCACATATGTAACTATACAAGTTGAAAAATCTATTCTGGCAACTGGAGAAAAATATTTTTCTTTTGGTATTATGAAAAAACTAGGTAATGAAGCCTATGTGAGTTTTATATAAGTGAGATTATGCTTTAGGTCGTTCTTGTACAAACAAAAGTTTACATCCAGGTGTTGCAAATCTTTCCCCCACAGTCTCTATCATTTGCTACCCTGGCAACTAGCATTCAGCATAAGATTTTGGGAGTACAAGTATGTCTTTTATCTACCTAAAAATGACAAATTAAGTATATAAAACAATTTGTGCGACTTATTTTTTTTCCTTTTTAACTAATTGTGGATTTTTTTTTCTTGTTTTCCAGTGCCTGTCCTGGGAAGGTTGTCTGGTTTTAGGAGAAAGTAAGGCAAGCACATTTCTAGGGTTAAGACTTCCATCAACATGTACAATCCAAATGTGAAACTCAAATTTTTCCACTGAGAAAAAGGAAAAGTTCTGTACGTAGATATATACTCTTTATTTTTCCTATTTATCCCAGTTCCGGAGTAATTTCACGGCATTTATTTATTTTTCTGTGCTTTTATTACAGGCAGTAGATTGCAAATAAAAAAAAAACCAAACATGCAAACAAACAAAAAGCCACTTCCCCCCCTCCTCCTTAAAAGCAAGTGGAGGAACTTATTGGCTGGTTAAGACCATAATGAGAAAACATTTAGAAAAGAAGTCAAAGAAGTCAGAAGGTAAGGACTTTTCTAAGGTTGAGCAAAATAGATGAAATAGAAAAGAATTTACTGAAAAATTATGACTATGTAAACATCTGGGACTGACAGGAACACAGTTTGCTTTTGAGGAGCTCCTCTTTAGGAATTTAATTATAAAAGTTTAATCTAAAACTAAGTTCTACTCAAAATGTTTAACATGACAAAAATAATGTTAATTGAAATAAAAACTACTGAAAGGAAATTAGCTCCCTAAACGGATACTGTTTCTGCATCCTTGTTCATGTTCATCAAACTACAGAAAGTTATATATATTCATACATATATAAAATACATAAACTATATAAATATATGGGTTTTGTTTTAAACATAATTTCATTGAATTTCTAAGCAGAAATTATAAATTACCCTTCCAAACTTCAGGAAAAGTTCCAGAGAATGGTACCTACCTCTGCAAATTGGCCTGTGGTCACTCCAGGCAGCCAGTGTGTCTGTCACCCTCTGACAAGTGATGCTCTTAGATCCTTGCAGCACATAATTATCTTCACAGGAAAACTGCACACTTGCACCCACCCTGGGAGAAAAATGTGAGGAAGGACGAAAGAATTAAAATATATATTAAACATCGACCTCCCCAATTAACTGTAACTGTCACCAAATATTTCTAGGCCCAAAAAAAAAAAAAAAAAAAAAAAAAAATCAGGTGGGAATTCTACTCCATCATTGCTATATTCATAAAACACAACAGATAGATACACTATTTAGTTTGTCCTCCTTTTAAAAAAGTAAGGCCAGGACTACCGTGATGCTAAGTCTGATCCTTTAAACTATGACTTCAGTGAAAGCATATGAATGCATACAGAGATGCATTTTTAAATAAAATATATAATCACCATTCTTTCAGGCAATGAAAATTAATTCATTAATAATTTTAGCCTCTCCATATTCTCTTAAATGAGAGAATAATCAGCTAGATAGGGTAATCTGTCAACACGTCCAACCAGGAGATTCTAACTTCAGGAAATTGTAAGAATTTATTAAACATTCCTGACACTTCAGAAATTTCCTGTTAGAAATTGTGCTATATGATAACTTTTGTTAGGACTTAAATTTGAGTGGTAAAGTTGTAACTTTGAAATGTGTCTCTCTGGAATTATTTAAAACTTTTTTCTTCATTTTTTGATAAATATTTTCTTTCTGAACAATGCTGACACATATTTATGAAGAATTAAAAACCTGTATATAGTTATTGCATGCCTCAAAGAGAGCTTTCCTAACTGGTATTTACATTTCTGCTATTTTTGCTTCCAGTTGCTATTTATGACATTCTTTGTTCACCATCGTTACCAACCAGTTTTGTTGTTGTCTTTCTTGCACTTTTATATCTGTATCTGATAATCTCATGTTGTGAACTAAGTGAGTCTGACAAAGCAGTCTGCTCAGCTTGGTCTTTCTAAGTCACTGAATCCCAACCAGCAGTGGATTCCTCAATGGCAATCAGCTCAGAAAAGTCAGAACACTCAGTGGTTAAAACTGCTGTGGGGAATAGCACATAATCTCGTTCACTAATATCCAGCTCATTCCTACCCTTCAAGAACAAGTATTCTATAAATTTCTCAGAGGATCTCACAAAGACAAACTATATAGTTTATCATTATTATGATGTACTTCTACAGTTCTTTCTCAAAAAAACTTTGAAAAATACTTTTCTTAACACTTGGCTCTTGAGCTGTTAAATGCAAATAAATCAGAAGGGTAGAGACAATATTGGTCTTTTCTTTCAGTAGTTCATGGGAAATACATGAAAGCCTTGAAGAGTAATACAATTTTCTGAAATTATATTTAATTTATATTTGTCATAATCTATTATTTTTCAGAACATTCTTAAAAACCTCAGAAAAATAGCCCAAGCATGATTACAAATACATACTCCAATTCATAAACACTTAGTTTTTACTACTGCTAAAGGAAAAATATCACTAATTAATCTGATATTTTAATGCTATACGCACTTATTTTTTAAATGCATTTTCTCAAATTTTCTAAAATAATAATCTCTGAAAAAAATTCTACGCAAACAGGAAAAAAACACAACCAGTTACATATTTGTGATAACTGTAAATTAAGGATTGAAGTATTTAAAAATCATGTTGAATAAAGACTTTCCCAAAAGTATAACTGTGTGTGAACCACCACGAGAACTTCCACATTTCCCCAAGGTTTGCTACTAACAAGACATGCAAGGAGAATTATGAAACTGCACACATCAAAAAAATTAAGAGTGAAATGAAAGGTATAATTATTGGATGCCTGCAATTATAATTTTTAACCCACCATACCTGATTACTCCTCCCAAGAAATAAAAAAAAAAAAAAACAAACAAGAGGAATACAAATATTCTGATGCCTGATGCAGTAAATGAAGGATTTCATATTTAGACTGAGTTTTCATTACTACAGCAATATGAAAAACATTTATTATTTATGGATACATAAAATGTCACATACTAATTTAAACTATAGACTTATGACGATTCAATTTGTTTCACTATCATTCTATAAAGGATATTTTTTTCCAAAGCTCTGGAAATAGCTTGTATATAAAGAGTAATAATGTGAACTTCATGTATTTTACATAGTGGATATCAACTTTTGAAATGTCTGATCACAAACTAAGTGCCATAAAATAAATATGCCGACTACCACATATTAAAAACAAACAATCTAGAAAAAATGTCAAATTAAAGAGCAGGTAGGAACACGAAGTACTCAGAAGATTCTTAAGTGTTAGAATTCAAGGTGGAGAGAAACCTGAACGCCAGCTATAGGCACTGACAAGTACAATCTTTTGAAAGTATTGTCAGGAATTCTAATTAAACTTCAGGTAGGCTACAGAAGAGCAGTCACAGGTTTTGCCAGAGTGACTGAGAGAGTTCTGGACATGGTCTGTGCGTGACTACTATATACCCCAACTCTGCTTTAATATCCATTAAGATCCATCCTTTTTGAAGCCTGTTGTGAGAAATCAGGCTTGTGCCATAAGTCTGACAACAGACACTTTCCAGATAATAATTTTAATATAATTTTAATTCTGTCAAGGCCTACAAGAAAAGGAAAAAGGTATTGAAAAGTTCTAAACAGCACTGAATGGAGGTACAGACTGTCACACTACAATATAGGTGAAGGAAATTAAAAGTTTGTGTAACTAACTCATTAATAATGAAACGTGTGAATATATATAACAGTTGTTATATAATGCATACATTGCAGATATCTGAATGAAGCCATATAACTTTAGATGTTTAAAAGAACAGTGGATACTGAGAAATCTTGGGTGAGCTGAGAAGCTAGAGTATTTTCTGTTTGCAGACATTCATGTCTATCTAAATAAGCACCTTAGGGGAGGCGACCTGGGCCACATTGTCTAAAATAAAACTCCTTATCCTCTAATCAGCGTCCAAATTGCTGAGTCTCTCCATTGATTCTGTTGACATTTTTCCATTAAAAAAGAGGGCATCCTTTTAAAGCCATGTTTTATTGTACTCGATCTGGGATTTCAAAGGAATTTACTTCACTTAATTTCCAGTTGGTTTCAATTCCTGTTTTTAATTTCTTTTTTTTTTTTTTTTCAACATCTTTACCTCCAAGTCACTGAGCATATCTGGCTGTTAATTTTCTATCTAAACTTTAATCAGGGGAAGAAATCAGTTTTTCCTCTTTTTCCATTTTACATTTTAATTGTATCAAAGCAATATGAGTGCTTTTATCTAAGAAGGCTAGAATTGCATTCAAAGAAGCTATCTTTAAGACAGGGGAGAAAAATGCTAGAAGAAATACTAAGCATAAGGAAGTTAATTTAATTTTAAAAAGCTGATTTGAAATGTAAAAGCTTTTTTGGTTACAAGTGTTACTGGAATTGTGGAAAATTAACATATTTCCTCAGTACCAGACATACCATATAGTATTTAAGAAGAGCTGGAATGTTACTGTTTATATCCTTTCTAGCTTTTATTTAAGCAATCTACTGTTTGAGATCTCTCATAAAAATAGAATATGATATTGATAACAAAATTGTATTGATTATGTTCTCATTTCTCTAGGAAGAAAAAAAAAATCACCTTTTCTCTCTCAAAATGCATCCAAATACCCACTGGATTTTTTTTAAATCACCTGAAAATCACGTCCCTTACTACCTTAACTGAACAGAGTAAAAGCATGGCAGGAGGACAGAATGAAAAGGTTAAGACTTCAATAACTTTTTGTTTGCTTTCTGAAATTAGAATCAATGCCATTATTATGCTGAAAACGATGAAACCCTTTTCAAAGAACTTGTCATCACTGAATCAGCTGGGTCTAAGGCTGTCTTAAAAATCAGCCCTTTGCCTTTCCATCAATCCCACTCACAACATGTCTTTCAGGAGACTGGGAAAGATTTTGAATAATGTGCATTTTCACATTTTAGTTCAGATTAATATTCACAGCTGTCATTCTCCTGACAAGAACAATAGCTCCTTCTGGTGTCTCTCCTCACCTCTTAGAAAACAAAAAAACACCACCTTTCTTTTACTCTCCACAGTATTTTCACTACGTTGGACAAATGCAAGCAACAGCAAGTATTATTTTCACTTCTCCTATGGAAGGGCTTGATTTGTCATTTCAGAGAAAGAACAACTAGATTCCAGCCAAAAGCTCTATTTAAATGTCAAGCTAGATACAGAGAGCTAACTTCAAGATAGCTAAGATATGTTTGAAATAGATACAAAAAAAAGTTACAGTACATGAAAAATGGTTGCTGTTGCATAATCGATTTTCAGATAACAAGTAAGGTTTAGCAGCAAAACAAAATTTACTGACTTTCTCAAATAATAATCAAAACTGGAGGCCCAAAACAAACATAAAAATA
This sequence comes from Ara ararauna, assembly GCA_028858755.1. Lineage (NCBI taxonomy): Eukaryota > Metazoa > Chordata > Aves > Psittaciformes > Psittacidae > Ara > Ara ararauna. The sequence goes on from CM054379.1 coordinate 37,416,861, forward strand.
GTAAATGATGAAAAAATATCAAAGCGTCTTGTTTACATGAAGAAGCTTGTGCTATTTTTTAACACCTTATGCATTCACTTATTGCCATGAACAGTGAGATATATTAATTGAAATTAAAATATTATCAGAGACTGAATGAGGTAAAGGAAGGAGGGGTAGAGCCGGCCAGATGCTTCTCAGTGGTGCCAGGTGACAGGATGAGAGGCCACAGGCATAAACTAAAGCACAGGAAGTTTCACTTGAACATAAGGAAGAACTTTGTTACTGTGAGGGTGAATGAGCACCAGAAGAGGTTACCCAGAGAGGCTGTGAAGTCTCCTTCCCTAGAGATATTCAAGAGCCATCGGGACACAATCCTGAGCAATGCGCTCTAGATGACCCCGCTTGAGCAGGGAGGTTGGACTAGATGACACCTGGTGGTCTCTTCCAACCTCCACCATTCTATGAACAGCTTTGCTCTGTCATCTGAGTAAGCATTGCCCTAAGAAAGCACCAAAATTTTAAGATAACTTTAACCCACATTCAGTCATAAGAGACTGTGTTCAAAATATTGTTATCTGTGTCTTGCAAAGTTCTTTAACATTAGATTCCCTCGGATATCTTAAAACATACTTTGAGATTTAAGGTTCTTTTGGGTTTTCCCTCTTGGTATTTTCATGCACTGCTGGGAATTTTATTGCTGGGGTCTCCCATGCTGGGGCTCATATATTTTGGATCTTCAGACCTGTTTCACTAAAATTATTTTAGCTCTCTTTATCTTTCAATTTACAGACTACAGTCTAGAGGGGAAAATAAGACTCTTTCTCTTATGCTCTTCCAGCTTACCAGTGCTCTTAGAACTGCTGTTGTTTAACAATTGCTCATATGCCACCATAACTAGAGGAGAGTCTGACTGGCCTACAATGTATCATGAACACAACAAATTTGTACAAGATTCATAGATTCACAGAATAAATTAGATTGGAAGAGGACATTATCTAGTCCAATGCCGCTCCCCAAACACATCCAGTTGGAAAAGGGATCAAGGTCATATTTAGCTGAGCTCTGACTGCTTCCCTAGATTGAGATTGCACAAAGTCCCTTGGAAACTTGCTCCAGAGCTTGATCATCCTCATAGTAAAGATACTTTTTCTTAAATTTATTTATTTTTAGTCCTGAATCTAGTAGTAACTTACAACATCCCATCTTATGGCTATTGCCTCTAGTCCTGTCACGGTCCACCTCTGAGAAAAGTCTGTCTTTGTCTTCTCTACACTCCCCTGTTTGGTAGCTGTAGACACCAACAAGGTCCTTCAGATTCTTTAAAGGCAGACCCAGAATTCTTAGCCTCTTTCATGTCATAGGCTCAAGCTCCTTCCCCATCCTGATCTGCTGAACTTACTCTGTTATCTATAGTTACTGAAGTGAGAAAGACCCTTCAGGTGTACTGTCATGCTATTTTTCATTAAATGTTTAGGCTATGGGGTTAACTCTTTCCACAGATGCTTTTCCCACTTCACTAATAACAGTAATACTAGATGCTGATTTTAATTCTTTCAAGTAAGTATTTGAGTTGGAGGAATTCAGAAGAAGAGGCACAATCTGCATCCTTTATGGCTACAAGGAGAGACTCAAATAGAGGAGGGAAACTGTGACATAAATGCAAAAATAGTAAAATAAAATAGTCTCCAAAGTAACAGTGGAAGTATACAGGCATCCCTCAGATGAATACCTGTGGAGTCTTTCATATACCTGAAGAAAGAGTTAAATTTTAGTATCCCATTCATACACAGTCTTCTACCAACTGACATTTCTCTCCTCAATACATCGTGTTAATTAACAGCTAGATAAAAACCAAATTTGTTCCCTAAACCAGCATATGTTTGGACAACAATTGCATACTATATTTTTGTATCAAACAATTTCATTTACAACAGCTGTACTTGCCTAGTAGGGTCAGAATATATAGAACAGGTTGACAGCAAATATCTTACGGATATCTTGCCTGTGTCTCTTGCCTATCTATGGAAAAACTCATTTCACTTTATCAGTTTTTTAAAACACGTTTAACTACTGCACTGTATCTAAGGAAATAATGACTTTGCATACAACAGATACTCATAATGTCAGATTTATTTTTTTTTTTTGAGATCTTCAGCTCCTTTGACGATAAGTAGAGGAAAATTCCAAAAAGTCAGAAATATAATAGATTTAAAAATTCTTTTTCTCATTAGTTATTCCCTTGTTTGGAAGAGCCTTAATTCAGGAACCAGGTTTGATTAACTTGCTTTTGGAGTGGCAGAGAACTTTGCACAATTCCTTCTAATTTTTATAAAATATTCCTTTCCATTTATTTTTAGGTTTGTCTTTCATTCCCTGATGGGCAATTTATAAATGTCTGTATGAGCAGAGGCTCCTTTCTCCTTCCTTTGACCCTCTTCTCTGCCACACCTTGAAGTCTTTGCCTTTTTTCCACAATGGGTAAAGAGGAACCTCCCTCCCTTCTCCATAGGGGTCTATTTGTCCTCATCTTTTTTTTTTTTAATGAATGTAACAACAGAACTGGCTGGATGGCTACATGAAAGAGTTGTGGTCAGTGGCTCAATGTTCACCTGGAGACCAGTAACGAGTGGTGTCCCTCAGGGACCGGTCCTGTTCAACATCTTTGTTGGTGACATGGACAGTGGGATTGAGTGCACCCTCAGCAAGTTTGCCCATGACACCAAGCTCTGTGGTTCCATTGATAAGTTGGAGGGAAGGAATGCCATCCAGAGGGACCTTGACATGCTTGTGAGGTGGGCTGATGCCAACCTTATGATGTTTAACCATGACAAGTGCAAAGTCCTCCACCTGGGTTGGAGCAATCCCAGGCACAGCTCCAGGTTGGGTGGAGAAGAGATTCAGAGCAGCTCTGTGGAAAAGGACCTTGGGGGTGTTGGCCAATGAGAAAATGAACATGAGCCGGCAGTGGGCGCTTCCAGCCCAGAAAGCCAACCGCATCCTGGGCTGCTTCAAAAGGAGCGTGACCAGCAGGTCAAAGGAGGTGATCCTGCCCCTCTACTCTGCTCTTGTGAGACCTCACTGGGAGTATTGTGTGCAGTTCTAGTATCCTCAACATAAAAAGGACATGGAACTGTTGGAACAAGTCCAGAAGAGGGCCACGAGGACCATCAGGAGACTGGAGCACCTCCCGTATGAAGACAGGTTGAGAAAGTTGGGGCTGTTTAGCCTGGAGAAGAGAAGGCTGCGTGGAGATCTCATAGCAGCCTTCCAATATCTGAAGAGGATGTTGGGGAGGGCCTCTTCATTAGGGACTGTAGTAATTGGACAAGGGGTAATGGGTTCCAACTTAAACAGGGGAAGTTTAGATTGGATATAAGGAAGAAGCTCTTTACTGCAAGGATGGTGAGGTACTGGAATGGGTTGCCCAAAAAAGATATGAATGCTCCTTCTCTGGCAGTGTTCAAGGCCAGGTTGGACAGAGCCTTGGGTGGCATGGTTTAGTGGGAGGTGTCCCTGCCCATTGCAGGGAGGTTGGAACTAGACGATCTTAAGGTCCTTTCCAACCCTAACTATTCTATGATTCTAAAAGCTGAAAACAAAATAAGCAAGGAGATGGCCTGTAACACAGCCTCAGACACTTAATTCGCCATGCTTCCCAAGCTTTTAACAACTTTTTTGTAGTGGAAAAGCAGACAATTCTCTTTGCTGCTTCTTTGCCTTTGCTACCCAGACAAGATTATTAGGCATCCCTGCCTACAGTAGGGGGGTGGGAACTAGATGATCTTAAGGTCCTTTCCAAACCCAGCTACTCTGGGATTCTATATTGTAAAACTTGTATTTAGATTGCACTGACTTATAAAAAAAGAAAGAAACAAGCAAACTCAATTCAAGATACACATTGGACTGTAGCTACTTTAACAGAATACTCAACACACTTAATATTAGGCAAAGAATAGTTGAACGCTCTATTTATGTAAGGAAATACCTTCCTCTTGGTCATACAGATAATGAAATGTGCCTACCTGAAGTCAGAGCCCACCCTTTTCCCATTTTCAGGAATTCCAGGATCAGGACATGCATCAGATGCAATTGCATCCCCACCCTGGGTCACTGCAAAGAAAAGGAAAAAAACAATTCAGACATGGCAGCTGTAAAAATGTTTATTCTCTTTTCTCATATATTAAATTCCATAGCCTGAATTTAACCATATGCATATTCATTTTTTTTCTTGAAACAGTGTAAGTTATTACCAAAAAAGAAGCCCCATATAATTAATTTCTAGGGTGTATTGTTTTCTGTCTTTGGTTACGATAAAAAAACATGGTTTGCTTCTGTGGGAAAATAAATGATTCCTTTCCCGAGGTCAGTCATCATTTTATGGATGTACTAGGGTCCACAGCTTTTCTCAGACAGGGAAAACAACATTTTGTTAAACCACCTGAAATATTCACAACACATCACTGTAAGATTAAGGTAGTACAAGAAAATAAAATTTTGTTTAAGCTTCTGTCCATATAAGACTTGAAACTGCCATAAGCAAAGAACCCATCTGAAATACAAAAATAGTTTTAAAAAGATAATCTCAAAAATACACAGAAAACCCAACAGAGAAATACATTTGTAACCAGCTGAATATGTGCTTATGCAAACGAGGCTCAAAATCCCTATTTCGTGCTTTCAGGTAGGAATTAGAAACAGAAGGTATCCTATACTGTTCCGTTCCTTTTGTCCTCTGTTCTTTCTCCTTCCAGACTGCAGATATTTAAATATACTAGTTATATAAACATATAAACCTACAGACCCTTCAAAACTCTAAACAATTAGAACATTCAATTTTTACTTTTATTGTTCTTCATCTCTAAAAAGGTATTTAAGGAATATGTGGAATTAAAAGTAATTAATCATAAAGAAAAGACAAAGTAACTGAGCACAACACTGTGAATACACAGAGAAGTTCAATATACATGTGCTTTCTATCCTGCACATACACACGTGTGTCCATGCATAGCTACATGCCTCCTATCTTTCTGTTTCCTGCACAAAAGAATAGAGCTAGTATAAATTTGTGGATCACATTTTTCATCATAAGAGATTTTTGGGAAACCCTTAAAGACATGGCTGAACTTTCTTCCAGAATAAAAGTTAGTTGGAATATTTAGCTGCTCAAAATAAATTACACATGCCTGGGTGGATTACAGATGACAGCATTACAGCTGAAAGGTGATGAGAGATAAGATGTAAGAAGTGGCTGAGTTTCCCACATGGTGGTACGCTTTCAAATTGAATACAACGACAAAAAGAGTGGTGACAAGCAGGATGCATACAATTGGATGTTAAGAGCTATAAATCTTTATGTCTGTGTTGGCAGTATCAGGGGTAATTAATTTATACAGAAAGCCAACGTTTTACAAGAGAAGATTTAAAGAAATAAAAACCTGAATTACAGCACTACAAAAATACAACTAAACAAAGAAATAGTAAGGACCAAAATGCTTGATCTCAGCATAGATTCTTCTCAGAGTAGAAAAACTGCAACAATTACAATATATTTAAACATTTGGTTAAACTTCATAAGGTTGGCATCAGCCCACCTTACAAGCATTGTCTACATTCTTCTTTATTTTGGCATATAGAATGTTTACAAAAATAAAGGAAAGGAATAATTTCTTTCTCCACATCTTTTTAAAACTATTTTGTGTATTGAATACCATTTGTCTTTCTAATGAAACCAGGTAAAGAAAGATTATTATAATCTTAGAAATGTTTTTGCAGATACAATTAAAAATATCACTTCTTACTTAAAAAACTATTTCCTGATAAATACAAAAAAAAAAAAAAAACAAAACAAAAACAACCAAAAATCCAGTTCAGTTGGATAAAAATACAGCATCTGAAATTCACCATCTTGAAAACGCTCCAGACCAAGAGCCCAATCCTGCTAATGTCACTAACATTGTTGAGATGATAAAGATTTTTGTTTGTGTGAATAAAGGTTTTCAGAACAAGCCTATACTAGCTAGTAAACATGTATGTTATTCTGAGAATTTAATTTTGTAGTTTCGTGGGAAATATCACTACTGAAATGCTGTTATAGTCAAAACCTGATCTTGTTAGAAAAGAAGCCTGCTTCTGCACTTACGTTCCTTAAAATAATCTTGCTACTAACATTTCTTCCAATTTTTCAGAGAAAGAGAAAAAAACAATATTTACTACTTTTAGCACAGAAATATATCTACATTAGCAGAGGTGAGATTCAATTTTGACTACTAAATCACCAAGACACGAAAATAAGCAATATGACTGATATAGTTAATTTGACATAGCAATTTTACTAAACTTGAGCCTTATGGTAACAACTGTAATACAACATGGAGAACACTGCCTTTACTATCAAGTTTTAAGGACAGACACATTGCAGTGAAGCTACCTCCTTTTACACACATACATACACAATGCATAAGTATTCTGTTTGGCACAACAGTAAATGTTGACCAAGACCTTACTCATAACACAGAATGATGTGATTTCCCCAGATGGGTGGTGACCTTTGCAACATTTTCTTCTCAGCCACTAACTTCTGTCAACATGATCTTACATCAGTATCAAGGAAGTGTTATTTAGGATATTGTTTAACCAGAAAAATACTGTGTCTTGAAACAGAGCAGGTATCATATGTCTGGAACTCAGCACATCTTCCTGAATGCCTACAAGCCTTGTTAAACGTAGACCAGGTTTTAGCTTCTAATTTCCCCAATGAACTGTCAAGTTTTTTTTAACAGATGGTGGTTGCATGATGTGCTGTCATAACAAAATAAATCCAATTCCCTGTAAAACAAGCCTGTCTGATTTTATTTCTCCAGATGGGAAAAAAGGAACAAATTTCTCAAATTAGTGAAACCATTTATTACCTTTAGTGGTTGAGGCACACCAGGGACATAATTACATTTATAAATATAAGTATATACTTTTACATATTAATATTTTTAAAACCTTTACCTGAAGGTATATTAGAATTTACCAAAGAGTTCAATTTTAAGAATTCTTCGTTGTTAGCTCCAACATTTATTATCATTCAGACTGAAAACAGATGAAAAGATGCCCAAGTTATTCCCTGTCAGAGACTTTTATTTTTCTCTGTTTCAGTCCTGTCAGATTTCCTCTTTATCCACCTCTATGAAGTGCTACTGCTACTGAGATCTACACATATGTGAGGAGAAAGCATTCTCTTTGAGTATCTCACTTCCAGAATATGTTTAAGCATTTCAGTCTCCTGAAAGCATCTCTTAGACATGCCATCTACTATTCACCCATTCACATGGCCAATCTTTCCCTGTTTTAAATTTAAAGAAAAAGACTTCTGTATGCCCTTGAAATACCCATGTCATAGAATCATAGTCATTGAATCATAGAACAGTTAGGGTTGGAAATGACCTTAAGATCATAGAATCATAGAATAGTTAGGGTTGGAAAGCACCTTAAGATCATCTAGCCCCAACCTCCCTGCCATGGGCAGGGACACCTCCCACTAAACCATGCCACCCAAAGCTCTGTCCAACCCAACCTTGAACACCGCCAGCAATGGAGCATTCACAACTTCCCTGGGCAAACCATTCCAGTGACTCACCACCCTTACAGTAAAGAATTTCTTCCTTATATCCAATCTAAACTTCCCTGTTTAAGTTTGAACCTGTTACCTCTTGTCCTATCACTACAGTCCATAATGAAGAGTCCCTCCCCAGCATCCCTATAGGCCCCCTTCAGATATTGGAAGCCTGCTATGAGGTCTCCACACAGCCTTCTCTTCTCCAGGCTGAACAGCCCCAACTTTCTCAGGCTATCTTCATATGGGAGGTGCTGCAGTCCCCTGATCATCCTCTTGGCCCTCCTTTGGACTTGTTCCAACAGTTCCATGTCCTTTTTATGTTGAGGACACCAGAACTGCACACAATACTCCAAGTGAGGTCTCACAAGAGCAGAGTAGAGGGGCAGGATCACCTTCTTGGACCAGCTGGTCACGCTCCTTTTGATGCTGCCCAGGATACGGTTGGCTTTCTGGGTTGCGAGTGCACACTGCCAGCTCATGTTCATTTTCTCATCAACCAACACTCCCAAGGTCCTTCTCCACAGGGCTGCTCTGAATCTCTTCTCTGCCCAACGTGGAGCTGTGCCTGGGATTGCTCTGACCCAGGTGGAGGACCTAGCACTTGTCATGGCTAAATTTCATCAGGTTGGCATCAGCCCACCTCACAAGCGTGTCAAGGTCCCTCTGGATGGCATTCCTTCCCTCCAACTTATCAACCAATCCACACAGCTTGGTGTCATTGGCAAACTTGCTGAGGGTGCACTCAATCCCACTGTCCATGTCACCGACAAAGATGTTGAACAAGACCGGTCCCAACACTGATCCCTGAGGAACACCACTCTCTACTGGTCTCCAGCTGGACATTAAATTCTTTATCCACTGAGGGGCCCACCTATTCATATTGATGTCTAACCACCTTAGAGGCAAGGATGTCATGTAAGACGGTGTCAAACACTTTGCACAAGTCCAGGTAGATGACATCAACTGCTCTACCCCTGTCCATCAGTTCCATAGCCCCATCAAAGAAGGCCACCAGATTGGTCAGGCAGGATTTCCCCTGAGTGAAGCCATGCTGGCTGTCCCCAACAACCTTATTGTCTTTCATGTGCCTCAGCATGTCTTCCTGGAGAATCTGCTCCAAGATTTTGCCAGGCACAGAGGTGAGACTGACTGGTATGTAGTTCCCTGGCTCATCCATTTTCCCCCACATGAAAATGGGGGTTATATTTCCCTTTTTCCAGTTGTTGGGAACTTCACCTGACTGCCATGATTTTTCAAATATGATGGACAGTGGCTTAGCAACTTCATTTGCCAGCTCCTTCAGGACCCGTGGATGGATTTCATCAGGTCCCATGGACTTGTATACGTTCAGGTTCTTAAGATGGTTTCGAACCAGATCCTCTCCTACAGTCATCTAGTTCCAACCCCCCTGCCATGGGCAGGGACACTTCTTCACTAAACCATGCCACTGAAGGCTCTGTCCAACCCAGCCCTGAACACCGCCAGCAATGGAACATTCACCTGTTTATACTCTTTCAAAATTATATGGTCTAAAGTTTCATTTATCTAGAGTGTTATAAAGTGTTCTGTGCTTTATGCATCTTTCTTCTGATTTTTCCTTCCTCATGATATCAATCTCAAATTCCTTCTCTTTACTTTCAAAGCTCCTTCATGGACTATTTGTATATTAACTATCAATCATCTCAATTTTCATTTTAGAATTTTAAAATTTCAAAACAACGGAAGTATTAAAGAAAATGGAAAATAACTTTTCCCATTTAAAGCTTGCAAAACTTAGAAGTAAATATCAAATACACAGAAACCTTCGCACAGCTATGCACTTATTAGTAGCATTTACCTTAAAACACTAACAATATTCCTCTGTACTGTGAATATAAACTAAATATTTATAAACATATATTTATGGCAAGCAAATAAGGACCAGCCTAAATAACACCATCCTCGCTCAGTATATTCTTAGTACATTCTCAGAATGCCCTCTCCATTTTAAAAATAAGTTTAAGAGTATATAAACCTACAAATATCAAAGTAAGATATTGCTTTACACAGATTCTTCACACTGTATCCCAGTTGCACACAGTTCTTCAAGGAATAGTCAGCTAGAGAAAACTGTGTGTGCTCAATGAGACTAACATCAGAAAAAGTATTTGAAGTCACAGGGCAGGTAGAACAGTGAGAAATGATTCTAGGGTGGTTTTCTTTTTTTCTTTTTACATTTTTATTATGAGAGTTTCTCTAGAGTCTAACAGAACTCTGCCCTTCTATTTTTTAACAGAGGGTTTGAGATTATCAAGGTGCTTCAACCATCAGACATGCCTGTAGCATAGAGACAGAACACTCTCCATGGACATGACTTAACTCTGGAACTTCTTGACATGCCATGCCATTATATACTGCAAAACTTAAGTATTCTCGGGCCTTTCTGAAGAAACAGCTGAAGAGAAACTGTGGGCTCATTAACATGACAGACAGCTTCACAGCCTATATACAGCCTCTACAGCTAAAACTGTGATTTAAATTTCTATTTGATAAAAAAAAATCTATTATTTCTTTACTGGCTGAGAATGAATCAACATGATTTCTTTCCTTTTCACAGTTGAGATCATGAGGACTAGAGTTTCCATAGTTTTGGAGGCCATCTTTGGTGTTCTACTTGGTGTATGGCATAGTAAGAACAGAACTCCTTTAAGATGTTTCACATGTTCTGATTCTAACAAAATAGTACAGAAGAAAGACTGGCATAATTTTTATACAGTCATAATTAAAAAAAAAAAGTAGATACATTAATATCCTAATTTAGCTCAGCATTTGGGAAGTGTTGAACCAGGGAGCAGTATTAGGCAGGAGGAAGGGATGGCGTAATATATGCTTCATTCAGCAAGATAAGCAATGTGAGATCTCCCGTGTTATATTGATTCTACTCCAGACAAGTGGCCCTGTTTTAGATGCATTTGCAAACTTAATACATATTAATGATCTACTTTTGCTCATGTGAAGCATGTGATTAAATGCTCTGAAGGGCTGGACTTTGAAGCAAAAACTTTTTAAGTACAGATGCATTATTACATATAGATGACCTCTGTGCCCAGCAAGATTATGGAGCAGATCCTCCTGGAAACTACATTAAGGGACATGGAAAGTAACGAGGTGATTGGTAATAGCCAGCATTGCTTCACTAAGCACAAATCATTCCTGACAAATTCAGTGGCTTTCTGTGAGAGGGTTACTGCACTAGTGGATAAGGGAAGAGCAAATGACATCATCTGCCTTCATCGGTGCAAAGCATCTGATACTGTCTCAAACAACACCCTTGTCTCTTAACTAGAGAGGCATGGATCTGACGGATGGACTGCTCAGTGGATCAGGAACTGGCTGGATGGTCACACTAAGAGTTGTAGTTTGCAGCTCAGTGTCCAATTAGAGACCAATGACGAGTGGAATTCTTCAGGAGTCGGTATGAGATACTGGGACCAGTGCTGTTCAACATATTTGTCAATGACATGGTGTCATGGTTTAAGCCCAGCCAGTAACTATAACTGAACACAGGACACATGGACTGTGGGAATGAGTGCAGCCTCTGCAAGTTTGATGACAACACCAAGCTGTGTGGTGCAGTCACCATGCTGGAGGGAAGGGATGTCAAGGGACGGACACTGATGGACCTTGACAGGCTTTTGAGGTAGGCTTATGCAAACCTTCATGAGGTACAGACCCAAGGTTCTGCACATTGGAAGATAAGTAGGAGATACCCAAGCACATATCAGGCTGGGAGGAGAATGGATTGAGAGCAGCCCTAAAGAGAAGGACTTGGGGGTGCTGGTTGACAAGAAGCTCATCATGACCCGGCAATGTGTGCTTGCAGCCCAGAAAACCAACTCTATCCAGTGCTGCATCAAAAGGAGCACAACCAGCAGGTCAAGGGAGGTGATTCTCCCCTCTACTCCACTCTAGTGAGACCCCACTTGGAGTACTGTGTCAAGCTCTAGGAACCCAAACATAAGAAGGACATGGACCTGTTGGAGTGAGTCCACAGGAGGGCCACAAAAATGATCGGGGGCTGCAACACTTCTCCTATGAGGACAGGCTGAGAGAGTTGGGCTTGTTCAACCTGGAGAAGAGTTTAATTAATACAACAAATTGTGGCAGTCTGTTTGGACATTTCCTCATTCTCCTAGTGATATCACCAGCCTATAATAAGGTTCTGGATTAAAAAATAAAAATACATAAACCCAGGAACACCCAGCCTTTCAATAATTTGTTTTGAATAATTTTCAAATTAAACCAAAAATTGCAAGAATCACCTACAAGCTGGCCTGATCAAATACTCTGTTGAGGCTAGGGAGAAGACCCTAAAATTAACTGTGGAAAGATATTATAAAACATGGCAGTTTTTCTAGAGCAGAATGACAAGTTTGTAAACTGAACAAGACTTTACGATGAAATAACACTTTATCTCTCCCTTATGATGAAAATAAAAGCTGACATATGCAAATATCAACCTCTTTACAACCAAGAAGTCACATAGAAGTACAATAACACTGTGCCAATGAAACAAGATATTAGATGCACTAATTAATGTATCAGAGTCACATCTTGATTACTCATCATGCTCCATAGATTAAAATTTATTTACATTTTTGAAAAGGTTGATTCACATTAAAAGATTCTAACAGTTCTAGGCATATTTTTGGTCATTAAATAATTATGCTTCAAGAGTGAATCCAAAACATTTCAATTACTCTTCATCAAGTGTACTAGAAATTACTTGTTTCACATAGCGATAAATAATCTGGTCACTGGAAAAGAAAAAAAGACATATATACTTGATCTCTTGACATGACAATCTGTGGAAAAAAGTTATAAAATATTATCATTGTATAAAAGAACTGAATATACTGGGGTTCTTTTGAATCTGAAAATTGCAATTAGTGGAGGAAAAGAAAGATTTTACAGCACAAAAGCCTGAATCCACAAATACATTCATAGGCAGAATTAACGGAATTAAATTTTCTGCCCTACCTTTTGCTAAATGTGCTCTAAAATGTGAGTTATGCCCATTCTGAGGAGAATTTTAAACTTTAAAAAGATTTTGCTTATCCAGATCAAACCAGAAGAATGAAATAATTTATTGATCAGACTGCATATATAGCAGGAGGGTTTTTTTCGCTTGCAGAGACATTTATTAGGAGACTTCTCATGTGTTGCTCTTCTTAGGAGCACATAAGCTTTAGCCATTTTAAAATAGTGTCTTTCTTGCTGCAAGTAATAGGGCAGCAAGTTAAGAGTCATGATTAAACTCACTAAAAAACAATGTGTTTGCATGCACCAAAGCATCTGTATTAGATTCCTTTTTAAAAACTATGACACGGTCATAAACTGACAAAACAGTTTGTTTTACATGAAAATATGCACAAAAAGTCACACAGTTACTTTAAGAATTTTGGTCTATGTAATTTTTACTACATAAAATATGTGTATATATATATAGTTTGTTTTGCCTTTTGAACTCTTCACCAAACAAGAGGATATAAATTGGAATAAACTATTTATGTCCCCCATATCTCTTTTGCAGCAAGACACATTAAAAGTATTAAGATGGAACCCTAATAATGAGATACAAAAGCATTACTTATGGGTATATGAAAGTACATGCTTAGAAGCAGATACTGGCTTACAATTAAGACCACAGACACGAAAGAAGATACAGATTTGAGTAGAAAATATATCTGCAAACAAAATACCATGATAGAAATACGTATTTGAACTCAACAATGAAATATAAAGAGTGCTATATATTTTTCCATACAATTTCATCCAGGCTTTTAGAAGACAGGAATACTATTGTTAGAAAAATGAGTTGATAGTCCATATGCTTCATCATAGGCTTTAAGTAACTGCTTCAGTAAAAATAACATAACACCAACCCATTATAAACAGAAATAAATCAGCATGAAACTTATTCTAATGAAGAATTAATAGATTACTGAAACCCAGAAAAGATGGAAAAGAATAAAGAAATAAACAAGGAAGGACAAGAAATGAAAATTTTGAAGTTCAACAACATAGCTACTTTTAAGGAGTTTGTTCAAACTCTTTTTTCCTTAATTTATCTATGAAGTGACCACAACAGTATATAAAGAGTATTAAATATTTAGATAGTATTAAACAGGAAAATATGGTTGCGTTGACACCAGTTGACACAAGCCATAAGGCCATCCTGAACAGTTATACAGGGAGAAGCAGTTATCCAAAACCCGCCCAGGTGAGTGTGCGCCCAGAAACCTCTTACAGATGGTACTACGTTCCTTCAAAATGACTAAAAAAATCTTCCAAAGTATTGTCATATTAGTTCAGCAAGCCACAGACAGCTGCCAATACTCCATTTAAAACTGAAGTTCTCTCCAGTGCTTCTCACTATGACGGTATTTAAGCTTTGAACATCTGTAAGGAAAATTAGCCATCTCTTTTGCTCTAAAAAATCAGACAAAAAAAAAAAAAAATCATTGCTGCAACAGAAACTATAAAACCCTATCATTTTCACAAGCTAAAGATAATTCTTTTAGCTTTTTTATATAAATTCTAAAATCTATAAAATCTTCATACATTGGGAAATCATCCTCCCACCACATTGCAGCTGTCAACACTTTGTCAAAATACAGGATCTCTGTAGTTCACCAACAGATTTATGGCACTCCTTTCTCCAGAAGCAGGGGATTTCTTACCAGTAGTCTTATACATGCTATAACCAAAATAGCTGGTATGTCTCACTTACCCTTGTTATTCCTCAGTGATCACAAGGGCTGAGAATACATTGTCCTTCCTTAAATCCACCATTGTTTTTTTCCATTCTTAGAGAGTGACTCAGCAATAATAATAAAAAAAAAAAACAACAAAAAAACTAACTGAAAAAAGTTTTCTTCTCACTTTATTTTGTCCTGATTTGGTTTCCTAGGGGAGTTTGACTAACTCTCCTTTGCATCTACCTCTGTTTTCAGCAGCTGAATGTAAGATTAATTCCAGCTTAATGAAGCAATTTAAGGATCAACAGATGCACAGCTTTCAGTCAGCCTGGGAGCTTATTAGTCCATCTTTTCTTGAAACCATGAAGTGCCTGTGCTCCTTCATAATAGCATTTGGGTTTACATTTACTTCTAGATCAGTACAACAATTTAAATAGATACATTTTCACATAGCTAAGAAATTTCACATTTGGGAAACTCTGGGGAGAAACTGACAAAGATTTACCTTTTTAGTGTAATTAAACATTTGGGTTTGAGACTGATTAAAATACTACTACAAGGTTGAGGTGAAAGGATCAATTTCAGTTTTAGCAGTAAGGTATAATTTAAATATATTTTCCCAATCAAAAGAATATACAGGGATTTGGAATATATTCCATTTCCCCACTTTCTCTGGGGAAATTTCTATGAGTCAGACAAAAGCCACACTTCAGAATTAAATGCATTATACTCTGGGGAAGGGGACAGGGAAGTTGGTCAAGGTCTTTCACAATGCACAGGCAATTATGCAAACCTCCTGAGATACTGTTTGCCTCATTAAAGACAAAGCTGCATCATGAAAAATGAAAATCCCTTGGATAATTGCAAACACCAGATTTTCACAGGTGTTGAATTCATTAGACCCAAGGAACAGACAAATGAGCTTGAAAAAACAGGCCAGCTATACTGACACCAGCATGGTGTCTTGTTTCCTTCACCTAATGGTCCACACACAACAAGCTACTATTGCCAACAAGTACTGTGAACTTAAGTGAGATAAAAATGATGACTCTAAGAAGCTGAAATTTTCCAGTGAGTGAACTACACTCACCAATGATTCAATACAGTTCTATTGGATAGAATGTATAAATTCACATTATGCTTGGTTTTAGTTAAGGAATTGACACCGTAAACTATAGTAAAAGTACCTTAAGATTAAAAATTCTGTCACTTGTTAAGACTTGTCTGAACTGAAGCTATCCAAGCCTAAAATGTACAAACCCTTTCTTGCATTTTAATTTTAATTCATGATTTATGGTGGAAACCAATTTTAAAATATTGTCCCTTCATTAATTCTGATATTTAACTAATGACCTGTATCAGCCTGTATGAAGACAGGCTGAGAAAGTTGGGGCTGTTCAGCCTGGAGAAGAGAAGGCTGCTTGGAGGCCTCATAGCAGCCTTCCAGTATCTGAAGGGGGCTTACAAGGATGCTGGAGAGGGACTCTTCATTAGGGACTGTAGTGATAGGACAAGGGGTAACGGGTTAAAACGTAATGACTTGCTCCAGGTAATGATATGTTTGCACTAAAGATCAAACTTTGACTGCAAAATATTTCTCTCTAGTCATAAGTATTTTATGCTCTTAGTTCTATATAATACTCATGCACAAGCAAATTGAAAACAACGACCTCAGTGAAGTCAACAAATATCAATAATGATATGGGGTGCAGGATTTTATCTAACAAGCAAATGATTTAAAAAAAACCTTTAAAAAATAAATACATTAAGATTTATTTTTCACCTCACGTAACAGTAAGGGAAAGTAAAAACTTGATGCGAAAATGAAATTACCATTTGTCCTTTGCAGACCACACAATAAGCTATGTGTAACGCTTAAACATATAGCTCAGAGAAAACAGAGTTGTTGCTTTTTCCAGTAACAGTTCATTCAGAAATGCAGGAAATTCAGTAATTTACTTTGAAATGACAGAGATGATGAAGAGTCAGTAGTAAAGAGCAATTTTATGGGATATCCAGAAGGATTCTTTACAAAAGAAATAAACCCAACATGTTGTTTTGTCTCAGTGGCTTAGAACTTTTGAAAGTTCCATTTTTCACCAGTGTCAGGTTATAAACTCACCCTACAATGCCATTTACTTGTAAATATACTGCCACTTTATAACATATTTTATTGATTCACAAGTCTTTTTCTTTTCCTTTAAAAACAGCTGTCTAGCGTCTTACTGAGCATTGCCATTTCTGCAATAAATCTGAAGCTAACCATAAACATGGGGGGTTTTGTTATCAAGAAGGGTTAAAATGACTGTAAAATTCTCATTTTACTAATTAGCTATTTATTATACATTTGTCAATCGATGCATTACCTGCCTTTTTAGCCTGGCAACTGATACTAATTGTTTTGTAGGCTTTTCAGAGTTAAATGTTTAGCATTGGGTAAAAAAAATGAAGAGGTAACAAGATAGTTATCCATGGGCATAGTACAACGATAATCACATTTTTCCATATTATTTCCAATTTATATGTAATGGTCCACTGTCCAAGGTTTGCAGAATTTAATGAAATAGGCTTTGACTTTGAGAAAGAGCTTAAAATTAGAAAATAGCTGCTAACGAAGGGATAGTCTACTGGGGTAGAGCTGCTATATATATTAAAAAAAAAAAAAAAGAAGATAAACCAATACATAAAAATTCAGTTCTATGGCCTTCCTCTGACTATTTGTGTGACTTTGAGCAAGCCACTTATGACTACATCTTAAGTGAAACTTCTGAGGTCTCCATGCATCCTTCTGTTCTCCAGGCTGAAGAGCCCCAATTTTCTTAGCCTATGTTCATATGGGTCTTCACTTCCTGCCTACTCTCCCCCAATAGCTGCATTTTTGTACTTTCCAAGAAGCAACATTTCAACAGTCCTCTTGACAGAACTAAGCATTTCAGTCTTTCTTTCTCTCTCTCACAATTAAAGGAGAGGAGCTCAGAATATATCAAACATATCATCAAGAAGACTGAATTTCTCACAAAATAAGAAACAGACTACATCGCGATGATTTTCTTTAGAGATGCAGCTTAGTAGTTAGAATAGTCTCAAAAAAACCCACACACCTTGTCCAGCTTAGCTAATGCAAGTTGACTTCTTAGTTTTCTGCATAATGCCCAGGTCGTAAAACTATAGGTACATTGATGCAGTTAGTTCTCTACCCTTCTCTTATGTTGCAATTAAGTATTTGGAGGGAGAATTGAAGCTATTTGTGTCAGATTTAAAAATGTAAAAATCTGTGAGCATGGTTGTGTAGCATGACAGACAGTGAATGACACGAATTTCAAATACTGGGGTGAGCACTTGCTTTAAGATGTAATGTTAGCAATTCACAGATACAATAAACAGTACTTGAGATCTTTAAATTCCCAGTTTGGTATATTTCCTGTATTATTCCCTGATGTCTCTAGCCTGCTCTTGAGCTATTCTTTTAGGTATTCTTCTAGTACTTCACTAACTGATCTTCCGAGTAAGTTTTGGGGAGGATGACTGTTACCTCAAGAAATTTATGGAATAAAAAGTGCAATTGTCTTCCTGGAAAGAAAGACTTCAAGATGTCATCTCCAAGTGGATCCAACTACCTCTCTTGCATGGAATAGAAGACAGCATTACTGAACACGGTGCTGGGCCAGGATAGAAAACCAGCAGAGGTTGGGTACTTCTGTAAGACAGAGGGATTTTCAAGGGAAAAGGATAAGCTCCGGCATCAAGGTCAGCACAAGCAGTTTTTAGGGACAAGACTGGAAAAGACTGAAGCTTGTTGAAGGTTTCTATGCTGCATTTAATGAGTGGCTCAACTGAACTAAACTGAGCAACAGAGCAATAGTAAGCATAACACTGTCAGCTCAGAATCCTGCTCAGAGCGAAAGACCACTTCTGTGGCCACTGACATCACCTGTTCTTTTTAATTCCATGCCATTGGCCAATGGCAACCTCATGAAGTTCAACCAAGCCAAGTGCAAGGTCCTGCACCTGGGTCAGGGCAGTCCCAGGCATAGCTAGAGGCTGGACAGAGAAGAGATTCAGAGCAGTCCTTCAGAGAAGGACTTGGGGGTGCCAGCTGATGAGAAACTGAACATGAGCCAGAAGTGTGCGCTTGCAGCCCAGAAAGCCAACCGAATCCTGGGCTTCATCAAAAGGAGCATGACCAGAAGGTCCAAGGAGGTGAGTCTGCCCCTCTACTCTGCTCTCGTGAGATCCTACTTGGAGTACTGCGTCCTCAACATAAGAAGGACATGGAGCTGTTGGAACTAGTCCAGAGGAGGGACACGAGGATGACCAGGGGACTGGAACACCTCCCATGTGAAGACAGGCTGAGAAAGTTGGGGCTGCTCAGCCTGGAGAAGAGAAGGCTGCATGTAGACCTCATAGCAACCTTCCAATATCTGAAGGGGGCCTACAAGGATTCTGGAGAGGAACTCTTCATTAGGGACTGCAGCAATAGGACAAGGTGTAATAGATTCAAACATAAACAGAGGAAGTTTAGTATAGATATAAGGAGGAAGTTCTTTACTGTGAGGGTGGTGACTCACTCACAGTTGAGGTACAGGTTGCCCAAGGAAGTTGTGAATGCTCCATCCCTGGCGGCGTTCTAGGCTGCTCTGGACAGAGTCTTGGGTAACATGGTGTAGTGTGAGGTGTTCCTGCCCATGGCAGGGGGGTTAGAACATGATATTAAGGTCCTTTCCAACCTTAACTATCCTATGATTCTAACTGCCCACTCATCATTGATGAATTTGGATTTTTATATTATTGTTGTGTTGCTTTCTTCAGAGAATCTGGTGGCTCACTGGAGGACACAGAAGCACGTATTTTAATTACATAAGAGTCATACTGATTACAATTTGCTCTTTATCCAAGCAAGTGAACACAACTATGATTTACAGATGGTTCAACAGCTTTTCTCCTTAGTGTGGTGTGTGGTGTTTGGTTGGGTTTTGGCTGGGTTTTTGTCATTTTCTTTTTTTTTTTTTTTTTCCCATTTATTCTTTTCTAGTATTTATTTCAGTGTTCCTGAATGCTGATAAGAATAAGTTAGTTTTCCAGTTCTTACAAATAAATTGCATTTGTAGCAGCTCTGATGAACAAGATTAGAAGGGAAAACTGCCAGTGACTCAGATTATTGAAAGAATAAAAGATTAGGAGTTGTTTTTCTTTTCATATACCTGCTGAGGGAAATAATTTTCTGATACTGACAGAAAAAATAAGAGAAGTTCTGTACGTTGGTATACAGCAGGTTTTGTAGATATGATCAGTGTGACACACAGGTAATGTGAGGGCAAACATGCTTACTGTGACAGTAGAACTGAATTGCAATCTATATCTTAAATAGCATGATCATTAACATTTCAGACTTTCTACTGATTATATTTATGGATGAAACTGAGTGAGGCCAATACAAGATCTGCCATTCACTCTACCTGCCTCAAAAAAAAATAATAATCCTATTATAATCATAAAGGTGGTCAGTAAGAGACTGAATTAACAAGTGTTTATGTCCTGGTTCAAGGAGAAAAGAAAGAGATGGGGCATTGCAAAGACATAAAATATAACAGAACAAAGGTGTTAATTTTAAAGATCTAATTTATGTGCTTATGTCATGGGTTCAGCAGCAGCAGTCATTTTTTCTCCTTCGTAGTAGCTGGTGCAGTGCTGTGTTTTCGATTTTTAGTCTGGGAACAGCGCTGATAACACCGATGTTTACAGTTGTGGTTTAGAATGTTTTGACTCGACCAAGGACTTTCTGAGTCTCATGCTCCGCCAGGGAGGGCGGGGGGGAAGCCGGGAGGAGGCAGAGACAGGACACCTGACCCAAACTGACCAAAGAGGTTATTCCATACCACAGCACGTCATGCCCAAGATGGAGGATGGAGAGGAGAGACCCAGAAGGGTGGGGGGTGCACTGCGTGGTCGGGCTTGGTTTTAGGTGGTGAGAAATTGTATTCTTTCCTTGTGTTTGCCTTGTCATTATTATTATTGGTGGTAGCAGCAGTGATTTGTGTTATACTTTAGTTACTAAACTGTTCTTATCTCAACCCGTGGGAGTTGCACTCTTTTCGATTCTCCTTCCCATCCCTCCAGGAGTGGGGGGAAGAAAAAGGGGAAAGTGAGGGGAGAACGAGCTGCGTGGTTAGAGAGGCTTAAACCACTTCAGCAAAATAGATTTAGTGGCATTTTTTCAATAAAAGAAACATTTAATTGAGTTATGAAATAATTACATGTTTGCGTGTAAATTGAGCTTCTAGGGCTAAATCTACGGTACATGGTAGTGTTTGTGATTGAAATGCATTGCTAACATTCTAAGAACTACATTTAACTGGCTAGAATAAACATCAAATGTCTCGCTACAATGGTTGCAAGGGATGCACAATCCTCCCAAAAACTAAAGCAAGTACATTTCAGCTAAACTTTGCATCACTGCAGTTAAAGCTCTGTAAGTTAAATCTATTAGTAATCTGTCTGTGGATATCACAAGCTGGATGAACATTACAATTCCAAAGAACTACCAGTTTAATATTTAATATATAACAATAGTAGATGGCTCCTCCAGTGGTCATTTTTTCTGCTAAAGCCACAAAGGGGTATGTGTTTAAAGTAGTAGTTATAAGACTGAATCAGAAAGCAGATCATGGCCATTTGCTTCTGTGAGCACCTAAAATTCTGTTAGCACTTTTTTTTCCCCATTTCTTTGTGAAAAGTACATCCCTTCAGAAGAGAGACTATTCCTTCTGCTGATCTTCCCACACCTATCAAAAGAGAGCACTGATATCCACTTCCTTCTGAGTGCCCTATTCCAGGAAGGATTTCAGAATTGTGAACCCTTAGTACAGTGAAGCATTTTCTGACAGCTTAGTATAAAATGTCTAATTCCAGAGATAGGATTTATGACTTTTTCTTTTTTACAGTAGTTATATTGTTATATTCCTGTACGCAATGTTCAGGCTCCTACTCAGTGAAAATGATCATGACATTGAGTGTAAGCATCAGGAAATGATACTCCATTTTGCTCAGCACCATTTTCTCTCTTAAATATATACGTTTAGCACTTTTTCAAGATTTTGTTGAAAAAAGTAAGTGTATTTGATTGTATCCCTCACTTGAAAGTGTCCAGTAGCTATTAAAGATGGCCTAAACTGATATATTAATAGCATGAATCTGCAGAGTGGCTGTTACATGACACTATTTCAAAAGACAGAATTCTGCTTTTCAAACCAAAGTGTAAGAACTAGTGTAGCAGCAGTACATCATTTGTCCCTATTTTTTTTTTACACAGAGTAGCTCAGAGCATACTTGAGATGAAACAAGAATGTCTTGTACCCTAAATTGTCTTTGTAACTGCTATAATTAGGGACAGTATTCAAAAAGAGAAAACCACCATATCATAGATAAGTGAACGAAGTCAGAGCAGAATATTTCTCCAAATAAAAATACATGCTCCAACATTTTTGCTAGTTCTGTAAAAGCTCAGTCTCAAGTTACAGAGAAAATAATTTAAAAAGTGAAAATATTTTTTTGTTTTGTTTTGTTTTGTTTTGTTTTTGGACACAATTATGTTCAGCTGTATGCAATATCTCAGGCTCTACATAACTTTAAAATACACAGCACAAACATTTAAAACATTACTTCAACATGGCTCTTTGCTCCTTTTCATTGAGATTATCAGGGTGGATGTCAGCTGCAACATGTTCCTTTCTACAATACTCACTATGACAATAAAAAAACCGCAAAGTAATTTGTCACAATTTTCTATGGCATCTATGTGTCAGATACACACTTCTCTTGAATATATAACCTCAATCATTCTGGTGGGCCTGTTTATTCAGGTGGAATGCCAAACTTAGAATTCTTAATTCCTTTCCCTCTTTCTTACACAGAGTCAGTGACTTATCATGTCAACCTGTTAATTCTTGAGGGAAAGGGGCAAAGAGGTTATATTGGCTCCTCAAATATATTCTGATTCTCACAGTGTAAGTAAACTGAGAAGACCTTTGAATAAGCAATGTTTTTGGCCCTAGTACAAAAGAATAAAAAAAAGGCGTCCTTTTTGAGGTTTTGCCCATTAACTGGCTTTTAAAATCACCGTGTTTTCCTTGCAGCTGCTTACACAGTTGAAAGACAGTATCACTACATAAAACAGAGATTTTATTGATTAAAGCAGTGCCGTGACTTAAGCCCAGATGGCAATCTGGAACCACGCAGCCGTGAGCTCAATTCTCTCCCTTCCTCCCCCCGCTCCCGAAGGGATGGGGAGGAGAATCAAAAGAATGTAACTCCCACAGGTTGAGACAAGAACAGAAAAGTAACTAAGATATAACACAAAACCACTACTGCTACCACCAATAAAAATAATGATAAGGGAAATAACAAGGGAAGAGAATACAACCGCTCACCACCTGCTGACCGATACCCAGCCCAACTGAGCAGTGATCTAACCCTTCCAGGTAACTGACCCCAGTTTATATACTGGGCATGAAGTGCTGTGGCATGGAATACCTCTTTGGCTAGTTTGAGTCAAGTGTCCTGTCTCTGCTTCCTCCTGGCTTCCCCTCCTCCCTGGCAGAGCATGAGACTCAGAAAGTCCTTGGTCAGAGTAAACATTACTGAGCAGTAACTAAACACATCGGTGTTATCAGCGCTGTCCCCAGGCCTAAAGACAAAAACACAGCACTGCACCAGCTACTAAGAAGGAGACAAATGACTGCTACTGCTGAACCCAGGATAAATGGGTTTCCCAAATTAATTCAAAGGTATAGCTGTTAGAACCCACGAGCAACGGTGTACTGTTCAGATTATCTCCTCTGTTGTGTAGCTGTTTGTTGGCTTTTTTTCTTTTTTTTAATTCACAGATTAAATGCATTATTTTATGGATTAATCCATGTATTCTGTTTTTACATGTAATATGATGGCATTCCTAATTAAACCAGGATTTCAGTTAACTTTTGATAAATTTTGAGTAGTCCTTCTTGAGAATCTAACTGCATTAGTCCGATTCTCCAAAGTCTTCAAACTTAATGGAAGAATCCCCTTTGTCCCTTTAAACCAGTCCAAGATACATTTTATCAGTGTCCCATTTCTAACTAATATCAGAGCAGTTCAGCTTTACATCTGTAAAAAATGGAGCTCAAGGTAATTAATTGACAGAAACGATCAAATACTGTGCATGAGCCTTTTGAAGCTAGCCCAGCACGAAAATGTACTCAAAAGTCATTATACTTTTCCCTAGATAACTTGAAACAGATATTCTGTAATCCTGTTTCCACTCCAGAGTTTCTTTAAAGTGAGAATTTCATTTTGAGATCAGTTTAGAGATGAATACTTGCTACTCTTTCTGAGGCTGACAAGTCTCATTTCACCCATGACAACCTCCAGCTGTTAAATAGAAATATGAATTGAATGTGGACTACTGATGTGAAAAGCCAATTGCATGGCTTTGACGAAAGAAACAAGCAAGATCTAGTTAGGCTGTGATTGTAGCAATCATGTTTCATTACTGTGTTAGAATTTGCAGGACAGTGGCCCCCAGCTAATAAGCAAAACCACTTGAGATACAGCTGTGGTATTTGACATCTGTGTATATAAAAATGTCAGGCAGGCAAAATAATCACTGCACTAATTGAACAAAGCCGTATGAAGCAACACACTGCAACATTCCAGATCACTATGACAATGCATTTCAGCTCTTTTAAACTGAAATGTATCTGCATTCAGACTACATGTAAGTACGAGATTTTTTACTATGAGTGGTGAAACACTAGGGCACATTGAAAAGAGAGGAGGTAGATGCCCCATCCCTGGAAACATTCAAGGTCAGGTTGGACAGGGCTCTGAGAAACCTGATCCAGTTGAAGATCTCCCTGCTTATTGCAGGGTCTTGGACTAGATCACATTTAAATGTCCCTTCTGTCTTGGGTTCAGCAGTAGCAGTCATTTTTCTCCTTTTTAGTAGCTGGTGCAGTGCTATGGTTTTGACTTTTGGCCTGGGAACAATGCTGATAACACTGAGGGTTTTAGTTACTGCTCAGTAATGTTTACTCTGACCAAGGACTTTCTGAGTCTCATGCTCTGCCAGGGAGGAGGGGAAGCCAGGAGGAAGCAGAGGCAGGACACCTGACCCAAACTAGCCAAAGAGGTATTCCATGCCACAGCACGTCATGCCCAGTATATAAACTGGGGTCAGTTACCTGGAAGGGTTAGATCACTGCTCAGTTGGGCTGGGTATCAGTCAGCAGGTGGTGAGCGGTTGTATTCGCTTCCCTTGTTATTTCCCTTATCATTATTTTTATTGGTGGTAGCAGTTGTGGTTTTGTGTTATATCTTAGTTACTTTTCTGTTCTTGTCTCAACCCGTGGGAGTTATATTCTTTTGATTCTTCTTTCCATCCCTCTGGGAGCGGGGGGAGGAAGGGAGAGAATTGAGCTAACGGCTGAGTGGTTCTGAGTTACCATCTGGGCTTAAACCATGACACCTTCCAATCCAAATTATTCCATCATTTTATTATTCTATACCTACCAGATCCAAAAGCAGTTTCAAGAACCAGAGGCAGATTTTATGTCCTGCATGTCTTTACTCACATTGTAAAAAAGATAAATTGTATTCCACTGGAAATATTCATAACTGTCTTTGGAATATATGGATCCACTGTAACTGGGATTGATGTCTTTTTCTATAATGCCCCAGATCTTAGAAGGTGGAAGGCAGGGCAAATGGGCAGAGACCAGCATTGTCAGCACTATTTCTGGCTGGTACCGCCACACCAGTAGCAGTAGCAGCGGCAGCAGCCACCAGTAGCAGAGTGGCTAATGCTTCTGAAATTATTCAGATGACTTACTGGAAAGAAAACTGATTCAGCAGATCACCCCATGATTGCTCTGTGTGGTCTTTATGGTCAATTAGGGTTTGTCCTTTGTTGTAGACGCCATGGGCTCTGATGCCTAGAAACCCTGGTGTAGTGGATGAACAGCAGAGGAGCAGCTACAGAAATGCAGAAAAGCAGCAGATCACATCACCTCCAGCCTGCCTTTGGATTTTACCCAGAGGTCTACAAGGGTCACTGGGAAGTACAATGTCCTCTACCTCTCTCTTACAGGAAAACGGCTAGGTCCTGTATTTCACCTCAAAAATGCAAAGGACTGCCCACAATTCTCCATTCAACATGAAATGCAAAATCTTATCCTGGTTTCATTCGTCTTTTTAAGGATATACCAGCCAAAGGCAAAACTGTTCAGTATACAATATAAAAATAAGTAAGTTTTTACCACATACAATCAGTACACATGGCAGTCACGGTAAAATGAAAAATTAAGCACTGAGTGAATAAAGGAACTAAAAATCTCATGATTGTCTGTTCTGGGGGAGGTAAGAATAATATCGGGTTCCCGTGTCCAGGTGCTGGCCGCAGAGGCTGCAGGAGCCTATGTGAGGAGAGGCCAGGGCTGCCTCGCACCTGACACAGCCGATTCCAGCGGGATCCAACACATCCGCTGCAGGGCTTGGCTGAGGTAACCCCGCAGCCTGGGGTGCGGGAGGGTCTCCCTGGCAAACTGTATTTAAAAAAAGGTATATATGGGAGGTGACAAGAGAACTGGAACAGCATTACTCCAGGATTCTGCTTCTATCTTGTACAGATGATCAGC